>CM076976.1:53140108-53177608 GCA_039105355.1 Benthosema pterotum | reverse complement strand
CATCAATAATATATCAGTATTGTGATATTAACTATATCTCCAGTTATATGTGACCACACTGTAGAAAACCTATATGAGCCCAAACTATCCAAATGACATCATGTAAATGCAATTAAATAATTATGATTAAAATGATTCAGTAAACGAAAAAACATGCGGAAAAAAGGTGTGAAGAGAAAAAGGTTTGCACACATTGATGACATATAACCAAAGAGGAAGAGATAGAAGGGTTGTTATGATGAGCACACACACACACACACACACACACACACACACACACACACACACACACACACACACACACACACACACACACACACACACACACACACACACACACACACACACACACACACACACACACCACACACACACACACACACCACACACACACAACACACACACACACACACACACACACACACACCTCTGCTGTGGTGTACTGTAACCGCCCCTCCCTCTCTCTGTGTGCTGAGAGAGAGACGTGCAGCAAAGGGGGACTCGAACACGCGGCATGCTCTCAGTCTCACACAAGCTGCTGGTTAATCCACCACTAACTATATCATTTAAATATTTACTTTATCCTCAGTTTTCACTTTCCCTAATGAAGGTTTTTTTTTATTTGTTTTCTCATGTTTTCTTTGTAAAGCACTATATACATTTATTACCATTACTATTACTATTTTAACTACAACTTGATTTATTGTTATATAACAGTGGTTTTAAACCTTTTTGACACCAGGGACCACCATTTATTCAGCATTTGAGCCACGGACCACCATTTGAGCCCCAAAGACCTAAAAGTAAAGAATTATTTTGGTTTTGTCCACAATTCCATTATTCCAGGCACAATTTTGCAAACAAAACAGTTTAGACTTCTTAATTAAGTGGTGCTAATTCAGATGATGAATATTTTAAGTCTTGAGAGTGTAAAGATGAAACCAAATGGACCTGCAAGGTTAACCAACTTTCTGTCATTTAGCCTGGGGACCACCTGGAACCCTCTCAAGGACCACTGGTGGTCCCCGGACCACCGGTTGAAAACCCCTGCTATATAATAATAATGAAACTTTATTTGTATACCTCCTTTCATGACAAAATGCAGCTCCAAGTGCAATTCAGTGTCTGAATCCTGAATAGTACGTTTATTTGATTTTGAATGCATTTAGTTATAGTTATGTTAATTGTGTGAACTAAATGCAAACACATTGGACATAAAAAAGACGTTAACATTTTAATACTAGTCATTCAGCTACATATATAGACTGAGGTGATTAAAGTTGGTCATGTTTGCATGTTTGGAGTCATAACAGCTGACATCAATAATTTATCAGTATTAAGATATTAACTATCTCCAGTTATATGTGACCACACTGTAGTCAACCTATATAAGCCCAAACTATCCAAATGGCAACATTTGAATTGAATGTAAGTATTTATTCATTAATAAAATGTCTGAAAGAACAGTTTGCACAATACAACTTGTAGAAGGGTTGCTATGGTGTGTGTGTGTGTGTGTGTGTGTGTGTGTGTGTGTGTGTGTGTGTGTGTGTGTGTGTGTGTGTGTGTGTGTGTGTGTGTGTGTGTGTGTGTGTGTGTGTGTGTGTGTGTGTGTGTGTGTTATTCTAGCACACTGGGAAAAAAGGAGAATCCTACATTTAAACATTGGCTGAATGAGATGACTAGCACTAGGGATGGGCAGATCCATGTATCGTCCATACACATATACATATATACCAGGGGTGGGCAATTATTTTTCCCAAGGGGCCAAATGAGATACATAAAATATTGTGGAGGGCCGAGACTAAAGGCTGGACTAAAGTCTGCGTAATATTCATTTAATTGCAAGATTAAAGTAAGCGTAAGACCAACCATTTTGACACCAGGGACCTCTATTTATTCAGTATTTGTGCCCCACAGACCCCTAAACTAAAGATTTATTTTGCTTTTGTCCACAATTCCAAATAGTCAAACATACAGAACAAAATTATCATTAATCTTCTACATTTTCTAGTTGTGTAGACTTGGGCTAATTCACATGATGAATATTTTAACTTTTGAGAGTGTAAAAATTAAACCAAATGGACCCGCAAGGGTCCATTTGGTTTCATTTTTATGCTCTCAAAGAGTTACATCTGGCTGACCAACTTTCCATATTTAACTGGAACTCTCTCAAGGATCACTGGTGGTCCCCGAACCACAGGTTTAAAACCCTTTCAGGGGCCGGTCAGAGTCAGCCAAAGGGCCGCATAATGCCCAGGTATGATATATACAGTGTTGTAGTGGGACTTTTAGAAGTGGGGGGACGCCTCTTAAAGTGGAATTCCACCCATTTTCTTTTTTTTTCTGAGAGTGTACAAATGTGAACCAAATGGACCCTAGCGGGTCCATTTGGTTCCATGTCTACACTCTCAGAAAAAAGCAAACTCATTAACATGGAGAAACGCAACTTGATGATGTCATCAAGATGTATTTCACCATGCTAATCTTTTTTTTACCCCCATTTCTAGGAAACACAGAATGGGGGAGCTTTTTTATCATGTCCACACAACATCTCTAAGGTATACAGTATTAATGACATAGTAAAATATTGAAAATAAATGGAATTCCCCTTTAAGACACATGCATGCACACTTGTAGTAAGTATAGCATATTGAGAACGATTGTTTACAATGCCTAATTTTATCCATAAAAGTAATTGACAAGACAAAAAAAACACAGGCCTATACTTTTGGGCCAAAAAATATCTTAGATGTGAGAAGTGGGGGGACGCCGCCCCCCCGCGCCCCCCCTCCACTACACACCCCTGCATACATAGCAGTGTCTGCACTTTACTTTACAAACTCAAATATTTACTGTATTAACTGAAAAATATCTAGGATTCACTATTCCTGTGAATCACTAAACTAATATTTTGTTGTATAGCCACTGTTTTTGAGAACCACTTCACATCTGTGTTGCATTGAGTCGACCAACTTCTGGCATCTGTGAACAGGTATTCCAGATTTGACAACGTTCCATAATTCCTCTGCATTTCTTGGTTTTGCCTCAGAAACAGCATTTTTAATGTCACCCCACAAGTTTTCTATCAGATTAAGGTCCGGGGATTGGGCTGGCCACTCCATGACTTTAATTCTGTTGGTCTGGAACCAAGAAGCTGCTCGCTTATTGGTGTGTTTGGGGTCGTTGTCTTGCTTAAACACCCATTTCAAGGGCATTTCCTCTTCAGCATAAGGCAACATGACCTCTTCAAGTATTTTGATGTATCCAAACTCATCCATGATCCCTGGTATGCGATAAATAGGCCCGGCACCATAGTAAGAGTATCAGGATGCTTGCACCACAATGCTTTACTATGGGGATGTTTCGCTTACTATGGTGCCGGGCCTATATATCGCATACCAGGGATCATGGATCAGTTTGGATACATCAAAATACTTGAAGAGGTCATGTTGCCTTATGCTGAAGAGGAAATGCCCTTGAAATGGGTGTTTGAACAAGACAACGACCCCAAACACACCATGAAGCGAGCAGCTTCTTGGTTCCAGACCAACAAAATTAAAGTCATGGAGTGGCCAGCCCAATTCCCGGACCTTAATCTGATAGAAAACTTGTGGGGTGACATTAAAAATGCTGTTTCTGAGGCAAAACCAAGAAATGCAGAGGAATTATGGAACGTTGTCAAATCTGGAATACCTGTTCACAGATGCCAGAAGTTGGTCGACTCAATGCAACACAGATGTGAAGTGGTTCTCAAAAACAGTGGCTATACAACAAAATATTAGTTTAGTGATTCACAGGAATGCTGAATCCTAGATATTTTTCAGTTAATACAGTAAATATTTGAGTTTGTAAAGTAAAGTGCAGACACTGCTATTTTTTTGAAAAGCCCAAAGTTCATTTTTCTTCATTTTCTGTAAAGTAATTAAATAATTTCTGCTTTTTTCTTCATGTTTTGATTTAAAATATGATGTGCAGTGTTCCCAATGCACGGAAATAAAACCACTATAAGGATTTTGGGCTTTATTCAGTTTTTTGAACAGACTGCTATTATTTCGAACACTACTGTACATGCCATATACATGCATACATGCATGCATGCATGCATGCATGCATACATACATAAAAGCAAATAAAGACTTTTAAATATCAATATGGGAAATTATTGCCATTGGGAATAATATAAAAATATGACCATTTTAGTCTTTTGGAAAAATCTGTAAAACACCATTTACAGAGATGGATATTGTCACACAATCAGAGGAAAAATACATGGAGGGACATTCCTCCAATTATGATGGAGTGGAGGCAGGCCTTGGTGCACATGCTGTTGGTCTGAAAAAAATGAAACCAAATGGACCCGCAAGGGTCCATTTGGTTTCATTTTTACGCTCTCAAGAGTTACATCTGGTTAACCAACTTAGCTGGGGAGTGGTAAGTTTGTTAGGAAAGATGAGGGACCCCGTAAGAGTCAAAGACTTCGGGTCGTATTTACGGCCCAATCCCGTTAATGGGTCGTATTCAGTCCTAAAAGGGGCTACCTGATGCCTTTTCCCTAGCATATCAGACCGATTTATATACAGTATACGGCCGGTCTGTGCGTGGGGCGTCTCAGAAAGAACACTGATGATGATGTTAAAGGTAGGGTAAGTGATTTGAAATTCATCCTGTAGTTCCAGCCTGGTGCACTAGGGGCGCCTAACAGTAGCTACACTATGTGAACCTGCTGCTCGATCCTGATTGGAGGAGAATTCGCCACCACCTGGGGAACTTTTATTAGCTCCTCTGCTAACATGGGGGAGGGGGAAACTCCATATATGGTTTCCACACCTTATAATAGAGCATTTTAACAGAAAAAAAATATATATTTTTTGGGTGATATCTGACAAAAGTGAAATCACTTCCCCTACCTTTAAGTGCTGGCCATTATGCATCAGCTGAATGAATGTTTATTTGAGTTACAGTTATCATGCATCTTTTTTATTGATGTATTGTGGTATGCTAATTTGCTTGTTTTGTTTCCCCAAATCCAGCCTGGAATTGTGGACAAAAGCAAGATAAATCTTTAGTTTTGGGGTCTGTGGGGCTAAAATGTCCTTAATTAAGTGGTGGTCCGTGGATCAAATGCTGAACAAATAGTGGTCCCTGGGATCAAAAAGGTTAGAAAACCCCTGCTTCATATAACGTCCCATTTGGGGGGGGCAATAGAACATGTTGGAGGGGCATGAAAAAAATGGTATGGGGACGGCTTCACGCCACGGGCAATGAAGCCGCACCATTTTCGCCTGCAGGACTTTTATTAGTCAAGTAGGCTAAAGCATCAATAATAGTTGCTGTTGAAGTTGCAGACACGCAGCATGCATAAAGCTAAAGGTCTGACTCAGAGAGTTTTCTGTTTTCAATGATGAAATGCTGTTGGTTTAGTGGTGACACAGCTGTAGTCAGTTTAGTAGCAATAGTGTTTCAAATCATTTTAATTGTAAGCACTTTAATTTGAAATATATTGGGTTGTTTTGCATGGCATCATGTTTGGAGGGGCATACAGGGTATTTAGGGGGGCATTGCCCCCCCATGCCCATGCCTAGATCCGCCCCTGCTTTAAACCGAAGGAGAAAAGGATCGTCCTCCTGCTGTGACGCGAGCGAGGCTGTCTGGATGAATACAGGAGGACTCGACCCAAATACAAAATGTAAGGGATCTAAAATAAAGGGATACATAAACACTAAAGTTGTGCTGTTGCCTGATGTGTATGCTATATTATTACAAACCGATCTGAAATAAAGATGAAGTCTATGTAGAATGAAGAGAACAGAGTTTATGAAGGCTTAAACTCAGGGCTGAATTTGGGTCGAGCTCTCCTGTTACGTCTCGCTCAACATCGCATGGATGAGGGAGAGAGAGAGAGAGAGAGAGAGAGAGAGAGAGAGAGAGAGAGAGAGAGAGAGACAGAGACAGAGACAGAGACAGAGACAGAGACAGAGAGAGAGAGAGAGAGAGAGAGAGAGAGACACGGACGGACGGACAGACAGACAGACAGACAGACAGACAGACAGGCTGCTGCCCTCGGCAGAGCCACAGAGTATAGACAGAGTTACGACAACTCCGTTCACTTCATGGGGCCAGTCCAATACATAGACTTCTATTGAAGAGGGACAACCGGACCCTATGGAGTCTATTGGCTCACGCTCGCATTTTCTGACCCCTCGATGTCTCAAAGTAACAAACAAAAAAAAACTTTTTTTTTTTTTTTTTTCACCGTGGTAATAAAGACCACTCACTCCAGAGGACCGCTATAGTTCCACACTCACTCCAGAGGACCGCTATAGTTCCACACTCACTCCAGAGGACCGCTATAGTTCCACACTCACTCCAGAGGACCGCTATAGTTCCACACTCACTCCAGAGGACCGCTATAGTTCCACACTCACTCCAGAGGACCGCTATAGTTCCACACTCACTCCAGAGGACCGCTATAGTTCCACACTCACTCCAGAGGACCGCTATAGTTCCACACTCACTCCAGAGGACCGCTATAGTTCCACACTCACTCCAGAGGACCGCTATAGTTCCACACTCACTCCAGAGGACCGCTATAGTTCCACACTCACTCCAGAGGACCGCTATAGTTCCACACTCACTCCAGAGGGACCGCTATAGTTCCACACTCACTCCAGGGACCACATAACATAACAGTGTGTTTCTAATGCAGGTCGTTATTGTTCTGTCAGCAGGTTGTGGACAACCTGACAACTCAGCTCAGAATGGAACAAGTCAAAGAAACATTTAGACCAAAAACACAGAATGATGAAAACACTCAAACATTTAAAACCAACAAGCATTAAAAGTCCATCCTACCTGAAGACCACAGCAGGAGGAACAGCAGCACCGTTCCACCCTTTAATATCAGCCCCATTGGACCGGATTCTGGACCGGACTGACGGACAAACAAACTGGCTGGCTGGCTGGCTGGCTGACGAACGAACGAACAAACGAACAAACTGGCTGGCTGGCTGGCTGACTGACTGACTGACTGACTGACTGACTTACTGATTGACTGACGGACGAGCAAACTGACTGGCTGGCTGGCTGGCTGGCTGGCTGGCTGACGGACGAACAAACTGACTGGCTGACTGACTGATGCACAAACTGGCTGGTTGGCTGGCTGGCTGACTGACTAACGGACGAACAAACTGGCTGGCTGGCTGGCTGGCTGGCTGGCTGGTTGACGAACAAACTGGCTGGCTGGCTGGCTGGCTGGCTGGCGAACGAACTGGCTGGCTGGCTGGCTGGCTGGCTGGCTGGCGAACGAACTGGCTGGCTGGCTGGCTGGCGAACAAACTGGCTGACTGGCTGGCTGGCTGGCTGATGAAGAAACTGTCTGGTAGGTTGGCTGGATGGCCGACGGACCAACGCTCTGGCTGGCAGAGACTGAGCGGATTCTAAACCAACTCTCAAACAAGCAGACAAGTCGTCACTTATATCTGCAAGAATATGCTGTCGATGCATCGAGTTTCCTGAACATATTATCTATTCATCTGTGTGTGTGTGTGTGTGTGTGTGTGTGTGTGTGTGTGTGTGTGTGTGTGTGTGTGTGTGTGTGTGTGCGCGCGCGCGCACACACGTGTGTGTGTGGTCAGAACTTTTCACACATATGCTAAAATAAGTTCTTATCGTCGCTCTGATCTACCGTGGAAACTCCAACCCAACTAGCAGTAAACACTGCGTCACATACAGAAAAAAACTGACAACCGTCAAAGATATGTTTTTAAATGTATGATTGTACCTCTATGTACAAACAGTTTGCATAAATGTCCACTCTTGCAGCATGCACGTGTACATGCATGCGCGCATGTGGAATCAGCCATAGCAGCCCAACCTCATCCTCTACAACACACATGTCAAACTCACAGTCAAGGGGGCAAATCAGGACCTTGAATGAATTACCTTTCATGGTAGAGAGAGAGAAAGAGAGAGAGAGAGAGAGAGAGAGAGAGAGAGAGAGAGAGAGAGACAGAGACAGAGAGAGAGAGAGAGAGAGAAACCCTTGCGGGTCCATTTGGTTTCATTTTTACGCTGTGACGAGTCGTCACTTATATCTGCAAGAATATTATGTTGATGCATGCAAGTTTCCTGTACATATTCATCTGTTCATCAGTGTGTGTGTGTGTGTGTGTGTGTGTGTGTGTGTGTGTGTGTGTGTGTGTGTGTGTGTGTGTGTGTGTGTGTGTGTGTGTGTGTGGTTAAAAACTTTCACAGGTACAGGCTCTTACAAGAAGTTGTTATCGTCGCTCTGATCTACCGTGGAAACTCCAACCCAACTAGCAGTAAACACTGCGTCACATACAGAAAAAAACTGACAACCGTCAAAGATGTTTTTAAATGTATGATTGTACCTCTATGCAGGCGCGTAAAGTTTGTGTAGTTTGTGTGTGAGGATTTCAGTAGGATTTCACAGGGACTGTGGTCCCGACTTAATTTGCTGGCCCAGGCTAGGCTTGGGCCAGGAATTCAGGGTAGGGGGAAAATCGCCCTTGCATGGTAACTGCAGCCTACGTGCAGCCTACGTGAGGACGGACGCAAGATGACGCCTCTGCCTCTATGTATAAACATTCTGCATAAATGTCCACTCTTGCAGCGTGCATGTGCATGTGTGTATGTGGAATCAGCCATAGCAGCCCAACCTCTTCCTCTAAAACAGGGGTTTTCAACCTTTTTGACACCACAGACCATTTTATGACATTTCAGCCCCAAAGACCTAAAACTAAAGAATTATTTTGGTTTTGTCCACAATTCCATTATTCCAGGCACAATTTTGCAAACAAAACAGTTTAGACTTCTTAATTAAGTGGTGCTAATTCAGATGATGAATATTTTAACTCTTGAGTGTAAAAATGAAACCAAATGGACTCGCAAGGGTCCATTTGGTTTCATTTTTACACTCTCAAGAGTTACATCTGGTAGATAAGCTTTTTTTACCCTGGGGACCACCTGGAACCCTCTCAAGGACCACCAGTGGTCCCCAGACCACCTGTTAAAAACCCCTGCTTTAAAATATGTCTACTGCACTGCTGTTTGCTAGTTGAATAACTATATCCAGCCTGGAGTTGTGGACAAAAGCAAAAGGAATCTTTATGTTTGGGGTTCTGTGGGGCCAAAATCTCCTCAAATGGTGGTCCGTGGCTCAAATGCTGAATAAATAGTGGGCCCTGGTACCAAAAAGGGTGAAAAGCACTGAGACAGAGCATACCGATGGGAAGGGATTCTGCTGCCCCCTGCTGTCTGCTAACTGTAACATCATGCTCTGCAGTGCTTTGGGTTTAAAACAGTGTTGACTTGTAGTGCAGGGGTTTTCAACAGGTGGTCCGGGGACCACCAGTGGTCCCTGAAGAGGTTCCAGGTGGTCCGCAGCCTAAATAATGGAAAGTTGGTTAACCAGATGTAACTCTTGATTTTTACACTCTCAAGAGTTAAAATATTCATCATCTGAATTAGCCATTTCGGAATGTATGTTTTGCTTGTTTGGTTTCCCCAAATCCAGCCTGGAATTGTAGACAAAAGCAAAATAAATCTTTAGTTTTGGGGTCTGTGGGGCTAACATATCCTCAAATGGTGGTCCGTGGCTCAAATCCTGAAGAAAAGGTGGCCCCATGGATGAAAAAGGTTGAAAACCACTGGTATAACAAACTCAAAGGCATACCAATGTAATATACACTAGGGGTGGGCGAAATAATCAATATGCCAACATATCAATGTTTAAAAGGGATATTCAAAGGCAAACTGATTGTGTGCACATCTCACGCCTATATTCAGGCCAGGTGCTGGGCATCAAGGCATCAAACTTAGAGAACGGAGAGGAACGCCCGCACACTGTTTATATGCTCCAAAACACACTTTTTATTTAGTTCAGGCAACAACTGCAACGTTTCGACCCTAAGGTCTTCGTCAGGCAAATATTTGCCTGACGAAGACCTTAGGGTCGAAACGTTGCAGTTGTTGCCTGAACTCCCTTTCTGCTAGATTTCACCATGCTAAACCATATAACAATTTGATTGAATGGTTTACCAAACATTTCTCAGTTGTTCCATATGTATTTCATGCTGTAGAATCCAGTTCTGCAATGTACATTTTTGTATTGTGCATAATTATTGCATTTATCAGCATATTCACACATGGGCGACAGGAAAAATCCTATAACAATTTGTTAAACGGGTTTATCATACTCTGCTCGGTTGATCAGTATGTATCTTTTCCTGTAGATTCGATTTCTGCAATGCACAGTACATTTTTGTATTGTGCATAATTAATGACAATTAGTATATTTGACACATAGGCGGAATTAATTTGGTATGTTGATGTGTATGTATAATTAGATTGTTTCAGTCCAGTAATAATGTCATTTGACCTTGGACTAATTGCAACTAAAAAAAAACTCAACTGATTTTGAATCTTTAATATGCCCCAGAATAACATACAAAAAGTTGCCTGGAATTGTCTGAGGGGAAAGTTTAGAAAATTGCCTGTCAGGTATGACCCTACCAAAAAAAAACGTCTTATTGGCATTTTTGCTAGATTTCACCATGTCAAACCCTGTAACATTTTGATTAAATTGTTTACCCAACTTTTCTCAGTTGATTGTTATTTAGTCCTGTAGAATCCATTCTGTAGAATCCATTTCTGTAATGGCCATTTTTGTATTGTGTATAATTAATAAGATAATTTGCATATTTGACATGGGTGGAAATAACAGGGAAAACCCTATAGCAATTTGACGGTTTTGATAGTTTGGGAAGTTTGATTTACCAAACTTTTCTCAGGTAATCTCTGTGTTTTCTTCCCTATAGAATGCAATTCTGCAATATACCTTGAGCATATATAATTTGATAATTAGCATATTTGTCACATGGGCAGAAACAATTCGATAATCTACTGTATATGGATAATTTGATATTTGATTTGAGATCAACTGACAAGTGTTATTAAAAGTCATTTGTCTGATGCATTAGTACAAAATCACTGTCACTCTCTAATAAGGAAGAAGATGTCTGAAAAGGATGTAGGATTTTTTTCTGCTTTGCCTTTTCATCTTGAACTCTTCCCGGGAATTCTTAATCATTTTCGTCTTCTCCCTTCATTTCCTGGGAGGTTTTCTGTTCAGGCTTGGTGAAAACTCTGTGGGTGAACCAAACTGGGACAAGACCATTGACTGTTGTCTGTTGCCACTTGCAGGCATTGTCCTCTGGTGTACGATAATCAATATATATCTGAGTACACTGTACACTCCAGATGTTTAAATTCCTTCAGATTTTCTGATCAGTTCCGTCTTGTTTTCATCACTATGTACTGTAGAAAGGCTGACTTAGCCCCTTCCCTTTTTTGTCAAGTGTCTCTGATTCTAACAAGCCTTTCACAACTTCTTCATCTATGGCTTGGCCAGTCTTTAAATGCCTTGCCACTTCTGATGCGAATTGATTCATGTGCATGGACATCTATCTGGTCAACTTGTTGATTTTCAGCACGTTGGGTAGTTTCCTTTTGTTTTGAACTCGTCAGTATCAGTAAGTTCTCTTCAATAAGCTCTTCTCTAAGCCCCACCTTTTGGGGCGGGGTTTTTTCACTGTCCAATGCCAATCCACATACTTTAGCAACTGTTGCGATCCAGGTCAGGCTTTCCTTTTCAAGCTTTCCTCTTCCAGCATGCCCATTGGACTCTGACCAGTGTTGCTTAATAATAGCAAACAATATTCTCAATTCTGGGTTCAAGATTGAGGTTCTTCTTAGCATAGGGCCGGAACGAAACATTTCCGTTGACAACACGCTGGTATCATCTGTCCCAACAGCCAGGAACCTTGGTGTTGTCCTGGACAGTCAGCTCTCGTTCAAAGCACACATTACAGCTATCACCCGTTCTTGTAGATTGATACTTCAGACATCACCCTGTGCCTATTCCTAATGTGATCCTGGGCTCTACTGTTAACTCCATCCTTACTGGCATACTTAAGCCTCTCCACTGATCCAACATACTACAGCTTCCTTGGTCCCTCCATTGGCTCCTGTCTGCAGTACGAATATTGGATGTTGGCATTCAAAGCAAATACAATATGGAACTATACATCTTGTCTGATCGCACCCCACAAGCCCTCCAGAGCACTCAGATTAGCCGACACAGAGCCGAATGTGAAACAGAACTGCAGATCCCAATCTTCAGCCACAGTCTGAAAACGCTCCTTTAGACTTCATCTTAGCCCATATCACTTGCCCTAGCCTCGACCTATGCTATGGAAAGGCTCAGCTCAGTATCTTATTTTGCAGTTAGCAAACATACCGTATACCATTTTTGTAAACATGGGACCATAGTGTTAATATATGCATATAGAATTTCTATTCTTACATTCCTAGCTTATATTTCATTCATAGTGACTATGTTGTATGTTTATGATGTAATGCCAGAAACAAACAATCAAATTACACATACACATCAACATATCAAATTAATTCTGCTTATGTGTCAAATATACTAATTGTCATTAATTATGCACAGTACTGTACATTGCAGAAATTGAATCTAGAGAAATATGCGTGATACAGAAATATATCTAGAAAATATATACTGAACATCCGAGCAAAGTTTGATAAAACTGCTTGACAAATTGTTATAGGGTTTTTCCTGTCATTTCCGCCCATGTGTGAATATGCTGATAAATTCAATAATTATGCACAATACAAAAATGTACATTGCAGAACTGGATTCTATAGGAAGAAATACATATATGGAACAACTGAGAAATGTTTGGTAAACCATTCAATCAAATTGCTATATGGTTTAGCATGGTGAAATCTAGCAGAAATGGACAAAAAACGTTTTTTGTAGTCTCATACTTTACAGGCTATTTTCACAACTTTCCCCCCAGACAATTCCAGGCAACTTTTTGTATGTTATTCTGGGCATATTAAAGATTCAAAATCAGTTGAGTTTGTTTTTTGTTTTTTTGCTATTAGTTGCAGGTCAAGTGATATTATTATGGGACTATTGATGACATTTTAGCCCCACAGATCCCAAAACTTCATTCAAGATTTCGTTTGTTTTTGTCCACAATTCCATTTGGGAAACAAAACAGGATAACACAAATGACCATTGTCTTACATTCTCAGACTGAATGTGCAGACGTTGGGCTAATTCAGATGATGAATATTTTAACTCTTGAGAGCGTAAAAATGAAACCAAATGGACCCGCAAGGGTCCATTTGGTTTCATTTATACGCTCTCAAAGAGTTACACCTGGTTAACCAACTTTCCAAATTTAACTTAATTTAACTCTGTCAAGGACCACTGGTGGTCCCCAGGCCGGTCAGAGTTTGCCATAGGGCCGCATTTGGCCCCCGGGCCGCATAATGCCCAGGTATGTGTTATAATGGTGACACAGCCCTATAGGTTTCTACCACAGTCACATGTAATGCATTATAACAGGGGTGGCCAACCCGCGGCTCGCGAGCCGCATGCGGCTCTTCAGCTGGTTACATGCGGCTCTTAAGGGGCTTCCACATGAAAAACACTCGGCCTGTTTCACTTCGGTGATCCGACTCTTGAAATCAATACAGTAATTACGGTATTTAAAATACACTGGCATAATTTTAACCAAGTATTGAAGCTCTTCTGAGCTTCCACATGAAACCGTGAAAAACACTTGGCCTGGCGCAGTCATTCATTCCCTATACAGTGCTGCCCAACACTCGACTAACACTCGTAGTAGAGAGGGGACACTTCTCACCTCTCAAATATTTTGTGCAAAAATATGTTTTTTGACTTGACATATACCTTTTTTGGATTGTAAACCCTGTTTCTAAATACATGTCTACATGTTTTAATAGTGTCTTTTGCATTGCGCACCTGCACACAATGCACGTGTCTTATGGCAGGAGAGGAAAAATTGACCGTGACGGCCAACACGGCGGTTTTATAACTATCGTGACCGTTTGTTGTGGCTCTTTGCAGTAACACAGTGAAAAACGTGGCTCTTAGTCTCTGACTGGTTGGCCACCCCTGCATTATAACATGTTATAATGGTGACACAGCCCTATAGGTTTCTACCACAGTCACATGTAATGCATTATAACATGTTATAATGGTGACACAGCCCTATAGGTTTCTACCACAGTCACATGTAATGCATTATAACATGTTATAATGGTGACACAGCCCTATAGGTTTCTACCACAGTCACATGTAATGCAGGGACGTACCGTGGACGTGGAGGGCCTGGTGCTGTGCAGGGTGCTGTATGAACAGTTCTGCGTCTCATCTCAGACACAACGTTTGTTGGCACCGTAAGGTTTCAGCTCAGTCCAGTAGACACTCCATTACACCAG
The DNA here is from genome assembly GCA_039105355.1 of Benthosema pterotum. NCBI lineage: Eukaryota > Metazoa > Chordata > Actinopteri > Myctophiformes > Myctophidae > Benthosema > Benthosema pterotum. The sequence continues at coordinate 53,163,244 of CM076976.1, read as the reverse complement.
CTGTCTCCTGAAGACACTGTCCAAGGTCACATCAACCTGTAACACACATACCAAAAAATACATTACAATGTTGATAGATTTTATATCTTGTAGGATATATTAAAGATGTTAAATATGGAAACTCAAGTCTTCAACATCTACATTATATAAACTGGCCCACATTAGTTCAGAAACCCAACTGTATTATTTACTAATTTGTATAGTCTCTCATGTCATTTTAATCATCCATTAGTCACATTTACAACAGGATATGGCTTGTAGAGATCAGACATTCCTGGAATGAGTAACACTGATAAGCAGGTGGTTTTAGCATTAGGTTTAGCTAGTGAAAGCACTGCATTACCTTTAGCTATTGAAAGCATTACCTTTAGCTACTGAAATTAGCTAGTCAAATCATTAGCAGTTGAAAAATGGCCTACAAGATTGTAACAGTCTCCATTTTTTGAAAAGTTTGTATTACCTAGAATCAGGTCTAAATGTGTTAGATTTTCACTTGGCTGTAGGAAGCAGAAAATGTGACCAAATGCTACATTTGAAAACCACATTTAAAAGCACAAATAAATCTGATTTACTAAATTTGCCTAAAGTTCATGTGTACAATTTGCCTGTTAATTGTACAGACATCTATACAACATGGAACTGTTGATTAAATAAAGACCTTTACTTTTAGATCTGAGGCTAAATGTATTCCTAGTCTGCGTGGTTTAAATGTTGATAAATATGAACCCTGGTATAAAACTGGTTGGAAAAACACAACAGTAAACAACCAATGGTCCTATAAAGCCACAAAAAGTTTAAACAACAGCGTTGAAGGTGGATAAAACCGTGTGCTTCTCAAACAAACATTTGTGAACAAACATAAACATACCTCAAACAGCGCATGGCCCCAGTAAAGACCTACTGTTCGCGCCATCTTCCCCAAAGCCCCGCCCACTTGATCACGTCACTTTCCACAGCCATAGAGTTGCGACATTGAGGGATCAGCAACCGAACCCGAGCGCAACCTAAACAGGGACACACTGGAGTTGGAAATACATTGTTTTCAACGGGGGCGCCGCAAATAAGAGCCGTTTTAGGGTACGTGTGTGCAATATGACAACTGTTGTGCACAGTAAGAATCGAAGTCTCTGTAATGTTTATGTTGTACTATCATTAGTTTACTGCATTTCTGCATACTTCAGATCCACAACTTGTCCTTAATTGTTGTCCCATTCTCAATACAAGTCCATGTCCCAGCTAAATGATAGTTTGGAACCAAATGGACGCTTATGGGTCCAATGTCTAAAATGTCCTTTGACGTGAAAAGGTTTGAGGACTGCCATGTAATGTAATGTAATGCAATGCACGTTGGTGGTGTAATGAGGACATACACACACACGGCGCCGCTGTTGTACCATAAACCTCCTCTGACAGACAAGCGCACAGTGGAGTAGGAATTTGATAATAGCCTAAAAATAATAATATATGTTGTTAATATCATTGTTATTAAGTAACCTATTATTTTTGTATGAATGTCACTCAAATATAAAGTAATAGGCTACTGCCTTGTGGCAGGTAATAGCCTAAGTAGCTCAGTGAGGTTGGGCGCTTAAATGATTAGGAGGTTGTTAGTTCAAAACCTGCCGTAAGGTTTTTACTTTTAAGAGCAATTTAAACCAAATTGAACCCTCATTGTACATAAATCAAATGAACCTATACGTTTGAATGGGGGGTTAGTCCATGTTTCAGTAGGCCTATATTCCTACACCCCATATTTGAATGGGGTGCTATAGTCATTTGCTGTTGCCAAAGATTATAAAGCCTCTCAATGAAAAACTCCATGACTTGCTTAAGAAAAACATTTATGCCCTGTTATGTGACAGTGTATTGTTTTATGTTATAACTGTTTAGGACAACTGTTGTACCCTCTCCAACTGTACACTTACACCATCTCAACCGTTTTAATTGTATTTGTGACACTCGCTTTGGCAATGTAGACGTTTGTTTAGCACCGCCGATATATTGAGAATTGTTTCTTTATAGAAGACGTGGGCGGCTCTTAAAAGAGCCTTTGGGTTATTGGTAGATCAGGGTAGTATCATTTAACCTCCGAAGCCGTACAGAGTGCGTCCCTGTCTCTTCAGAGCATAGACAACATCCATGGCGGTCACGGTCTTCCTCTTGGCGTGCTCGGTGTAGGTGACGGCGTCACGGATCACGTTCTCCAGGAACACCTTGAGGACACCGCGGGTCTCCTCGTAGATCAGACCGGAGATACGCTTCACGCCGCCACGGCGAGCCAGACGGCGGATAGCGGGCTTGGTGATTCCCTGGATGTTATCACGGAGAACTTTGCGGTGACGCTTGGCACCTCCTTTTCCTAGACCCTTCCCGCCTTTCCCTCTTCCGGACATCTTGAGTAATGCAGTTGTTGTAGATACACAAACTGAATGTGTTGAAACTTCCGAGCCCTGTCTTTATATGTGGGTTCTGAGGACGTAAGAGAGCACAGGCAGACGCAACGGCGTGGGCGTAACTAACTGGATCAGTAACCACGCCCACACAAACACACGTACTCTTCCTCCAAGATGTCACAGACAAAAACCCTAATCAAATAATTAAAAAGGGGCAGAGAGACGCCAGTGATATCCATGTGTTATTTGAAATGTTCCATTTAATGCACACTTATCATCGTGGACGGATATGCCCACTATATTTGAACCAAACGGTGATTCATTTCTTACATTAGGTTATATATGGATTAGGTGAGAGAAATGGCCGCATTATAAAATATCGACATATCGAGTTTTAATAATGCATTTCAGTTTTTCCTGCTATTAAGGGACTAGCAGTTTAAATTGCTATCAAAAGCTGTTTTTGAAGGAAATTAACTTTTTTTCCCTGGTGCGACATGTACCATTCTGTTCTATTTGCGAGATGTCTCATTTTATTTGCATTTAGTTTAATCTGAACATAATACTTGCATTCATACTTTTCTCCAGCATTGAGTAGTCAAATACCCTGTTTTTGTTTGGTCATTTGAAGATAGTTGTACACAGCAGAATCCTGAAAGTATCAATACAATATAGATTTACACTATAGTCACAGTCTATCTGCACTTAGGCCTACATACTGTATTTATATTGATGTTTTACTCAGATGGTTAAAAACAAATAGCATTGTGTCCTCTCTCCAACAGTAATATCCCTACCCAGTTTGACTAACTTGATCAAACCATTTGGAATCCTGGGTGTTTTGTCCTCGACTTGCAAGTGTTGGGATCCCTGTTGGTGCAAGGGGTCTTATTTGTCTTATTGCACAATTCAACAGCTATGTCGCTGTGATAATAACTATCAGCCATTCTGTACCATATGTACACTAAGAAAAATCATTAACATGGAAATACAACTTGATAATTTTGTCTCGCCACGGATGTTTAGGCCTTTATTTCTAAGAGAATGGGTGACTGTTTATTATGCCCATAAAATCTATACTAATGGCTATTACATGCCGTCACCAAGCCCAAAAAATAAATAAATGAAACCTGTAAATTAAATTCCACTGCCCTCACCTTTTTCTGGTGACTGATATAGTCCTCCTAATATGTGAGAGGGAAATGAGGGGAATATGTGAAATTTCATTTACAGGTTTCATTTACTTCTTTATTTTAATATTCATTTGGGTGGGCATGCCCAGACATGGAAGCAGCTACATTTTCCAAAACAATATTTTAAAAACAACTGAAACTTGTGAATGAAATTCCACGGCCCTCTCACGTATTAGGAGGACAATATCAGTCACCAGAAAAAAGATGGGTTGTTTTTGAATAATCTATCATGGTTAAAATTGAGTTTTAAGTTATAATGGGTTTTTATAGGAGGGGGCGGGGCTATCACTCCATTGGAGCCTATATATTCTATTACTTTATGAAATTAAACATATTTGCGCAACTGGGATTTTTCGGGACTTTTGATAAGTTGTTCTGGAGACCTCAAAGAAATGATCTGTGAAGAAAAATCCCATGTTACAATTTATTCCAATTTTAGGTAAAACATGGGCTAAAATTACTGGCCTATTAGAGATGTTGTGTGGACATTTCCCAATGCCCCCCCAATTCTGCATTTCCTAAAAATGGACGTTTGAAAAAATCATTAACATGGTAAAATACATCTGATGACATCATCAAGATGTATTTCACCATGTTAATGTTTTTTTTCTTTCAGACCCCTTTTTCCTGAGACGGTACAAATGGAACCAAATCCGCTAGGGTCCATTTGGTTCACATTTGTATTTGTATCAGGATTTTTTTTTTTTTTTTTTTTTTTTTTTTGAAAATGGGTGGAATTGGCCTTTAAGTCATTTGGACAAAATGCTTAATTCGTAAGTCACATGTTGTCATCTGTATCCTTGATTTCTATTCATGATGTTTTCAAAAAGGCGCAAACTGTATTATTTGGAGAAGCAATTCACTCTACTGTCTATTATTATCGGAGAGGAGCACAAAACGCTCATTGGTGGGGCACACAGCCACGCAGTTACCACTATGTATGGTTAGAAACCTCCTTCTCTGGGAGGAGACAGAGATTAGACCGAACACTAAGCAGTGATTGGTGCGCAGCTCATACACAATCAACCCGCGCTCTCATTCGTTTCTATGATTGGTGGGGCGTATAGCCGACCACAGACTTTACTAAGTCGAACATATAAAACGTGTCGCACGGCTCTCTTCGAACACACTTATTTTTCACTTGATTCTAGAAATAATCCTACATTATGAGTGGACGTGGGAAGACCGGTGGAAAGGCCAGGGCGAAGGCCAAGACTCGCTCATCCCGTGCCGGGCTGCAGTTCCCCGTGGGTCGTGTCCACAGGCTGCTGCGTAAAGGCAACTACGCCCAGAGAGTGGGTGCCGGCGCTCCGGTCTATCTGGCGGCTGTCCTGGAGTATCTGACCGCTGAGATCCTGGAGTTGGCTGGAAACGCTGCCCGTGACAACAAGAAGACCCGTATCATCCCCCGTCACCTCCAGCTGGCCGTCCGCAACGACGAGGAGCTCAACAAACTACTGGGCGGAGTGACCATCGCTCAGGGCGGCGTGCTGCCCAACATCCAGGCTGTTCTGCTGCCCAAGAAGACCGAGAAAGCCGCCAAGAAATAAATCTGCATCACCTCGACTACACAAACCCCACAAAGGCTCTTTTAAGAGCCACCCACTATTTCTATATGAGAGTCTTTTCCAACGTCCTGAACACACCCTGCTGTGGTCTAAATACGCATAGTAATTATAATTTAGTTACAATTTTATAATAGTTTAAACTACTAAAACGTCGAGCATCGAGTCTCCAAGATTTGAACATCTTTGAATATGTTTAATATGAGTGGCAATGATTTCCAATGGCAGTATCACAATGCCGTGATTAACACAAACGTAATCTGCACGTCTACAAGAGTCTTAAACGATGCGCCTTTGTAGTTCTTTGTGTCCGAATGCTTAGATCCTTTTTGCACAACAAATACCTGGTGACATGTACCCAACTGCTGTCATATCGACCTTGTAAAACACATGTAAAATACCCCCACTTACATTTAGGTTCTATTGTAAGTTTTAGCCGTTCAAATGTATAGTCACTATGAATTCAGGGTTTTATAGTTTACCTAATTAGCACTTCTGTTGCTCCATTGTCCTTTTACACTGTGGAAGAGCGGGAATCACTGGAGTATAGTATTGTACTAGTATGTATTCAACTGCTACCATCTCTCCCTTGCACATGTAAAATACCCACTTATAATTAAGTTCAGGCTCATATCCTTTCAGTTTTATAACTCAGCCATCTAGCATTCCATTGCACTAGACTAGTACAGTTGTAGCTTCATTGTCCTTTTGTACCGTGAAGAGCGGGAAACGATACATCATAGACATACATTGATGATGAAATCTTGTAAAGATCCTCGAGCTCAATTTATATAAAGCCAAACGGCTGACATTGATCAACTACCTACACATTCTGTAACGGCCGTTTGTTTAATATATGGATAACCTTCTTTGATAAGATGGGTGGTCCTTAAAAGGACCGTTGTGTTGTAAAGAGCAGACAGGTCAGTTTACTTGGAGCTGGTGTACTTGGTCACAGCCTTGGTGCCTTCAGACACGGCGTGCTTGGCCAGCTCCCCGGGGAGCAGCAAGCGGACGGCGGTCTGGATCTCCCTGGATGAGATGGTGGAGCGCTTGTTGTAGTGAGCCAGACGAGAGGCCTCGCCGGCGATGCGCTCGAAGATGTCGTTGACGAACGAGTTCATGATGCCCATGGCCTTGGAAGAGATCCCGGTGTCAGGGTGGACCTGCTTCAGCACCTTGTACACGTAGATGGCGTAGCTCTCCTTCCTGGACTTTCTGCGCTTCTTGCCGCCCTTGGCGGAAGACTTGCTGACGGCTTTCTTGGAGCCCTTCTTGGGCGCTGGCTTCGCTACTTCAGGCATGATTCTTTCTCAGTGAACTGACGAAATGAACTGTGAGCTCTGGGCGGCGCTGCGCCAGTATTTATAGCCACTCTATGCAAATGAGGTGTTCGCCTCCCGGCGAGTGATTGGCTTCTGCATTATCCACTCTCGTATGCCTGATCTGTGGTGTTGTCTCACCCCTCCTGACCGACCTGTTATCCCGCTAAATTATCGTAGGGGCAGCTGTTTTCAACCTTTGTCCTAACAAGGGACCACTATTTATTCTGCATTTAGCCACGGACCACCATTTGATGTTAAGTTTAGTGTCTCAGACCCTAAAACTAAGGATTTTCAAGTTTGGGCAACTGACGTTGGTCAAAATAACAATTCTCCTACAGTTTGCCATTGTGTAGATTCTTGAAAGCGTACAATGATACCAAATGGACCCGTAAGGTTCCATTTGGTATCGTTTTACCATTTGTCCATTTGTTTACCAACTGCCCATCATTTAGCGAGGGACCACCTGGAATCTCCTCAGGGACCACTGGTTGAAATTGAAAACCACTGTCGTAGGCCTAGGGTAATAATGAATTTTATATTAATAATGGATGTTATATTAATAGCTCTACCACTGCCCCAAAATCTTTTTTTTTTTTTTTTTTTAAGACATTTTTTCACCCAGTGCCAATTCCTAATGTGATCCTGGGCTCTACACATCCTCCGCCAACCTGGGGAGGCAGCAGACTGGGCTCATGCTTCCTTCAAGGCATGAGGAGTCGCGCCGCCTTCTTTTCACCCGACAGGGGGGAGTTTCCCTGGTTGGATGTAGCGTTATTCCAACCAGTTCCAGTCCCCTCCATCAGGCGCCCCGGCTGGCCAGGGGGAGGCAGTTTAGAGCCCAGGATTACTGCATGTTTTTGTGAGGGTATCTACCCTAGCAGACACGCCGCCAGCACCCACGGCCACAGCCCACAGCAGCGCCCCTAGCGGGAATCGAACCCAGGACCTTCTAGCTGTGAGGCGACAGCACTAACCACTGTTCCACCGCGCCCCTAGCCCCAAATAGATCTACAAGCTCACCATATTAAATATAAATGTAGGCTATTGTAGCGGACCCAGCTGGCATTAAGGAGTTGAGGCTTGACTGTTGATTTTCCCATTTTATTTAGTGGTTTAACCAACGTGAAAACTGCAAAAAGATTTACAATACACAGCAACAAATCAATACACATTCCATCAATAACAGTACATTTCATAAAACTATCAATATACATTGCACCATAAATACCTTCATAAATCAGACATCACAATACAAATCAGTAAGTCTCATGAAACTACATCAACTATACATTGCACATTCCCCATAATAAATCTTACATTTATACACTCAATGCATCTTTAACTACAATTCCATCAGTCAATCATAATACACATTAAACCATTCAGCAAACAAAACTAATCAGTAAACAACAAATCAAACAATACCCTTTTCCCCCTTTCCAGTCAGGCGCTAATTCATTGTCCGTGTCAAGGTCCATCATGTCTTCCTTGTGTCTCAACATCGATTTACTTTAAACATCATAGCCTTTCTTTGTGCAGCCACCTTGGCTTCCATGCTGTCCATACGCCATAGCAAACATTTTCCTGCCATGCTGTCTCTCTTTGGGCCTTAAATAGCCCTCTGGTGGCAGCAGGAAACAATTTGGCTTCTGCTTCCAGCTACACACTACAAAATAAAGGTCTAGCCTTGTTGGGGTCCGTTACAGCTATTAAAGTTCTGACTTGCCTGCAGTGCAGACACTCATCCATACATGTTTCCCCCACAGAACAGACACATTTAGTATATATTGTTTTAAAGGGTAGTTTAGATTTAGTTCAGTATTTCCGGTCATTTTGTGGAGGTCACTGGGGCCACACAGTAAAAGTAAATTCACCCACAAAACGATCAGAATTTGTATTGTTGTTGAATTGTATCTTAAATATGAACACATCCTTCGTTTCGTTTTTGACCCCTGCCCCTATCACATGGAACTACTTTTTGGGCGTGATAGTGATATGGACACAAAAAAAGAACAAAAAAAAGAAATTGCCTCATCTTTCAGAATTTTTATTGCTGAGAGCTTTGTGAGTGTGTGTTGTATTTATAGGCTACATGTGTGCATGGAATCCTAAAGCAGGGGTTTTCAACCTTTTTGACACCAGGGACCACCATTTATTCAGCGTTTGAGCCACGGACCACCATTTGATGTCATGTCAGCCCAAAGACCTAAAACTAAAGAATTATTTTGGTTTTGTCCACAATTCCATTATTCCAGGCACAATTTTGCAAACAAAACAGTTTAGACTTCTTAATTAAGTGGTGCTAATTCAGACGATGTATATTTTAACTCTTGAGAGTGTAAAAATGAAACCAAATGGACCCACAAGGGTCCATTTGGTTTCATTTTTACACTCTCAAGAGTTACATCTGGTAGATAAGCTTTCCATCATTTACCCTGGGGACCACCTGGAACCCTCTCAAGGACCACTGTTGAAAACCCCTGTCCTAAAGCACTGTTGCAGTGCCATCATGTGTTTTTTTTTTTTTTTTTTCATATGCACTGCAAATGCTGAGAAAAAAAAGATAGAGCACATGACAGTCCCCGAAAATATAGGACATAAGACATGGGCAATAGAGATGCGCAGTGACGTCACCACCCCGGTTCCGGAAGTCTTTTCCCAATTCATTTTTCTCATAGACTTTTCGAAAATAATTTATATCAAGACGATTACGCCGCGGACAAAGCCAACTCGAGTCGTGACGAATCATGATGACACACACAAACTTTTGGGACAATAAAATAATTTCTAAGATGAAAAACGAAACAAAAAGTCTTGTATCATGGCGTTTTCTACTTCTTCCCAATTATATATTATATGACGATATTGTGTTTGTTGTCATGATTTGTCACGACCTGAGTTGGCTTTGGCCGCGGCGTAATCGTCTTGATATGAATTATTTTCGAAAAGTCTATGAGAAAAATGAATGGGGAAAAGACTTCCGGAACCGGGGCGGTGACGTCACTGCGCATCTCTATAGGGGCACTGTCTTGGACCCTTAGAGAATAGAACAGATAGAGTAGATCTAGATCTATTCTATCTATTCTATTCTCTATCTACTCTTGAGAGTGTTAAAATGAAACCAAATGGACCCTCACGGGTCATTTTTACACTCTCAAGAGTTAAAGGTAGGGGAAGTGATTTGAAATTCATGGTGTAGTACCAGCCTGGTGCACTAGGGGCCCCCAAAAGTAGCTACACTATGTGAACCTGCTGCTCTCTCCTGATTGGGGGAGAATTGTGGTGACCTGGGGAACTTTTATTAGCTCCTCTGCTAACGTGGGGGAGGGGGAAACTCCATATATGGTTTCCACACCTTATAATAGAGCATTTTAACAGAAAAAAAAAATGGGGGGTGATATCTGACAAAAGTGAAATCACTTCCCCTACCTTTAATATAAATTATATTTATTACATAAATTACATAATTTTCGAGAGTCCACACAATTAGAAAATTGAGAATAATTGTTATTTTGACCAAGACAAAACAATGTCAAAGTTCTCAGTTTGGCGTGCAAGAGATAAACTCACCACATCACAAACCTCAAATACTGTTTTTAAACGTCAGTGGTAAGAAAACCTTCCAATTATCCCCTCTAAGTGCATTATTCTTAAACACTATATAACAGGGGTTTTCAACCAGTGGTCCGGGGACCACCAGTGGTCCTTGAGAGGGTTCCAGGTGGTCCTCAGCTAAGTTGGTTAACCAGATGTAACTCTTGAGAACGTAAAAATGACACCAAATGGACACTGGCGGGTCCATTTGGTTTCATTATTACACTCTCAAGAGTTAAATAATGCATCATTTGAATTAGCCATTTTGGAATGCATGTTTTTCTTGTTTTCTTTCCAGAATCCAGCCTGGAATTGTGGACAAAAGCAAAATAAATCTTTAGATTTGGGGTCTGTGTGGTAAAATGTCGTCAAATGGTGGTCCGTGGCTCAAATCCTGAATAAATGGTGGTCCCTGAGATGAAAAAGGTTGAAAACCCCTGCTATATAACAGTATAAGTAACACCATCACCACTATTTCAAAGCTCAAACTTTCTATGGAATAATCACTTTTTTGAAGTGCAGATCTTGTTGTCATTTTGAAAGTATAGCTCTCAAGTAAAAAAAAATAAAAAATAAAAAAAAAGTATGGGCACCTCTGATGTAAGCAGGGATAACACCCGGCGGCGACGGCATGTAAACAACCAAACACATAGCTAACCAAATGGACCCACTAACGACATGCTTCTCACATACTGTTTCTTTCTTTAAAATGTTCAAATCCTGTACAGGAAAACAGGCGTATTGTGTACACAGTTGGTGATTAATCATGATTTAATTAATGAAGCTGTGATTAATCTAATTAAGAATTGTAATCATTCAACAGCCCTAGTCTCTGGTATTGTTCAGGGTCCCCTTCCCTAGTCAAAAGATCCTCTAGGATTACAATAGAAAAGTCCTGTCAGATTTTGGAACAAATCCTATGGATTTCCAATAGGATTCCTATAAGAATCCTATAGGATCTTATAGGAATCCTATAAGAAAATCCTATGATTTTTTTTTTACTAGGGTCAGATGTAGAGGTGGGCTGTGTGCGGCCCGCAGGCCCTAGTTTGGGGACCACTGCACTAATCAAATAAAATACACGTCTTATACATAGGCCCTATACAGTTACAAAGATCATATCTTCTAGTCTGAGGACATTTCCATTTATTTACACCCAGAAAACAAACAACTGAACATTCAGTAGATTTTGTTTTTCTTTTTATTTTTTTATAATTTTTATCCCACGGTTTTTGTAACCCATTTTTTCACCCAGTGCCAATTTCTAATGTGATCCTGGGCTCTACACACCCTCCGCCAACCTGGGGAGGCAGCGGACTGGCCTCATGCTTCCTTCAATGCATGAGGAGTCCAAGTGTTCTTTTTAAATGTCACGACCTCTTTGAAGGACGATGTCATCACTTTTCAACACATGTAATACAGGTAGATCCTCATTAATGTAAATCTACATTTTTCAACTCCTAGGAGGGCTGTGGGCAGTTCAGAAACCAGTCTGTGTATCCTAGGAGGGCTGTGGGCAGTTCAGAAACCAGTCTGTCTCCTAGGAGGGCTGTGGGCAGTTCAGAAACCCCTCTCCCATGACATAATCGGTGGGAAATCCAAGCTTATAGAAACGGTGGCTTTCTATTCCTGAAAACCTACCATGATATTTAAAAACAAACAACAAACACTGCTGTCGCCTCTGTTAGTATCTGTAACCAGCTAGTATCTGTAACCAACTGGTATCTGTAACCAACTGGTATCTGTAACCAACTAGTATCTGTAACCAACTGGTAACTGTAACTAACTAGTATCTGTAACCAACTGGTAACTGTAACTAACTAGTATCTGTAACCTAACCTACTGTTGTGTTCTCTCAGAAGTTTTTAATGATCCACTCCACAGGAGTCCATGTAGGAGCTGTCCTGTCTCTTTCTGCTCCTTCAGAGTCACCTGATACACCTGGTACACCTGGTACACCTGGTACACCTGATACACCTGGTACACCCACATCATCATACTGGTGGTATTCTATCTCTGCAGTGCAGGCTGCAGCTTCAACACCTCCCTGTTCACCCACATCATCATACTGGTGGTATTCTGCAGCTTCAACACCTCCCTGTTCACCCACATCATCATACTGGTGGTATTCTATCTCTACAGTGCAGGCTGTAGCTTCAACACCTCCCTGTTCACCCACATCATCATACTGGTGGTATTCTGCAGCTTCAACACCTCCCTGTTCACCCACATCATCATACTGGTGGTATTCTGCAGCTTCAACACCTCCCTGTTCACCCACATCATCATACTGGTGGTATTCTGTCTCTTCACTCAGTCCGGCTTCAGCATCGGAGCGAGCAAACTCGTTATAATAAACGATCTCGACGTTGTCCCGTCTTACATTATAATAAACAACAGCCACGTCCTGCTGTCTTGTGCAGTGCCTTTTGATGACCTGGAGAAACAACAGCAGTGCCTGGATTTAATTAATTAGCTCAGACATGGATCTGTTAAAAAATAAAACAAAACATCTGACTTCTGTCTTAAGTTGATTTAAGTAAAGTACGGTTACCTTCCGGAGACGATAGAGGACGGCGATTATCAGGATTAAGGGCAGCAATGTACATTTGATAATGTTAGAGGTCAGATGAGATGCTGTGAGGGAAATGTTAAATGTGTTAGAACATCAACCTTCATGAAAGAACAGCTCTGATTTTGCCTGATTGAGTTTCAACATGCGACCTGAATAGACCACAATTCATGTTACCTCTGACAGTGAGAAGGAGGACCTCGCTCTTGGAGGAGAAGTTGTGATGGAACACATGGATGTGATAAACACAGCTGTAACTTCCCTGGTGGGTGTGGTTTGCTGCAGGAAACAGGAAGGTGGCAGAGTGATTGGCAGCTGTCTGGGTGTGGTTCTGAGTTTCGTTGCATCCAGTGAGGTTTGGAGCTGTGTCCAGAGATGTTGTGTTCAGTGTTGTATCTAGTGGTGTGGTGTGTTGCGTTGTATCCAGAGATGTTGTGTTCTGTGTTGTATCCAGAGATGTTGTGTTCAGTGTTGTATCTAGTGGTGTGGTGTGTTGCGTTGTATCCAGAGATGTTGTGTTCTGTGTTGTATCCAGAGATGTTGTGTTCAGTGTTGTATCTAGTGGTGTGGTGTGTTGCGTTGTATCCAGAGATGTTGTGTGTTGCGTCGTTGCATCTAGTGGTGTTGTTTGTTGCGTTGTTGTATCTAGTGGTGTTGTTCGTTGCATTGTTGTATCTAGTGGTGTTGTTTGTTGCATTGTTGCATCTAGTGGTGTTGTTTGTTGCGTTGTTGTATCTAGTGGTGTTGTGCGTTGTGTTGGAACCAGTGATGCTGTGTGCTGCGTTTGATCCAGTGATGTTGTGTTGGACTCAGTGGTGTTGTGTGCTGCGTTGGACACAGAGTGATTGACAGGCTGGGTGTAGGTGTGCGTTGTGTCGGATCCAGTGAAGGTGAGGTGGAAGAATCCTCCTGGGTACTGCGGCCGGATGGAGCATCTGATGCTGAAGCTGAAACCCTCCATCACCTGCAGCCGCTGAGGCTGGCTTTCAGAAATGGAACGTACAAACGTACCCAGAGTTGTTGTGTGTTGGCTTGTTCTTGATGTTGTCTGTTGTGTTGCATTTAGAGATATTGTCTGTTGTGTTGCATTTAGAGATAATGTCTGTTGTGTTGCATTTAGAGATATTGTCTGCTGTGTTGCATTTAGAGATATTGTCTGCTGTGTTGCATTTAGAGATATTGTCTGTTGTGTTGCATCTACAGATGTTGTCTGTTGTGTTGTAACCACTGATGTTGTCTGTTGTGTTGAATACAGTGGTGTTGTGTTTTGTGTTGAATTCAGTGGTGTTGTCTGTTGTGTTGAATTCAGTGGTGTTGTGTTTTGTGTTGAATTCAGTGGTGTTGTGTTTTGCGTTGAATTCAGTGGTGTTGTGCGTTGTGTTGGTTCCAGTGATGTGATGTTGTGCGTTGTGTTGGATACAGAGTGATTGGCAGCTGGCTGGACAGAGCAGGAACCCTCCATCGCCTGCAGCCCCTGCTGCTGGCTTTCAGAAATGGGCCGTACCAAGGCGATGATTGGTTTAAACAGCATATCTGGAACAAGATCAGAGGTGATTGGCTGAAATTGGCAATTCAGTAGATTTGACTGTATGTCCCGTTTAATTAAAATATATTGTACAGGCAGATACTCTAGAAGAGATAATGTAAATGTGCCATTATTGAAGTCGTTGTTTTACCAGAACAGACAATCTTCAGTCTGGCAGTGGAATTACCAGACACCTTTGTTCCACACTCCTTCAGTGAGAACTCGGATCCAACACAGAAAGAGGAAATCCACCAAACAGGTCCATATGTAGAGCCTGAAGTAATTTCTGTTAAAACGGCAGAGCCGCAGTGCAGCTGTCGACACACTACAGACGATGAGTTCTGGTTCCAGTCAGACCAACCATCCATTGGTCTCCACTCTCCCTGGTGTTGCATCTCCAGTATTCCAATACACTTAGTGGTTCCCTGCACCAACCTGACATCAGCAGACTCTACAGAGACAGGAGAGTAAACAGCAAAGATCAGCATTTGTTTATTTATGACATAATAATCGAAATCAAAAGTTTAGATTGTCTTTTACCTGAGCAGGTGAGTCCCACGGTCTTGCCAGGTGAGCTTATGTTTCTAGTGGATGTTAAAGTTACACAGTCCAAGAGAACAGACTCGTTGCCTTTACACTGGAAGTCTTTGGTCGTCATTGGATTGTTAACCTCTCCATAGAGCACCCCCCAGACCATGGAAGGAGCTCCGCAGGCTAGCTCCCTACAGACCACCTCTGCATCCTGCTGGTCAAAGTCACCTTCATACACCGAGACCCAGGAGTGATTAGACTTCACCTCCACACTGCCTGAACACTGACTAGACCCATTCACCAACCTCACTGACTCTATAGAGAGAGAGACAGAAAGGAACACACAGTCACACAGCAGTTCTACACACAATCAGTGGATACAACGTTATTTTATATTACTATATATTACTGCAGTCGCAGTAGTTTGTTACCTGAACAGTTCACCTCCAGTACGTAGAAGGAAGTAGCGGACATCTTTGTTCCACAATGATTCATTGAAGACTCTGAGCCGTCACAGGAGGTTGTCATCCTCCAGGACGGTTTGTGTGTGGAACCAGAACTCCTT
The DNA here is from genome assembly GCA_039105355.1 of Benthosema pterotum. Taxonomy (NCBI): domain Eukaryota; kingdom Metazoa; phylum Chordata; class Actinopteri; order Myctophiformes; family Myctophidae; genus Benthosema; species Benthosema pterotum. The sequence continues at coordinate 53,147,981 of CM076976.1, read as the reverse complement.
TCTGTTGAAACGGCAGAGCCGCAGTCCAGCTGTCGACACACGACAGCTGAGGAGTTCTGGTTCCAGGCAGACCCACCATCCACTGGTCTCCACTCTCTCTGGTGTTGCATCTCCAGTATGCCAGAACATTTATTGGTTCCTCCTACCAACCTGACAGCATCAGACTCTGTACAGAGACGAGAGAGTAAACAGCAACAATTAATATGACTCCCATTATGGAGTGTATGATAATACAACCAACAGTACAGCTTGACCTTCACCTGAGCAGGAGAGTTCAACAGTCTTGTAAGGTGAGCTGGAGTTTCTAGATGAGTTTGAGGTTCTACAGTCCAGGAGAGCAGACTCTGTGCCTTCACACTGGAACTCTTCGGTCCATGTTGAAACGTTGCCCTCTCCATAGAGCGCCCCCTGGAGGACTGAAGGAGCTCCGCAGGCTAGCTGCCTACAGACCACCTCTGCATCCTTCTGGTCAAAGTCAGCTTTATGTATGGAGACCCAGGAGTGATCAGACTTCACCTCCACTCTGCCTGAACACTGACTAGACCCATTCACCAACCTCACTGACTCTGGAGAGAGAGAGAGAGACAAAAATAACATCAGATGCCAGTTTGGGGGGGATGAAGACAGCCTCCACGTGGCCCCCCCTGTGAGTAGCGAAAGGGTAGTTGCAAGGTTGCATGCCCCCAAGCGAAACTAATGTCTTCAACACGTCTACAGACCCCAGCGCTAACACTAGCACTACTCCAGCTTAACGTTGAAGGGCTCACTACTGCCAAGGTCACCATCCTCGAGCAATTAGCCAGCAGGAACAATGTGACTGTGATCATCTTGCAGGAGACCCATGCGGAAAACAGGAACATCCTAAAGGTCCCTGGGTTTTCACTGGCCGGATATACCACTGATAGACATCATGGCATTGCCACATTTGTCCGCAATGATCTGGCCTGGTCAGCCGCAGGACAATCCCCAGAGGATGCAGAGCTAGAATGGATCTCAACCAAAGTGCAAGACATCAACATCGTCAACATCTACAAGCCACCTCCTAGTAGACTGGTACCATCGTCTCTCCCAGATGTCCCAGCCCCGGCCGTGTATGCTGGCGACTTCAATAGCCATCATACTGACTGGGGGTATAGCCAATCCAACGCGGATGGTGACTCCCTGGCAGACTGGGCCTCAACGGTTGATGCAGCACTCCTATACGACCCAAAGGAGCCCTGCACCTTTTATTCTGCACGCTGGAACAGTCACACCAACCCAGACCTGGCCTTTGCCAAATGGCCCAGCCAGCCACTTCCAGTGAGACGCATCCTGGATATGTTCCCTCGGTCACACCACCGACCGTCCCTTATCACCATCCCATCTGTTGTCCAACCGGTGCAAGGAAGGGATGTCAAGAGATGGAACTTTCGGAAAGCTAACTGGGTGCGTTTCACCCAACAAGTGAACAGGGCAGCCATCGGTCTACCACCCCCGTGCCCCAACAACCTGAATGATGCCTACGAGTCATACTGCAAAATGCTGCTGACTGCTGCTAAGAACAACATCCCCCGTGGCATCCGCAAAGCCTATGTCCCCTGCTGGGATGACGAGTGTGAAGACCTACTTCGTGCCCATGCAGAAAAACAAAACCCAGAGGACAGGGACAAAGCAGCAGACGAGCTATTTAGCAGGCTGAACGATAAACGCAGGCAACGATGGACAGAGACTGTGGAATCAATCAATTTCACACACTCCAGCCGGCGGGCATGGCAGACCCTGAACAAACTGACAGGAAGGTCCACAAAACCAGCACAGTGCCCCATCACAGCAAACTCCATCGCATCACTACTGCTCAATAACGGCCGGTTCCCCAATGCCGATAAGGCCTTCACCAGATCAACATCGTCAAGAGTACATGAGTTGCTCAGGGCCCCAGGATGTGACACTGACCTGTCCATGGACTTCACAGCGCAGGAGATAGAGCAGGCCATCCAATGCCTGAAGACTGGCAAGTCCCCAGGCTTGGACAATATCCATGCAGAGTTCATAAAACAGCAAGGGAAGAACGCAACCAATTGGCTCCGGTCTTTCTGCTCTGCATGCCTCCGCCACCTAAAGCTGCCAAAGATTTGGCGTCGGGCCAAGGTGATCGCCCTACCAAAGCCTAACAAGCCGAGTGACGACCCCAAGGGATACAGGCCCATCTCACTGCTCTGCATCCCATTCAAGCTCCTGGAACGGCTCATTCTTGCCCGCATCACCCCTGTGATCGACCCTCAGCTACCTAAAGAACAAGCTGGCTTCAGAAGTGGCAGGTCAACAACAGACCAGGTAACCCTCCTGTGCCAAGACATAGAGGACAGCTTCCAGGCAGGAGAGAAGGCAGGTGCTGTCTTTCTCGACCTTACAGCTGCCTACGACACTGTCTGGCTACGAGGGTTGCACCTGAAGCTACTGGAGACCATCCCAGACAAGCATATGGTGAGCTTCATAATGGAGACATTAAGCAACCGCAGCTTCCGGCTACTGACAAACAACGGCCAAAGCAGCAGGGTGAGAAAGATCAAGAACGGCGTCCCACAGGGTTCGGTGTTGGCTCCCACACTGTTCAACATCTACATCTACGACCTACCTTCAACAACATCAAGAAAGTACGGTTACGCAGATGACCTAGCCATCCTACTCAGCAAACCATCCTGGCAGGCAGTGGAGGAGGGCCTCTCGGAGGATATGAACATCTTGTCCTCCTACTTAAAGAACTGGCACCTTAAGCTCAGCGTCGACAAGACTGTGTCCACAATGTTCCACCTAAACAACAGGGAAGCGTCACGCCAGATCAACATCATGGTCGACAGCACCCGGCTACAGTCCCAAGCCTCCCCCACATACCTCGGCGTAAAGCTGGACAGAACACTGTCATTCAAACAACACCTGGACAGTGCCAAGGCAAAGATCACCGCCCGTACTGCACTTATACGCCGGTTAGCTGGTACTACATGGGGAGCTACAACAAGGACCCTGCGCATCTCCACCGAGGCTCTGGTCTTTACCGCTGCGGAGTACTGTGCCCCTGTCTGGTGTCGGAGCCCTCATGTAAAGAAGCTTGACACTGCACTGAATGGTGCGCTGCGCACAGTCTCCGGCTGCCTTCGAGCCACCCCAACCCACCAACTACCTGTCCTAGCTGGCATCGCGCCAGCTGAGATCAGACGGGAGGGAGCCATGTTGGCTCTTGCTCAGAAGGCCCAAGCGAGTCAATCTCACCTCCTCCATAAAACTATCACGGAGAGGCCACAGCGTAAGCGCCTTAAGTCACGGCGCCCCTTCGCCATACATGCCCAGGAACTGCTCAGAACCACACCAGCTGACACCAGCAGAGCTTCCTGGGTCAAGGCAAGATGGACGGAGCAGTGGAGAGCAGCAGAACCATCCAGACTCCACAGCTACATCATAGACCCAACGGATGTCCCTGGTGACCACCTACCCCGGAGACAGTGGACAACCCTCAACCGTCTCAGGACAGGCGTGGGACGTTTCAGGGAATCGATGCAGCGGTGGGGTCTAGCGGACAGTGCCCACTGTGAATGTGGAGACCCCCTACAGACTGTAGACCACGTCCTGACCAGCTGTCCCAAACACCGGCCACCAAATGGCAACCTGGGCCTAGTGAGCCTGGACGACGAGACGCTGGAGTGGCTTGCTACAACAGAGCTGAGGATCTAACGACATACGCAAGAAGAAGAAGGGATGCCAGTAGTTTGACTGAAAGATTGGAGCCATTGTTCTAATCATTGCTGAGTTACCTGAACATGTCACAGTGGTTCTGCCTGTGACCAAGCCTTTCCGTGTGATGTTAGAAGTCTCCACTGTGACACAGTCACTCAGTGAAGGCTCAGAACCAGCACAGTAAGGTGTAACCCTCCATACAGCGTCACGCGTAAACAAAGCTCTCCTTTCTGTTGAAACGGCAGAGCCGCAGTCCAGCTGTCGACACACGACAGCTGATGACTTCAGGTTCCAGTCATCACCATCCGCTGGTCTCCACTCTGCCTGGTGCTGCATCTCCAGTGTACCAGCACAGTTACTGGTTCCTCCCACCAACCTCACAGACAGAACCACTGCAAAGAGAGGAAACATTTAAAAGGTAATATTAACTTTTATTATAATAGAATATGATATGTAAAAATCTAAACTAAAAGTACAGCTTGACCTTTACCTGAGCAGGTGAGTTCAACAGTCTTGTAAGGTGAGCTGGAGTTTCTAGATGAGTTTGAGGTTCTACAGTCCAGGAGAGCAGACTCTGTGCCTTCACACTGGAACTCTTTGGTCCATGTTGAAACGTTGCCCTCTCCATAGAGCGCCCCCTGGAGGACTGAAGGAGCTCCGCAGGCTAGCTGCCTACAGACCACCTCTGCATCCTTCTGGTCAAAGTCAGCTTCATGTATGGAGACCCAGGAGAGATCAGATTTCACCTCCACTCTGCCTGAACACTGACTAGACCCATTCACCAACCTCACTGACTCTGGAGAGAGAGAGAGAGAGAGAGAGAGAGAGAGAGAGAGAGAGAGAGAGAGAGAGAGAGAGAGAGAGAGAGAGAGAGAGAGAGAGAGAGAGAGAGAGAGAGAGAGAGAGAGAGAGAGAGAGAGAGACTATTAGAACAAGATGAATTAAAATGTCTCCAATTTCTTGCATGATATTATGAGAGGAATAACTTTAATGTGTGAATCCACATCACCTGACCTAGTCACATGAACAATGACTATCTAATCAGGACAAGAAGCGAAGGCACCTCTGGGGGAGTCCACATTGGTTCATGGGAGGAAACAGACATGCGCAGTACATTCCAGGAAGTTTGACGCTTGCAAACCATGCATGCCATTGGTCTCTTGGATGGTTTGACTTCCTGGTCTGTACCTATGATAAAAATAAAGAGGATAGTGCACGGGGGCGTGGCGCAGGCTGGTTCCGGAGGTTTGCACATGCTCAGTGTAAACAGGAACTGCTATGGTGGAATGTTCCAGCAGAGGCGCTAGATAGAAATCCCATAACTTGTGATGTAAATAATGAGATCCAGAGTAGTTGTGAATTGAACAGCATCACTCTTCCCTTTTCAAACATTTTATATAATCCTTCCACTGTTTAAATGAACAGTATCCATGTTTCTTTGTCATTTCACAAAAATAAAAGTTGACACATGTACTGTCTGTAATTAAAGCAACCATCACGAACAGGGAAAATCTACAAAAAGAACAATGTACAAAACATTTCCATTCAGTAAATGTAGGCTACTTGCCCTTGTCTTTCAGTCTATTATAAACAGCTTTTTCCTCCACACAGTAGTTAAATTGACATAATATTTAAACTAAAAACAGAAGCATTAAAGTATTCTCTTTTTATATTATTTTTTATCATTTCAGTTCAGGTTCAGTAATTCTAGCGCCTCTGCTGGAACATTCCACCATAGCAGTTCCTGTTTACACTGAGCATGTGCAAACCTCCGGCACCAGGCTGAGCCACGCCCTCGTGCACTATCCTCTTTATTTATCATAGGTCTGTACTGTGCATGTCTGTTTCCTCCCATGAACCAATGTGGACTCCCCCATAGGTGTCTTGGCTTTGTGTCCTGATTAGATAGTCATTGCACATGACCAGGAAGTCTAGTTGGTGTTTCATTTTAGACCAAAGCTGTAGATCCAACTGTCCTTGTTTAATGTGTAATGTTTAATATTTAGTTTTTAATATTTAATGTTTAATATTATGCTCATTGAATGTTGGATATATGGCGCCACCTGTTGGCTCCACTCAGAGCCAGCGCCAGCTATGTGCAGAAAACTACCGAAAGTGAAAACTACACAAAATAGACAGCCGTGAACTCATTTGTCTTCTAAACATCGTTGTTTACGTCAATCTGATCCGTAAAGATGTGTCAGGTCACGTGCATGCGCAGAACTTTGGATATTCAATGTCACACCATGGAATCTTATTGGGGATAGCCACTGATGCTAAAAACATAGCTAATGTACGGCAGATAAAACTATATAATACATGATAAAACTATTATTATTTTTGGATTAATAGACATTAAAGAAACCCCAAATTTCTCAGCTTGGTAAAGTAGTGTTTAATCAATAAAGCTGAGATATTCCGGCTGTGACAGATTGGTTTGATGCTATTCTGTGAGTGTTGTACGTCTACTGCTGACCTCTGAGTTTGGGTTCAAAGCCTGTTGAAGACGACAAAGCGTTTACATCGTTGAAGTCATTGCTGTACCTGAACAGTTGACCTTCAGAGTAACGTTGCCATGATGGGACTTCACTGCACCACACTGCGCCGGTGAAGACTCAGAGCCAACGCAGGAAGATGGAATTATCCATCCAGATTCACGTTTAGGAGTAGGAGTGAATTCTGTTGAAACGGCAGAGCCACAGTCTAGTTGCCGACACACCACAGACGATGACATCCGGTTCCAGTCAAACCAAGCCAACACTCGTCTCCAGTCTCCCTGGTGTAGCATCTCCAGAGCACCGCTGCACTTACTGCTACCTCCCTGCAACCTGACGTCACCAGAATCTGTGCAGGGAGCGATAAGCAGGAACGATGTGTAACTTTATGTACAACACCTGGAAGAATACATTCTGGAATCAGCTTGAATTATTTCACATTTCTTTACCTGTTGGGTTGCGTTTTGGTTCAACTTGGAGAGCTGAGGAAAAAAATAAAAATAATAAAATAAACATGTTTCACTGCAACAGAAATATGTCTGTCTGTCTGTCTGTCTGTCTGTCTGTCTGTCTGTCTGTCTGTCTGTCTGTCTGTCTGTCTGTCTGTCTGTCTGTCTGTCTGTTCAATGTAAACAGCAGCAAAGTATTCATAGTGGGGTAATATTCCAGTGTAAACAGTAATAAAGCATTCATAGTGAGGTAATATTCCAGTGTAAACAGTAATAAAGCATTCATAGTGAGGTAATATTCCAGTGTAAACAGTAATAAAGCATTCATAGTGAGGTAATATTCCAGTGTAAACAGTAATAAAGCATTCATAGTGAGGTAATATTCCAGTGTAAACAGTAATAAAGCATTCATAGTGAGGTAATCTTCCAGTCTCTACTCACAGCAGTCTGCAGTTTTTTCAGAGCTCTCCCCACACTCATCGGCTGCAGGGTCACATTTCCATGACAACGGAAGGCATGTGTCCTTCTGACAAACAGACTGAAGAGAGAGACACAGGTTTACCTTTAGAGTCACTGATGTGTCAAAAGCAGACATGAGGCATGTATGTCTTCACCCTTTGAGGACCGAGAACACATTCAGTTTTCTGGGGAATAAATATGTTCCAACTCTAGACTTGTAGCTATAATGTGTTTTAGAAACACAAAAGTAGGCTATAGTTCATAATCAAATTAAACAACTTAATTACTGTTCTCTAGCTTGAGGGAGAACCAGCACTGGTCACATGTAAACAAAAAACGTGTGTGTGTGTGTGTGTGTGTGTGTGTGTGTGTGTGTGTGTGTGTGTGTGTGTGTGTGTGTGTGTGTGTGTGTGTGTGTGTGTGTGTGTGTGTGTGTGTGTGTGTGTCTGTGTGTGTGTGTGTGTGTGTGTCACACCAATAGTGGTGACCTGTAGAAACCTGCAACTTAGTATCATCATATCATATCAGTCACCACAAACAGCAAAGTTAATGGTCACAGTTGTCCACGTATCTGTCCCTCCCAGGGAAGCTGTGCAGCTGTGATGAATGCTGTTGATTGCATAGCTCTGTGGTGGTTTTACAGTGAAATACAGAGACTTAATTCTCTTAACCTCTGACTGCCACTGCATACAACATGCAACACGCAAGCAGTCTGGTCTGGTCAAGCAAAAAAAAAAAAAAATAGTGGTTCTCAAATGTTTG
>CM076976.1:53065108-53135108 GCA_039105355.1 Benthosema pterotum | reverse complement strand
GAGCTGCTGGAAATGAAGAAGCTGGTTCTGGAGAGTGCGGAGGCTACAAAAAGGGCTCAGACAGACAGATCTCCAGCACCCACCCGGAACAGACCAAGAGGATGCAGAGCCTGCCAGGAAGCTTCAATCGGAGACTCATGCAGACACTGTTTCAAGTGCGGCCACGAGGGGCACGTTTCCAGGGGTTGCCGACAGAGCAGAGGGCAGCAGGGAAACGAGTGAGGGCTGCTGGGTTGGGACCCTCAGTAGCCCGTGAAGAGGAAACATCGATGAGTCCCACTGAACAGACTGCTGTCACGCAAACAACCTCCCCGTTCCAGAGCCCAGCCAACTATCTCTCACCACGAAGCCAAGCCAAACTCCTAGATCTCGTTGGTAAGCGATGTACTGTCCACTGTCAGTTTGATGGTGTCCCTGTAGTAGCATTATGGGACACGGGGGCTCAGTCTAGCCTGATTAATGATGAATGGAGGAAAGAACATTTGCCCCATCGTGTGGTGAGACCTATTAATGAACTGGTGGAGGTAGACAGATTAATAGGACTAGCAGCAAATCAAACAGAGATCCCTTTCCTGGGTTGGGTGGAGGTAGAGTTCAAGCTAGGCAAAGACACAGACCATGCAGAGCCACTGTTAGTTCCCACCTTAGTGTCAAGTGACCCAAATGTCGCAGAACAGCCCATAATTGGCTTTAATGTAATTGAGGCAGTGTTGAATGGGGAGGTGATGGCAGAGGGAAGTTCAGCATCCATTCTCCAAGTGAGCAAGGCATTCTCTGTGACCTTTAAAGCAGCAAAGTCAATGCTCAGGCTTGTACAGTCTCCAGAAATCAATGAAGAAGTGGGAATTGTGCACACAGGGAGGAAGACTATTCACTTGGCAGCGGGACAGGTCAGCGTTGTTTATGTTAAAGCCAACAGCGGAGCACAGTTTCAAGGTCAAAACCTTCTACTTGTCCCTAGTGAAGAGTCCACACTACCTGAGGGCATCATAATTGAAGAGGGGCTAGTCAGCATCCCTACAGACAAGTCAATGTATGTGCCAATCCCCATCGCTAATGTCAGCAAGCACAAAATGACACTAAACAAACGCACAGTTCTGGGTCACCTCCAAACAGTCAAGACTTCCTATCCAGTAAAAGTTGAACAGATAAAGAGTGATGTCAACAAGAACAGTGAGGGGAGGGAGGACAGTAAACAGAGTGACAGCAAACAGACAGAAAAGCAGACAAAAACACCGAAACCAAGCCAGTGGGATCCGCCTGTCAATCTTTCCCACTTAAGTGATGTCCAGGGAGATATAGTGAAACAGCTACTGAGAGAGGAGTGTCATGCATTTGCCTACAACGATGATGACATCGGGAATATCCCCTCCCTGAAACTACACATTAGTCTTCAGGACCCCACTCCAGTAAAGAAAACATATATGTCTGTCCCCAAACCACTGCATAATGAGGTCAAAGAATATCTCCAAGACTTGCTGAATCGCGGATGGATCGTCCAGTCAAGATCCCCATACGCATCACCTGTGGTGTGTGTGAGGAAGAAAGATGGGACTTTGAGACTTTGCTGTGATTACAGGGAGCTGAACAGAAAATCAATTCCTGATTGTCACCCCATCCCTCGCATCCAAGATATGCTAGACTCTCTCACAGGCAGCTCTTGGTTCTCAGTATTGGACCAGGGGAAGGCCTACCACCAGGGGTTCCTGAGTGAGGAGAGCCAACACCTCACAGCCTTCATAACACCCTGGGGTCTTTATCAGTGGACCAGAATCCCCTTCGGTTTGAGTTCAGCCCCTGCCGAGTTTCAGCGCAACATGGAAGACTGTCTAGTGGGGCTGAGAGATATTATTTGCCAACCTTTTCTCGATGATAATTTGGTTCACAGTTCCAGCTTTGACGACCATGTTAGCCACATAAGAACAGTCCTGCAGAGATACCAAAAACATGGAGTGAAACTCAGTCCCCGCAAATGTGAGGTGTTCAAGCGAAAAGTACGGTTCCTGGGAAGGATGGTGTCGGGTGAGGGCTACACGATGGACCCAGCCGAAGTGGCCCCTGTGCAGGCATTAAAGGAGAGGGTGCCTGCCACAGTCTCCGACCTGAGAAGAATAATGGGCTTTTTGTCATACTACAGGCCATATATTCCGAACTTTTCCAGACTCGCAAAGCCACTGTACCAGCTGCTCTCATCACCTCCTGACAAGACATCACCTGCAGAGACGAAGACAAACAAGAAAAGTGTCAACAAGAGAAATAAAGGTAACCTCCTGCCTAACACGCCCATACACTGGACACAAAGTCACCAAGAGACACTGAACTTTCTGATTGACAAGCTGATTGAGCCTCCCATCCTTGGCTACCCCGATTTCACCCAGCCATTCACGTTGCATTGTGATGCGTCCCAGGATGGACTGGGTGCAGTGCTTTATCAGAGACAAAATGGCAAAATGGTTGTTATTGGATACGGCTCTAGAACACTATCCACACCTGAAAAGAACTACCACATGCACTCAGGGAAGTTAGAGTTCTTAGCACTTAAATGGGCCATATGTGAGCGTTTCAGAGACTATTTGTATTATGCGCCCCATTTCACAGTATATACAGATAACAATCCCCTGACCTACGTCCTCTCAACAGCCAAGCTTAATGCTACAGGCCACCGCTGGGTCGGTGAATTAGCAGATTTCAACTTTACTATAAAATACCGCCCAGGCAAACACAATGCTGACGCAGATGGCCTATCCCGCATGCCAGTAGACATCAACAAGCTCATGGAGCAGTGTACAGAGGAGGTTCACCAGGAAGTTATAAGTGCTGCTGTGCAGGGAGTGACAGTGCAGAAAGATACCCCTCTCATCTGGACCATGCCAGTGTCTGTGGAGGCAGTGACAGTAGTGAAAGACTCGCCCCTCCTGAGCAAACCTCTAACACCAGAGCAAATCAGAGACAGTCAACTAAGAGATCCTGTCATCGGCCGAGTCCTACATTACAAGAGAAATAACAACCAGCCACCTCCCAACAAGGTACTCAAAGCTGAATCTGCTGATGTAAGAGTCCTAATGAGACAATGGTCTAAACTGTATATCGGTGACGATGGTGTTCTATACAGAAAAGCCGGTGACAAAAGTCAGCTTGTCCTCCCCAGAGAACACCACCCCACTGTGTTTCAGGAGCTCCACCGTGAGATGGGACATCCTGGAGTCGAGAGAACACACAACCTGATCAGAGACCGGTTTTACTGGGCCCGTATGCAGAGTGACATAGACCACTTTGTCACCCAAGTCTGTGAGTGTCTGAAAACAAAACGGCCCCACAAAGCGACTAGAGCTCCTCTCGTGCCCATTGTGTCCACACGCCCATTTGAATTAGTGTCTGTCGACTTCCTACACTTGGAGACGTGCAAACAAGGGTACCAGTATATTCTAGTAGTGATTGACCATTACACCCGTTTCGCACAAGCCTATGCCACCAAGAACAAATGTGCAAAGACAGTCGTTGACAAGTTGTTTAATGACTTTGCTCTTCATTATGGTTTTGCCGAGAAAATTCACCATGATCTGGGGGCGGAGTTCCAGAATCGACTAATGGACCAGCTGCAGAGATGCTGTGGTGTAAAAGGCTCCCACACGACCTGTTATCATGCGATGGGGAACGGACAAGCAGAGCGCTTTAACAGAACACTTTTGTCAATGCTTAGAACGCTCACAGACACAGAAAAAGCAGACTGGAAGAGTTCCCTGTCCAAGATGGAACACGCATACAACTGTACTCGCAGCGAGGCCACTGGATTTTCACCCTATTACCTCCTGTATGGCCGCTCTCCCCGCCTGCCAATAGACCTGCTTTTCAACATACAACCTGCAGAAGGACAAGAAAACTATGTAGAATATGTTGAAAACTGGCAAAAGAGAATGAGAGAAGCATACGAGATCGCCTCCAAGACAGCTGCCAAGGAAGCTGCCCGGGGCAAAACCGGCTATGACAAAAGAGTCCATGGAGCTGACCTTCGACCCGGTGGACGAGTGCTTGTCCGCAATCTGTCAGAAAGAGGAGGTCCGGGCAAGTTACGTTCCTATTGGGAAAATAAAGTTCATGTGGTGGTGAAGAGAAGAAGCAGTGACAGTCCTGTCTATGAGGTGGTACCAGAAGGAGGTGGTAAATGTAGGGTGCTGCACAGAAATCTCCTACTTCCATGTGACAGCTTGCCCCTAAGCCACCCTGAAAAAGAGACAGAGCATCAAAAAGTCAGCCCCACACAGAAAAGGAAAAAGAGACACAAGACTGATAGACAAATTGAATTCTCTGACAGTGAAAACAGTGATGATGGTGAGCTGGTATTGCATTTCCCTAATCACCAGCAACAGAGCCAACCAACTGTAAATCTCAATCCTGAGGCAGAACCCTTCGTGCCAGAAAGTGAATCTCGTGAGCCAGCATCCCAGGATGTAGAAGAGGACATCGTTGACCACACGCCAGCAGAGGATGGAGAGGACAACACTTCAGAGCCTGGAGATGCAGCTGATGACGTAGATGACAGCGCTTCGGAGCCTGGAGAAGACGGCGTGACGGTGGAATCATCAGAGCAGCCGACATCGGAGGAAGATGAGCCTGCATCATCAGCCGTGAGGGCCCACCCCCAGAGGGAGCGACGTCGCACGAGAATGCTGACTTACGGGACTCTGGGTGAGCCATCGGTGGTCGATGTCGGAGTTGATGACCTACACGTGAGTATGCCTGCAGCCAGCGAGAGACTGTGGCGACCCTGGGCATGCCACGCATAGAGGTAACAAACTAACAGACAACATAGACACTTTAAGTGACAGTTGATGAAGAGACTCTCGAAGAGACACTTGAAGGGAAAAAAAAGAAAACACATTCAGAGACTGTGATAGAGACACTGACAATTATTGCACTATGGAGAACACTAAACGGTAAAGAATTTGCCTGAGAAACATGATAGACTGATCCTGTAAACTAAACAAAAGGATGGTGACAGACTAAAAGAATTGAGAGGCCGAAATTGGAGTTCTGTTACACTGGGGTATTTGTCTGAAAAGATAAAAGTTTACTGAAATTGAAACCGTATGATGTATAAATATGGTCTGATTAAGGTACGGAGTGATTTATGAACATTACTGTCTGCAGAATGTTAATTTTCATGTCATTTTACCAGGTCCAGATCAGCAACATATGGGATTTCAGAGGGAAAAGTCTAATCTGTGTAAATGAGAAGAGATTCCTTAATCTTTAAAATGTCTGGAGACATTTAATTTTGAGGGGGAGACTGTGGCGCAATGATATGGTTGCTGACAATTTAAAAGTTCAAGTTTACTAATATAGGTGTGGGTGTCAATGTTTTCTATGTGCATTTATGGTGGAAACGTTATTTTGGTTATTTTGGGTTCAATATCACAGAAATGTAAAAACAGTACCAGTTTGCGCCAGGAGATGGCAGAGTATCACCTGGGGAACGGTGTGTGAGGTGTGTCAACTCTACAGTTAGGCTGAGATATCACGTGGTGCCACGAGAGTTTCATACCATTACAACTCATGCTGCTGCAGACATCGTGCAGTGTGTGTTTCTGATGCATATATCGTTCTATTTTGCAGGTGAGCTGGTTATACTGGGAATATACATACTGTGAGATGATATATTAAGATCGTGTATATCTGGGGTGTGTTTAAACTGTGTGTACTGGGGTTAATGGACAAATATAACATGAAAAAGACTGAGTTGGCTGAACAACCATTACGAGGCCTAGCTAATGATACTACCTGCAGCACTAGCATAGCAGTAGTTTTAGCCACAACGGGGCATGGAGAGACGGTTGGGCTAACTGATTTGCATTGGTGGGAGTAGTGAAGGATCTGATCTGTGTGATACTGTATGTTGAGCACGTGACGGTATATTGTTATACTATTATGGTTCTATTAATGTTGGGTTATATAAATAGGGAATTGGGTTATTATTTGAAAACGACTACTAATGTGATGTGTGTTACTATGACCTGATTATTGAGTTAATTGACTAATGACTGAATTTATTGATTATTGTTTTGGTAATTGAATAAGTAATTGTTATGACAGCTAAAAACGAGAGTTACATACCATTACAACTCATGCTGCTGCAGACATCGTGCAGTGTGTGTTTCTGATGCATATATCGTTCTATTTTGCAGAAATTGCAACACAAATAAAAACAAATGTGTAACACCAGTTGGAGCCTGCAGTCCATCCATCTGGACCCCGTTACATGTGTGTGTGTGTGTTACCTGTGTGTCTGTTGGTTCCATCCAGGTTACTAAACTCAATGCGTTTCCCATTGTAGTTGATCCAGTATATGTGATCATTGATGTAGTCTAACGTCAGACCTCTGGGCTCTGAGATGTCCTCCTTCAGGATGACTGTCCTGTTGGTGCCGTCCATCCCCATCCTCTCTATGTGGTTGATACCATAGTCTGACCAGTACAAGTATCTGTCAGGAGACACCATGTGTTATGACCCTGGGTCATTACTATTATTAATTGTGATAAATTATTGATATGTATGTAGGTATATATTGTCCAATATTATATAGATATGTATCTATGGTGGTCCCCTCTCAGGGACCACTGGCGAAATGATGGAGAGTTGGTAACCAAATGGACCATAATCTTTAACTCTTTAGAGCAGGGATTTTCAACAGGTGGTCCGGGGACCACCAGTGGTCCTTGAGAGGGTTCCAGGTGGTCCCCAGCTAAGTTGATTAACCAGATGTAACTCTTGAGAACGTGGTCCATTTGGTTTCATTTTTACACTCTCAAGAGTTAAAATATTCATCATCTTAATTAGCCCAAAGTCTACACAACTAGAGAATGTAGAAGATTAATGGTCATTTTGATCTGTATGTTTGACTGTTTGGTTTCCCCAAATCCAGCCTGGAATTGTGGACAAAAGCAAAATAAATCTTTAGTTTTGGGGTCTGTGGGGCTAAAATGTCATCAAATGGTGGTCCGTGGCTCAAATGCTGAATAATTGGTGGTCCCTGGTGTCAAAAAGGTTGAAAACCCCTGCTTTAGAGCATAAAATTAAATAGACCCTTACAAGTCCATTTGGTTTCATGATGATTTGGTCACATTTGTAAATTGTCAGAAAAATGTTGAAAATGGGTGGAGTCCCCCTTTAACCCAGTCTGCATGGGTGTTGTACACGCCTCATATATGAGGCGTGTACACCTGCTATTTTATATGGGAAATGGTGAAAGCGCAGCAGAAATCTTTGAATATTATAGATTCTTTCAGAGCGTAATGTTTTATAGAATATAGAATGTCAGGTTGAAATGTGTTGAATGTTGTTCATTTTTAAACAGTGTATATGAATCAGTTTAGTGTTTTTAACCATAGATGTGTAAGAGGAACAGAACATGATGCAGTTCTCTTACCCGTAGCGTACATCCACAGCCATGGAGTATGGCAGGTCCAGACCGGTGTTGACCAGAACTCTTCTGGACGATCCGTCTAGTTTGGACACCTCTATGGTGTCACTGCCAGCGTCACCCCAGTACAGGTTTCCTGACACCCAATCAACAGCCAGACTGACTGGAGATCTGAGTGAGGTGCTGTGAAGGACCTGTCAATCAACCATACATGAATATGAATTGAATCAACATGTTTTATTTATTTATTTTTTTATCCCAGTCTTTCAGAATTATTGTCTAGAGAATTATTGGGCTGCGGACCACCATCTGAAAATACGGACCCTAACCCTGCGCGCACACACACGCGTGCACACGCACACACACGCACACGCACACACACACACAACACACACACACACACACACACACACACACGCACACGCACACGCACACTATATTACTGTAATACTATTACAGTAATATCATATATTACTGTAATAGCATTACAACAAGTTACTCAATAATATTATCACTGAGTAACAGTTACATTTACTGGTGACCCATGAAAACACAGACGGGCCGCGCCCCACTGTTTGTGAAACGTTGCACTATAAGTGACTGAGCCACCAGGCAGCCTGTTCTCTGGTTGATATTTAACACTGACGTCACAAAGTATTCACATTACTAATATCAGTTATTGTTCATTTGGTTTCATCCTCATGGTCATTGTCACACTGACCTGGACGTCTCTGACACTGATGTGCATGCGGAGGATCCTGGAGGGGTTCTGTTCTATCCAATAGATCATCTGCTGCTGGTAGTCAAAGTCCAGAGCCCCAGTCTGTGCCCCTCCCTGGATCAGTCACAACACAGCAGTTGTTTTAGTCTCAGACAGAAATACATTCCAGCAGGTCAAAAACTATCATGTACACAGTTTTATCAACAACCTTTATTCACCGCAAAATAACTAACTAACTGACTAACAGAAAGACAGCAAAATCTTTTCGCAGCCTCGACCTAGGTCGCGACCGCTTTAAACAAAATAAAAGTTTTGTGACCATTTTGTAGCAGATCCAGCCTATGTTCTTCTGAGCTGTGAAAAAAACACAATTAACCATTTGTGCACCTCAGGATAGAACTGGAGATAGGATCTGTGAATGATTAGAACAAACATGAGGAGGAGAAGGAGAGGAAGTGATGCAAGGCCCTGTGACTGCACCGCATATGTGTGTGTGTGTGTGTGTGTGTGTGTGTGTGTGTGTGTGTGTGTGTGTGTGTGTGTGTGTGTGTGTGTGTGTGTGTGTGTGTGTGTGTGTGTGTGTGTGATGTGTTGGATGTGTTGTTGTGTGACATCTAAATGGTTTTCACCTGATAGAGCTGTGTTGTTGTTGTTGTTGTTGTTGTTGTTCTGGAGTCGTCCAAGCTGATCTTCAACAGCTTCTTCCTCTCAGCTACGATGAGGAAGGGCTCCCCCTCTGGAGGAAGTGAGACATTACATCTGAGATGGTTTCCTTTAAAAATAAATCAAACCCTGCAAAACTAGACTATTTAATATCAATGTTACACTGTTACAAATAGACCCCTCCTCTCTCAAATCACACCCATGTGAAGTGAGGGGCACTCTTATAATCGTGTATCATCATGGCCAATCAGAATGTCTGTTGGCTGTGATTGGTTAGATCAGGGGTGTCAAAACAAAATACAGAGTGGGCCGAAGTAGAAAAATTGGTACAAGTCGAGGGCCGGAGGAGGACCGGTTTACAATGACGTCCCTGTCAAAGATAATTGTAAAGATGAAACTGCCAGCATTAAAAAATTGTTTTAGGTTTTAATGAAAAATAGCAGGTGTTCACATCTCATGAGACGTGAACACCTGCTATTTTTCAGGGAAAATCTTTTTCTTTCTTTTTCTATGCTTTCATAGTTAATTGAGAAAGTCAATGAGACTGAGTTGAGGAAGTAAAACAATTAGTCGCATTCATTTCTTATCACACTGTGTGCAATATACAGTACCAGAGGGCCAGTTCTAATACTAATTCAGTTTCATCCCGCGGGCCAATCCATTCACGGGCCTGATTTGGCCCACGGGGCCCTGAGTTTGACATATGTGGGTTAGATGATTTACGTGACGTTACATGAATTTTGACCTATCTCTGTCGGTGGACGGTCGCCGTGGACGCACAACGGCCGACGACCGTCCTTCGAAGCACTCTGATTGGCTGGTTTATGTGATGACATCATGGTGATGTAATTAGATCTTGCTCTCTGCTCGTTAAGGAGATCTACAGCGTGTGTCTGTGACACGACTTTCTCACAGACTTTCTCTTCAATGTTTCAAATTCATACATATTTGCCTAAAGGCCTGTTACCACAGTGAGTGCATGTGAGAGACACTGAACCCCTAAGTGCTCCGGATGTGCTGGTCCGTACCTTGCATGGTTTCCGCCGCCGTTGGTGATGTGGATTTGATCCCCAGAAATTTGAGGAAAGTGCTAAATAAATTAGTGGAAGGAGCAGGTTGTGGATCACCAGGATCACCACTAGTGTCCTCACTAGTGAGAGGAGCAGGTTGTGGATCACCAGGATCACCACTAGTGTCCTCACTAGTGAGAGGAGCAGGTTGTAGATCACCAGGATCACCACTAGTGTCTTCACTAGTGAGAGGAGCAGGTTGTGGATCACCAGGATCACCACTAGTGTCTTCACTAGTGGAAGGAGCAGGTTGTAGATCACCAGGATCACCACTAGTGTCTTCACTAGTGGAAGGAGCAGGTTGTGGATCACCAGGATCACCACTAGTGTCTTCACTAGTGAGAGGAGCAGGTTGTGGATCACCAGGATCACCACTAGTGTGAACACACCCATGTGAAGTGCACTGTTGTGTTTTAGTCCCGCCCACTCTGTGTGTTGTTGTGTTTTAGTCCCGCCCACTCTGTGTGTTGTTGTGTTTTAGTCCCGCCCACTCTGTGTGTTGCTGTGTTTTAGTCCCGCCCACTCTGTGTGTTGCTGTGTTTTAGTCCCGCCCACTCTGTGTGTTGCTGTGTTTTAGTCCCGCCCACTCAGGGCCAGTCCTGCTGATGTCTGGAGGTGGCAACGGCCAGCTGGAATCTAACCAACAACCCTTCTCTCACCTTTCTGGATGCACTGCTTGTTGTCAGCTGACCAGGTGTAGTCTGGGGGACAGGAGCAGCTGTATCCTCCTCCAGGTGAGAGCAGACACAGGTCACTGCAGCCTCCATTGTTGATCTGACACGGATGACCAGACACTGCAGGGTGGACAAAACACACACATGTACCAGGTTACACTTAGGTTTCCTCTTTTACATTTTTATACAAGGTTTGAGCTGCAATCCTGTTAGTTTTCTGGTTCTGGTACAGTTTTTTTGTGGCGATAGGTTTAGGTTTAAGCATAGCTTTTGTGAGGTTAGCATTTAGGCTTTTGTATTCCCCCAAGTTACTGGTAGGGTGTATTCTGTGGTAATCAGATCGTGTGAGTGACGCAGAGCTTTAGAGAAATCCGCTCTTTGCTCTCGACGGCTTTTGTCCTGCTCATCATTGTCTGGTGTAACATCCTCCTGCACCACTATCACATCACTGTCTGGTGTGACATCCTCCTGCACCACTATCACATCACTGTCTGGTGTAACATCCTCCTGTACCACTATCACATCACTGTCTGGTGTGACATCCTCCTGCACCACTATCACATCACTGTCTGGTGTGACATCCTCCTGTACCACTATCACATCACTGTCTGGTGTGACATCCTCCTGCACCACTATCACATCACTGTCTGGTGTGACATCCTCCTGTACCACTATCACATCACTGTCTGGTGTGACATCCTCCTGTACCACTATCACATCACTGTCTGGTGTGACATCCTCCTGCACCACTATCACATCACTGTCTGGTGTGACATCCTCCTGCACCACTATCACATCACTGTCTGGTGTGACATCCTCCTGCACCACTATCACATCACTGTCTGGTGTGACATCCTCCTGCACCACTATCACATCACTGTCTGGTGTGACATCCTCCTGCACCACTATCACATCACTGTCTGGTGTGACATCCTCCTGCACCACTATCACACGCTCACCTTCATTTACACATCAGACGCTCCAATCCGCCCACTCAGCAGTAACATTCTTTAAATGCTGCTTTCCTGACAGGCTATTGTCTAATTTTTGTCTAAAGTATTAAAGGGTGGGGGCATGGATATGTCCTTTTAAAAGTTTAATTGTTTTACATTCCTTGCTATCTTTAGTTTTAGGGATTTTAGCTATGGGAGGGGGCTTTCGAACATTTCCTTTTTTATTATCTATTACAGTCTACTACAAGTCTATAGTCTAACAGAGTCCTGATTAGGGTTTGGTTTGGTTAACCAAAGTACATCCAGCCACATGGCTGCAGGAAGATATTTACAATAGTGGATGCTGAACGTTCACTAAGGGGTGCTACAAAATGTGCATGCATGCATACAATGTGTGTATGTGTATGTGCACGTGCCTTGTGTGCACACACATTTCCGTGCATTTTAAACAGGGAAAAGTGTCTTTTAGCGTCCCTCTCCACGTGTATGAACAAACTGACAGGTCATTTATCAGGATAAAGAGTGATGAATGCCTGCAATGGGCTGACCCTAAAAAATCGATTATTCGATGTTCAATCGCGGGGCACGGGCGTCGATCTTGAAATTAAAGATCGAAGATCTTTAATCTTTAATCTCTGGCTACTGGATAACAGTAGCCAGAGAGTTGATAGGCTAGATAGAGCCTTTCATTAGCCTTTCAGGGACAAACGTTTATGTGTTGATTTATTAAACGTAAAGTCGACGGCGCGCCACGGTCCTCTACACAACACATAGCCCCGTTGCGTTCGATGAAATGCTGTACACAACTGCAGCTGTATGCAGTATTATCATCAAAGATGAGAGGAACGCAAAGAGGCAACACAGCACTGATAAACCTGGCCAGCTCTGTAACAGAAATGACACGATTATGACGGGAACAAGACTTTATATTCCAGTCGTCCCAAACGTTTTCATGCCAAGGGACCCCCACATTGACGAACAGTAAACGCGGTGGTGGTGGTCCAGTTCTTGCTCCTGAACTTTTTCATGTCAAGGAATAATCCCACATGCCTACTACACACAAATACAAGGACCACCTAATCAACCTTCCCAAATCTGGAAGCTGTATGGACAACAGACACAACAACAACAACGTGAGTGAGTAGCATATTCCAGCGTGTTGTCAGCTCTGCTTGGAAAGAAAAAAAAAAGAGGCGAACTAGTTCCATAGACGAGCAAAGTTTTTTGAGGGGCGGGGGGTGGGTGACCATGGCCATACCCAATCTTGGGCACTGGGCAGGGGCTGAAGACTCCTTTATCTGTGTGTGCGCGCACGTCTCTGCCTTTTGGTCATCGGAGCCTTTAGTGTCAGTGTTGCGACATTGAGGGTGTCACAAGCTGAGGCAGAGCGCTCGAGCTGATGTTCATGCAGCCTTAATAGAGACAAGCTGGAGTTGAAAATGCATCACTTTCAACTAGGGAGACGCAAATAAGAGATATTTTAGGCATGCAACTTATTAAAAGTATTGTACAGTAAATAAACGATCTAAAATGAAGGGGTTTAAGATCATTCAAAACGGGCTGTTGCCAATGCATTTTTATGTAAAAGAGCCGCCATTGGACTGGCCCCATTAAGTGAACGGAGTTTGCATATACTCCAAGGCTTTGTGCTGCTTCATTAGTACTGTAATAATAATAAGGCTCGATTAAAAATTATGCTTTATTTACCGGTAAGTACATTTCACGACAAAACAAGCATTTAATGTGTTGTTCTCCTGTTCTAGCTGGACTTTATGACTAGGCCTACCATTTCTTCCTACCATTTCTATTTTGCATCTGCAACGTGTGGGTCAAACTAACCCCCGGTTGGGGGGGGGGGGGTGTCGAAGCGTCGATCTTCGATCATTTTTTTCCGCTATGCTTCGATCACGGAAATCATGATCGAAGGTCAGGCCTAGGCAGAGCAAACAAAAATAAACGGACGCCGTGCGATAGCGCCGCTCGTCACTCGCCTGCTTTATCGCAGGCGTTTTTTAAGCACAAAACGCCAGTCCTGTTGAAAATGAATTAAGAGGTGTGATTCATTACTCCCCATGTGAAAGGCCCTTAAGGCTCCCATACTGCGATACAGCATACAGTATGTATTAGGACCTATTGTATGCCAGGGGTTTTCAACCTTTGTGACACCAGGGCCCACTATTTATTCAGCATTTGAGCCACAGAGGACCACCATTTGGTGACATTTTAGCCCCACAGACCCCAAAACTAAAGATTTATTTTGCTTTTGTCCACAATTTCAGGCTGGATTTGGGGAAACAAAACAGTCCAACATACAGATCAAAATGACCATTAATCTTCTACATTGTCCAGTGTAGACTTGGGATAATTCACATGATGAATTATCCCAAGTCCCAATGTAAAAATGAAACCAAATGGACCCTTGCGGGTCCATTTGGTTTCATTTTTACGCTCTCAAGAGTTACACCTGGTTAACCAACTTTTCACCTGGTTAACCAACTTAGCTGGAACCCTCTCAAGGACCACTGGTGGTCCCCGGACCACCAGTAGGAGGGTATACAAGCTCACAATGCATCATGTTTGTGACACATTGTGAGCTTGTAGATCAGCTATGTAGATCAGACATAGTCAGGCTGTGAGAACAGAACTGAGAGTAGTAATACAGTCTGTGGTTGTGTATAACTCTGTGTGTGTGTGTGTGTGTGTGTGTGTGTGCGTGCGTGCGTGCGTGCGTGCGTGTGTGTGTGTACAGACCCTCAGCTTGGCGGTCAGGATGGTACATGTGGATGTCCAGTAGATTGTTCAGGTTTGTGGTGACTGTGATCTTGTTGGTTCCCTGAGTCCTGTCAGCTCTGTAGATGGATCTGGTCCTCCAGTCTATCCAGTATATGTGATCCTCAAACAGAGTCAAAGCCCAGATGCCGTTCTCCTCCTGACTCACAACTATGGACACAAACGTCACATTAGACAATAAATCAACACAGTATTATAAAGATAAATATAACACAAGTTCAAATGAACAAATATAACAATAGTGAGTGTCCTCAATGTCTGTGCAGTGTGTGTGTGCGTGTTTGCGTCTGTGTGTGTGTGTGTGTGTACACCATATGTGTGTGTGCGCAGCAGGTAAGTGCAGCATGCACATACATGTGTTTGCGTGTGCACTAGTGTGTGTGTGTGTGCGCGCGCGCGCGCGCGCGCGTGCGTGCGTGCGTGCGTGCGTGCGTGTGTGTGTTACCTGTGTGTCTGTTGGTTCCATCCAGGTTACTAAACTCAATGCGTTTCCCATTGTAGTTGATCCAGTATATGTGATCATTGATGTAGTCTAACGTCAGACCTTTGGGCCTGTAGATGTCCTCCTTCAGGATGACTGTCCTGTTGGTGCCGTCCATCCCCATCCTCTCTATGTGGTTGATACCATAGTCTGACCAGTACAAGTATCTGTCAGGAGACACCATGTGTTATGACCCTGGGTCATTACTATTATTAATTGTGATAAATTATTGATATGTATGTAGGTATATAATGTCCAATATTATATAGATATGTATCTATGGTGGTCCCCTCTCAGGGACCACTGGCGAAATGATGGAGAGTTGGTAACCAAATGGACCATAATCTTTAACTTTTTAGAGCAGGGATTTTCAACAGGTGGTCCGGGACCACCAGTGGTCCTTGAGAGGGATCCAGGTGGTCCCCAGCTAAGTTGATTAACCAGATGTAACTCTTGAGAACGTAAAAATGAAACCAAATGGACCCTTGCGGGTCCATTTGGTTTCATTTTTACAATATTCATCATCTTAATTAGCCCAAAGTCTACAACTATTAGAGAATGTAAGAAGATTAATGGTCATTTTGATCTGTATGTTTGACTGTTTGGTTTCCCCAAATCCAGCCTGGAATTGTGGACAAAAGCAAAATAAATCTTTAGTTTTGGGGTCTGTGGGGCTAAAATGTCATCAAATGGTGGTCCGTGGCTCAAATGCTGAATAATTGGTGGTCCCTGGTGTCAAAAAGGTTGAAAACCCCTGCTTTAGAGCATAAAATTAAACAGACCCTTACAAGTCCATTTGGTTTCATGATGATTTGGTCATATTTGTAAATTGTCAGGAAAATATTGAAAATGGGTGGAGTCCCCCTTTAACCCAGTCTGCATGGGTGTTGTACACGCCTCATATATGAGGCGTGTACACCTGCTATTTTATATGGGAAATGGTGAAAGCGCAGCAGAAATCTTTGAATATTATAGATTCTTTCAGAGCGTAATGTTTTATAGAACATAGAATGTCAGGTTGAAATGTGTTAAATGTTGTTCATTTTTAAACAGTGTATATGAATCAGTTTAGTGTTTTTAACCATAGATGTGTAAGAGGAACAGAACATGATGCAGTTCTCTTACCCGTAGCGTACATCCACAGCCATGGAGTATGGATACTCCAGACCGGTGTTGACCAGAACTCTTCTGGACGATCCGTCTAGTTTGGACACCTCTATGGTGTCACTGCCATAGTCACCCCAGTACAGGTTTCCTGACACCCAATCAACAGCCAGACAGCGTGGATCACTGAGTGAGGTGTTGTGAAGGACCTGTCAATCAACCATACATGAATATGAATTGAATCAACATGTTTTATTTTTTATTTTTTTTATCCCAGTCTTTCAGAATTATTGTCTAGAGAATTATTGGGCTGCGGACCACCATCTGAAAATACGGACCCTAACCCTGCGCGCACACACACACACACACACACACACACACACACACACACACACACACACACACACACACGCACGCACGCACACGCACACGCACACGCACACGCACACGCACACGCACACACACACTATTACTGCAATACTATTACAGTAATATCATATATTACTGTAATAGCATTACAACAGGTTACTCAATAATATTATCACTGAGTAACAGTTACATTTACTGGTGACCCATGAAAACACAGACGCGCCGCGCCCCACTGTTTGTGAAACGTTGCACTAGAAGTGACTGAGCCACCAGGCAGCCTGTTCTCTGGTTGATATTTAACACTGACGTCACAAAGTATTCACATTACTAATATCAGTTATTGTTCATTTGGTTTCATCCTCATGGTCATTGTCACACTGACCTGGACGTCTCTGACACTGATGTGCATGCGGAGGATCCTGGAGGGTTCCAGTTCTATCCAATAGATCATCTGCTGCTGGTAGTCAAAGTCCAGAGCCTGAGTCCATGCCTCTCCCTGGATCTGTCACAACACAGCAGTTGTTTTAGTCTCAGACAGAAATACATTCCAGCAGGTCAAAAACTATCATGTACACAGTTTTATCAACAACCTTTATTCACCGCAAAATAACTAACTAACTGACTAACAGAAAGACAGCAAAATCTTTTCGCGACCTCGACCTAGGTCGCGACCGCTTTAAACAAAATAAAAGTTGTGTGACCATTTTGTAGCAGATCCAGCCTATGTTATTCTTCTGAACTGTGAAAAACACACAATTAACCATTTGTGCACCTCAGGATAGAACTGGAGATAGGATCTGTGAATGACTAGAACAAACATGAGGAGGAGAAGGAGAGGAAGTGGATGCAAGGCCCTGTGACTGCACCGTGTGTGTGTGTGTGTGTGTGTGTGTGTGTGTGTGTGTGTGTGTGTGTGTGTGTGTGTGTGTGTGTGTGTGTGTGTGTGTGTGTTGTTGTGTGACGTCTAAATGGTTTTCACCTGATAGAGCTGTGTTGTTGTTGTTGTTGTTGTTGTTCTGGAGTCGTCCAAGATGATCTTCAACAGCCCTCTGTACCTCTCAGCTACGATGAGGAAGGGCTCCCCCTCTGGAGGAAGTGAGACATTACATCTGAGATGGTTTCCTTTAAAAATAAATCAAACCCTGCAAAACTAGACTATTTAATATCAATGTTACACTGTTACAAATAGACCCCCCCCCCCTCTCTCTCAAATCACACCCATGTGAAGTGAGGGGCACTCTTATAATCGTGTATCATCATGGCCAATCAGAATGTCTTTTGGCTGTGATTGGTTAGATCAGGGGTGTCAAACCAAAATACAGAGTGGGCCAAAGTAGAAAAATTGGTACAAGTCGAGGGCCGGAGATACCGGTCTGTGTTTTATCACCGGTTTACGATGACGTCACTGTCAAAGATAATTGTAAAGATGAAACTGCCTGCATTAAAAAAAAAAAACTGTTTTAAGTTTTAACAAGAGTTGTGCCCCTACGGGGCACAGGTCTCCACCATCATCATGACGTCATAGTTGGGAGGACGGACAGATCGAGGGCACAGACGGGCTACGTGCACGGACAGAGGGCGTTTTATAGTCACCACCTACGGTGGAGACAATGAAAAATAGCAGGTGTTCACGTCTCATAGCGCGCCACAGAGTGGCGCGCTATGAGACGTGAACACCTGCTATTTTTCAGGGAAAATCTTTTTCTTCTATGATCGTCACCAAGTGCTGCTTTCATAGTTAATTGAGAAAGTCAATGAGACTGAGTTGAGGAAGTAAAACAATTAGTCGCATTCATTTCTTATCACACTGTGTGCAATATACAGTACCAGAGGGCCAGTTCTAATACTAATTCAGTATCATCCCGCGGGCCAATCCATTCACGGGCCTGATTTGGCCCCCGAGGCCCTGAGTTTGACATATGTGGGTTAGATGATTTACGTGACGTTACATGAATTTTGACCTATCTCTGTCGGTGGACGGTCGCCGTGGACGGACAACTGCCGACGACCGTCCTTCGAAGCACTCTGATTGGCTGGTTTATGTGATGACATCATGGTGATGTAATTAGATCTTGCTCTCTGCTCGTTAAGGAGATCTACAGCTGAGTGTCTGTGACACGACTTTCTCACAGACTTTCTCTTCAATGTTTCAAATTCATATATATTTGCCTAAAGGCCTGTTACCACAGTGAGTGCATGTGAGAGACACTGAAGCCCCTAAGTGCTCCGGATGTGCTGGTCCGTACCTTGCATGGTTTCCGCTGCCGTTGGTGATGTGGATTTGATCCCCAGAAATTTGAGGAAAGTGCTAAATAAATTAGTGGAAGGAGCAGGTTGTGGATCACCAGGATCACCACTAGTGTCCTCACTAGTGGGAGGAGCAGGTTGTGGATCACCAGGATCACCACTAGTGACCTCACTAGTGAGAGGAGCAGGTTGTGGATCACCAGGATCACCACTAGTGTCCTCACTAGTGGAAGGAGCAGGTTGTAGTTCTGGTTCAGGATCAGCTGGAGTAGAAGGACAAAAACACAAGTAATAATTACATCATTTCAACTCAGGGGCGGATCTAGGCATAGGCTGGGGGCGGGGGCAGATTCGGTGCTTGCCCCCCCAAATGCGATGGCAAGGAAAAATCCCAAATTAAAAAAAAAAAAAAAAAAATACATGTATTATTATTCTCTCCCTCATTTAAAGTATTTCCTGATTGGTAGATGCATAGGGAGGGAGGGGCTAGTCGCTTCACTCTCAGAGCCACGTTTCCATAAAACCTTTGCGAAAATAGGAAGAGTATGTTAATTAAGTCAAAAAATGAAGAGCGAATTGTCGGCTGTTTCCATTAACTGATGAAATGCAACTTATGGGAGTCTAGGGGAAAACAAAATAGGTTCATGAAACAAGCAATAGGTGGCACAGTTTTGCCAGTAACGTGATACGTATGGTTATTTTACATATATTTTTACTTTTGAAGTTAAAAAAAAAGTTTTGAACTATTAACAGAATAATCTCTATAAGGGCAGAGCCCGGTCATGTAAAACAGCTGTTTATGTCTGTTATCACTTGCGTATCTTAGCTATCATGCATGATGATACAGATACTGTAAATATAGGACCTGTAGCTGCCCTGCGACTTTCATGAACAAACGCGATGGGAGTCTGAACGTTTTGGCCATCTACGTGAGTCCACTTGGCTTGGATGTCTGTGTGCGCACGGCCCTCGTCCGTTTTGAGCGGTTTTGTAGAAATATAACTTACATTAACAAATAACAATGCTCTCATCGGCAGACCAGAACTCTTCAAATGCGCTATAATGCGTGTCCGGTGGTTTCCAATAGACCTGCGCAGTGACGTCACCAGCCCTGTTCCACTAGTGGATTCCTCATTCATTTTCCTCATAGACTTTTCAGTGACGTCACCAGCCCTGTTCCACTAGTGGATTCACCAGCCCTGTTCCACTAGTGGATTCCTCATTCATTTTCCTCATAGACTTTTCAGTGACGTCACCAGCCCCTGTTCCACTAGTGGATTCCTCATTCATTTTCCTCATAGACTTTTCAGTGACGTCACCAGCCCTGTTCCACTAGTGGATTCCTCATTCATTTTCCTCATAGACTTTTCAGTGACGTCACCAGCCCTGTTCCACTAGTGGATTCCTCATTCATTTTCCTCATAGACCTTTCAGTGACGTCACCAGCCTTGTTCCGATAGTGGATTCCTCATTCATTTTCCTCATAGACTTTTCAGTGACGTCACCAGCCCTGTTCCACTAGTGGATTCCTCATTCATTTTCCTCATAGACTTTTCAGTGACGTCACCAGCCCTGTTCCACTAGTGGATTCCTCATTCATTTTCCTCATAGACTTTTCGAAAATGGTTAATAAAAACATGATTGTGCCGCGGCCAAAGCCAACTCGGGTCGTGACAAATCATGACAACAAACACAATATTGTCATATAATCTATAATTAGGAAGAAGTAGAAAACGGCATGATACAAGACTTTTTGTTTTGTTTTTCTTAGAAATCTTAGAAATGATTTGATTGTCCCAAAAGTGTGTGTGTGTCATCATGACTCGTCACGACTCGAGTTGGCTTTGTCCGCGGCGTAATCGTCTTTATATAAATTATTTTCGAAAAGTCTATGAGAAAAATGAATGGGGAATCCATTTCTGGAACAGGGGCGGTGACGTCACTGCGCAGGTCTATAGAAAGTCTTTTCGCAAGCTGTTTCCATACCTCATTTGCGCATTAGATTCTTTCGATACGCTCCATAATACGGCACCTTTCAGCGAGAAAATGGAAACTTATTCGCATTTCGAAGTGTTTCCATTCAATGAACATCCTCTTGGCAAGAGCCGTTTTTGCGCAAAAATAGGGCTTATGGCAACGTGGCACGTACAGTCTCTCTCAATCTGTCAGTCCACAGCAGACAGAGACAGACACTGACACTAGTCACACACTGCCATTCTGTAGGCCTACTAACTGTCTACCGCACCGACCGTCTCTTTCTCCAACCTTTTCCTCAACCTCTTCGTTCTCTGTCCTCTCTCGACTCCGTCTCTTTCTCTCTATCTTATCTATCGCTCTGTTGAGATGGAATCGCTACCCAGCATCAGCTCAGCTTCGTCAGCGTCGGCTGGTATTCGGCGACCATTATCTTTTTGTCATTGAATGAGGTCTGAATGGAGACATGTCGGAATGGAGCCATGTCGGAATGGAGCCATGTCGGAATGGAGCCATGTCGGAATGGAGCCATGTCGGAATGCAGCCATGTCGGAATGGAGCCATGTCGGAATGGAGCCATGTCGGAATGCAGGCATGTCGGAATGCAGGCATGTAACCTCGCTCCTCGACTCGCTATACCCAGTTCCACAAGCACCACACCCCCGCCCCGCTCCCGCTGTCCCGACTCCCCAGCCCAGCAGAGCATGATGCAAACACGGCTTAAACAACGAAGCACCGTCGCAACCCACAGCTATGGTTTTCCACAAGCGCAACAAGGCATGCACACTTTTTATATGGAAAAAAAAATAATAATAATAATAATACAAAAAAATAAAATGAAAGACAGACATACAAAAAAGGATTAAAGGGATATTCCACTTTCCAAAAAACCTTTGGTCATTTGATGCTCTCCTCAGTCTCATGTGAATACACCAGACAGTTTATAAGTTACTTCATTCACTATTTTATTTGATGTTCATTTTGCTGCCTGAATGTTGTTCCTATACAAACCCATTATAACTTAAAACTCCATTTTAACCACGATAGATTATTCGAAAACAACCCATCTTTTTTCTGGTGACTGATATTGTCCTCCTAATATGTGAGAGGGCTGCTAGATCCGCCCCTGTTTCAACTTCATTTCTCTGTAAAGTCCTAGTAGTACAAAGTAGAAGGTTAAAATGTCTAAATATTTCCAGGTCTTGCAGGGTATTCTACACACTGTTAATAAATCAATCAATCAATACATTTATACATGTTGTATGATCTAATAATGTTTAATACATGTTAAACACACACACTGCGTTCACTCCTGCTGTGATATACTGATAGTAGAGACTATAACCCATTATAATACTGATAGTAGAGACTATAACCCATTATAATACTGATAGTAGAGACTATAACCCATTATAATACTGATAGTAGAGACTATAACCCATTATAATACTGATAGTAGAGACTATAACCCATTATAATACTGATAGTAGAGACTTTAACCCATTATAATACTGATAGTAGAGACTATAACCCATTATAATACTGATAGTAGAGACTATAACCCATTATAATACTGATAGTAGAGACTATAACCCATTATAATACTGATAGTAGAGACTATAACCCATTATAATACTGATAGTAGAGACTATAACCCATTATAATACTGATAGTAGGACTATAACCCATTATAATACTGATAGTAGAGACTATAACCCATTATAATACTGATAGTAGAGACTATAACCCATTATAATACTGATAGTAGAGACTATAACCCATTATAATACTGATAGTAGAGACTATAACCCATTATAATACTGATAGTAGAGACTATAACCCATTATAATACTGATAGTAGAGACTATAACCATTATAATACTGATAGTAGAGACTATAACCCATTATAATACTGATAGTAGGACTTTAACCCATTATAATACTGATAGTAGAGACTATAACCCATTATAATACTGATAGTAGAGACTATAACCCATTATAATACTGATAGTAGAGACTATAACCCATTATAATACTGATAGTAGAGACTAAAACCCATTATAATACTGATAGTAGAGACTATAACCCATTATAATACTGATAGTAGAGACTATAACCCATTATAATACTGATAGTAGAGACTATAACCCATTATAATACTGATAGTAGAGACTATAACCCATTATAATACTGATAGTAGAGACTATAACCCATTATAATACTGATAGTAGAGACTATAACCCATTATAATACTGATAGTAGGACTATAACCAGGGCTTATGCCGGAATAAGGCGGAACGCCATTCCCCCTTGGGCCAAATGCGTTCCGGCTTGGGCCAAATGCGTTCCGGCTTGGGCCAAATGCGTTCCCCCATGGTCCACTCCACGACGCAGCGTTCCGGCTGCGTCCGTGAGCTGTCACTGCGCTCCCCCACCTGCAGAGACTGATCCAGCCTCGTTCATTACTGTTGTTGCTAGGATACCCATACAGACACCGTACTAGGCATAGATCTGGTACTATTCGTCCTTCCCAGCTATGGGGTTTATTCCCAGCTATGAGATTTAAATCGAGAGTCGGGGGGGATTTGCTACGTCTCACACAGTTCACACTTCACAGTTCTCCCACGTTGTTAGCTGGGCTGCTGCTGGCTAGTCTCCCCCTCGCTACGGATTATGATCGCTATAAAGGTACCTAGGAAGCAGACGGACCCTTTATGGGTCCTTACTCCTTACATTTTGTGGTCCAGATTCTCTGAAAACACAAGCACATTTCGCTACGGATTTTGAGCTTGTGGATCGGCTGTGTGTGGCATAGTAGTGCAACACACACACACGCGCGCGCCACGCCACACAATATTCTGCCCCCCCAAAAAAACGGCTTTTCGGTGGGCGCGCGCGCGCCCGCGCGCCCCGCACATGCACGCGCGCGCAGCGCGCGTGCATGTGCGTGAGGTGCGTTCCGGCACCTCCCGAGTTACAAATTAAGCACTGTGTATAACTGACTAGAACATCTGTGCAAGCATGACGTAAATAACCATGCAGCAGGTAGAAAATGTGAAAGGATTGACTTGGAACTCCCTAATTCAGGGTTGATGTAAATATGACAAAAACATTGTTACATTTTGTTCTACCTGTAGCAGGGGTACAGTAAACTTTGGGGGTTTTGCTTTCTGCACTGAAGCCATTTTTGCAGTAGTGAACTAGTGATCACTTTGTGGATTAATTCCCTGACATTTGCTGTAAAAGTTTAACTTAAAGATATGAAAATAACTAGCACAAATAAATGGCACAAACGTCTGCCTATTTAAGGCGTTATGAAAAGGCTGCTCATTCACAATAAATTTTGTCATTCTGACATTTTGAGACTCTCCAGACCCTGTGCAAATATGAAAGAATTATAATTAGCAGGTAGAAAATGACTTTTGATTTTCTTGGATTTTCCTTCTTATTCCTCCGTGTTATTTCATTCTGTCGTGTGTCACTTCATGATTCATTTCATAGCATTGCAGTAAAAGTAACATTTGGGACAATCCATTTCATGAAGGAAACATCCTAAAGATGTGGAAAAAAAACTGTGTCCCATTTAGTTATACCTCTAATAAAGAGTAGGACAAGTGTAGGACAGGGTATTTTCACCTATTTAATACCTTTATAAAAAGGCTTCTGATCTACAATACAACCAAATATTGGCATTCTGGCTGTTCTGGGATGTAAGGACACTACATCGACATATTGACAACTTTTAGAATAGGCGTTTTTTGTGTATGTGCATGGTGAGTGAATTCATGGATCAATTTCATGACCTTTGCAGTAAAAGTAAAATTTGGGGCAATCCATTTCATGAAGGGAACATCCTAAAGACGTGAAAAAACGGTGTCCCGTTTTGTTATCTAATACAGAGTAGGGCAAGAGTAGGACTCAGAAAGGTCAACTTTTTTGCTATTTCCGCCTATGTAATACCTTATAAAAAGGCTTCTGATCTACAATACAACCAAATATTGGCATTCTGGCTCTTCTGGGATGTAAGGACACTACCTGTAGACAATCTGTGCAAATATGATGTAAAAATAAGCATCAGGTAAAAAAAAAATGGCAAAGTATTGACAACTTTTAGTTTAGGCGTTTTTTGCTTTTTTGCTTTTTTTTTTTTTTTGCAATTTCATGACCTTTGCAGTAAAAGTAAATCTCGGGACAATCCATTTCATAAAGGAGACATAATAAAGTTATGAAAAAACGCTGTCCCGTTTTGTTATACCCCGGGGAGGGGTACCTCAAAAACTAAGCCTCTTTTTGAGCGTTTGTTCCTCCACTAGTTGAAAACCACTGCTGTACAGTATGTACAGTATTCAAACATTTTTATGTAGCTATATACACAGTAAATATTTGAAGTTTTTCAGAAAACTTAGGTTAGACCTAAATGGGTTAAAGGGATAGTCCGTATTTTAAGCTGTATGAAATACTTGCCATTAATAAAGTGGTGTCAACTGTATTAATTGATGTCCAGAATCCTGTGGTGGGAGTTCTGCTCTAATATGAAGTAGTTCTGGTCGTTTTTGGGGGATCACTGGGGTCACTGGGGTCACTGGAGGTCACTGGGGTCACTGGGGTCACGCAGTGAAAGTAAATGAATAAAAAAATAACTTGCTTTTTGCTGTTGACCCATTTCTAAAATATTAGTGCATCCTTTGTTCATCTTTGACTCCTCTATCACAGGGAACTACCGGTATGTATTTTGTGTCCATATCACTACGCCAAAAAGTAGTTCCATGTGATAGGAGGGTCAAAAATGAACGAAGGAGGTCCTAATATCTTAGAAATATATTCAGCAATACAAATCACGTTAGTTTTGTCAATTAATTTAATTTTACTGCGTGACCCCAGAAAATGACCAGAACTACCGCTAGCGGGTCTATTTGGCTACGTATTTGGTTGTTTACATGCCGTTGCCGTCACCCTCTCAAGGACCACTGGTGGCTGCGCCTCGGTCAGTTAATTCCTTACTTAAACCACTATAATAATGGACAGGATTTCATACAACTTAAGTAAAAAAATCTGGACTATCTATCTATATTTAAAGTGCTTAGTACCAGCACAGAGAGCGAGTGTGTGTGTGTGTGTGTGTGTGTGTGTGTGTGTGTGTGTGTGTGTGTGTGTGTGTGTGTGTGTGTGTGTGTGTGTGTGTGCGCTCATCACCATAGCAACCCTTCTATCTCTTCCTCTGTGGTTTTTCTTACATGTGCAAACTTTTTTAACTAAGATACTATCAGCAGAGAGAGAGAGAGAGAGAGAGAGAGAGAGAGAGAGAGAGAGAGAGAGAGAGAGAGAGAGAGAGAGAGAGATCAGTGTCTGAATCCTGAATAGTAACTTTATTTAATTTTGAATGCATTTAGTTATAGTTATGTTAATTGTGTGAACTAAATGCAACACTTTGGACCTAAAAAAGACAATAAGATTATAATAATAGTCATTTAGCTACATTAAAGTCCTTTTCAGACTGAGGTTTTCATAGTTTTTTTTGTTTTGTTTTGTTTTGTTTTTCTTCTAATGTGTCCTTCATCTCTTTTGTTCCCATAGTTTTTAACCTGTTCAAAATAAAAATAAATAAATTAATTGAAATGAAAATGAAGTTGGTCATGTTTGCATGTTTGGAATCATAACAGCTGACATCAATAATTTATCAGTATTGTGATATTAACTATATCTCCAGTTATATGTGACCACACTGTAGAAAACCTATATGAGCCCAAACTATCCAAATGACATCATGTAAATGCAATTAAATAATTATGATTAAAATGATTCAGTAAACGAAAAAACATGCGGAAAAAAGGTGTGAAGAGAAAAAGGTTTGCACACATTGATGACGTATAACCAAAGAGGAAGAGATAGAAGGGTTGTTATGATGAGCACACACACACACACACACACACACACACACACACACACACACACACACACACACACACACACACACACACACACACACACACACACACACACACACACACACACACACACACACGGTGTACTGTAACCGCCCCTCCCTCTCTCTGTGTGCTGAGAGAGAGACATGCAGCAAAGGGGGACTCGAACACGCGGCATGCTCTCAGTCTTAAGCTGCTGGTTAATCCACCACTAACTATATCATTTAAATATTTACTTTATCCTCAGTTTTCACTTTCCCTAATGAAGTTTTTTTTTATTTGTTTTCTCATGTTTTCTTTGTAAAGCACTATATACATTTATTACCATTACTATTACTATTACAATTTTAACTACGACTTGATTTATTGCTATATAACAGTGGTTTTCAACCTTTTTGACACCAGGGACCACCATTTATTCAGCATTTGAGCCACGGACCACCATTTGAGCCCCAAAGACCTAAAAGTAAAGAATTATTTTGGTTTTGTCCACAATTCCATTATTCCAGGCACAATTTTGCAAACAAAACAGTTTAGATTTTTTAATTAAGTGGTGCTAATTCAGATGATGAATATTTTAACTCTTGAGTGTGTAAAGATGAAACCAAATGGACCTGCAAGGTTAACCAACTTTCTGTCATTTAGCCTGGGGACCACCTGGAACCCTCTCAAGGACGACCACCAGTTGAAAACCCCTGCTATATAATAATAATGAAACTTTATTTGTATACCTCCTTTCATGACAAAATGCAGCTCCAAGTGCAATTCAGTGTCTGAATCCGTTTATTTGATTTTGAATGCATTTAGTTATAGTTATGTTAATTGTGTGAACTAAATGCAAACAGAGAGAGAGAGAGAGAGAGAGAGAGAGAGAGAGAGAGAGAGAGAGAGAGAGAGAGAGAGAGAGAGAGAGAGAGAGAGAGAGAGAGAGAGAGAGCTGTTGCCCCCGTGACCCAACTACGGATAAGCGGTTCACATACCATAATACCTGTTATGAACAAGTAGCTCATTCTGTTTATAACATTAAGAGTTGTGTAAAAATGCAACCCAATAGATGCAGATCTCCTTCTGCCTCCAGATACAAAGATATTTCAATCATTGTCTGATATTCCGGATATCTGTATGTAATGACTCTGAACTTATCAGACTCCATTTCTATACTGACTAGAGCACAGATGCAACTTCTCTCATACGGGAAGAAACCTTATTCTAGCACACTGGGAAAAAAGGAGAATCCTACATTTAAACATTGGCTGAATGAGATGACTAGCACTAGGGATGGGCAGATCCATGTATCGTCCATACACATATACATATATACCAGGGGTGGGCAATTATTTTTCCCAAGGGGCCAAATGAGATACATAAAATATTGTGGAGAGCCGAGACTAAAGGCTGGACTAACGTCTGCGTAATATTCATTTAATTGCAAGATTAAAGTAAGCGTAAGACCAACCATTTTTGACACCAGGGACCTCTATTTATTCAGTATTTGAGCCACAGACCCCTAAACTAAAGATTTATTTTGCTTTTGTCCACAATTCCAGGGGGAAACCAAACAGTCAAACATACAGAACAAAATGACCATTAATCTTCCACATTCTCTAGTTGTGTTCACATGATGAATATTTTAACTCTTGAGAGAGTAAAAATTAAACCAAAAGGACCCGCAAGGGTCCATTTGGTTTCATTTTTATGCTCTCAAAGAGTTACATCTGGTCAACCAGCTTTCCATATTTAACTGGAATTAACTTTTAACTCTTGAGAGAGTAAAAATTAAACCAAATGGACCCGCAAGGGTCCATTTGGTTTAATTTTTATGCTCTCAAAGAGTTACATCTGGTTAACCAACTTTCCATATTTAACTGGAACTCTCTCAAGGACCACTGGTGGTCCCCGAACCACAGGTTTAAAACCCTTTCAGGGGCCGGTCAGAGTCAGCCAAAGGGCCGCATTTGGCCCCCGGGCCGCATAATGCCCAGGTATATACAGTGTTGTAGTGGGACTTTTAGAAGTGGGGGGACGCCTCTTAAAGTGGAATTCCACCCATTTTCTTTTTTTTTCTGAGAGTGTACAAATGTGAACCAAATGGACCCTAGCGGGTCCATTTGGTTCCATGTCTACACTCTCAGAAAAAAGCAAACTCATTAACATGGAGAAACGCATCTTGATGATGTCATCAAGATGTATTTCACCATGCTAATCTTTTTTTTACCCCCATTTCTAGGAAACACAGAATGGGGGAACTTTTTTATCATGTCCACACAACATCTCTAAGGTATACAGTATTAATGACATAGTAAAATATTGAAAATAAATGGAATTCCCCTTTAAGACACATGCATGCACACTTGTAGTAAGTATAGCATATTGAGAACGATTGTTTACAATGCCTAATTTTATCCATAAAAGTAATTGACAAGACAAAAAAAACATGGGCCTATACTTTTGCCCCAAAAAATATCTTAGATGTCCAGAGGACCGCTATAGTTCCACACTCGCTCCAGAGGACCGCTATAGTTCCACACTCACTCCAGAGGACTACTATAGTTCCACACTCACTCCAGAGGACCGCTATAGTTCCACACTCACTCCAGAGGACCGCTATAGTTCCACACTCACTGCAGAGGGCCGCTATAGTTCCACACTCACTCCAGAGGACCGCTATAGTTCCACACTCACTCCAGAGGACCGCTATAGTTCCACACTCACTCCAGAGGACCGCTATAGTTCCACACTCACTCCAGAGGACCGCTATAGTACCACACTCACTCCAGAGGACCGCTATAGTTCCACACTCACTCCAGAGGACCGCTATAGTTCCACACTCACTCCAGAGGACCGCTATAGTTCCACACTCACTCCAGAGGACCGCTATAGTTCCACACTCACTCCAGAGGGCCGCTATAGTTCCACACTCACTCCAGAGGGCCGCTATAGTTCCACACTCACTCCAGAGGACCGCTATAGTTCCACACTCACTCCAGAGGACCGCTATAGTTCCACACTCACTCCAGAGGGCCGCTATAGTTCCACACTCACTCCAGAGGGCCGCTATAGTTCCACACTCACTCCAGAGGGCCGCTATAGTTCCACACTCACTCCAGAGGACCGCTATAGTTCCACACTCACTCCAGAGGACCGCTATAGTTCCACACTCACTCCAGAGGACCGCTATAGTTCCACACTCACTCCAGAGGACCGCTATAGTTCCACACTCACTCCGGAGGACCGCTATAGTTCCACACTCACTCCAGAGGACCGCTATAGTTCCACACTCACTCCAGAGGACCGCTATAGTTCCACACTCACTCCAGAGGACCGCTATAGTTCCACACTCACTCCAGAGGACCGCTATAGTTCCACACTCACTCCAGAGGACCGCTATAGTTCCACACTCACTCCAGAGGACCGCTATAGTTCCACACTCACACCAGAGGACCGCTATAGTTCCACACTCACTCCAGAGGACCGCTATAGTTCCACACTCACTCCAGAGGACCCCCCCCCCCACCGCGCCGACGCCAAAAAAAGAAAAGAAAAACTCCTGTTTATAGTTTATAGTATTATTGACCACAGACTTCCCTTCCTCTCTGTACCTCTCCCACAGCAGCAGGCAGCGTCCGTTTAAAACTGCCAGGCAACTTTTTTCTCCATCAGTTTACCAAAATACCAAGCTGACATCCAGTGTAACATCATGTAACATCAAATACCAAGCTGACATCCAGTGTAACATCATGTAACATCAAATACCAAGCTGACATCCAGTGTAACATCATGTAACATCAAATACCAAGCTGACATCCAGTGTAACATCATGTAACATCAAATACCAAGCTGACATCCAGTGTAACATCATGTAACATCAAATACCAAGCTGACATCCAGTGTAACATCATGTGTCACTACAGTGAATCAGTGAATACACTGTGTGGCGCGACGAAACACCAGCTGTAAATAATCGGCCCTTGATTGTGTTTTAAAAGGATTATACCAGGGGTTTTCAACCTTTTTGATACCAGGGCCCACCATTTATTCAGCATTTGAGCCACGGACCACCATTTGAGAACACTTTAGCCCCACAGACCCCAAAACTAAAGATTATTTGCTTTTCTCCATCTTCTAGTTGTGTAGACTTGGGGCTAATTCAGATGATTTATATTTTTAACTCTTGAGAGCGTAAAAATTAAACCAAATGGACCCGCAAGGGTCCATTTGGTTTCATTTCTACGCTTACATCTGGTTAACCAACGTAGCTGGGGAGTGGTAAGTTTGTTCAGTAGTGGTAAGTTTGTTAGGAAAGATGAGGGACACTATAAGAGTCAAAGACTTCGGGTCGTATTTACGGCCCAATCCCGTTAATGGGTCGTATTCAGTCCTAAAAGGGGCTACCTGATGCCTTTTCCCTAGCATATCAGACCGATTTATATGTACAGTATACGGCCGGTCTGTGCCTGGGGCGTCTCAGAAAGAACACTGATGATGATGTTAAAGGTAGGGTAAGTGATTTGAAATTCATCCTGTAGTTCCAGCCTGGTGCACTAGGGGCGCCTAACAGTAGCTACACTATGTGAACCTGCTGCTCGATCCTGATTGGAGGAGAATTCGCCACCACCTGGGGAACTTTTATTAGCTCCTCTGCTAACATGGGGGAGGGGGAAACTCCATATATGGTTTCCACACCTTATAATAGAGCATTTTAACAGAAAAAAAAAAAAAATATTGGGTGATATCTGACAAAAGTGAAATCACTTCCCCTACCTTTAAGTGCTGGCCATTATGCATTAGCTGAATGAATGTTTATTTGAGTTACAGTTATCATGCATCTTTTTTATTGATGTATTGTGGTAGGCTAATTTGCTTGTTTTGTTTCCCCAAATCCAGCCTGGAATTGTGGACAAAAGCAAGATAAATCTTTAGTTTTGGGGTCTGTGGGGCTAAAATGTCCTTAATTAAGTGGTGGTCCGTGGCTCAAATGCTGAACAAATAGTGGTCCCTGGGATCAAAAAGGTTAGAAAACCCCTGCTTTAAACCAAGGGCGGATATAACATGTCCCATTTGGGGGGGCAATAGAACATGTTGGAGGGGCATGAAAAAATGGTATGGGGGCGGCTTCACGCCACGGGCGATGAAGCCGCACCATTTTCGCCTGCAGGACTTTTATTAGTCAAGTAAAGCATCAATAATAGTTGCTGTTGAAGTTGCAGACACGCAGCATGCATAAAGCTAAAGGTCTGACTCAGAGAGTTTTCTGTTTTCAATGATGAAATGCTGTTGGTTTAGTGGTGACACAGCTGTAGTTAGTTAGTAGCAGTAGTAGTGTTTCAAATCATTTTAATTGTAAGCACTTTAATTTGAAATATATTGGGTTGTTTTGCATGGCATCATGTTTGGAGGGGCATACAGGGTATTTAGGGGGGCATTGCCCCCCATGCCCATGCCTAGATCCGCCCCTGCTTTAAACCGAAGGAGAAAAGGATCGTCCTCCTGCTGTGACACGAGCGAGGCTGTCTGGATGAATACAGGAGGGCTCGACCCAAATCCAAATAGTACTCGGACCAGCCAAAATGTAAGGGATCTAAAATGAAGGGATTCATAAACACTAAAGTTGTGCTGTTGCCTGATGTGTATGCTATATTATTACAAACCGATCTGAAATAAAGATGAAGTCTATGTAGAATGAAGAGAACAGAGTTTATGAAGGCTTAAACTCAGGGCTGAATTTGGGTCGAGCTCTCCTGTTACGTCTCGCTCACATCGCATGGATGAGATGAGAGAGAGAGAGAGAGAGAGAGAGAGAGAGAGAGAGAGAGAGAGAGAGAGAGAGAGAGAGAGAGAGAGAGAGAGAGAGGGGGGGGGGGGGGGGGGTCCGTGGAAGGATCGCACATTACAGACAGGAGGACAGCCGACAAAACATTTAGATCTATTGAGCTGGATTAAAGCAGTCAATTGGAATTGCAAAGGCTTACAATTACAATTACAAAGGCAGTGCATGCATTCTACCTTCCTTTATTGGCCCTGCATAATCATGCATGATAATCATTTTAATACTATTGCTATCATCTTATCAACATATTAAACAAATTCCAAGTTAGCCAGACAAACGTGATAAATTATGAGAAAAGACACTATGCTGCTGCCCTCGGCAGAGCCACAGAGTATAGACAGAGTTACGACAACTCCGTTCACTTCATGGGGCCAGTCCAATACATAGACTTCTATTGAAGAGGGACAACCGGACCCTATGGAGTCCATTGGCTCACGCTCACATTTTCTGACCCCTCAATGTCTCAAAGTAACAAAAAACAATCAAAATATTTATTATTATTATTTATTTTATTATTATTATTACCATATTATTATTATTATTATTTATTTATTTATTTTTTTTACCGCGGTAACTCCAGAGGACTGCTATAGTTCCACACTCACTCCAGGGACCACATAACATAACAGTGTGTTTCTAATGCAGGTCGTTATTGTTCTGTGAGCAGGTTGTGGACAACCTGACAGCTCAGCTCAGAATGGAACAAGTCAAAGAAACATTTAGACCAAAAACAGAATGATGAAAACACTCAAACATTTAAAACCAACAAGCATTAAAAGTATGGAATTAAAACCATGCCAAAATTAATTTGAACTGTAATTTTGAATCCGTAACTGTAATTGTGCTCCGTGTCTCTGCAAAATAAATCCAGTATTAATTAGTATCTGTAATTTTTTTCTGTATATCTGCAAAATAATCCGTGTCAAATTTTGCATGTGTAGAAAACTATTTGTAAGTTTGTATTTGCTGTTTGTATCACTGCAAAATTTCACAGGTGTAGAAAACAATTTTGCAGTGGTGAGCTTTGTATTTTTTGTATTTGCAGCTTTCAATCACTGCAAAATCCTTTTGTACCTCTGCAAAATAAATATTGTGGTCTGCACAACAACGATTGCGGCGACATCTGCAGTTCAAGTACAACACCACACATCTACAGTTTAAAAAAACACAGTTCAAAAAGTTACAAGTACAACACCACACATCTACAGTTTAAAAAAACACAGTTCAAAAAGTTACGAATTTTGGCAGTGTCTTCACTTCACCGGGAAGAGCCAATCAGCAGTTGGCTTACTCAGCAGTGCACCATTTTGATTGGTTGGCCAAAGGAAGCAGTCTCGCCAATCCAGTCATTCATAATACATGAATATGAGATCCCATTGTTGGGAAGTACAGAGGTCTAATGGCGGCTGTTCTATAGCCCAGCACAGCTTTAGTGATCTTAAATCCCTTTATTTTAGATTGTTTTGTGTAATAGTAATGCATAAACATTGCAGAGACTTTAGACGTTTCTGTACAATGGTTTAAAACTGCACGAGGGTATGCTTAAAGTATCTTATTTAAACAGGGACAAACTCTGACTGCAGTTTCTGCCCCTCAATGTCGCCCCTCCACCCTCTGACAGCTGTGTGATTGCTGTGCTAGCACACAGCATTAGCATAACTATAGCAGTTCTGACAACAGCTATGTGATTGCTGTGCTAGCACAGCATTAGCATAACCAGCAGTTGTGACAACAAAAGAAGAACATTTGAGGAAAACTCCACTATTTATATACTATCGTTTTGACAGATACCATTAGTCTGTTGGCTTGTGTATAATCTAAATATCAGATAAACGTGCATTAGCGACAATGTAACCAGTGTTATTTTAGCAATTCTATTAAAGCTAACAAATATAAGACTTCCGGTGCTGATCACTTCAAAATAAGACAATTCACTGGAAGACGGCTCGGTTGCCATGTAGTGCCATGTAGTTGAGAGAACAACAAGCAAACTGGTCTATTCAAATGACTGTTGCAGCTATAGTCAGTGTTGTAGTGGTACTTTAAGAAGTGGGGGGACGCCTCTTAAAGGAAAATTCCACCCATTTTACGATTTTTTCTGAGAGTGCACAAATGTGTTCCATTTGTGCACTCTCAGAAAAAAGGAAACTCATTAACATGGTGAAACACATCTTGATGATGTCATTAAGATGTATTTCACAATGCTAATGATTTTTTTTCCTTTTGCCCCAAAAATATTTTAGAGAAGTGGGGGGACGCTGTCCCCCCGCGCCCCCCCTCCACTACACCTGGCTATAGTAATTCGTAATTCGTAAACGGTTTCATTCAAAAAATCATTAGCATTGTGAAATACATCTTAATGACATCATCAAGATGTGTTTCACCATGTTAATGAGTTTCCTTTTTTCTGAGAGTGCACAAATGGAACACATTTGTGCACTCTCAGAAAAAATCGTAAAATGGGTGGAATTTTCCTTTAAGAGGCGTCCCCCCACTTCTTAAAATACCACTACAACACTGACTATAGCTGCAACAGTCATTTGAATAGACCAGTTTGCTTGTTGTTCTCTCAACTACATGGCACTACATGGCAACCGAGCCGTCTTCCAGTGAATTGTCTTATTTTGAAGTGATCAGCACCGGAAGTCTTATATTTGTTAGCTTTAATAGAATTGCTAAAATAACACTGGTTACATTGTCGCTAATGCACGTTTATCTGATATTTAGATTATACACAAGCCAACAGACTAATGGTATCTGTCAAAACGATAGTATATAAATAGTGGAGTTTTCCTCAAATGTTCTTCTTTTGTTGTCACAACTGCTGGTTATGCTAATGCTGTGCTAGCACAGCAATCACATAGCTGTTGTCAGAACTGCTATAGTTATGCTAATGCTGTGTGCTAGCACAGCAATCACACAGCTGTCAGAGGGTGGAGGGGCGACATTGAGGGGCAGAAACTGCAGTCAGAGTTTGTCCCTGTTTAAATAAGATACTTTAAGCATACCCGTGCAGTTTTTAAACCATTGTACAGAAACGTCTAAAGGCTCTGCAATGTTTATGCATTACTATTACACAAAACAATCTAAAATAAAGGGATTTAAGATCACTAAAGCTGTGCTGGGCTATAGAACAGCCGCCATTAGACCTCTGTACTTCCCAACAATGGGATCTCATATTCATGTATTATGAATGACTGGGATTGGCGAGACTGCTTCCTTTGGCCAACCAATCAAAATGGTGCACTGCTGAGTAAGCCAACTGCTGATTGGCTCTCCCCGGTGAAGTGAAGACACTGCCAAAATTCGTAACTTTTTGAACTGTGTTTTTTTAAACTGTAGATGTGTGGTGTTGTACTTGAACTGCAGATGTCGCCGCAATCGTTGTTGTGCAGACCACAATATTTATTTTGCAGAGGTACAAAAGGATTTTGCAGTGATTGAAAGCTGCAAATACAAAAAATACAAAGCTCACCACTGCAAAATTGTTTTCTACACCTGTGAAATTTTGCAGTGA
This sequence comes from Benthosema pterotum, assembly GCA_039105355.1. Lineage (NCBI taxonomy): Eukaryota > Metazoa > Chordata > Actinopteri > Myctophiformes > Myctophidae > Benthosema > Benthosema pterotum. Next base: position 53,099,377 of record CM076976.1, on the reverse strand, counting down.
TACAAACAGCAAATACAAACTTACAAATAGTTTTCTACACATGCAAAATTTGACACGGATTATTTTGCAGATATACAGAAAAAAATTACAGATACTAATTAATACTGGATTTATTTTGCAGAGACACGGAGCACAATTACAGTTACGGATTCAAAATTACAGTTCAAATTAATTTAGGCATGGTTTTAATTCCATATAAAAGTCCATCCTACCTGAACACCACAACAGGAGGAACAGCAGCACCGTTCCACCCTTTAATATCAGCCCCATTGGACCGGATTCTGGACCGGACTGACGGACAAACAAACTGGCTGGCTAGCTGGCTGGCTGACTGACGAACGAACAAACGAACAAACTGGCTGGCTGGCTGACTGACTGACTGACTTACTGATTGACTGACGGACGAGCTGGCTGGCTGGCTGGCTGGCTGGCTGGCTGGCTGGCTGGCTGGCTGGCTGGCTGACGGACGAACAAACTGACTGGCTGACTGACTGATGCACAAACTGGCTGGTTGGCTGGCTGGCTGACTGACTGGCTGGCTGGCTGGCTGGCTGGCTGGCTGACTGGCTGGCTGGCTGGCCGGCCGGCTGGCTGGCTGACTGGCTGGCTGGCTGGCTGGTTGACGAACAAACTGGCTGACTGGCTGGCTGACTGGCTGGCTGGCTGGCTGGCTGGCTGGCTGGCTGGCTGGCTGGCGAACGAACTGGCTGGCTGGCTGGCTGGCTGGCTGGCTGATGAACAAACTGGCTGACTGGCTGGCTGGCTGGCTGATGAAGAAACTGTCTGGTAGGTTGGCTGGATGGCCGACGGACCAACGCTCTGGCTGGCAGAGACTGAGCGGATTCTGAACCAACTCTCACACAAGCAGACAAGTCGTCACTTATATCTGCAAGAATATGCTGTCGATGCATCGAGTTTCCTGAACATATTATCTATTCATCTGTGTGTGTGTGTGTGTGTGCGCGCGCGCACACACGTGTGTGTGTGGTCAGAACTTTTCACACATATACTAAAATAAGTTCTTATCGTCGCTCTGATCTACCGTGGAAACTGCAACCCAACTAGCAGTAAACACTGCGTCACAAAGAAAAAAACTGTCAAACAACCGTCAAAGATACGTTTTTAAATGTATGATTGTACCTCTATGTACAAACAGTTTGCATAAATGTCCACTCTTGCAGCATGCATGTGCACGTGCATGCGTGCATGTGGAATCAGCCATAGCAGCCCAACCTCATCCTCTACAACACACATGTCAAACTCACAGTCAAGGGGGCAAATCAGGACCTTGAATGAATTACCTTTCATGGTAGAGAGAGAGAAAGAGAGAGAGAGAGAGAGGAGAGAGAGAGAGAGAGAGACCCTTGCGGGTCCATTTGGTTTCATTTTTACACTGTGACAAGTCATCACTTATATCTGCAAGAATATTATGTTGATGCATGCAAGTTTCCTGTACATATTCCTCTGTTCATCAGTTTGTGTGTGTGTGTGTGTGTGTGTGTGTGTGTGTGTGTGTGTGTGTGTGTGTGTGTGTGTGTGTGTGTGTGTGTGTGTGTGTGTGTGTGTGTGTGTGCACGCGCATGCACAAGTGGGTGTGTGGTTAAAAACTTTCACAGGTACAGGCTCTTACAAGAAGTTGTTATCGTCGCTCTGATCTACCGTGGAAACTCCAACCCAACTAGCAGTAAACACTGCGTCACATACGGAAAAAACTGACAACCGTCAAAGCTATGTTTTTAAATGTATGATTGTACCTCTATGCAGGCGCGTAAAGTTTGTGTAGGCTATACATGAGGATTTCAGTAGGATTTCACTGTGGTCCCGACTTAATTTGCTGGCCCAGGCTAGGCTTGGGCCAGGAATTCAGGGTAGGGGGAAAATCGCCCTTGCATGGTAACTGCAGCCTACGTGCAGCCTACGTGAGGACGGACGCAAGATGACGCCTCTGCCTCTATGTATAAACATTCTGCATAAATGTCCACTCTTGCAGCGTGCATGTGCATGTGTGCATGTGGAATCAGCCATAGCAGCCCAACCTCTTCCTCTACAACAGGGGTTTTCAACCTTTTTGACACCACGGACCATTTTATGACATTTCAGCCCCAAAGACCTAAAACTAAAGAATTATTTTGGTTTTGTCCACAATTCCATTATTCCAGGCACAATTTTGCAAACAAAACAGTTTAGACTTCTTAATTAAGTGGTGCTAATTCAGATGATGAATATTTTAACTCTTGAGTGTAAAAATGAAACCAAATGGACCCACAATTAAGGGTCCATTTGGTTTCATTTTTACACTCTCAAGAGTTACATCTGGTAGATAAGCTTTTACCCTGGGGACCACCTGGAACCCTCTCAAGGACCACCGGTGGTCCCCAGACCACCTGTTAAAAACCCCTGCTCTGAAACATGTCTACTGCACTGCTGTAAGTAAAAGAATGAATTAATCATGTCAAATTGGGTTTTGCTAGTTGAATAACTATATCCAGCCTGGAGTTGTGGACAAAAGCAAAAGGAATCTTTATGTTTGGGTTCTGTGGGGCTAAAATCTCCTGGTGGTCCGTGGCTCAAATGCTGAATAAATAGTGGGCCCTGGCCCTGGTACCAAAAAGGGTGAAAAGCACTGTACAGAGCATACCGATGGGAAGGGATTCTGCTGCCCCCTGCTGTCTGCTAACTGTAACATCATGATCAGTGCTTTGGGTTTAAAACAGTGTTGACGTTGCAGTGCAGGGGTTTTCAACAGGTGGTCCGGGGACCACCAGGGGTCCCTGAGAAGGTTCCAGGTCCCCAGGTCCCCAGGCTAAATGATGGAAAGTTGGTGAACCAGATGTAACTCTTGAGAATGTAAAAATGAAACCAAATGGACCCTTCCGGGTCCATTTGGTTTCCTCCTAAAACGTGAGAGGGCTGTGGAATTTCATTTACGTTTTTATTTATTTTTAAAATATGGTTTGATTCATTTGGGTGGGCATGCCCAAATATGGAGGCGGCTACATTTTCAAAAACAATATTGAAAAAATAAATGAAAACTGTAGATGCAATTCCACGGCCCTCTCACGTATTAGGAGGACAATATCAGTGACCAGAAAAAAGATGGGTTGTTTTCGAATAATCTGTCATGATTAAAATGGAGGTTTTAAATTATAATGGGTTTGTATAGGAAGGACGTTCCGGCAGATTAATGAACATCAAATATCTAAATACTGAAAGGAGTAACTTATAAACTTTCTGGTGTGTTCACATGAGGCTGAGTAGACCATAAAATGACCAAAAGTTTTTTTTGAAAGTGGCGTACCCCTTTAATTTGCCTGTTTTGTTTCCCAAATCGAGCCTGGAATTGTGGACAGCTAGAAAGCAGGGAAAGACACAGAGGCAGAGTGCAATGACTGCCTTCAAATCCGACAAATTTATCTTGTGTTGTGTTATAGCGCACTAAGCACACACTTGCCCGATCGGGCAACCAGGTAACAGTATTCACTTGCCCTACCATTTTTTTTACTTGCCCGGGCAAGCGGGCATGAAGTGTTAGTGTCAAGCCCTGCTCAAAGGCATACCAATGTAATATACACTAGGGGTGGGCGAAATAATCAATATGCCAACATATCGCAATGCTTAAAAGGGATATTCCACAAAAAAAAAAAAAAAAAAAAAAAAAAAAAAAAAAAAATGGACACTATATGGTCTACTCAGTCCCATGTGAACACACCAGACAGTTTATAAGTTACTACATTCACTATTTACATAATTATGTTCATTTTAGTGTAACCGCCTCCTTCCTATACAAACCCATTATAAATTAAAACTCCATTTTAACCATGACAGATTATTAGAAAACAACCCATCTTTTTTCTGGTGACTGATATTGTCCTCCTAATATGTGAGAGTGCCGTGGAATTTCATTTACAGTTTTCATTTGTTTTTAAAATATTGTTTTATTCATTCAGGTGGGTACGCCCAAACATGGAGCTGCTACATTTTCCAAAACAATATTTTAAAAACAAATTAAAACTGTAAATGAAATTCCTCTTTCTAATAATCTGTCCTGGTTAAAATGGAGTTTTAAGTTATAATGGGTTTGTATAGGAAGGAGCTGGATACGCTAAAATGATCAAATATCTAAATACTGAAAGGAGTAACTTATAAACTGTCTGGTGTGTTCACATGAGGCTGAGTAGACCATAAAATGACATTTTTTTTAAGTGTAATATCCCCTAATGCCATGATATCCATATATCGAACGCCAGGTTCAAAATCTTTTTTTTTTTCTATTTACTGTATGTAGGGTCTGTAGGAGCCAAAATATATATTTTGTTCTTTATTGTTTTTTTTTAAAAAAAAGGTCAGCTGTGTGCGAGGATTCTCGTCAGTTCAGTTTGAGTTCGAGAACAATGGGGTTGAGCTTTAGGCTCATGTTTTCTGTTGACCGTTTGCGTTTATTTTGATACTGTAGTTCTGTTCATTTTCACCAGTTTTCAGTATACATTTTTAGACCTTTTGGATTTTCAATAAACCACATCAAATGCACCAACTTCACTGGATTTATTTGATTTTAAACGCGTCACCGAATAGCCCAGAGCTCAGCCTCATGGCACTACTTTTAGTTTGATTTTTGTTTTGTTTGAAGAAGTAGTTGCCACATCAGGGTCTATTCCAGAGGTGGGCAATTATTTTTCCCAAGGGGCCAAATGAGATACATAAAATATTGTGGAGGGCCAAGACTAAAGGCTGAACTAAAGTCTGCGTAATATTAATTTAATTTCAAGATAAAAGTAAGAGTAAGACCAACCATTTTGACACCAGGGCCCTCAATTTATTCAGTATGTGAGCCACGGACCACCATTTGATGACATTTTAGCCCCACAGATCCCAAAACTTTATTCAAGATTTCTTTTGTTTTTGTCCACAATTCCATTTGGGAAACAAAACAGGATAACACAAATGACCATTGTCTTACATTCTCAGACTGAATGTGCAGACGTTGGGCTAATTCAGATGATGAATATTTTAACTCTTGAGAGCGTAAAAATGAAACCAAATGGACCCGCAAGGGTCCATTTGGTTTCATTTATACGCTCTCAAAGAGTTGCACCTGGTTAACCAACTTTCCAAATTTAACTTAATTTAACTCTGTCAAGGACCACTGGTGGTCCCCGGGCCGGTCAGAGTTTGCCATAGGGCCGCATTTGGCCCCCGGGCCGCATAATGCCCAAGTATGTGTTATATGGTGACACAGCCCTATAGGTTTCTACCACAGTCACATGTAATCCACAGTACTTGCTGCAATGACTTATATAGGTTTCCTAATGTATGACAATGTTTTTAGCGCTTCATTGTATGTTGTAAAATGTATTGTAAATCCAGATTAAATTGTAAACTTTTCACCATTGTAAGTCGCTCTGGATTAAGAGCGTCTGCTAAATGCCTAAATTGTAAATTGTAAAATTGTAATGCATTATAACATGTTATATGGTGACACAGCCCTATAGGTTTCTACCACAGTCACATGTAATGCAGGGACGTACCGTGGACGTGGAGGGCCTGGTGCTGTGCAGGGTGCTGTATGAACAGTTCTGCGTCTCATCTCAGACACAACGTTTGTTGGCACCGTAAGGTTTCAGCTCAGCCCAGTAGACACTCCATTACACCAGCTGTCTCCTGAAGACACTGTCCAAGGTCACATCAACCTGTAACACACATACCAAAAAATACATTACAATGTTGATAGATTTTATATTGTGTAGAATATATTAAAGATGTTAGATATGGAAACTCAAGTCTTCAACATCTATACATTATATAAACTGTCCCACATGAGTTCAGAAACCCAACTGTGTTTTGTTTTTTACTAATTTGTATTGTCTCATATATCATTTTAATCATCCAGACATCCATTAGTCACATTTACAACAGGATATGGCTTGTAGAGATCAGACATTCCTGGAATGAGTAACACTGATAAGCATATGGGTTTGTTTGTAACCTTTATTTCAGGGAAATCCAATTGAGACCGGGGTCTCTTTTTCAATGGCGGTTTTAGGTTTAGCTAGTGAAAGCACTGCATTAGCATTAGCTATTGAAAATAGTAGCACAAACATTAGCTTTAGCTATTGAAAGCATTACCTTTAACTACTGAAATTAGTTTTAACTTTAACCATAAAAAAGGTCTAGCTAGTCAAAGCATTAGCAGTTGAAAATGGCCTACAAGATTGTAACAGCCTCCATTTTTGGAAAGGTTTGTATTATCTAGCATCAGGTCTAAATGTGTTAAAGATTTTCACTCGACTACATTTGAAAAGCACATTTAAGAGCACAAAAATTGTTGAACATCTGATTTACTAAATTTGCCTAAAGTTCCTGTATACAATTTCCCTGTTAATTGTCAGACAGTCAGACATCTAAACAACATGGAACTGTTGACTAAATAAAGAGCATTAGTTTAAGACCTGAGAGGCTAAATGTATTCCTAGTCTGTGTGGCTTAAATGTTGATAAATATGGACCCTGTTATAAAACTGGTTGGAAAAACACAACAGTAAACAACCAATGGTCCTATAAAGCCACAAAAAGTTTAGACAACAGCGTTGAAGGTGGATAAAACCGTGTGCTTCTCAAACAAACAACAAACATAAACATACCTCAAACAGCGCATGGCCCGACAAAGCTCCGCCCACTTGACACGTCACTTTCCACAGACATAGAGTTGCGACATTGAGGGATCTCGGCAACCGACCATAGCGCAACCTAAACAGGGACACACTGGAGTTGGAAATACATTGTTTTCAACGGGGGCGCCGCAAATAAGAGCCATTTTAGGGCACGTGTGTGCAGTATGACAACTGTTGTGCACAGTAACAATCGAAGTCTCTGTAATGTCTATGTTGTACTATTATTTGTTTACTGCATTTCTGCATACTTCAATTGTCGTCCCCATTCTCAATACAAGTCTATGTCCCAGCTAAATTATAGTTTACTTTGGAACCAAATGGATGTTTATGGGTCTGTAAATCGGGGAAAAAAAGAAAAAAAGAAAAATAAAAGCTGAGAATCATCACCAGACCAGAGCCGTAAAAAATCTCGTATGGGGGTCCATCCATGGTTTATATATTTGACATGAAAAGATTTGAGGACTGCCATGTAATCTAATGCACGTTGGTGGTGTAATGAGCACATACACACACACGGCGCCGCTGTTGTACCATAAACCTCCTCTGACAGACAAGCGCACAGTGGAGTAGGAATTTCATAATAGCCTAATAATAATAGATGGTGTTATTAAGTAGCCTATTCATTTTGTATAATTCTCACTCAAATATAAAGTAATAGGCTAGGCCTACTGTCTTGTGGCAGGTAATAGCCTAAGTAGCTCAGTGAGGTTGGGCGCTTAAAATGATTACTGAGGTTGTTATTTCAAAACCTGCTGTAAGGTTTTTACTTTCAAGAGCAATTTAAACCAAATTGACCCCTCATTATACATAAATCAAATGAACCTATACGTTTGAATGGGGTTTCTAGGTGTAGGAATATAGGACTAGTAGGCTACTAGTGTAGCAGTAGCCTACAGCATATAATGAGCCAATAGAATGGAAGTAAGGTGGAGTTAGATTCTGTTTTTAAACAAATCTGTTTACAAACAACACAGTACGTTTGTACACTCTAAAGTTGCCTCTATACCTTTACTGAAGTAAACCTTGGTCCCTGGGTCAAAAGGGAGATCTACCATTCTCCACGTAGCCCACAAGGTGGTGCCAGATTTCCATTCCTGTGGCTGCTAGTGGCTCTGCCTCTTCTGAATGTCTTACACAGCAGGACTCAGGAGTGACCTAATTCTGTGAGATGAGTGATCATGCAGTATTTGTACCCTGCAGCCAGGTGCAGGGGCAGATCTAGGCATGGGCATTACATGCGCCCATATTCTCTTGCACCCCAAGTATTTTTTTTTTCTACAATATCATCTTTTCTGGTGACCATGGATCCCAGTTGAGAGTCCTGTTGGTTGGACATTTGTCCAGATCTGTTGTCACACAGGCCTCCAGCTAAAATGCCCAGTCTGCCCCACAAAACAAAATGAAAGCGCCTATATTTAAAATGATGTGAAACACTACTACTGCTACTAACTAACTACAGCTGTGTCACCACTAAACCAACAGCATTTCATCATTGAAAACAGAAAACTCTCTGTGTCAGACCTTTAGCTTCATGCAACAACAGACCTTTAGCTTTATGCAACAACAACATCAGTTGTTGTTGCAACTTCAACAACAACTGATGTTATTATTGATGCTTTACTTGACCAATAAAAGTCCTGTAACCAAAAATGGTATGGGGGCAGCTTCATCGCCCGTGTCGCCTCGTGCCACGGGCGATGAAGCCGCCCCCATACGATTTTATTATTCCCCCCCAATTGGGAAATTTTACATCCATAATTTATTCCCCCATAATTTAGCTATAGGGATCACCTGGAAACCTCTGGAGAACCACTGGTGGTTCTCAACCAATGGGGTTGAGAACCTGTTCTACATCTACCAGTAAACTAAGATATTTCACTTTCAAGATTTATTTAGGTCACCCCAGACGTTTTTTAAAGTTTCTTGAGTCAGTTTTTATTTGTTTGATATGAAGGGGAGGGGGCAGCTGAAATGAATATCAACTTAACTTGAAAACTGTGTCCACAAAAGCCTAAGTACCTAAGTAGAGGTTAAAATGACCAAACCTTTTTTGGAAGTGAAATATCCCTGAGCTGTTAACCCTGTAAGGACCCTGTTGAGCATTTTCCGTTTTGTGATGTTTTGCATTTTCCTTTATAAAACACATTCATAAAGTGTCCAGCCACTAATGTTTGGTACACTTTTCTTCAGGACAACCTCAGCTACAATAATAAACCATAATTAATTCACCTTTACATACTATAAAGGTAATTTGAACCAAAAACTACATGCAAAAACAAAAATCGGACCTTGTTTTTCAGGTTTATGGACTTGTAAAAATCACAAATATGATTATCAAAGAATTTTGGCTGTTGAGAAAGTCAGGATATGTGGTCTATAAGAATGTAAAATGATGAGATTCAAGAGAAATAAAGCCATAATTGCTTATTTTGAGCTGTTATTAGGTATATCTATGCCAGGCGTTTTTTTTTTACAGATCTTATATTAGTCCTTATATTCCACACTAAGAAGTATTTCATAGCTATATTTGGTATATTTTTGTTCAGCACAACCTAACCCATATGTCTCAACAATTATTTGTTTCAATTTGACCTAATATCAATGCATTTGACCCAGAAAGAGACAAAATAGACAAAAACGGATTTGAAAAATAAGGTTTATGGACTTGTAAAGATCACAAACATGCTTATCTGATCATATTGTCTGTTGAAAAGGTCAAGATATATTGTCTATATGAATATAGAATGATGGAATTCAAGTAAAATAAAGTCATTACTTATTTTGAGCTGGTATTAGGTTATGTTAGGCGTTTTTTACAGATCTTTATATTTATGCCCTGAAACAATCTCTTGCCATGGCCAGACCAGGGTATAGCACTGAGCAGACATTCTTCCTCCAGTACTCCTGGACATTTGACAGTTCAACAAAGACTATATATATATATATATATATATATATATATATATATATATATATATATATATATATATATATATATATATATATATATATATATATATATATATATATATATATATATATATATATATATAGGCTTTGCTGATGGCGGCACACTTGTTTGTGTTCTCACACAAAATGTGCAAAACACTATGAGAGAAACATATCAAACAGTTCGACCGGCTGGTAGGGCGTGGAGGTGTTGGTCCAATTGGCCTTTTTGGAGGAACTTGAACTGCTTCACAGGGCCGCTGTCCTTCTCGCCATCAGTCTCCCAAGCTGAGGGGTGGAGCTGACTAAGCTCTTGGCCTAGAATTGCAGATAATCACACCAATCAATAAGTAAATTCATGTGATTAGCTCCACACGTGACATGCATATCTAACAGTTGAATTCAACATTACAATAAATACACTAACCTCTGCATGCCCCCGCTGCCATGGCCTCTTTCTCTTGTGTCACCGCCACAGGTGAAGTGTCACCATCACTGCAGAAATGTAAAAACATTAGTACATGGTTTACAAAATAGGTTCCGTCACTGTCACTGGAAAAAATGTAAAAACAGTATTACATGATTCACAAAAGGGGTTCTGTCACCATCATATTACATGAAGCACCAATAAAAGAACAATGCAAAAACATCTGGTGCTCCGTGGCCAGTCTGTGCACGTGATAGATTATTATTATTACTGGTAATAGTGTATAAAAGTGAATTGTTACTCACTTCTCAGGCTCAGAAACGATAACAGCTAGTATCTGGCCTCAGTATGAAACTGCCCAGCCAGCTGCTCTCCTCCTCTTCCTCCTCCTGTGAACTATATAATATGGAAACATATTGTAACAGTTTTGCTTCCAGCAGTCAGGACCATAATGTGTAGGCCTACAATGTTTCAATATGTGTCTGCTCACTCACACACACACACACACACACACCACACACACACACACACACACACACACACACACACACAACACACACACACACAGAGAGAGAGAGAAACAGACGGAGAAGAGAGAAGGGAAATCACTTACTCAGAATGTATCCATATTCAGCCATCAGGTCCAAGGCGACTTTGCCACGTAATATAATGGCAACGTCTTCTGTCGAGATGTCTGATTGCTCCTAAAAGTACGGACGCCACTAGTCCACTGTGATTGTGATAACAACACGACGATGAAAAACAAACAAAGAACTAACACTAACACACTCTCCCTCCCTCACACACTATCGATCGATCTGTCTTTGTTTTGCGCATAACGCACGGGCAGATGCGCGCACACACACCCTCACATGTGTGTATTATATAAAAATAAATGTTGCATCGTGTATGTTGTTCGTGTGTTGTGGCTCTATTGTTGTGGCAGACCGGAAACAGAGTTACGTTTCACTCGACGCACGTAACCGTTAGGTGCGTTATGTGCGTTCACTTCATGGGGCCAGTCCAAGCTCTTCTACATAGAGTTTCTATTGACATTGGGGACAACCGGAAGTCACGGAATGCATGGAGTCTATGGGCTGTGTCCCTGCCCCTCAATGTCGCAACTCTGGCCATGATAGAGTGTATATAGACGGCGGATGGACGGTGGAGATTCTGAAGGAGAATTCGGCTACGTCACATCCCTACACGTCTACGACGTGGTAACTGCCTCCCACTAGCCAAATGCTGGCTAGCTAACTAGCTTTTTGACTCATCCTTGGTGTAAAAACCTTGTTTTGAAAAGCAATGGAACCGACGACACATCGGAGAAAAGAATAAACAAACACATGGATAAACAAACACATACGCACATATTTTGCGTATTTGGACACGTGTACATATTTATGTCAACTTCAAAGGGTTATATTTATGTGAAAAAGTGGTCGATTCTCTTCAAACCAACGTTGGTTGGAATCTACAACAACTCCGGATTAAAATGAGACCACCCAGAAGTCCGACAGTGACGTCATCGTCACGCGACGTCGCGTCAAAGTGACGTAGGTCGGCGGACGCTCAGGAGCGTTCGTCGTCCTTGCAGGGTAATTAATTAATTAATGGGGGGGGGGGGATAAAACCCCAAATTTCCGTGCACATGGATTCATCCCTCGGCCTGGTACCCTCACCAAAATATGACCCTTAGGGAAAATTAGTTCGGGAACCCTGGTCTACTGTATATGGATGGCCTGACTTTTTGAAATGCTGAGCAAAACCGGACACATCATTTGTAATGTGACTTGGGGGATGCAGGTGTGCAAGGAAATACAGTATATACTGTATATATATATATTTTTTATTTCTACAATATCATAATTTCTGGTGATCAGACCATGGATCCCAGTTGAGAGGCTTGTGATGTCTGGCCTGATGCCTATACGGTTAGACATTTGTCCAGATCTGTTGTCACACAGGCCTCCAGCTCATGACTTATTTACCCTCCACTGTGAGAGCAGGGACTGTTCTTTGAGTCCTGTTCAGAGATTAAAATATTAATTTCCACTGGCAGGGCTGGTGAACTGTGCTCACAGTGGGACATAATAGAGAGTGAGTGCACTATTATACGATGTCTAGAGACCTGGCCCTTATACTGTAGCTAGGGTATTTTTTATTTTAACTTATACCTGGTTGATCCTTTTGCAGTTTCACTGCATGCTGTTTAAAGCATTTGGCCCTACAAACTACTATAAGACGACTCTGATTATAAGACAATCCCTATTTTTCAAGTGAAACATTTGAAGACTTTTATCTATACAGAGAAAATCATTTTTATTTAAAAGTGATTATAGAAGCATAATGTCAGTAGACTATAGGTGTGCCGAGTCCGAGTCCGACTACCACTGTTGGGCAGTAACTAATTTTAGATTACATATTACTGTAATATTATTACTTTTTCTCCAAAAAGTAAAGTAACGAGATTACTCTGCAAAAATGGGTAATAAGTAACGCATTACTTTGCAAGTAACGCCAAGTTACTTTTTTAAAATGAGCTTGTTATTGCATGCAAAAATAGAACAGATTTACAAGCTATCTACAGGTACTGTAACAACAGAGATGTGCGGTAGATTGTAGATCCAGTCCACACGCTGCATCCTGCAGATTTTGTTGGCTTGTTTTCAGGTGCAGTTTGTGGGATTGGAGACTATTATTATTCCAATAAACTGGATTCAGTTCTAAAAAGAGCTCGCTAAACAGATTATGTTGTACATCTCTATTTTTTCGGTGTTGAGAACTTGGGAAAGTAATAACGTAATATGTAATATATTACTCTTCGATTCCAGTAATAAGTAAAGTAATGATATTACTTTGTCTAAGGGGTAACGAGTAAAGTAAATAAGTTAGGCTACTTTCCTAAGTAATATTGACCAACACTGGTGCCGACTAACACCGGTAGGCTATGCCTTTTAGAAATAACAATAAGGTACAGTAACAAATTCTAAAACAAACTGTAGTCCACTATTTTATTTCCAGTAACAATCCAAATATATCTTAGGTATCCTACAAATGGCCTCACAAATGGGACGAAATGTGATCATCACATTTGTGATGATCACATGTGTCATTTTTGGTCATCACATTCGAGTTTATGACATGCCATAAACTGCCCCCCATTGACCCCCATTTCTAAAACTATATGAAAACTTTTCAAAGATTTGTTTTCAGGCAAACATGTCCACCGTAAGATTAAACTGATATGTTCAATATGCCGTTTAAGTTAAATGACTACACAGGGCTTGACACTAACACTTGCCCACTTGCCCGGGGCAAGTAAAAAAAAATGGTGGGGCAAGTGAAGACTGCTACCTGGTTGCCCGATCGGGCAAGTGTGCAACTTAGTGCACTATAACACAACACAAGATATATTTGTCTTGAAGGCAGTCATTGCACTCTGCCTCCGTGTCTTTCCCTGCTTTCTATCCACAATTACAGGCTGGATTTAGGAAACAAAACAGGCAAAAAATGACCCAATCTTCTACATTCTACAGTTGTGTAGACCTGGGCTAATTAAATGTATAAATATACGGTACATTTATACAATTATGGTGGTGGAAACCATGCAAGACACAACCAGCACATCAGGAGCAATTTAGAGTTAAGTTTCTTGCCTAAGGAGACCGCCCACCCACGGATCATTGGCCTACCTTCTCTACCTCCTGAGACACAGTTGCCCGTCTCCACATTAAGTTGAATTAAAAAGAGTTTCTAGGTGAAAGTGTTTTTTTTTTCACATGCCAAACTCTGCCATTGACCCCCATTATACATTTCTTCAATTTGTTGCTGCCATCAAGAAGAAGGTCATGTCCGTGATTAGGGAGTACAGGACGGGCAGGGACAGTCTGCACTGCCTGGCCCTAGGCTAGCCACACGGGACGACCCCGTGGGCAAAGACGAGCTGCCACTGGAGGACCCAAGCCGATTTGTGGAATATGAAACCGGCCTAACGTTCGTCGGCTGTGTGGGCATCCCTAGAAATAATTCCAGAGGTGGATGTTGAGGGCAGACAATTGGGGACAACTTTATGAGTTGAGTGAGGAGGGGGCAGCAACCGAGAAGATCCCAGAATACCAGGAGGAATTGGGTCAAAGTCCTCGACAAATTTGATCAACATATCACATAAATTGATTCTCATTTAAATAATGTTAGCCGGTAGGCCAACCTCCTCCAACATTTTATTTTTTGAGAGGCGAGACGGTATCCCCTCCTATTTGTAGCTTTTGGTGCTGTGCAGAAATCTTGTCCCGCACACAAACATTCCCACAGACAATGAATGGATCTCTTACGTAATGTTTGTCTGTGCAAAATAAAGATAGCGATAGTGGAGTCCCTAACGTCACACAGGTGTGATTTTCAATACATACTTGATGTATTTATTAATTTATTTTTAGGGGCGCTAAATTCAATTGTGCCACTTCACATGGGTGTGATTGGCTGAGCATATGAACATGTTTATGTTCCAATAGACATTTCAGAAAGTATAATGCCTCGTACTACCAATAACTACTGGAGGGCGAAGACATACTGTGTTTGGGCGCGATTTTCCTTCCACCCGTTGTCCCTAACGTTATGCGATACCCGCAGCGAATTCCCTTATTGCTATTTTGGTCACCTTTTCTCTTCCCTTAGCCACTATTCTTTATGCCGACACCGTTATTTGTGGCTGGAGGTGTGGTCATGGGCGTGTTTGTTGCGCAGTCCCTTAAATTGCTAATTTCGTCAAATAGATTTGGGAACTAGATAAGGCCAGCTCAGACCACCCGTTAACCGATACGCGAAGGCAGAGCCACATGCGCACAGTGCGTGCGTCTGTGCGCCTTTGGAGATGTCCACGACTCCACGTGGAAAGGCGCCAGTTCAATTCATCTCCTTATTTATGGATTGTGCTATAAACAGCTGCAGATTGCCTGCTGTCAGTCACTTCCTTGTGTTCAGGTAATGTACAGTATATAATATAATTAAATACATTAATTAACTTGTGATGCAATGCTGTAAATTGCAAAAAAAAAAAAACTCTGGAATTCGCGGCAAAAAAGACCTTTTTTGATCATTGATTTCTCGGCCAATTCTGGACCATTTTTTACATTTCAAAGTGCAGCGTGACGGGAAAAGCCTCCTCTCTCAGATGCTGTATAGAATATGTGGGTAGGTCTTCTCTATGATCCCGCATCGAGCAAAATGTAAGTGTCGGGGATTTGGTGGACCGTTTCCACCAAAATCCCGACACTTACATTTTGCTAGATCCCGCATCGTAGAGAAGACCTACCCACATATACTATACAGCATCTGAGAGAGGAGGCTTTTCCCGTCACGCTGCACTTTGAAATGTAAAAAATGGTCCAGAATTGGCCGAGAAATCAATGATAAAAAAAAAACGTTTTTTTTGCCGCGAATTGCCAACTTTTTTGCAATTTACTTTATAACATTTCGCAGACTTGGGATAAATGCACGCCACATACAGCAAAAAAAACATGGAACATGTTTTTCAACATAACATGTTGAATGGTAAGAAATGATTGAGAATTGACCGAGCTATAATTGTTTGAAAATGAGAGCATGATCTTTGAGAATAGGCGTCTGTCCTAAGCCCGCAGCCAGGCTGCGTTCTTCGGAGGGTCAGACATAGCAGTAGGGATAAGGGAAATAGATAAGGGATGAATTAAAGGGAATGGCAAGACCAACACGGATTGGATGAAAGCTAAAAACGCCCAAACCACACCTATGCATAATTTAAACGGGTATAGGAGGTGTTTAAGGGAGATGGCATGGTTACGAAATTAGCGACTTTAGTGTGGGAACGCCTCTTCCCCAATGCTATGTGCGTTAATTGCGCATAAGGGCTAATGTAACCAAAAACAGGGCCATACTGTGTTTGGACGCTATGTAGCAAGACTTTGTAGCAAGACATGCTTTGGCGGTAGCATGTGTTGGTGTTGTGTGTCCATCGTTTATAACAAAAAGAGGAAAGTTTTAAATAGAGATGCCAGATATTATCGGCCCTCCGATATTATCGGCCGATAAAAGCTTTCAAATTTCATATCGGAAAATATCGGTATCGGTATTTACAAACTGGAAATTATGACTATTTACAGAGGTGTAGACTCAGCGCTACGGTCATGTTTATACCATTACTTTTGTACTTTACTCAAGTAGGCTACATGTTGAATTTATAGTTGTATGGAGTATTTCTGGGCTATAACATGAATTCGTATTTATACTAAATGTTTATTTATATTAAATATTTGTATAGTAATAGTTTCTGTTATTTTTCCACCACTGGAGGCCGCATATATCGGTATTGGTTGATATCGGTATCGGGAATTAGAAGTTGGATAATATCGGGATATCGGATATCGGTAAAAAAGTCAATATCGGGCATCTCTAGTTTTAAACATTAAAACAAAAGACTAAACGCTATTTACTGCAGCTACCGAACTCGAACAGGAATTAATGATCTAGGGCATTGGTGTACCACCAGTGGTCCTTGAGAGGGTTCCAGGTGGTCCCCAGGCTAAAGGATGGAAAGTTGCTTAACCAACTTTTAAAATGACAGCGTAAAAATTAAACCAAATGGACCCTTGCAGGTTTATTTGGTTCCATTTTACACTCTCCTATAGAGTTAAAATATTCAGCATGCGAATTAGCCCAAGTCCACATAACTAGAGATAGGCTAGAAGATCAGGGGTCTCAAACTCAATTTGCCTTGGGGCCACTAGAAGCAGAGCCTGGTTGAGGCCGGGCCGCAGCCACAAAACGTCACATGGACAAACGTTTTTTGCCATTTCAAGCCTATTTTTTTTTTTTTGCCATTTTTGCCTTCATTTCACTTAAATTTAAGTATATTCAGACTCACCAATGTGGGATAAAGAGTGAGTGCATATGTGGTGTTGTGTCGCACAAAAAAACAAAAATAACATTTCTAGAATAATATTTCTATTCCTTTCTATTTCTATTCCTTCCTTCCTTTTGATATACCACTGTGCTTTCTGTTTCATTCAGTAGCACATAATAGGATATGATGATAATGAACAATATTAAATGAACTATTTACTGGACAATAGAACATACAGACAATACACCTGGACAAAATAAATAACTGGACCAGCCAACCCATCAACAAAGTAGCTGATTATGATGGCATGAATTACAACCAATAAGGAAGCAGTAACAAAATGTTTACTTTAGCTATCAATTTATATTCCTCCTAACAAAGCCAACTACAGCAATTTTGAACTTATACAGCCACTACAAAGCAGCGCCATAAAATAAATAAAATCAAAAATATAGTTTGTCAGTGTCACTGAGAAACTAGTCTTGCAAACATGACGCTAGAGTAGACCATCAGAATCGCCACTTAGGCCCAACTAGCAGCATTGGTTTCCCAATAGTACACATGCCTAAATAGGCTTTTATTTATTTGCGCTAGCCTCTTTGAAAACTACAGTTGCGTGACGTCTCATCTTTGCTGGCAATGCTGTCTGCAGTGGTCGCGCAATGGGGCTTTGAAAATAATTCAGCACGTTCGGTTTCTGACCCCACAATGTCGCAACTTTTCTACTAGATGGCTATGATTCTATCCAGCGCAGATGTAAGCCTGCCCTGGAGCAACGACAACACCGTTCACTACGGGCAAGGGGGACACAACAGCTCGTTTTAGGCTACTCACCTTAGCTCAGCGTGCTGCTTTATAAGCCATGCATCCGCCCGTATCGGGCTTTAGAAAACTGCTACGCTGTCATTATTTACCAAACCGAATGCAGTCCTTGGTAAAAAGGCAAAGTTTTCTTTTCCCTACATGTGTTTGTAAACAAGGAGCGGTGGATAGAGAGACGCCATGACAGGATCTCGCCCGTACTGCAGCCAATGGCGTCATTGCATTTCCTCAGATTGACAGTTCAGCGACAGAATGAACTAAACTGCACGGGGGAGGGGCGTGTTTCAGGGTGCAGATCCGGTTCCTCCATATTCTGTGCAAATGGCAAAGCCAGTAGGCGGGCTTTAAACAGGATCTCAGTAATGAGCAGTCAATAGTAACAGACTGTTCTCCCGCAAATGCTTTGGGTTGCCTGGTCGGAATTTGACGGGGGAACTCGCGGCCGTCGCGGGCCACATTAATATTAAACGTTCATATTAAGGTGGGGGCCACAAAATATCATCTCGGGGGCCGGAAATGGCCCGCGGGCCGGCAGTTTGAGACCACTGGGCTAGAACAGGGGTGGCCAACCCGTGGCTCGCGAGCCGCATGCGGCTCTTCAGATGGTTACATGTGGCTCTTAAGGGGCTTCCACATGAAACCATCAAAAACCTTTTTTATACCAGGGCCCACCATTTATTCAGAATTTGAGCCATGGACCACCATTTGATGACATTTTAGCTCCACAGACCCCAAAGCTATTAAGATTTTGTTTACTTTTGTCAACAATTCCAGGCTGGATTTCAGAGAAAACAAAACAGTCAAACATACAGATCAAAATGACCATTAATCTTCTACATTCTCTAGTTGTGTAGACTTGGGCTAATTCACATGATGAATATTTTAACTCTTGAGAGCGTAAACATGAAACCAAATGGACCCGCAAGGGTCCATTTGGTTTCATGTTTACGCTCTCAAAGAGTTACATCTGGCTAACCAACTTTCCATCATTTAGCCTGGGTACCACCTGGAATCCTCTTTGATGTGGCTCTTTGCAGTAACACAATAAAAAACGTGGCTCTTAGTCTGTGACCGGTTGGCCACCCCTGGGCTAGAAGATTAATCGTCTGTATGATCTGTATGTTTGACTGGTTTCCCAAAATCCAGTCTGGAATTGTGGACAAAACCAAAAGGAATCTTTAGTTTTGGGGTCTGTGGGGCTAAAATGTCATCAAATGGTGGTCTCAAATGCAGAATAAATAGTGGGCCCTGGTGTCAAAAAGGTTGAAAAACAGTGATCTAGGGCATTGAAACCAACACTTCTGCTTCAGTGGGCCAAGGCCGACAGAGCGAGTTCAGTGTTGTTGCTGGGCAGATTCTTTGAGCAGAATACTGAGTGGACGGGGTCTGGCAGGTTCAGAACACAGAACCGTTCGGAGGTAGCATTGGCAAGGTTGTTGTAGTAATCAGTCATCTTTAGAGTAACTTCAGCTTCTTGAACTTGAACCTGGAGCCAGGGTTGTTATCGATTGTCGTGAGATGGAGGATGACTGATTAAAAGCAGCCACACCAGGCCTGAGTCAAACCATAACCGGACTAAGAGCTGGGTACAGGCTGTGCACCTGCTGTGCATCACGGCACAACAAGTTAATCACTGTGTAGAAAGGAATCTGCTCTGCTGTGTTATATGTTGCATTTTTAAATGCAAATAAATAGTATGCTTGATCCCACTTGAAAATGACAAATGACAAATGACAAGACAAAAAACATAGGCCTTGATGTGAGAAGTGGGGGGGCGCAAAAAGACAGAATGCATGCTTCTGAGTGAAGACTTTGTTCACCCAACCATCTGCTCCACGAATGGCAGTGACATCAAAGAAACCGAGGGATTCAAATATCTTGGATCATGTAGTCAGTAGCAGAGAGGACTTCCTGACAAGGAAAGGGCAGGCCTGGAGTGTGTGCAATAAGCTTCATCACATGGCAGTGAGACATCTCTAGAACCACCAAGACCAGCCTGTTTAAAGCCTCTGTGGAAGCTAAGTATCCTATACTGCATACCTGGGCATTATGCGGCCCGGGGGCCAAATGTGGCCCTTTGGCTGCCTCTGACCGGCCCGGGGACCACCAGTGGTCCTCGAGAGAGTTCCAGTTAAATATGGAAAGTTGGTTAAACAGAGGTAACTCTTTGAGAGCGTAAAAATGAAACCAAATGGACCCTTGCGGGTCCATTTGGTTTCATTTTTACGCTCTCAAGAGTTAAAATATGTATCTGAATTAGCCAGGGAATGTAAAAGAATTGTCATTTTTAATCTAGGTTTGCTGAAATCCAGCCTGGTATTGTGGACAAAAGCAAAAGGAATCTTTAGTTTTGGGGGTCTGTGGGGCTAACATGTCATCAAACGGTGGTCTGTGGCTCAAATACTGAATAAATAGAGGGTCCCGGTGTCAAAATGGTTGGTCGTACTCTTACTTTTATCTTGAAATTAAATTAATATCACGCAGCCTTTAGACTTGGCCCTCCACAATATTTTATGTATCCCATTTGGCCCCTTGGGAAAAATAATTGCCCACCTCTGCTATACTGTATGGTGCTGAAACTTGGACAAAGAACAAGGAGTTTCGGGATTCATGGTGCCCCCCCATCTCAGCAGTTGTGGCAGAAAGAAGACTCTGCTTTGCTGGACACTGCCACAGGGCAAAAGACCAGTCATCTTGGACTTGAATATTCTTCTGTGGAGACGACCCTGCCCATCAATACGAACAAGATCACTCACATTCCCAGATGTTCTGAGGACACAGGCCTGAACGTGGTGTGGCAATGAGCAACAGAGACCAGTGGAAACAGCCTGTGCCACAGATCCCGGGGGCACTTGCAAGTGTGGATATGCCAGTGTACACTTTAGAGTGTGGATACGCCGGTGGTACTTCAAATTTTCCATCCGGCTGAAACTCGCCTTGCATTGTTTACAATCGAAAGGTCCGGTGTGGAGACGGCGGTGTATACCAGGTTGTAGTGATAAACAAAACTCCTCTTGCATTCTGCACAGGGGAAAGGTTTTTCTGAAATGAACCGTGAACGGATTGTGAAGCTAGTCGCCGTCACAAAGACGCCACCTTTTGGAAATCCTCGAGAACGCCTAAAATCCTAAAAAGCCATTTTTTTACTCTATGCAAGCTGAGACAAGTTCAGGGTCGATGTCACACTCAATACCTACCATCATGCAGGACTTACAACGCCGCTTTGTTCAGGCGCCGCTTCACAGTTTGAGCATGTGTCCTGGATTTGGCATGATCTGTTGATAATACGGATTCAAATGTCGGGTCCCGGGACCTCAGTATAATCATTGCCTTCGCAATGATGATATAGGATGATGGGGGCGCTCTTCACAGGTGTGATCTTTCCATTCCAGATAGCTACAATTGGTCCATTGACAAACTGCATCTGTGTATGTAAAGGCATAGGGTTTGTCCATAAATATCCATCGACCTATTTTCGATCCATCGATCCAATTTTGTACATGTTTAAGAGGTGACAGTATGTAAATAGACCCCTTGGTGTGTTTTTTATGTGCAATGATGTCTTCCCTTTGTATTTAGGGTTTCTTCCTGGGGGCTGAACCTTTCCAGTCAAACGTGCCAATGAAAAAAACCTTCAATATAGTGACATCAGATGCTCAGCCCCTCCCCTAACCCCTCCCCCTTTATCATGCAACTAAAGCTGTGGGCGTGGCTTCAGTTCAGCTGGATCTCCACCCATCACCACCCACCAGGCAAACCAGGCAACTTAATGAACTGGTTGGGTGGAATCATAAAAATGACAGTTTAACAAACACTGTACACTTTTTGGGGGAAAAAATCTTACTTTTCATATAACATTAATACCTGATGATCATGTTTTAGGGTAGAAAAATTCATGACACTCCATCTTTAAGTATATCCATAATGATACTGTACATTTTCCATTAAAAACCTGCACTATCCACATGTTTCACACATATTTAACGTATTTACTAAATATTTACCGTAATGAACCAACATTGTCCATGAATCGTATTGCCAACCACATATAATACATATCTTATCTTATCGCTTTTAAAATGCATTGTTACATCACTAACGTATGCGCATAATTTCATCAATGAACTTTTTACTGTCTGTATTTTTCCCACATTCATTCAAACGTACATTCCCAACACCACAGTCAAAGCGAGTTGGACTTGAGCGTTTATTAAAAGTTCATCAATAAATAAGCGCGCAAGGCATTTAAGGTCTTGTCCTGCGTCACTGGTTTTCGGTTACTCGGGGCTCGGGTTGTCTTTGCCTCAGACTCTTAGGCTGGAACAATAGGATTAGATAGCCATCTCAAACAGCGACGGAGGATCACAGTTTCAGGTCCACCTGCGGTATTTTCACCTCCTCACCCAACCCATCCCCCTCCTGGGGTTCAGCCTGTTTTTGTTTTTCTGCAGCATTAAAGGAGAATTCCACACCAAAACACATTGGCCATCAATCTACCTTGATTCATCTGACATGATTCATAATGTCCTTGATTTTGCGCAGGTTGTCTTTATTCTAATGTGGTTATTTCTGTAACTCCAAACTTATTTTTTTCCCACACATCACATTCTGATAGTATACTGATAAACACTCTTGAATTTTATGTCACCCTCGGATAGTCTTTACACGTAATCCCAGATGTAATCTATTCCTCCTCCTCTCCTCCCCTCCCTTTTGCCACTCTCCTCTCCAATCACTCCGGTTAAAACTTGCCGCATGGGTGCTGGCTGACCACTGATAGTGGTCCAATTATCTGGTGGTGTTTGGCTTGATGTAATGTGTGAAAAATAAAAAGTTTGGAGCTACTAAAATCCCCGCATTAGAATAAAGACAACCTGCAGCAATGCAAACTGCATTGGCGCAGCTGCAACTGCAACTGACCTCAGGGTGAAATGTAGAAAAGGGGACATCTGTGACAAAAATCAAGGACATTATGAATCATGTCACAGGAATCAAGGTAGATTGATGGCCAATATGTTTTGGTGTGAATTTCTCCTTTAACTGCTGCCTGTTGAGCGTTAGCTCAACAGGCAGCAGTTAATGGCACAGAAAAACAAAAACATTCCAGGAAGACGCTAAGTGTTCTGCCAGGTTTAGACACACTGGCTCATGTTAGACTTGCACTTGCAGTCTTTGTGATGGTCAGCAGATGATTTAAACATTAGGGTCAACACAAGGGTTAATTTTGACAGAAAATTCTGCTATATGTCTTATGTTTTAATCCTGTGGAGAATCTAGGGCGGCAGCGATTAATCATAACAGAATCGATTATTTAATGTAGTGATCGATTAATCAGATCAGCAGCTGATCAGTGGAGTTATCCTGGGTGTTATGCCACTAGTATTCTACAACTCTTCTGACCAACATGCTACAGAAAGTTGCAATTTAAAACCTCATTTTTACACCGTTTTAGAGGCATTTTGTACTCTCACATGTGGTCGTAAATCATAACAGCTCAACTCTGTTACATGAAATAATGATATAAAACAATTAGTTATATAGATTCTGTTTGTTATTCCAACGATATATCTGATAACGTAACCTCAGGCTTGCCAAGTCTTCTCTTCTTACTCAACTCAGTTAGAGTAGTGGCTATCTTTAGTACATAAATCACAACTCCAACACCAATTAAGTTAACGTTATTAACTTAATTGGCTCAACTCCGTTATCAATTAACATGTTAAAAGATAAATAAAAAAATATATATTGAATGCCTGAGATGGGAAATTATGTTTTTCTTATAGCTAAAGATGTCCTTAATATTGTGGGCTATTCAGAAAAGTAAAACCTTTCATCAGTCAAAATTTCAGAAAAAATAAGTCCAAATCGTACCGTTTTCGTGGAATGACTCAACTATAGTATTTCCAGTGTTGAGTTATAACTAAACTAAAGAGCAGTGAGCCATCTCTCTTCCCTGACAATCTGATGATAGTTGTGTAACGCCCAGGAATCTAACTCGGTTCTCCTACATGAGAGTACAACATCCTACCCACTAGACCAAAAGGACATGCCCTTGCTCTGGGGTTCAGATACTAGACTTTGGAGGCCATCGCGATAGAGGCTGTAGCCACCTGCTACACTCACCTCCCTTTTGACCTCCTTCCACGGGGAAACCCGATCCGCGTCACGGCACCAATGTAACGCCCGGGATTCGAACTCGGGTCTCCTATATGAAAGTTCAACATCCTACCCACTAGACCAAAGGGACATCCCCTTGGTCCGGGGGCAGATACTAGACTCTGGTATCTACCAACTGCTACAGTTGCAGATGCACAGTAGTAACTGTAAAGCAAAATATAAATATAACGATTGGATATTTATTTTTAAATTTGGAAGATGGAATTGTGTGTACTTTGCGCACTTCTATAACTGCTTTGTTCGTTGAAAGCCTTTTTTTTTCTGAAAATAAGAGTGAACAAGTCAAGACGCTAGTAGTGAGGACTGAACAGGGTTGTTGTTTCTGAGAGTGTACAAATGTGAACCAAATGGACCCTAGCGGGTCCATTTGGTTCCATTTGTACACTCTCAGAAAAAAGGAAACTCACTGACATGGTGAAACACATCTTGATGATGTCATCAAGATGTATTTCACCATGCTAATGATTTTTTTCAGACCCAAAAATATTTTAGGTGTGAGAAGTGGAGGGACGCCGTCCCCCCCGCGTCCCCCTGACACTACACCCCTGAGTGCGTCTCAAAAGCGCACGCGGTGCCCACGGTGCTCGTGTAGTATTGCTTAAATCAGAGCACCCTCAGAGCACACTTCCTTGTTTACAAACTGCCATAAATAGTGGTGGTCTGACCCGGCCATCACGCGGGGGGGGGGGGGGGGGGGGGGCTGGGGGGGGGGGGCAAACTGCCGTTTCAGCCAAATGTTATTTTTGAAAAAAGGAAAGGCAATAGACTGGAGCGACGCACCGTGCCCACAAATGCCCGCGCACATATTTGTCCACAATGACAGTCACTTATGTGTGAGCATAGCAGGGCTCAGGGAAGGCAACAATCAATAGCACCCCATTATGAGGGCTGCAAGAGGGGGAATTAGGCGCTCAATGGAAGGGACTAAGCCATGTATGGCGTGTCCAACGCCACCCCCACACCCCCCCCTCTTTGGGCCGGACCTGGACTGCAGTGTTGCCAACTGCCAAAATCCAAAATGCACTAGTGGCACTTCCAAAACGCACTAGAATGCGCTAGATGCTTGCCTGGAAGGGAATATGACCATTAAATGAGCATTAATCTTCTACATTCTCTAGTTGTGTAGACTTGGGCTAATTCACATGATGAATATTTTAACTCTTGAGAGTGTAAAAATGAAACCAAATGGACCCGCAAGGGTCCATTTGGTTTCATTTTTACGCTCTCAAAGAGTTACATCTGGTTAACCAACTGCCCATCATTTAGCCTGGGGACCACTGGTTGAAAACCACTGTCATAGGAGAAATGGTGAAAAATGAGAGTTTTATCTCTGGCGCCTGTCAATCAATTTCACCCCAACTCACCAGCCAAAAAGCACTAGATTTTCCGCCAGGAGTTTTACACTAATTTTGGCGCTAGGGGGGGCCTGGGAAAAGCGCTAAATATAGCGACAAATGCGCCAGGTTGGCAACACTGCTGGACTGTTTGTTTTGATGGCAGCACGAGACTGGCGTGACTCTCAGTCTTGTTTACATCGGATACATGCACCCCCCCCCCTCCCCCAACACACACAGACACAACGCACACACACACACCCCCCCATGTGAAATCGCCCTGTCGGATTGCATCAGAGTCACTGGCTGACTGCAAAATGCAAGAACTTCACGCTTCTCCTAAAGGGACATTATTATTATTATTGTCACGGCTGGAAGAAACCGCCCTTACTCAATGTTAACTCTTCTACTGCTATAAATGTGATCATATAAACCAGGGGTTTTCAACCAGTGGTCCGGGGACCACCAGTGGTATTTGAGAGAGTTCAAAGTGGTCCTCAGGCTTGAACTCTGGATCATCACAAGTCTACACAACTACAGAATGTAGCAGATTAATGGTCGTTTTGATCTGTATGTTTGACTGTTTTGTTTACAAATCCATCCTGGAATTGTGGACAAAGGCAAAAGAAATCTTTAGTTTTGGGCTCTGTGGGGCTCAAATGTCATCAAATGGTGGTCCGTCGCTCAAATTCTGAATAAATAGTGGGCCCTGGTATCAAGAAGGTTGAAAACCACTGATATAAACTTATCCAGACTGCTAGGATTGTGCAACTGCTTTTTTCGAGGCAAAATGACTGGAGAAATCATCCTTCGTTTGGTTGTGAGCTAACAAAGAACATAGTTCTTCTAAGAAAGTTGTAAGCACTCTCTTCACTTTGCGTTTTACTCAGTTTCTCAGGATACTCTGGCGCCGGGGGGCTAACATTCCTACAATGACCATAATGCTTTGGTGCACATCTAGTGGAGATGGGGACATGGAGGTGTGACTTTGTAGTCCAGGAAGGAAGTGAGAGCACATTTTCATGACAACCCTTGCTCCTGGAAGATTTGGGTCATGAAAGGGTTTCTGGTTTCATTAAACAGTAGTTGAACAGATACATGTGGTGTTTTTATGAAAGACAAGGGAAGGAATGAGACCACTTGAGCTACGGAAGCAAGATGTGTGGAATACCTGTAAGTATTAAAAGGTGACGTTCCAATAGTAAATAAAGTACTGGATTGATTTAATTCCGTACAACAAAATAAACATTAACTAAAGAAGGTAAAATAAAACAATAAGTTTGGCCAAAAAAACCTAAAAAAAAAACCTTACAGTATATCGGCGACTTTTGAACTGATCAAAACAATAAAAAATAAATAAGGTATTTTCTCCACGTTTCAAAATCTTGTTTTTATTGAACAAGCAAAGCAGCTTATTTACATGGACATGAGATCAGTTTTGAACATGAGCTTTCACAAAGCTTTTTAAATCGTCGTCATACAGCAAAACTCTTTGGGCTTACGAACAGGAACGTGTAGCTCAACCTCACCTTCCCTCAAGTCAGAACTGTCCATTTCCTCTCATTAAGACTTGTGATTCTTTCTGTCTTTCTTTTCTTTTTTTTGTTACAATCAATAGATCTGTGCAGCATTGAATACAATTTCATAAGAAGGCCTATGATCCTGATTGGTTGGCTTCTCAATACTAGATTGGTTTTCATATTACACCAAATAATTCAGTCCAATAATATATTTTTCTTTACCAAAGGTAATACAAAGAATTCAAGTCAAAATACATGCCAGACATTAGGCATAAAATGTGGTGGAAAAATGGCTGATAATTGGTCACACTGGTGTAGCCGTAAATGTGTTGATGTTTCAGAAAAGAAAACACACAATCAAATTATTCAAATTCAAATATGAATGAATGAAATTCGAGTTGTACCCAAATACTGATCATTAGTGAATCAATAGCGCTTTACTCTTGCGATTACCCCCCCCCCCCCCCCCCCCGCTCACCCCCCTCGAGATAGAGCACTGTAAACGTGCTAGCGATTACACTCTAACATAGAGCAAAGGAAAATACGCCCCGACTCCATCATGTCCGGAGTAAGCATTCAAAAGGTAGAAAACAAACAACATTTAAAGGGGTTCCACCAAAAATTACATTTTTCAAGACTTTTGGTGTTTTTGCCGCCCCCGGGGTATTCTTTTACACCCCCAAAGGGTTGTTTTTGTCTGAACAGGTGCACATGAATGGCACTCTCCTGTTTAGTGATGTCACTAAAATAAAAATAATAATATAATAGTCCTTTAAAGGTAATGAAGGCAACTTTAGTGTGTACAAACACTGTGTTTGTAAACAGATTTGTTTACAAACAGAATCTAATCTCACCTCCACTCTATTGGCTCATTATGAATCCGCTGGGGTGGTGTTGGGTGAGGCTTAGCCTCGACACCCAGGCTTTCATTTTCGTTCGCCTTGCGCGAAGACGGAAAGCCTGGACTAACGCACGTTGGAAAGTGGCCTTCAAGTGGAGTCAACCTTCCGGGGTGGGCGTGGCTCTAAATGATGTGACGTAGAACAGCAGTGGACGGGAGGGGGAGGGGCCGGGATGACGACACGTTAGTGAGATCAAATCAGAGTGCAGCTCATCTGCCGTGTGGATGCCACGGCACCCCGCCCCCGCAAGGCAAAAATCATTGAGGGCTAGACCAGGCTAGGTGAGGCTAAAACGCTGCCTCACCGCCACACTACCTGTCTCCTTTTCACAGATTATCTAGTTTGATTTTTGGCAAAAAAAAGTTGCCTCTATTACCTTTAACTTTGCCGCCACCATGTCATTAATATGCAAGGAATCCACAGCCCTCTCAAAGACCAATGAAAGCGAGTGAAACCAGGCAGATCATGCATTTTCTAAAGAGACAGGGAATAACCAGGGTGTAGTGGAGGGGGAACGCGGGGGGACAGCGTCCCCCCACTTCTCATTCTAAAATATTTGGGTCTCGAAAAAATCATTAGCATGGTGAAATACATCTTGATGATATCATCAAGATGTGTTTCCCCATGTTAATGAGTTTCCTTTTTTCTGAGAGTGTACAAATGGAACCAAATGGACCCGCTAGGGTACAAATCCATTTGGTTCACATTTGTACACTCTCAGAAAAAAATAAAAATAAAATGGGGGGAATTCCCCTTTCAGAGGCGTCCCCCCACTGGGAATAACAATGAGGTGGGCCGGGGGAAGCAGTGGGCAGTGGAAACATAATTATCTGAGTGGTCGTTTAGGCAAAAGAGGGTAAATTGAAAGGCAACATTTATATGAAACATTTGATATTTTAAATTCATGGTGAAACCCCTTTAAGCTCTAATGATTACGACTGTCAGAAAGAATGCACTGTATTTGCATTCGAAAACAAATTCTCATGCAGATGGTGGATTGTTTGCTAGGAAAAAAAAAATGATTTAGCAATGAGAGAAAAATATCAACTGATTTCCAATCAGATCTCTTGTCTGATTTTTTTTTTTTTTTATGAACACGTCTTCTTTTTTTCTTGTTTTCTTTTCTTCTAGTTTCAAAAAGGCTTCCGCAAAAAGTGCACTTTCAGTGAAGAGGATCTGGAGAATGACTTGCAGGAGGAAGAACCAGGAGGACTTGAGAAGAAAAGACAGTCCAGGCAAAAAGCAGCCGGTTTGCGGCTTCCATCGATTTTTTTTGTCAAAGTCTGAAGGCAACCAACCATGCCAAAAGTTCACAATGAGGAATAACGATCGTAATGGAAAAAGGCCATGAGAAAAAGAAATAATCGCACAATCGTCGATTAGCTTCCCTTACAAAAAAGTCCATTGTATTCAAACGAAAAAAAGAGAAAGATCTTTTGTACAACCCTCTAAAACCACAAAGATAAGAAGAGGCCTCAAGAGAGATATATAAAAAGTTAAGTGAGATCGGAGGTGCGAAAATATCACAAACTCGGGGGGGAAAAAAAACTTGTATGCACAGGACGGCTGAACCCCCTTTCGTGTCCGTCGGAATACGCAGATGAAGAATGTAGAAAAGTCGAAAAAGGTGTCATTTTGGCCGATATGGATTCTCTGAGAGGAGAGGGGAGAGACAGCGACTTCACCTCGGCCTAGATCGCGACCTGACCTGTTTACAGGTCGTGACCTGTAAATCCGCCACAACGGATTTACATCCGCCACGGCGGGTTTCTCAAACCGTAGCGACCTTTTTTCATCGGTCGCCACAAACCTAAACTTGAACCTCAGTATAACCTATGCCTAAACCTAACCTAACCCTCCAGGAGGAAACACAGAATGGGGGACTTCTTTTATCATGTCCATTGTCCACAGACCATCTTAATGACGTAATTCCCCTAAAAAGGGGGATGGATTTCCGCAAGTGGCAGGTGAAAAAAGGATGCAGCCATTAAAAACAGTCGTGACCGGGTTAGTATAATCCGTTGTGTGAGATGATTTGGCCCCTCCTGGGAGAGGGGAGCACATTGTTGGGCTATATGGCGGCGGTTGTGGTGGTGATCAGGTACAGCCGGGAGGCAGCACAGCGAGGGGCTAAACCTGGACCCCCGTAGGGCAGGGGTTTTCAACAGGTGGTCCGGGGACCACCAGTGGTCCACCTTGAGAAGGTTCCAGGTGGTCCCCAAGCTAAACGATGGAAAGTTGGTTAAACAGATGTAACTCTTGAGAATGTAAAAATGAAACCAAATGGACCCTTGCGGGTCCATTTGGCTTCATTTTCACACTCTCGAGAGTTAAAATATTCATCATCTGAATTAGCACGGCTTAATTAAGGAGTTTACACTGTTTTGTTTTGTGCAACCTGGAATTGTGGGCAAAACCAAAAGAATTCTTTAATTTTAGGTCTTTTGTGTGGAAATGTAATCAAATGGTGGTCCGTGGCTCACATGCTGGATAAATGGTGGTCCCTGGAGTCAAAAAGGTTGAAAACCCCTGCCGTAGTGGGTTTGGAAGGGAGAGAATGGAAGGAGGAGACCCGGAGATCAGGAGGTAGAAGCCTTGGGATGGAACCTCCTGACGGGTCACCAGTGCTAGGAGGCCTGCAGCAGCCGTCTGTAGTGGGGCATGATCTCATGCTCCGGCAGGTGCAGGTTGAACTCCAACGCCACCAGCACCGGGAACTCGAAGGCGATCAGCTCTCTGCGGTTCACACGGAAACGCTCCTCCAGCTTCTGCAAACGGGAGAATGAATGAATGAATGAATGAAATGAATGAATGAATGAATGAATGAATGAATGAATGAATGAATGAATGAATGTTTTTAACATCATTGTGTCCTGGTCAGATTCTAGTTTCTGATCCTATATTCTAGTTCACGGTTTCTGACGTTAGATTGTTAGATTCTAGTTCCTCATGCTAGATTCTACTCCTACTACTCCTCCTACTCCTGGTAGATTCTAGTTCCTCTCTGTAGATTGTAGTTTCTGAAGTTAGATTCCAGTTTCCCCGACACTAGATTCTAGTCCATGACACTAAATTCTAGTTCGTGACACTAAATTCTAGTCCGTGGCACGCGATTGTAATTTTTCTGGAAAAATCTCTTTCTGTGTCAGTGATGCTTAACATCCCCCAAAAATATCTCTTATTTAGCTGCAGAACCTCATCTAAAACATGTTGTTCTAGGGATCCCCCCCAGAAGCAAAGTTTTGAGTTAAAAATCTTTGCTTCCGAAATAATGTATACAGAGATTTGCAGCACATTTTCACAATTTTTCAAAAATAGCAGAACTACAAGCTCATATCGCGCCACTCGGTGGCGCGATATGAGCTTGTAGATCTGCTATTTTTTAACAGCTAAAACACCAAAACGCGTTCAGTACACAAAGGGTTTAATTGCGTGAGCGGATCGGGTGCCCATGCACTGTGTTCGCTGGTTGGCGGTCGATGGTCGGCGGTCCCCCTCGCTGTACTCTGATTGGCCGACAGCAAGTAACAAATCACGTATTCCGTTCATTTCCGACGAGTCTGGCGTTTTGTGCTCAGAAAACACCCTGCGATAAAGAGAGAGCGCGTGAACGCCGGCGTTATTGTTCGTCGTCCAGTGCTGTCCAGTGCTGTCCAGTGCTCGTTTTGTGCACACGCCGGCGATTTAATTTAGAGCTCAATCCTGTGAGCTTTTTTTTTCTCACTGTGCGATTATTGTCTGTCAACACTGAGCGGCACGGTGGTAATGTGTGCATTTCAGACTCGCCATCTGTAACACCCTTAATTATGACGCGAGTAAGAGACCTTTACGGCTGATTTCACACCCCGATCTAGTTGTTTAGGCCTGTTAAATGCTTCAAACTTTTAATGAGATTAATTACAGCTTCAAAATGAATTTAATCATGATTAATCGCCATTCGAACTATGTCCAAAGTATGCCGTGTTTTGTACAGGATTCGAACAGTAAAAAAAAAATCTGGGCAAAAAGCTTCTGTTTATTTATTTTTTAATATTTATAAAAATAAACGATGTACCAGCCCCCAATGCTTGTAGATCCCTCGAGCTAAACTCTAACCCTACATTATAAACCCTTAGTGTACTGAACGCGTTTTGGTGTTCTAAGCATATGTTTAAGTATTGAAAAATAGCAGATCTACAAGCTCATAGCGCGCCTCACCGAGTGGCGCGCTATGAGCTGTATCTCTGCTATTTTTGAAAAATCGTGAAATCTTTGATATTTGTTATCAGAAACTAGAAATCTAGACAGGACACAATGGAGCGACGATGGACAGACGATGTTTCCTGAACTCCATAGAGCTGCCGATTTCTGGCTATAGCAAGCAAACGGGAGATGGTCGAAAAGTGGGCAGGGCAACGTCGGCCGAAAAAGATAAATGGCGGCTGTGGCTCAGGTGGTAGAGCAGGTTGGCCAATGATCCAGTGGTCGGCG
Source organism: Benthosema pterotum (assembly GCA_039105355.1). NCBI lineage: Eukaryota > Metazoa > Chordata > Actinopteri > Myctophiformes > Myctophidae > Benthosema > Benthosema pterotum. The sequence goes on along the minus strand of CM076976.1, from coordinate 53,067,229 downwards.
GTTCGAATCCCGGCTCCTCCTGTCTACATGTCAAAGTGTCTTTGGGCAAGACACTGAACCCCACCTTGCCTCCAGTGGTTGAACCACTGGTGTATGAATGTGGGAAGTTTAGGACGCTGGCGTTGACTGTTCGCCGCTCTACTTCCCAATGTATGAATGAATGGACCATTGTAAGCGCTTTGAGTATACACCCTGTGCATAGAAAAGCGCTATAAAAATGCAATCCATTATTATTATTATATTATTAAATATAATTGAGCTTTTCGGACGATACTTGGTACAACCAATGAAATTCCAAGCGTCGCTTGCATCGCTCGGTTTTCCGTCTCAGGTTAAACGTATAGTTTGTAAACAGTATGGCTCTGGTTACAGGCTCAGTATGGCTCTGGTCTTGCACCTTCCTACCTATATGAGCGTCTGCCCACCTTGCGTGCTGTGCTAAAAATGGCAGCTAAAAAAAATGAAGCAGCTTTTTGCTTCTGTGAGCCGACGGTGTGTAAACTCCCACTGTACCTTCGTTGCAGCCTTGCAGCCTCTGTAGACATTTTAAAGCACAGCCCAAGGCCTACTTTCATAGTCTTGCTTTTAGTTTTAATTGACCTTTTAAATCCTCTTATGTTCTCTATGTATTGCATTTTTAATGTTTTATGCCTTGCCTTTTTCTTTTTCCCCCCACCTCTTTTTCTTTCTTTTTCCTCCATTGCTCTACAAGGCACTATTAGCTGCATTTCATGTCACAAAGGTGTTATTCATATCATTAGTATTTTGTTTTCTGTGGTCTGATTTTTTTTCTGGCTCAGATCCCCATGGAATTCCAATGGGATTTGCCAGCAGATGTCACTGTTTCCACTGTTTTTGCCTGGTTTCACATTGCAGCTCAAAAGCCTTGAGGCCCCATAGAAAACTCCAGAAAATTTGTTGAGGATATGTCATGAAACCTTTAACGCATTGAGCGAGTCTGGTCGGCGGATGCTGGATTATTCCAATTTCATTCACGTTATTATCCTACTACGGTAGGTCAAATAACTGTCTATCACTGTATGTATTTAAGCCTACAATTGTATTTAATGGATGCCCATAAGGCCATTGCCTGCATCAAAGAGGGCACATGCATGGCTATATGGAGTCAGGGGCGGATTGGCACATATTTTCCCATCGGAACAATTTTGCCTTTGCCAGCCCACCCAGGGGGGGGGGGGGGGGGGGGGGGGGGGGGGGTGGGGGGGGGGGGGGGGGGGGGGGGGGGGGGTTAACGTATCTGTTTGAGAGCGTAAAAATGAAACCAAATGGACCCTTCTCCCATGGTTTCATTTTTACACCCTCAAGAGTTAAAATTATTCATCATGTGAATTAGCCAACTTAGTTACACACTATAGAATGTAGAAGATTACCAGGCTAGATTTGTACCAGGCTAGATTTTGTACCAGGCTAGCATCTAGCACATTCTAGTGCATTTGGGAAGTGCCACTAGTGCATTTTGGATCTTGTCCAGCAGGCCACTAGGAGGTGCAGCCCACCGGGAAAAGTCCCTGTACTCCAGATGGCCAAGCCGCCCCTGTATGGAGTTTACGGCTCTTTTAAGACCACGTGAGCTTGTAGGCGGCAAACACAAAGTGTCTGCGCTGTAATGCACAGTACACACTGTAGTTGCATTTGATAACTGGCTGCTCATTCCCATCCCCGAAATTTACGCTGGAATCGGCATTTGTGCTCTTTTTATTGATTTTATATGAATATTTATATATAATGAGCTGTTATGACCACTATGACCACCAGGGGGCGTGTTGCAAATATAAATATTCATATAAAATCAATAAAAACAGCACAAATGCCGATTTGGTTCTAGCACACCGAGCACTAAAAGATGAGCTCATTTTAGTCTGTTTTGGACCACCTTAAGTGTGGGGTGCAAGCCTCTATAGTTGATAACAGCTCATATTGCACATAAATATTCATATAAAATCAATAAAAGCAGCACAAATGCTGATTTCAGCGGCACAAATTCCACCCTGCCGAGCACTAAAAGATGAGCCCATTTATATATATATTTTCCCCAAATTTGAAAAATCATGGGGTGCTAACTTCACTCAGCTACTAATAATGTTAGTAGCTGAGTGAAGT
>CM076976.1:53034473-53064608 GCA_039105355.1 Benthosema pterotum | reverse complement strand
TGGCTGGCTGATGAACAAACTGGCTGACTGGCTGGCTGGCTGGCTGATGAAGAAACTGTCTGGTAGGTTGGCTGGATGGCCGACGGACCAACGCTCTGGCTGGCAGAGACTGAGCGGATTCTGAAGCAACTCTCACAACTCTCACACAACTCGCAGACAAGTCGTCACTTATATTTGCAAGAATATGCTGTCGATGCATCGAGTTTCCTGAACATATTATCTATTCATCTGTGTGTGTGTGTGTGTGTGTGTGTGCGCGCACGCACACACGTGTGTGTGTGGTCAGAACTTTTCACACATATGCTAAAATAAGTTCTTATCGTCGCTCTGATCTACCGTGGAAACTCCAACCCAACTAGCAGTAAACACTGCGTCACATACAGAAAAAAACTGACAACCGTCAAAGATATGTTTTTAAATGTATGATTGTACCTCTATGTACTAACAGTTTGCATAAATGTCCACTCTTGCAGCATGCACGTGCATGCGTGCATGTACACATGTCAAACTCACAGTCAAGGGGGCAAATCAGGACCTTGAATGAATTACCTTTCATGGTAGAGAGAGAGAAAGAGAGAGAGAGACCCTTGCGGGTCCATTTGGTTTCATTTTTACACTGTGACGAGTCGTCACTTATATCTGCAAGAATATTATGTTGATGCATGCAAGTTTCCTGTACATATTCATCTGTTCATCAGTGTGTGTGTGTGTGTGTGTGTGTGTGTGTGTGTGTGTGTGTGTGTGTGTGTGTGTGTGTGTGTGTGTGTGTGTGTGTGTGGTTAAAAACTTTCACAGGTGCAGGCTCTTACAAGAAGTTGTTATCGTCACTCTGATCTACCGTGGAAACTCCAACCCAACTAGCCGTAAACACTGCGTCACATACAGAAAAAAACTGACAACTGTCAAATCTATGTTTTTAAATGTATGATTGTACCTCTACGCAGGCGCGTAAAGTTTGTGTAGGCTATACATGAGGATTTCAGTAGGATTTCACTGTGGTCCCGACTTAATTTGCTGGCCCAGGCTAGGCTTGGGCCAGGAATTCAGGGTAGGGGGAAAATCGCCCTTGCATGGTAACTGCAGCCTACGTGCAGCCTACGTGAGGACGGACGCAAGATGACGCCTCTGCCTCTATGTATAAACATTCTGCATAAATGTCCACTCTTGCAGCGTGCATGTGCATGTGTGTATGTGGAATCAGCCATAGCAGCCCAACCTCTTCCTCTACAACAGGGGTTTTCAACCTTTTTGACACCACGGACCATTTTATGACATTTCAGCCCCAAAGACCTAAAACTAAAGAATTATTTTGGTTTTGTCCACAATTCCATTATTCCAGGCACAATTTTGCAAACAAAACAGTTTAGACTTCTTAATTAAGTGGTGCTAATTCAGATGATGAATATTTTAACTCTTGAGTGTAAAAATGAAACCAAATGGACTCGCAAGGGTCCATTTGGTTTCATTTTTACACTCTCAAGAGTTACATCTGGTAGATAAGCTTTTTTACCCTGGGGACCACCTGGAACCCTCTCAAGGACCACCGGTGGTCCCCAGACCACCTGTTAAAAACCCCTGCTTTAAAATATGTCTACTGCACTGCTGTTTGCTAGTTGAATAACTATATCCAGCCTGGAGTTGTGGACAAAAGCAAAAGGAATCTTTATGTTTGGGTTCTGTGGGGCCAAAATCTCCTCAAATGGTGGTCCGTGGCTCAAATGCTGAATAAATAGTGGGCCCTGGTACCAAAAAGGGTGAAAAGCACTGTACAGAGCATACCGATGGGAAGGGATTCTGCTGCCCCCTGCTGTCTGCTAACTGTAACATCATGCTCTGCAGTGCTTTGGGTTTAAAACAGTGTTGACGTTGTAGTGCAGGGGTTTTCAACAGGTGGTCCGGGGACCACCAGTGGTCCATGAGAAGGTTCCAGGTGGTCCCCAGGCTAAATGATGGAAAGTTGGTGAACCAGATGTAACTCTTGAGAATGTAAAAATGAAACCAAATGGACCCTTCCGGGTCCATTTGGTTTCCTCCTAATACGTGAGAGGGCTGTGGAATTTCATTTACCGTTTTTATTTATTTTTAAAATATTGTTTGATTCATTTGGGTGGGCATACCCAAATATGGAGGCGGCTACATTTTCAAAAACAATATTGAAAAAAAAAAATGAAAACTGTAGATGCAATTCCACGGCCCTCTCACGTATTAGGAGGACAATATCAGTCACCAGAAAAAAACATGGGTTGTTTTCGAATAATCTGTCATGATGAAAATGTAGTTTTAAGTTATAATGGGTTTGTAGGAAGGACGTTCCGGCAGATTAATGAACATCAAATATCTAAATAGTGAATGTAGTAACTTATAAACTTTTTGGTGTGTTCACATGAGGCTGAGTAGACCATAAAATGACCAAAAGTTTTTTTTTGAAAGTGGCGTGCCCCTTTAATTTGCCTGTTTTGTTTCCCAAATCGAGCCTGGAATTGTGGACAGCTAGAAAGCAGGGAAAGACACAGAGGCAGAGTGCAATGACTGCCTTCAAATCCGACAAATTTATCTTGTGTTGTGTTATAGCGCACTAAGCACACACTTGCCCGATCGGGCAACCAGGTAACAGTATTCACTTGCCCTACCATTTTTTTTACTTGCCCCGGGCAAGCGGGCATGAAGTGTTAGTGTCAAGCCCTGCTCAAAGGCATACCAATGTAATATACACTAGGGGTGGGCGAAATAATCAATATGCCAACATATCGCAAAGCTTAAAAGGGATATTCCACTTCCACATATTCATTCAGGTGGATACGCCCAAACATGGAGCTGCTACATTTTCCAAAACAATATTTTAAAAACAAATTAAAACTGTAAATGTGAAATCCCTCTTTCTAATAATCTGTCCTGGTTAAAATGGAGTTTTAAGTTATAATGGGTTTGTATAGGAAGGAGCTGGATACGCTAAAATTAACATCAAATATCTAAATACCGAAAGGAGTAACTTATAAACTGAATGGTGTGTTCACATGAGACTGAGTAGAACATAAAATGACATTGTTTTAAGTGTAATATCCCTTAATGCCATGATATCCATACATCAAGTCGCCAGGTTCAAATCCTTTTTTTTTTTTTTTTCTATTTAGGGTCTGTAGGAGCCAAAATATATATTTTTTTCTTTATTGTTTTTAATTTTCCTCATGATTGTTTCATTGGTTCAATTAAAAGGTCAGCTGTGTGCGAGGATTCTCGCCAGTTCAGTTTGAGTTTGAGAATAATGGGGTTGAGCGTTAGGCTCATGTTTTCTGTTGACCGTTTGATAGTTCTGTTCATTTTCACCAGTTTTCAGTATACATTTTTGGACCTTTTGGATTTTCAATAAACCACATCAAATGCACCAACTTTACTGGATTTATTTGATTTTAAACGTGTCACCGAATAGCCCAGAGCTCAGCCTCATGGCACTACTTTTAGTTTGATTTTTGTTTTGTTTGAAGAAGTAGTTGCCACATCAGGGTCTATTCCAGAGGTGGGCAGTTATTTTACCCAAGGGGCCAAATGAGATCCATAAAATATTGTGGAGGCCAAGACTAAAGGCTGAACCAAAGTCTGCGTAATATTCATTTAATTTCAAGATAAAAGTAAGAGTAAGACCAACCATTTTGACACCAGGGCCCTCTATTTATTCAGTATGTGAGCCACGGACCACCATTTGATGACATTTTAGCCCCACAGATCCAAAACTTTATTCAAGATTTCTTTTGTTTTTGTCCACAATTCCATTTGGGAAACAAAACAGGATAACACAAATGACCATTGTCTTACATTCTCAGGGCTAATTCAGATGATGAATATTTTAACTCTTGAGAGTGTAAAAATGAAACCACCTGGTTAACCAACTTTCCAAATTTAACTCGGAACTCTGTCAAGGACCACTGGTGGTCCCCGGGCCGGTCAGAGTTTGCCATAGGGCCGCATTTGGCGCCCGGGCCGCATAATGCCCAGGTATGTGTTATAATGGTGACACAGCCCTATAGGTTTCTACCACAGTCACATGTAATGCAGGGACGTACCGTGGACGTGGAGGGCCTGGTGCTGTGCAGGGTGCTGTATGAACAGTTCTGCATCTCATCTCAGACAGAACGTTTGTTGGCACCGTAAGGTTTCAGCTCAGCCCAGTAGACACTCCATTACACCAGCTGTCTCCTGAAGACACTGTCCAAGGTCACATCAACCTGCAAGACAAATACCAAAAAATACATTACAATGTTGATAGATTTTATATCGTGTAGAATATATTAAAGATGTTAGATATGGAAACTCAAGTCTTCAACATCTACATTATATAAACTGGCCTACATGAGTTCAGAAACCCAACTGTGGGATTTTATTTTTTATGCCAATTTGTATTTTATATAATTTTAATCATCCATTAGTTACATTTACAACAGGATATGGCTTGTAGAGATCAGACATTCCTGGAATCAGTAACACTGATGAACATGTGGGTTTTAGGTTTAGCTAGTGAAAGCACTGCATTACCTTTAGCAATTGAAAATAGTAGCACAAAGATTAGCTTTAGCTATCGAAAGCATTACCTTTAGCCACTGAAGTTTTAACTTTAACCATAAAAAAGGTCTAGCTAGTCAAAGCATTAGCCATTGAAAAATGGCCTACAAGATTGTAACAGCCTCCATTTTTGGAAAAGTTTGTATTATCTAGCATCAGGTCTAAATGTGTTAGATTTTCACTTGGCTGTAGGAAGCAGAAAATGTGACCAAATGCTACATTTGAAAACCACATTTAAAAGCACAAACAAATTGTTGAACATCTGATTTACTAAATTTGCCTAAAGTTCCTGTGTACAATTTGCCTGTCAATTGTACAGACATCTATACAACATGGAACTGTTGATTAAATAAAGACCTTTAGCTTTAGATCTGAGAGGCTAAATGTATTCCTAATCTGTGTGGCTTAAATGTTGATAAATATGAACCCTGGTATAAAACTGGTTGGAAAAACACAACAGTAAACAACCAATGGTCCTATAAAGCCACAAAAAGTTTAGACAACAGCGTTGAAGGTGGATAAAACCGTGTGCTTCTCAAACAAACATTTGTGAACAAACATAAACATACCTCAAACAGCGCATGGCCCCAGTAGAGACTGTGCTGTTGGCGCCATCTTTCTTTTAAACGCAAAGCTCCGCCCACTTGATCACGTCACGTTCCACAGCCATAGAGTTGCGACATTGAGGGATCAGCAGCCGAACACAAGCGCAACCTAAACAGGGACACACTGGAGTTGGTTGGAAATACATTGTTTTCAACGCGGGCGCCGCAAATAAGAGCCATTTTAGGGCACGTGTGTCACGGTGTGTGCAATATATGACAACTGTTGTGCACAGTAAGAATCGAAGTCTCTCAAAACCTGCTGTAAGGTTTTTACTTTCAAGAGCAATTTAAACCAAATTGACCCCTCATTATACATAAATCAAATGAACCTATACGTTTGAATGGGGGTTAGTCCATATTTCAGTAGGCCTACTGTATATTCCTACACCCCATATTTGAATGGGGTGCTATAGTCATTTGCTGTTGCCAAAGATTATAAAGCCCCTTAATGGAAAAACTCCATGACTTGCTTAAGAAAAACATTTATGCCCTGTTATGTGACAGTGTATTGTTTTATACATGTTATAACTGTTTAGGAGAACTGTTGTACCCTCTCCAACTGTACACTTACCCCATCTCAGCTGTATTAATTGTATTTGTGACACTCGCTTTGGCAATGTAGACGTTTGTTTAGCCATGCCAATGAAGCTTTATGACCTGGTGTTTTAGAGAGGACTATTACTATTCATAATGCAATGTTTGGAGATTACTGGCCACTAGGCTTATCACGCTAAAGTAATTTATAGACTGGACTAAATCTGTCAAATGGCTCCATTCCACACTACCGAGAGGTAGTTATGTCAGATTTAAGCACAATCCAGGCATAGGAATATAAACGAACACCAATTGTTTGTTTCTTCAGTTGGAATGGATTTATGGACTTAATTGTTGAAACTTGTCTACACTGCTGTGTAGTGGTAACGTCTTCGCCCGTGCGCACTGCCCGTTCCTGCCAACATCGCAAGGGCCTAAATAATTATCATGGTATCTAGTGGATAAACTCTTTGTTGGATAAGATGGGTGGTCCTTAAAAGGACCGTTGTGCTGTAGAGAGCAGACAGGTCAGTTTACTTGGAGCTGGTGTACTTGGTCACAGCCTTGGTGCCTTCAGACACGGCGTGCTTGGCCAGCTCCCCGGGGAGCAGCAGGCGGACGGCGGTCTGGATCTCCCTGGATGAGATGGTGGAGCGCTTGTTGTAGTGAGCCAGACGAGAGGCCTCGCCGGCGATGCGCTCGAAGATGTCGTTGACGAAGGAGTTCATGATGCCCATGGCCTTGGAAGAGATCCCGGTGTCAGGGTGGACCTGCTTCAGCACCTTGTACACGTAGATGGCGTAGCTCTCCTTCCTGGACTTTCTGCGCTTCTTGCCGCCCTTGGCGGCAGACTTGCTGACGGCTTTCTTGGAGCCCTTCTTGGGCGCTGGCTTCGCTACTTCAGGCATGATTCTTTCTCAGTGAACTGACGAAAAGAACTGTCTGTGAGCTATGGGCGGCGTTGCGCCAGTATTTATAGCCACTCTATGCAAATGAGGTGTTCGCCTCCCGGCGAGTGATTGGCTTCTGCATTATCCACTCTCGCCTGCCTGATCTGTGGTGTTGTCTCACTGAAATGGTTACCCCTCCTGACCGACCTGTTATCCCGCTAAATTATCGTAGGGGCAGCTGTTTTCAACCTTTGTCCTAACAAGGGACCACTATTTATTCTGCATTTAGCCACGGACCACCATTTGATGTTAAGTTTAGTGTCGCAGACCCTAAAACTAAGGATTTTCAAGTTTGGGTAACTGACGTTGGTCAAAATAACAATTCTCCTACAGTTTGCCATTGTGTAGATTCTTGAAAGCGTACAATGATACCAAATGGACCCGTAAGGTTCCATTTGGTATCGTTTTACCATTTGTCCATTTGTTTACCAACTGCCCATCATTTAGCGAGGGACCACCTGGAATCTCCTCAGGGACCACTGGTTGAAATTGAAAACCACTGTCGTAGGCCTAGGGTAATAATGGTACTAGGGTAATAATGAATTTTATATTAATAATGGATGTTATATTAATAGCTCTACCACTGCCCCAAATAGATCTTTTTTTTTTTTTTTTTTTAAGACATTTTTTCACCCAGTGCCAATTCCTAATGTGATCCTGGGCTCTACACATCCTCCGCCAACCTGGGGAGGCAGCAGACTGGGCTCATGCTTCCTTCAAGGCATGAGGAGTCGCGCCGCCTTCTTTTCACCCGACAGGGGGGAGTTTCCCTGGTTGGACGTAGCGTGTGGAAGGAACACGTTATTCCAACCAGTTCCAGTCCCCTCCATCAGGCGCCCCGGCTGGCCAGGGGGAGGCAGTTTAGAGCCCAGGATTACTGCATGTTTTTGTGAGGGTATCTACCCTAGCAGACACGCCACCAGCACCCACAGCAGCGCCCCTAGCGGGAATCGAACCCAGGACCTTCTAGCTGTGAGGCAACAGCACTAACCACTGTTCCACCGCGCCCCTAGCCCCAAATAGATCTACAAGCTCACCATATTAAATATAAATGTAGGCTATTAAAGTTCTGACTTGCCTGCAGTGCAGACACTGATGCATACATGTATCCCTCAGAACAGACACATTTAGTATATATTGTTTTAAAGCATACCTGGGCATCATGCGGCCCGGGGGCCAAATGCGGCCCTTTGGCTGACTCTGACCGGCCCGGGGACCACCAGTGGTCCTTGAGAGAGGGTTAAATATGGAGAGTTGGTTAACCAGATGTAACTCTTTGAGAGCGTAAAAATGAAACCAAATGGACCCTTGCGGGTCCATTTGGTTTCATTTTTACGCTCTCAAGAGTTAAAATCTTCATCATCCAAATTACCTAAAATCTACACAGATAATCTACATGAGATAACGTAAAAAATGGTCATTTTTTTATCTATGTCTGCCTGTTTTGATTCCCAAATCCAGCCTCGAATTGTGAACAAAAACAAAATAAATCTTTAGTTTGGGGTCTGTGGGGCTAAAATGTCATCAAATAGTGTACCGTGGTCCAAATTCTGAATAAATCGAGGGCCCTGGTGTCAAAATGGTTGGTCTTACTCTTACTTTTATGTTGAAATTAAATTAATATTACGCAGACTTTAGTTCAGCCTTTAGTCTTGGCCCTCCATAATATTTTATATATCTCATTTGGCCCCTTGAGAAAAATAATTGCCCACCCCTGTTTTAAAGGGTAGTTTAGATTTAGTTCAGTATTTCTGGTCATTTGTGGAGGTCACTGGGGCCACACAGTAAAAGTAAATTAATCCACAAAACGATCAGAATTTGTATTGTTGTTGAATTGTATCTTACTACTTTTTGAGCGTGATAGTGATATGGACACAAAAAAAAAAGAACAAAAAAAAGAAATTGCCTCATCTTTCAGAATTTTTATTGCCGAGAGCTTTGTGAGTGTGTGTTGTATTTATAGGCTACATGTGTGCATGGAATCCTAAAGCAGGGGTTTTCAACCTTTTTGACACCAGGGACCACCATTTATTCAGCGTTTGAGCCACGGACCACCATTTGATGTCATGTCAGCCCCAAAGACCTAAAACGAAAGAATTATTTTGCTTTTGTCCACAATTCCATTATTCCAGGCACAATTTTGCAAACAAAACAGTTTAGACTTCTTAATTAAGTGGTGCTAATTCAGACGATGTATATTTTAACTCTTGAGAGTGTAAAAATGAAACCAAATGGACCCACAAGGGTCCATTTGGTTTCATTTTTACACTCTCAAGAGTTACATCTGGTAGATAAGCTTTCCATCATTTACCGTGGGGACCACCTGGAACCCTCTCAAGGACCACTGTTGAAAAGCCCTGTCCTAAAGCACTGTTGCAGTGCCATCATGTGTTTTTTTCATATGCACTGCAAATGCTGAGGAAAAAAAAAAGATAGAGCACATGACAGTCCCCGAAAATATAGGACATAAGACATGGGCAATAGAGATGCGCAGTGACGTCACCACCCCGGTTCCGGAAGTCTTTTCCCCATTCATTTTTCTCCTAGACTTTTCGAAAATAATTTATATCAAGACGATTACGCCGCGGACAAAGCCAACTCGAGTCGTGACGAATCATGATGACACACACAAACCTTTGGGACAATAAAATAATTGAAGATGAAAAATGAAGATGAAGATGAAGATGAAAAACGAAACAAAAAGTCTTGTATCATGGCGTTTTCTACTTCTTCCCAATTATATATTATATGACGATATTGTGTTTGTTGTCATGATTTGTCACGACCTGTGTTGGCTTTGTCCGCGGCGTAATCGTCTTGATATGAATTATTTTCGAAAAGTCTATGAGAAAAATGAATGGGGAAAAGACTTCCGGAACCGGGGCGGTGACGTCACTGCGCATCTCTATAGGGGCACTGTCTTGGACCCTTAGAGAATAGAACAGATAGAATAGATCTAGATCTATTCTATCTATTCTATTCTCTATCTACTCTTGAGAGTGTTAAAGTGAAACCAAATGGACCCTCACAGGTCATTTTTACACTCTCAAGAGTTAATATAAATTATATTTATTACATAAATTACATAATTTTCGAGAGTCCACAGAATTAGAAAATTGAGAATAATTGTTATTTTGACCAAGACAAAACAATGTCAAAGTTCTCAGTTTGGCGTGCAATAGATAAACTCATCACATCACAAACCTCAAATACTGTTTTTAAACGTCAGTGGTAAGAAAACCTTCCAATTATCCCCCTCTAAGTGCATTATTCTTAAACACTATATAACAGGGGTTTCAACCAGTGGTCCGGGGACCACCAGTGGTCCTTGAGAGGGTTCCAGGTGGTCCCCAGCTAAGTTGGTTAACCAGATGTAACTCTTGAGAACGTAAAAATGAAACCAAATAGACACTGGCGGGTCCATTTGGTTTCATTATTACACTCTCAAGAGTTAAATAATGCATCATCTGAATTAGCCATTTTGGAATGCATGTTTTTCTTGTTTTCTTTCCAAAATCCAGCCTGGAATTGTGGACAAAAGCAAAATAAATCTTTAGATTTGGGGTCTGTGGGGTAAAATTTCGTCAAATGGTGGTCCGTGGCTCAAATCCTGAATAAATGGTGGTCCCTGAGATAAAAAAGGTTGAAAACCCCTGCTATATAACAGTAAGTAACACCATCACCACTATTTCAAAGCTCAAACTTTCTATGGAATAATCACTTTTTTGAAGTGCAGATCTTGTTGTCATTTTGAAAGTATAGCTCTCAGGTAAAAAAAATAAAAATAAAGTATGGGCACCTCTGATGTAAGGCAGGGGTTTTCAACCTTTTTGACACCAGGGACCACCATTTATTCTGAATTTGAGCCACGGACCACCATTTGATGCCATTTTAGCCCCAAAGAACTAAAACTAAAGAATAATTTTGGTTTTGTTTACAATTCCAGGCTGGACTTTTGCAAACAAAACACTGCAGACTTCATTCATTAAATGCATGTAGAGTTAATTCAGAGAATGAATATTCTAACTCTTGAGAGTGTGAAAATGAAACCAAATGGAACCGCAAGGGTCCATTTGGTTTCATTTTTACATTCTCAAGAGTTACATCTGGTTAACCAACTTTCCATCATTTAGCCTGGGGACCACCTGGAACCCTCTCAGGGACCACTGGTGGTCCCCGGACCACCTGTTGAAAACCCCTGATGTAAGGGATAACACCCGGCGGCGACGGCATGTAAACAACCAAACACATATAGCTAACCAAATGGACCCACTACCGACATGCTTCTCACATTCTGTTTCTTTCTTTAAAATGTTCAAATCCTGTACAGGAAAACAGGCGTATTGTGTACACAGTTGGTGATTAATCATGATTTAATTAATGAAGCTGTGATTAATCTAATTAAGAATTGTAATCATTCAACAGCCCTAGTCTCTGGTATTGTTCAGGGTTCCCTTCCCTAGTCAAAAGATCCTCTAGGATTACAATAGAAAAGTCCTGTCAGATTTTGGAACAAATCCTATTGGATTTCCAATAGGATTCCTATAAGAATCCTATAGGATCTTATAGGAATCCTATAAGAAAATCCTAGGATTTTTTTTTTTTGACTAGGGTCAGATGTAGAGGTGGGCTGTGTGCGGCCCGCAGGCCCTAGTTTGGGGACCACTGCACTAATCAAATAAAATACACGTCTTATACATAGGCCCTATACAGTTACAAAGATCATATCTTCTAGTCTGAGGACATTTCCATTTATTTACACCCAGAAAACAAACAACTGAACATTCAGTAGATTTTGGTTTTCTTTTTAAATGTCACGACCTCTTTGAAGGACGATGTCATCACTTTTCAACACATCTTCATATTATACAGGTAGATCCTCATTAATGTAAATCTACATTTTTCAACTCCTAGGAGGGCTGTGGGCAGTTCAGAAACCAGTCTGTCTCCTAGGAGGGCTGTGGGCAGTTCAGGAACCAGTCTGTCTCCTAGGAGGGCTGTGGGCAGTTCAGAAACCAGTCTGTGTCTCCTAGGAGGGCTGTGGGCAGTTCAGAAACCAGTCTGTCTCCTAGGAGGGCTGTGGGCAGTTCAGAAACCAGTCTGTGTTTCCTAGGAGGGCTGTGGGCAGTTCAGAAACCAGTCTGTCTCCTAGGATGGTTGTGGGCAGTTCAGAAACCCCTCTCCCATGACATAATCGGTGGTAAATCCAAGCTTATAGAAACGGTGGCTTTCTATTCCTGAAAACCTACCATGATATTTAAAAACAAACAACAAACACTGCTGTCGCCTCTCTTAGTATCTGCAACCAACTAGTATCTGTAACCAACTGGTATCTGTAACCAACTAGTATCTGTAACCAACTGGTATCTGTAACCAACTAGTATCTGTAACTAACTAGTATCTGTAACCAACTAGTATCTGTAACCAACTAGTATCTGTAACCAACTAGTATCTGTAACCTAACCTAATGTTGTGTTCTAGAAGTTTTTAATGATCCACTCCACAGGAGTCCATGCAGGAGCTGTCCTGTCTCTTTCTGCCCCTTCAGAGTCACCTGGTACATCTGGTACACCTGGTACACCGGATACACCGGATACACCTGATACACCTGGTACACCCACATCATCATACTGATGGTATTCTGCAGCTTCAACACCTCCCTGTTCACCCACATCATCATACTGGTGGTATTCTGCAGCTTCAACACCTCCCTGTTCACCCACATCATCATACTGGTGGTATTCTGTCTCTTCACTCAGTCCGGCTTCAGCATCGGAGCGAGCAAACTCGTTATAATAAACGATCTCGACGTTGTCCCGTCTTACATTATAATAAACAACAGCCACGTCCTGCTGTCTTGTGCAGTGCCTTTTGATGACCTGGAGAAACAACAGCAGTGCCTGGATTTAATTCATTAGCTCAGACATGGATCTGTTAAAAAATAAAACAAAACATCTGACTGCTAGATGTACATTGTAGTCTTAAGTAGATTTAAGTAAAGTACGGTTACCTTCCGGAGACGATAAAGGACGGCGATTATCAGGATTAAGGGCAGCACTGTACATTTGATAATGTTAGAGGTCAGATGAGATGCTGTGAGGGAAATGTTAAATGTGTTAGAACATCAACCTTCATGAAAGAACAGCTCTGATTTTGCCTGATTGAGTTTCAACATGCGACCTGAATAGACCACAATTCATGTTACCTCTGACAGTGAGAAGGAGGACTTCGCTCTTGGAGGAGAAGTTGTGATGGAACACATGGATGTGATAAACACAGCTGTAACTTCCCTGGTGGGTGTGGTTTGCTGCAGGAAACAGGAAGGTGGCAGAGTGATTGGCAGCTGTCTGGGTGTGGTTCTGAGTTTCGTTGCATCCAGTGAGGTTTGGAGCTGTGTCCAGAGATGTTGTGTTCAGTGTTGTATCTAGTGGTGTGGTGTGTTGCGTTGTATCCAGAGATGTTGTGTTCTGTGTTGTATCCAGAGATGTTGTGTTCAGTGTTGTATCTAGTGTGTGGTGTGTTGCGTTGTATCCAGAGATGTTGTGTGTTGCGTCGTTGCATCTAGTGGTGTTGTTTGTTGCGTTGTTGTATCTAGTGGTGTTGTTCGTTGCGTTGTTGTATCTAGTGGTGTTGTTTGTTGCATTGTTGCATCTAGTGGTGTTGTTTGTTGCGTTGTTGTATCTAGTGGTGTTGTGCGTTGTGTTGGAACCAGTGATGTTGTGTGCTGCGTTTGATTCAGTGATGTTGTGTTGGACTCAGTGGTGTTGTGTGCTGCGTTGGACACAGAGTGATTGACAGGCTGGATGTAGGTGTGCGTTGTGTCGGATCCAGTGAAGGTGAGGTGGAAGAAGCCTCCTGGGTACTGCGGCCGGATGGAGCATCTGATGCTGAAGCTGAAACCCTCCATCACCTGCAGCCGCTGAGGCTGGCTTTCAGAAATGGAACGTACAAACGTACCCAGAGTCGTTGTGTGTTGGCTTGTGTCCAGTGATGTTGTCTGTTGTGTTGCATTTAGAGATGTTGTCTGTTGTGTTGCATTTAGAGATATTGTCTGTTGTGTTGCATTTAGAGATATTGTCTGCTGTGTTGCATTTAGAGATGTTGTCTGTTCTGTTGCATTTACAGATATTGTCTGCTGTGTTGCATTTAGAGATATTGTCTGTTGTGTTGCATCTACAGATGTTGTCTGTTGTGTTGTAACCGCTGATGTTGTCTGTTGTGTTGAATACAGTGGTGTTGTGTTTTGTGTTGAATTCAGTGGTGTTGTCTGTTGTGTTGAATTCAGTGGTGTTGTGTTTTGTGTTGAATACAGTGGTGTTGTGCGTTGTGTTGGTTCCAGTGATGTGATGTTGTGTGTTGTGTTGGATGCAGAGTGATTGGCAGCTGGCTGGACAGAGCAGGAACCCTCCATCGCCTGCAGCCCCTGCTGCTGGCTTTCAGAAATGGGCCGTACCAAGGCGATGGTTGGTTTAAACAGCATTTCTGGAACAAGATCAGAGGTGATTGGCTGAAATTGGCAATTCAGTAGATTTGACTCTATGTCCTGTTTAATTAAAATATATTGTACAGGCAGATACTCTAGAAGAAATAATGTAAATGTGTCATTATTGAAGTCGTTGTTTTACCAGAACAGACAATCTTCAGTCTGGCAGTGGAATTACCAGACACCTTTGTTCCACACTCCTTCAGTGAGAACTCGGATCCAACACAGAAAGAGGAAATCCACCAAACAGGTCCATATGTAGAACCTGAAGTAATTTCTGTTAAAACGGCAGAGCCGCAGTGCAGCTGTCGACACACTACAGATGATGAGTTCTGGTTCCAGTCAGACCAACCATCCACTGGTCTCCACTCTCCCTGGTGTTGCATCTCCAGTATTCCAATACACTTAGTGGTTCCCTGCACCAACCTGACATCAGCAGACTCTACAGAGACAAGAGAGTGAACAGCAAAGATCAGCATTTGTTTATTTATGACATAATAATCCAAATCCAAAGTGTAGATTGTCTTTTACCTGAGCAGGTGAGTCCCACGGTCTTGCCAGGTGAGCTTATGTTTCTCGTGGATGTTAAAGTTACACAGTCCAAGAGAACAGACTCGTTGCCTTTACACTGGAAGTCTTTGGTTGTCATTGGATTGTTAACCTCTCCATAGAGCACCCCCCAGACCATGGAAGGAGCTCCGCAGGCTAGCTCCCTACAGACCACCTCTGCATCCTGCTGGTCAAAGTCACCTTCATACACCGAGACCCAGGAGTGATTAGACTTCACCTCCACACTGCCTGAACACTGACTAGACCCATTCACCAACCTCACTGACTCTATAGAGAGAGATGAGAGAGCAACACACAGTCATACAGCAGTTCTACACACTATCAGTGGATACAACGTTATTTTATATTACTATATATTACTGCAGTCGCAGTAGTTTTACCTGAACAGTTCACCTCCAGTACGTAGAAGGAAGTAGCGGACATCTTTGCTCCACAATGATTCATTGAAGACTCTGAGCCGACACAGGAGGTTGTCATCCTCCAGGACGGTTTGTGTGTGGAACCAGAACTCCTTTCTGTTGAAACGGCAGAGCCGCAGTCCAGCTGTCGACACACGACAGCTGATGAGTTCTGGTTCCAGGCAGACCCACCATCCACTGGTCTCCACTCTCTCTGGTGTTGCATCTCCAGTATGCCAGAACACTTATTGGTTCCTCCTATCAACCTGACAGCATCAGACTCTGTACAGAGACGAGAGAGTAAACAGCAACAATTAATATGACTCCCATTATGGAGTGTATGATAATACAACCAACAGTACAGCTTGATCTTCACCTGAGCAGGTGAGTTCAACAGTCTTGTAAGGTGAGCTGGAGTTTCTAGATGAGTTTGAGGTTCTACAGTCCAGGAGAGCAGACTCGTTGCCTTCACACTGGAACTCTTTGGTCCATGATGAAATGTTGCCCTCTGCATAGAGCGCCCCCTGGAGGACTGAAGGAGCTCCGCAGGCTAGCTGCCTACAGACCACCTCTGCATCCTTCTGGTCAAAGTCAGCTTCATGTATGGAGACCCAGGAGTGATCAGATTTCACCTCCACTCTGCCTGAACACTGACTAGACCCATTCACCAACCTCACTGACTCTGGAGAGAGAGAGAGAGACAAAAATAACATCAGATGCCAGTTGTTTGACTGAAAGATTGGCGTCATTGTTCTAATCATTGCTGAGTTACCTGAACATGTCACAGTGGTTCTGCCTGTGACCAAGCCTTTCCGTGTGATGTTAGAAGTCTCCACTGTGACACAGTTACTCAGTGAAGGCTCAGAACCAGCACAGTAAGGTGTAACCCTCCATACAGCGTCACGTGTAAAAAAAGCTCTCCTTTCTGTTGAAACGGCAGAGCCGCAGTCCAGCTGTCGACACACGACAGCTGATGACTTCAGGTTCCAGTCATCACCATCCGCTGGTCTCCACTCTGCCTGGTGCTGCATCTCCAGTGTACCAGCACAGTTACTGGTTCCTCCCACCAACCTCACAGACAGAACCACTGTAAAGAGAGGAAACATTTGAAAGGTAAGGTAACTTTTCTCATAATAATATAATATATTAATAAAATATGATATGTAAAAATCTAAACTAAAAGTACAGCTTGACCTTTACCTGAGCAGGTGAGTTCAACAGTCTTGTAAGGTGAGCTGGAGTTTCTAGATGAGTTTGAGGTTCTACAGTCCAGGAGAGCAGACTCTGTGCCTTCACACTGGAACTCTTTGGTCCATGTTGAAACGTTGCCCTCTCCATAGAGCGCCCCCTGGAGGACTGAAGGAGCTCCGCAGGCTAGCTGCCTACAGACCACCTCTGCATCCTTCTGGTCAAAGTCAGCTTCATGTATGGAGACCCAGGAGAGATCAGATTTCACCTCCACTCTGCCTGAACACTGACTAGACCCATTCACCAACCTCACTGACTCTGGAGAGAGAGAGAGAGAGAGAGAGAGAGAGAGAGAGAGAGAGAGAGAGAGAGAGAAGAGAGAGAGAGAGAGAGAGAGAGGAGAGAGAGAGAGAGAGAGAGAGAGAGAGAGAGAGAGAGAGAGACTATTAGAACAAGATGAATTAAAATGTCTCCAATTTCTTGCATGATATTATGAGAGGAATAACTTTAATGTGTGAATCCACATCACCTGACCTAGTCACATGACCAATGACTATCTAATCAGGACAAGAAGCGAAGGCACCTCTGGGGGAGTCCACATTGGTTCATGGGAGGCAACAGACATGCGCAGTACATTCCAGGAAGTTTGACGCTTGCAAACCATGCATGCCATTGGTCTCTTGGATGGTTTGACTTCCTGGTCTGTACCTATGATCAAAATAAAGAGGATAGTGCACGGGGGCGTGGCGCAGGCTGGTTCCGGAGGTTTGCACATGCTCAGTGTAAACAGGAACTGCTATGGTGGAATGTTCCAGCAGAGGCGCTAGATAGAAATCCCATAACTTGTGATGTAAATAATGAGATCCAGAGTAGTTGTGAATTGAACAGCATCACTCTTCCCTTTTCAAACATTTTATATAATCCTTCCACTGTTTAAATGAACAGTATCCATGTTTCTTTGTCATTTCACAAAAATAAAAGTTGACACATGTACTGTCTGTAATTAAAGCAACCATCACGAACAGGGAAAATCTACAAAAAGAACAATGTACAAAACATTTCCATTCAGTAAATGTAGGCTACTTGCCCTTGTCTTTCAGTCTATTATAAACAGCTTTTTCCTCCACAGAGTAGTTAAATTGACATAATATTTAAACTAAAAACAGAAGCATTAAAGTATTCTCTTTTTATATATATTTTTTTTTATCATTTCAGCTCAGGTTCAGTAATTCTAGCGCCTCTGCTGGAACATTCCACCAGAGCAGTTCCTGTTTACACTGAGCATGTGCAAACCTCCGGCACCAGGCTGAGCCACGCCCCCGTGCACTATCCTCTTTATTTATCATAGGTCTGTACTGAGCATGTCTGTTTCCTCCCATGAACCAATGTGGACTCCCCCATAGGTGTCTTGGCTTCGTGTCCTGATTAGATAGTCATTGCACATGACCAGGAAGTCTAGTTGGTGTTTCATTTCAGACCAAAGCTGTAGATCCAACTGTCCTTGTTTAATGTATAATGTTTAATATTTAGTTTTTAATATTTAATGTTTAATATTATGCTCATTGAATGTTGGATATATGGCGCCACCTGTTGGCTCCACTCAGAGCCAGCGCCAGCTATGTGCAGAAAACCACCGAAAGTGAAAACTACACAAAATAGACAGCCGTGAACTCATTTGTCTTCTAAACATCGTTGTTTACGTCAATCTGATCCGTAAAGATGTGTCAGGTCACGTGCATGCGCAGAACTTTGGATATTCAATGTCACACCATGGAATCTTATTGGGGATAGCCACTGATGCTAAAAACAGCTAATGTGCGGCAGATAAAACTATATAATACATGATAAAACTAATATTATTTTTGGATTAATAGACATTAAAGAAACCCCAAATTTCTCAGCTTGGTAAAGTAGTGTTTCATCAATAAAGCTGAGATATTCCGGCTGTGACAGATTGGTTTGATGCTATTCTGTGAGTGTTGTACGTCTACTGCTGACCTCTGAGTTTGGGTTCAAAGCCTGTTGAAGACGACAAAGCGTTTACATCGTTGAAGTCATTGCTGTACCTGAACAGTTGACCTTCAGAGTAACGTTGCCATGATGGGACTTCACTGCACCACACTGCGCCGGTGAAGACTCAGAGCCAACACAGGAAGATGGAATTATCCATCCAGATTCACGTGTAGAAGTAGGAGTGAATTCTGTTGAAACGGCAGAGCCACAGTCTAGTTGCCGGCACACCACAGACGATGACATCCGGTTCCAGTCAAACCAAGCCAACACTCGTCTCCAGTCTCCCTGGTGTAGCATCTCCAGAGCACCGCTGCACTTACTGCTACCTCCCACCAACCTGACGTCACCAGAATCTGTTCAGGGAGCGATAAGCAGGAACAATGTGTAACTTTATGTACAACACCTGGAAGAATACATTCTGGAATCAGCTTGAATTATTTCACATTTCTTTACCTGTTGGGTTGCGTTTTGGTTCAACTTGGAGAGCTGGGGAGAAAAATAAAACTAATAAAATAAACATGTTTCACTGCAACAGAAATATGTCTCTGTCTGTCTGTCTGTCTGTCTGTCTGTCTGTCTGTCTGTCTGTCTGTCTGTCTGTCTGTCTGTCTGTCTGTCTGTCTGTCTGTCTGTCTGTCTGTCTGTCTGTCTGTCTGTCTGTCTGTTCAATGTAAACAGCAGCAAAGTATTCATAGTGGGGTAATATTCCAGTGTAAACAGTAATAAAGCATTCATGGTGAGGTAATATTCCAGTGTAAACAGTAATAAAGCATTCATAGTGAGGTAATATTCCAGTGTAAACAGTAATAAAGCATTCATAGTGAGGTAATATTCCAGTGTAAACAGTAATAAAGCATTCATAGTGAGGTAATATTCCAGTGTAAACATTAATAAAGCATTCATAGTGAGGTAATATTCCAGTGTAAACAGTAATAAAGCATTCATAGTGAGGTAATATTCCGGTGTAAACAGTAATAAAGCATTCATAGTGAGGTAATATTCCAGTCTCTACTCACAGCAGTCTGCAGGTTTTTCAGAGCTCTCCCCACACTCATCCACTGCAGGGTCACATTTCCATGACAACGGAAGGCATGTGTCCTTCTGACAAACAAACTGAAGAGAGAGACAGGTTTACCTTTAGAATCACTGATGTGTCAAAAGCAGACATGAGGCATGTATGTCATAACCCTTTGAGGACCGAGAACACATTCAGTTTTCTGGGGAATAAATATGTTCCAACTCTAGACTTGTAGCTATAATGTGTTTTAGAAACACAAAAGTAGGCTATAGTTCATAATCAAATTAAACAACTTCATTACTGTTCTCCAGAGGCGTAGCCTCTGTTGGGCCGCTCGGGCCACGGCCCAGAATTATTTAGCTGGCCCAGGTTGAGGCGCAATACAGTTGGGCCAAGAATTCAGGCGGGAAAAATCGTCATTGAAATGGAAATCTCTATAGGCCTAATGATAACTAACACAGGCACGATGAGAAGCCCATTGTTGGGGGGTTTCGGTAACTATACATTACAATGACTTCAGGAAGGACCTTAACGAGGCGTTAGACGGCTAGTCGCCCTCATTAATTCAGCCTTGTGATCAAATGGGTCAAAACCTGTTTAACTGGTCGTGGAGACTGGGTGTGCCCAAGATGCGCCCCAAAACAAAGCTAAGTGTTAATGGGCCATTAATGTGTCCACTAAAACCTGTTTTACCTGCCTGGAGAGGCTGGGGGTAAAGGTTGCCCCAAAAACAACAGAACTCACTTATAGCCTTTGTACTATACGAGAACCATGCCGCTTCCACCAGCAAAGAAGAGACTGATTCAGGGCCAGGGAACGCTACCATTCGCCTTCGCCGCCAGGGCCAACAAGAAGACGCTGGGGCCTAGTGCCGTGCCCAGGGGTGGACTGACAGTGTGGCATACAGGGCATTTTCCCGGTGGGCCGACCCACCCGGGGGCCGTTAATGTTGTGTTTTAATTAAAAAAAAAAAAAGATCTGCACAAAACCGGCCCACGAATCAGTGCTGGCGGCCCTCTGTCCTCTTCAAATGAGACTGCCTATTGCAGGGTTTTTATAGTTAACTAAAACTAACTAACTAACATTATAAGGCTCTTCAGAGGGCCGCTCTGAGACAAAATTGCCCGGTACGTTTTGAGCTCCCAGTCCACCCCTGGCCGTACCAGCAGTGATTGCCCCATCACCAGGCCTGCCTCCCCTGCCAGCAGCAGCTACAGCGTCGGTGAAGAAATCCGAGACGCACCCCTGCTCTCCAGGCGCCGTGCCAGTAGCCCACCACCAGGCCTGCATCCACTGCCCACCAAGGCCCCGAGCCCGCCACCAGCAGCCACCACGCCGGCAAAGACTACCGAGACGCGCCGCTGCTCACCAGGCGCCGTGCCAGCGGGGATCACCAAAGGCCCGAGCACGCCACCAGCAGCCACCGCGCCGGGCAATACGGCCGAGAAGCGCCGCTTCTCACCAGGTTCCAGCACCCATGGCACTGCCACCGACCTGTCGGCTGTAGACCAACCAGCAGCTCAGCCAAAATTGACCCGCTTCCCGGCCACACGATTCGGCGACAGATCCAGGAGTTTCTCTAAGAACTGGTATGAGAAATTTCCCTTCCTGGAGTACAGTATTAGTAAGGATGCTGTGTTTTGCAAGCCATGTCGGCATTTTGCCCCACATAAGTCGGATAACGTGGATATTCAGACTGGAAACACTTGGGCAGTGCTTGCAGTACGCACGCGGCGTGCGAGGCGCATGCAACGGCAATACAACGCTCATTGGGCCACAAAGAAGCATCCACCAAGCTTCAGTGTGAACAGAGTCAAAACTGCACGCAGAAGCACAATGACAACCTCTCGCCTCAATAGTCTATGTCTCCTGACATTTGAGAGAGATTTAACTAACCGTCTGGACTACAATGCCATCATTGACATTTTCAAGTCCAAGCCTCGTCGTATGAAGCTATAAACTGTGCTATATGTATGCACTGAACATTGACGTTGCATTGACGTTGTAAATTGTAAATACAAATTTTAAATTTTCAATGTTGAATTTTTGAACTTTTTAATTTTTGAACTTTTGCATTTTTGAACTTTTGAATTTTGATTTTGAATAAAAGAAAATACATTGAATATACTTGCATTGTGTATTTTATTCGCTTTGCTCTTTCTTGCATTACTTAGGCCTATTATAATGCTGCAATAGCTTTATCCAAAAATCGGCGCGCACACCCACACACACCACACACACACACACACACACACACACACACACACACACACACACACACACACACACACACACACACACACACACCAATAGAGCGGGTGTCACACCAATAGAGGTGACCTGTAGAAACCTGCAACTTAGTATCATCATATCATATCAGTCACCACAAACAGCAAAGTTAATGGTCAGAGCTGTCCACGTATCTGTCCCTCCCAGGGAAGCTGTGCAGCTGTGATGAATGCTGTTGATTGCATAGCTCTGTGGTGGTTTTACAGTGAAATACAGAGACTTAATTCTCTTTACCTCTGACTGCCACTGCATACAACATGCAACACACAAGCAGTCTGGTCTGGTCAAGCAAAAAAAAATCTACATCAGTGCTTCTCAAATGTTTGTATGTCAAGGACGCGGACCATGATCTAAAAATAATGTTCCACAATTTTAAAATGTCTACATATTTTACAGTTATTCCAGCAGTGTAATCACCTGGCTGGCAGTGCAGCTGGACATGCACTGCTTGTTGTCAGCTGACCAGGTGTAGTCTGTGGGACAGGAGCAGCTGTATCCTCCTCCAGGTGAGAGCAGACACAGGTCACTGCAGCCTCCATTGTTGATCTGACACGGATGACCAGACACTGCAGGGTGGACAAAACACACACATGTACCAGGTTACACTTAGGTTTCTGCTTTTACACTTTTATACAAGGTTTGAGCTGCAATCCTGTTAGTTTTCTGGGTCTGGTACAGTTTTTTTGTGGCGATAGGTTTAGGTTTAGGCATAGTTTTTGTGAGGTTAGGATTTAGGCTTTTGTATTCCCCCAAGTTACTGGTATTAGGGTGTATTCTGTGGTAATCAGATCATGTGAGTGACGCAGAGCTTGAGAGAAATCCGCTCTTTGCTCTCGACGGCTTTTGTCCTGCTCATCACTGTCTGGTGTAACATCCTCCTGCACCACTATCACATCACTGTCTGGTGTGACATCCTCCTGCACCACTATCACATCACTGTCTGGTGTGACATCCTCCTGCACCACTATCACACGCTCACCTTCATTTACACATCAGACGCTCCAATCCGCCCACTCAGCAGTAACATTCTTTAAATGCTGGTTACCTGACAGGCTATTGTCTAATTATTGTCTAAAGTATTAAAGGGTGGGGGGCATGGATATGTCCTTTTAAAAGTTTAATTGTTTTACATTCCTTGCTATATTTAGTTTTAGGGATTTTGGCTATGGGAGCGGGCTTTCGAACATTTCCTTTTTTTTATTATCTATTACAGTCTACTACAAGTCTATAGTCTAACGGAGTCCTGATTAGGGTTTGGTTTGGTTAACCAAAGTACATCCAGCCACATGGCTGCAGGAAGATATTTACAATAGTGGATGCTGAACGTTCACTAAGGGGTGCTACAAAATGTGCATGCATGCATACTATGTGTGTATGTGCACGTGCCTTGTGTGCACACACATTTCCGTGCATTTTAAACAGGGAAAAGTGTCTTTTAGCGTCCCTCTCCACATGTATGAACAAACTGACAGGTCATTTATCAGGATAAAGAGGAAAAAAATCAGGGTCAATAAAAAGCTCACCAGAATGGAGGTCTAAAATAAATCGTGGGCGTGTGCACAAAACAAAAATGAACGGACGCCGTGCGATAGCGCCCCTCGTCACTCGCCTGCTTTATCGCAGGCGTTTTTTAAGCACAAAACGCCAGTCCTGTTGAAAATGAATTAAGAGGTGTGATTCATTACTCCCCATGTGAAAGGCCCTTAAGGCTCCCATACTGCGATACAGCATACAGTATGTATTGGACCTACTGTATGCCAGGGGTTTTCAACCTTTTTGACACCAGGGCCCACTATTTATTCAGCATTTGAGCCACGGAGGACCACCATCTGATGACATTCTAGCCCTACAGGGGCTGTGCCTGGGGGGGGGGGGGGGGGTATACAAGCTCACAATGCATCATGTTGGTGACACATTGTGAGCTTGTAGATCAGCTATGTAGATCAGACATAGTCAGGCTGTGAGAACAGAACTGAGAGCCTTCACAATAAAAGCATGCAGGTTTCACAAATTCAAAATGATTAATTCTTATTATTTAGGTTTGGACTTCGTTCCTAGTAGTAATATAGTCTGTGGTTGTGTATAACTGTGTGTGTGTGCGTGTGCGTGTGCGTGTGCGTGTGCGTGTGCGTGTGTGTGTGTGTACAGACCCTCAGCTTGGCGGTCAGGATGGTACATGTGGATGTCCCGTGGATGGACCAGGTTTGTGACTGTGATCTTGTTGGTTCCCTGAGTCCTGTCAGCTCTGTAGATGGAGCTGGTCCTCCAGTCTATCCAGTATATGTGATCCTCAAACAGAGTCAAAGCATCGATGCTGTTCTCCTCCTGACTCACAACTATGGACACAAACGTCACATTAGACAATAAATCAACACAGTATTATAAAGATAAAAATAAAACAAGTTCAAATTAACAAATATAACAATAGTGAGTGTCCTCAATGTCTGTGCAGTGTGTGTGTGTGTGTGTGTGTGTGTGTGTGTGTGTGTGTGTGTGTGTGTGTGTGTGTGTGTGTGTGTGTGTGTGTGTGTGCGTGAGGGTGTATGTGTGTGTGTGTGTGTACACCAGTGTATGTGTGTGTGCGCAGCATGTAGCATGCACATACATGTGTTTGCGTGTGCACTAGTGTGTGTGTGTGTGTGTGTGTGTGCGTGCGTGCGTGCGTGCGTGCGTGCGTGCGTGCGTGCGTGCGTGCGTGCGTGCGTGCGTGCGTGCGTGCGTGCGTGCGTGCGTGCGTGCGTGCGTGCGTGCGTGCGTGCGTGTGTGTGTGTGTTACCTGTGTGTCTGTTGGTTCCATCCAGGTTACTAAACTCAATGCGTTCCCCATCGTAGTTGGACCAGTATATGTGATCATTGATGTAGTCAAACGTCAGACCTCTGGGCTGTGAGATGTCCTCCTTCAGGATGACTGTCCTGTTGGTGCCGTCCATCCCCATCCTCTCTATGTGGTTGATACCACGGTCTGACCAGTACAAGTATCTGTCAGGAGACACCATGTGTTATGACCCTGGGTCATTACTATTATTAATTGTGATAAATTATTGATATGTATGTAGGTATATATTGTCCAATATTATATAGATATGTATCTATGGTGGTCCCCTCTCAGGGACCACTGGCGAAATGATGGAGAGTTGGTAACCAAATGGACCATAAGCTTTAACTCTTTAGAGCAGGGATTTTCAACAGGTGGTCCGGGGACCACCAGTGGTCCTTGAGAGGGTTCCAGTTGGTCCCCAGCTAAGTTGATTAACCAGATGTAACTCTTGAGAACGTGAAAATGAAACCAAATGGACCCTTGCGGGTCCATTTGGTTTCATTTTTACACTCTCAAGAGTTAAAATATTCATCATCTTAATTAGCCCAAAGTCTACAACTATAGAGAATGTAAGAAGATTAATGGTCATTTTGATCTGTATGTTTGACTGTTTGGTTTCCCCAAATCCAGCCTGGAATTGTGGACAAAAGCAAAATAAATCTTTAGTTTTGGGGTCTGTGGGGCTAAAATGTCATCAAATGGTGGTCCGTGGCTCAAATGCTGAATAATTGGTGGTCCCTGGTGTCAAAAAGGTTGAAAACCCCTGCTTTAGAGCATAAAATTAAACAGACCCTTACAAGTCCATTTGGTTTCATAATGATTTGGTCACATTTGTAAATTGTCAGGAAAAATGTAGAAAATGGGTGGAGTCCCCTTTAACCAGTCTGCATGGGTGTTGTACACGCCTCATATATGAGGCGTGTACACCTCCTATTTTATGTGGGAAATGGTGAAAGCGCAGCAGAAATCTTTGAATATTATAGATTCTTTCAGAGCGTAATGTTTTATAGAATATAGAATGTCAGGTTGAAATGTGTTAAATGTTGTTCATTTTTAAACAGTGTATATGAATCAGTTTAGTGTTTTAACCATAGATGTGTAAGAGGAACAGAACATGATGCAGTTCTCTTACCCGTAGCGTACATCCACAGCCATGGAGGATGGCAGGTCCAGACCGGTGTTGACCAGAACTCTTCTGGACGATCCGTCTAGTTTGGACACCTCTATGGTGTAGTCACCCCAGTACAGGTTTCCTGACACCCAATCAACAGCCAGACTGTATGGAACACTGAGTGAGGTGCTGTGAAGGACCTGTCAATCAACCATACATGAATATGAATTGAATCAACATGTTTTATTTTTATTTTTTTATTCCAGTCTTTCAGAATTATTGTCTAGAGAATTATTGGGCTGCGGACCACCATCTGAAAATACGGACCCTAACCCCACACGCGCGCACGCGCGCGCGCACACACACACACACACACACACAATATTACTGCAATACTATTACAGTAATATCATATATTACTGTATTAGCATTACAACAGGTTACTCAATAATATTATCACTGAGTAACAGTTACATTTACTGGTGACCCATGAAAACACAGACGGGCCGCGCCCCACTGTTTGTGAAACGTTGCACTATAAGTGACTGAGCCACCAGGCAGCCTGTTCTCTGGTTGATATTTAACACTGACGTCACAAAGTATTCACATTACTAATATCAGTTATTGTTCATTTGGTTTCATCCTCATGGTCATTGTCACACTGACCTGGACGTCTCTGACACTGATGTGCATGCGGAGGATCCTGGAGGGGTTCAGTTCTATCCAATAGATCATCTGCTGCTGGTAGTCAAAGTCCAGACGCAGAGTCCATGCCTCTCCCTGGATCTGTCACAACACAGCAGTTGTTTTAGTCTCAGACAGAAATACATTACAGCAGGTCAAAAACTATCATGTACACAGTTTTATCAACAACCTTTATTCACCGCAAAATAACTAACTAACTGACTAACAGAAAGACTGCAAAATCTTTTCGCGACCCCGACCTAGGTCGCGACCCCTTTAAACAACATGAAAGTTTTGTGACCATTTTGTGAAGCAGATCCAGCATGTTATTCTTCTGAGCTGTGAAAAAAAAACACAATTAACCATTTGTGCACCTCAGGATAGAACTGGAGATAGGATCTGTGAATGATTAGAACAAACATGAGGAGGAGAAGGAGGGGAAGTGGATGCAAGGCCCTGTGACTGCACCGCATATGTGTGTGTGTGTGTGTGTGTGTGTGTGTGTGTGTGTGTGTGTGTGTGTGTGTGTGTGTGTGTGTGTGTGTGTGTGTGTGTGTGTGTGTGTGTGTGTGTGTGTGTGTGTGTGTGTGTGTGTGCGTGTGTGGTGTGCGTGTGTGTGTGTGTGTGTGTGCGTGTGTGTGTGTGTGTGTGCGTGTGTGTGTGTGTGTGTGTGCGTGTGTGTGTGTGTGTGCGTGTGTGTGTGTGTGTGTTGGATGTGTTGTTGTGTGACGTCTAAATGTTTTTCACCTGATAGAGCTGTGTTGTTGTTGTTGTTGTTCTGGAGTCGTCCAAGATGATCTTCCACAGCCCTCTGTTCCACTCAGCTACGATGAGGAAGGGCTCCACCTCTGGAGGAAGTGAGACATTACATCTGAGATGGTTTCCTTTAAAAATAAATCAAACCCTGCAAAACTAGACTATTTAATATCAAAGTTACACTGTTACAAATAGACTCTCAAATCACACCCATGTGAAGTGAGGGGCACTCTTATAATCGTGTATCATCATGGCCAATCAGAATGTCTGTTGGCTGTGATTGGTTAGATCAGGGGTGTCAAAACAAAATACAGAGTGGGCCAAAGTAGAAAAATTGGTACAAGTCGAGGGCCGGAGATACCGGTCTGTGTTTCAACACCAGTTTACGATGACGTCCTTGTCAAAGATAATTGTAAAGATGAAACTGCCTGCATTAAAAAAAACTGTTTTAAGTTTTAATGAAAAATAACAGATGCACCTGCTATTTTTCAGAGTGGCGCGCTATGAGACGTGAACACCTGCTATTTTTCAGGGAAAATCTTTTTCTTCTATGATCCTCACCAAGTGCTGCTTTCATAGTTAATTGAGAAAGTCAATGAGACTGAGTTGAGGAAGTAAAACAATTAGTCGCATTCATTTCTTATCACAGTGTGTGCAATATACAGTACCAGAGGGCCAGTTCTAATACTAATTCAGTATCATCCCGCGGGCCAATCCATTCACGGGCCTGATTTGGCCCACGGGGCCCTGAGTTTGACATATGTGGGTTAGATGATTTACGTGACGTTACATGAATTTTGACCCATCTCTGTCGGTGGACGGTCGCCGTGGACGGATAACGGCCGACGACCGTCCTTCGAAGCACTCTGATTGGCTGGTTTATGTGATGACATCATGGTGATGTAATTAGATCTTGCTCTCTGCTCGTTAAGGAGATCTACAGCTGAGTGTCTGTGACACGACTTTCTCACAGACTTTCTCTTCAATGTTTCAAACTCATACATATTTGCCTAAAGGCCTGTTAACACAGTGAGTGCATGTGAGAGACACTGAACCCCTAAGTGCTCCGGATGTGCTGGTCCGTACCTTGCATGGTTTTCGCTGCCGTTGGTGATGTGGATTTGATCCCCAGAAATTTGAGGAAAGCGAAAGTGCTAAATAAATTAGTGAGAGGAGCAGGTTGTGGATCACCAGGATCACCACTAGTGTCCTCACTATCGGGAAGATTATAGTCCTAATCATAATAGTCATAATCACCACTAGTGTCTTCACTAGTGAGAGGAGCAGGTTGTGGATCACCAGGATCACCACTAGTGTGAACACACCCATGTGAAGTGCACTGTTGTGTTTTACTCCCGCCCACTCTGTGTGTTACTGTGTTTTAGTCCCGCCCACTCTGTGTGTTGCTGTGTTTTAGTCCCGCCCACTCTGTGTGTTGCTGTGTTTTAGTCCCGCCCACTCTGTGTGTTGCTGTGTTTTAGTCCCGCCCACTCTGTGTGTTGTTGTGTTTTAGTCCCGCCCACTCTGTGTGTTGCTGTGTTTTAGTCCCGCCCACTCTGTGTGTTGTGTTTTAGTCCCGCCCACTCTGTGTGTTGCTGTGTTTTAGTCCCGCCCACTCTGTGTGTTGCTGTGTTTTAGTCCCGCCCACTCAGGGCCAGTCCTGCTGATGTCTGGAGGTGGCAACGGCCAGCTGGAATCTAACCAACAACCCTTCTCTCACTTTCTGGAGCACTGCTTGTTGTCAGCTGACCAGGTGTAGTCTGGGGGACAGT
Source organism: Benthosema pterotum (assembly GCA_039105355.1). Classification (NCBI taxonomy): domain Eukaryota; kingdom Metazoa; phylum Chordata; class Actinopteri; order Myctophiformes; family Myctophidae; genus Benthosema; species Benthosema pterotum. The sequence continues at coordinate 53,035,865 of CM076976.1, read as the reverse complement.
AGCAGCTGTATCCTCCTCCAGGTGAGAGCAGACACAGGTCACTGCAGCCTCCATTGTTGATCTGACACGGATGACCAGACACTGCAGGGTGGACAAAACACACACATGTACCAGGTTACACATAGGTTTCTGCTTTTACACTTTTATACAAGGTTTGAGCTGCAATCCTGTTAGTTTTCTGGTTCTGGTACAGTTTTTTTTGTGGCGATCGGTTTTGGTTTAGGCATAGTTTTTGTGAGGTTAGGATTTAGGCTTTTGTATTCCCCAAGTTACTGGTATTACGGTGTATTTGTGGTAATCAGATCATGTGAGTGACGCAGAGCTTTAGAGAAATCCGCTCTTTGCTCTCGACGGCTTTTGTCCTGCTCATCATTGGCTGGTGTGACATCCTCCTGCACCACTATCACATCACTGTCTGGTGTGAACATCCTCCTGCACCACTATCAACATCACTGTCTGGTGTGACATCCTCCTGCACCACTTTCACATCACTGTCTGGTGTGACATCCTCCTGCACCACTATCACCGCTCACCTTCATTTACACATCAGACGCTCCAATCCGCCCACTCACCAGTAACATTCTTTAATGCTGCTTTCCTGACAGGCTATTGTCTAATTTTTGTCTAAAGTATTAAAGGGTGGGAGGCATGGATATTTCCTTTTAAAAGTTTAATTGTTTTACATTCCTTGCTATCTTTAGTTTAGGGATTTTGGCTATGGGATGGGGCTTTCGAACATTTCCTTTTTTATTTATCTATTACAGTCTACTACAAGTCTATAGTCTAACGGAGTCCTGATTAGGGTTTGGTTTGGTTAACCAAAGTACATCCAGCCACATGGCTGCAGGAAGATATTTACAATAGTGGATGCTGAACGTTCTCTAAGGGGTGCTACAAAATGTGCATGCATGCATACTATGTGTGTATGTGCACGTGCCTTGTGTGCACACACATTTCCTTGCATTTTAAACAGGGAAAAGTGTCTTTTAGCGTCCCCTCTCCAGTCTCCACATGTACGAGCAAACTGACAGGTCATTTATCAGGATAAAGAGGAAAAAAAATCAGGGTCAATAAAAAAGCTCACCAGAATGGAGGTCTAAAATAAATCGTGGGCGTGTGCACAAAACAAAATAACGGGCGCTGTGCGATAACGCCCCTCGTCACGCGCTTGCTTTATCACAAGCGTTTTTTTAAGCAACAAAACGCCAGTCGTGGTGAAATGAATTAAGAGGTGTGATTCATTACTCCCATGTGAAAGGCCCTTAAGGCTCCCATACTGCGATACAGCATACAGTATGTATTGGACCTACTGTATGCCAGGGGTTTTCAACCTTTTTGACACCAGGGCCCACTATTTATTCAGCATTTGAGCCACGGAGGAACCACCATCTG
>CM076976.1:53008541-53033973 GCA_039105355.1 Benthosema pterotum | reverse complement strand
CGCTGGCAAGGCACTAGGCCCGGTGTCGTCTGTTGGCCCTGGGCGGCGAAGGCGAATGGTAGCGTTCCCTGGCCCTGAATCAGTCTCTTCTTTGCTGGTGGGAAGCGGCATGGTTCTCGTATAGTACAAAGGCTATAAGTGAGTTCTGTTGTTTTTGGGGCAACCTTTACCCCCAGCTCTCCAGGCAGGTAAAACAGGTTTTTGTGGACACATTAATGGCCCATTAACACTTAGCTTTGTTTTGGGGAGCATCTTGGGGCACTCCCAGTCTCCACGACCAGTTGAACAGGTTTTGACCCATTTGATCACAAGGCTGAATTAATGAGGGCGACTAGCCGTCTAACGCCTCGTTAAGGTCCTTCCTGAAGTCATTGTAATGTATAGTTACCGAAACCCATGACCTGATGAAGATCTTGACGATCGAAAACGTTGTCATTCTAACAATAAAGATAGTCTTTCTGTACCAGTGGTGTGCGGGGCCCCATCTCTTATCCGCTTAGTTAACCGAAACCCCCCAACAATGGGCTTCTCATCGTGCCTGTGTTAGTTATCATTAGCCTATATAGAGATTTCCATTTCAATGACGATTTTTCCCGCCTGAATTCTTGGCCCAACTGTATTGTGCCTCAACCTGGGCCAGCTAAATAATTCTGGGCCGTGGCCCGAGCGGCCCAACAGAGGCTACGCCACTGGAGAACAGCAATGAAGTTGTTTAATTTGATTATGAACTATAGCCTACTTTTGTGTTTCTAAAACACATTATAGCTACAAGTCTAGAGTTGGAACATATTTATTCCCCAGAAAACTGAATGTGTTTCTGTCCTCAAAGGGTGAAGACATACATGCCTCATGTCTGCTTTTGACACATCAGTGATTCTAAAGGTAAACCTGTCTCTCTCTTCAGTTTGTTTGTCAGAAGGACACATGCCTTCCGTTGTCATGGAAATGTGACCCTGCAGTGGATGAGTGTGGGGAGAGCTCTGAAAAACCTGCAGACTGCTGTGAGTAGAGACTGGAATATTACCTCACTATGAATGCTTTATTAATGTTTACACTGAAATATTACCTCACTATGAATGGTTTATTACTGTTTACACTGGAATATTACCCCACTATGAATACTTTGCTGCTGTTTACATTGAACAGACAGACAGACAGACAGACAGACAGACAGACAGACAGACAGACAGACAGACAGACAGACAGACAGACAGACAGACAGACAGACAGACAGACATATTTCTGTTCCAGTGAAACATGTTTATTTTATTTTTATTTTTATCCCCAGCTCTCCAAGTTGAACCAAAACGCAACCCAACAGGTAAAGAAATGTGAAATAATTCAAGCTGATTCCAGAATGTATTCTTCCAGGTGTTGTACATAAAGTTACACATTGTTCCTGCTTATCGCTCCCTGCACAGATTCTGGTGACGTCAGGTTGGTGGGAGGTAGCAGTAAGTGCAGCGGTGCTCTGGAGATGCTACACCAGGGAGACTGGAGACGAGTGTTGGCTTGGTTTGACTGGAACCGGATGTCATCGTCTGTGGTGTGCCGGCAACTAGACTGTGGCTCTGCCGTTTCAACAGAATTCACTCCTACTCCTAAACGTGAATCTGGATGGATAATTCCATCTTCCTGTGTTGGCTCTGAGTCTTCACCGGCGCAGTGTGGTGCAGTGAAGTCCCATCATGGCAACGTTACTCTGAAGGTCAACTGTTCAGGTACAGCAATGACTTCAACGATGTAAAGGCTTTGTCGTCTTCAACAGGCTTTGAACCCAAACTCAGAGGTCAGCAGTAGACGTACAACACTCACAGAATAGCATCAAACCAATCTGTCACAGCTTTATTGATTAAACACTACTTTACCAAGCTGAGAAATTTGGGGTTTCTTTAATGTCTATTAATCCAAAAATAATAATAGTTTTATCATGTATTATATAGTTTTATCTGCCGCACATTAGCTGTTTTTAGCATCAGTGGCTATCCCAATAAGATTCCATGGTGTGACATTGAATATCCAAAGTTCTGCGCATGCACGTGACCTGACACATCTTTACGGATCAGATTGACGTAAACAACGATGTTTAGAAGACAAATGAGTTCACGGCTGTCTATTTTGTGTAGTTTTCACTTTCGGTAGTTTTCTGCACATAGCTGGCGCTGGCTCTGAGTGGAGCCAACAGGTGGCGCCATATATCCAACATTCAATGAGCATAATATTAAACATTAAATATTAAAAACTAAATATTAAACATTACACATTAAACAAGGACAGTTGGATCTACAGCTTTGGTCTAAAATGAAACACCAACTAGACTTCCTGGTCATGTGCAATGACTATCTAATCAGGACACAAAGCCAAGACACCTATGGGGGAGTCCACATTGGTTCATGGGAGGAAACAGACATGCACAGTACAGACCTATGATAAATAAAGAGGATAGTGCACGAGGGCGTGGCTCAGCCTGGTGCCGGAGGTTTGCACATGCTCAGTGTAAACAGGAACTGCTATGGTGGAATGTTCCAGCAGAGGCGCTAGAATTACTGAACCTGAACTGAAATGATAAAAAATAATATAAAAAGAGAATACTTTAATGCTTCTGTTTTTAGTTTAAATATTATGTCAATTTAACTACTGTGTGGAGGAAAAAGCTGTTTATAATAGACTGAAAGACAAGGGCAAGTAGCCTACATTTACTGAATGGAAATGTTTTGTACATTGTTCTTTTTGTAGATTTTCCCTGTTCGTGATGGTTGCTTTAATTACAGACAGTACATGTGTCAACTTTTATTTTTGTGAAATGACAAAGAAACATGGATACTGTTCATTTAAACAGTGGAAGGATTATATAAAATGTTTGAAAAGGGAAGAGTGATGCTGTTCAATTCACAACTACTCTGGATCTCATTATTTACATCACACGTTATGGGATTTCTATCTAGCGCCTCTGCTGGAACATTCCACCATAGCAGTTCCTGTTTACACTGAGCATGTGCAAACCTCCGGAACCAGGCTGCGCCACGCCCCCGTGCACTATCCTCTTTATTTATCATAGGTACAGACCAGGAAGTCAAACCATCCAAGAGACCAATGGCATGCATGGTTTGCAAGCGTTAAACTTCCTGGAATGTACTGCGCATGTCTGTTGCCTCCCATGAACCAATGTGGACTCCCCCAGAGGTGCCTTCGCTTCTTGTCCTGATTAGATAGTCATTGGTCATGTGACCAGGTCAGGTGATGTGGATTCACACATTAAAGTTATTCCTCTCATAATATCATGCAAGAAATTGGAGACATTTTAATTCATCTTGTTCCAATAGTCTCTCTCTCTCTCTCTCTCTCTCTCTCTCTCTCTCTCTCTCTCTCTCTCTCTCTCTCTCTCTCTCTCTCTCTCTCTCTCTCTCTCTCTCTCTCTCTCTCTCTCTCCAGAGTCAGTGAGGTTGGTGAATGGGTCTAGTCAGTGTTCAGGCAGAGTGGAGGTGAAATCTAATCACTCCTGGCTTTCCATATATGAAGCTGACTTTGACCAGAAGGATGCTGAGGTGGTCTGTAGGCAGCTAGCCTGCGGAGCTCCTTCAGCCCTCCAGGGGGCGCTCTATGGAGAGGGCAACGTTTCAACATGGACCGAAGAGTTCCAGTGTGAAGGCACCGAGTCTGCTCTCCTGGACTGTAGAACCTCAAACTCATCTAGAAACTCCAGCTCACCTTACAAGACTGTTGAACTCACCTGCTCAGGTAAAGGTCAAGCTGTACTTTTAGTTTAGATTTTTACATACCATATTCTATTATAATAAAAGATAATATTACCTTTTAAATGTTTCCTCTCTTTACAGTGGTTCTGTCTGTGAGGTTGGTGGGAGGAACCAGTAACTGTGCTGGTACACTGGAGATGCAGCACCAGGCAGAGTGGAGACCAGCGGATGGTGATGACTGGAACCTGAAGTCATCAGCTGTCGTGTGTCGACAGCTGGACTGCGGCTCTGCCGTTTCAACAGAAAGGAGAGCTTTGTTTACGTGCGACGCTGTATGGAGGGTTACACCATACTGTGCTGGTTCTGAGCCTTCACTGAGTGACTGTGTCACAGTGGAGACTTCTAACATCACACGGAAAGGCTTGGTCACAGGCAGAACCACTGTGACATGTTCAGGTAACTCAGCAATGATTAGAACAATGGCTCCAATCTTTCAGTCAAACAACTGGCATCTGATGTTATTTTTGTCTCTCTCTCTCTCTCCAGAGTCAGTGAGGTTGGTGAATGGGTCTAGTCAGTGTTCAGGCAGAGTGGAGGTGAAGTCTGATCACTCCTGGGTCTCCATACATGAAGCTGACTTTGACCAGAAGGATGCAGAGGTGGTCTGTAGGCAGCTAGCCTGCGGAGCTCCTTCAGTCCTCCAGGGGGCGCTCTATGGAGAGGGCAACGTTTCAACATGGACCGAAGAGTTCCAGTGTGAAGGCACCGAGTCTGCTCTCCTGGACTGTAGAACCTCAAACTCATCTAGAAACTCCAGCTCACCTTACAAGACTGTTGAACTCTCCTGCTCAGGTGAAGGTCAAACTGTACTGTTGGTTGTATTATCATACATTCCATAATGGGAGTCATATTAATTGTTGCTGTTTACTCTCTCGTCTCTGTACAGAATCTGATGCTGTCAGGTTGATAGGGGGAACCAATAAGTGTTCTGGCATACTGGAGATGCAACACCAGAGAGAGTGGAGACCAGTGGATGGTGGGTCTGCCTGGAACCAGAACTCCTCAGCTGTCGTGTGTCGACAGCTGGACTGCGGCTCTGCCGTTTCAACAGAAAGGAGTTCTGGTTCCACACACAAACCGTCCTGGAGGGTGACAACCTCCTGTGACGGCTCAGAGTCTTCAATGAATCATTGTGGAGCAAAGATGTCCGCTACTTCCTTCTACGTACTGGAGGTGAACTGTTCAGGTAACAAACTACTGCGACTGCAGTAATATATAGTAATATAAAATAACGTTGTATCCACTGATTGTGTGTAGAACTGCTGTGTGACTGTGTGTTCCTTTCTGTCTCTCTCTCTATAGAGTCAGTGAGGTTGGTGAATGGGTCTAGTCAGTGTTCAGGCAGTGTGGAGGTGAAGTCTAATCACTCCTGGGTCTCGGTGTATGAAGGTGACTTTGACCAGCAGGATGCAGAGGTGGTCTGTAGGGAGCTAGCCTGCGGAGCTCCTTCCATGGTCTGGGGGGTGCTCTATGGAGAGGTTAACAATCCAATGACGACCAAAGACTTCCAGTGTAAAGGCAACGAGTCTGTTCTCTTGGACTGTGTAACTTTAACATCCACTAGAAACATAAGCTCACCTGGCAAGACCGTGGGACTCACCTGCTCAGGTAAAAGACAATCTAAACTTTTGATTTCGATTATTATGTCATAAATAAACAAATGCTGATCTTTGCTGTTTACTCTCCTGTCTCTGTAGAGTCTGCTGATGTCAGGTTGGTGCAGGGAACCACTAAGTGTATTGGAATACTGGAGATGCAACACCAGGGAGAGTGGAGACCAATGGATGGTTGGTCTGACTGGAACCAGAACTCATCGTCTGTAGTGTGTCGACAGCTGCACTGCGGCTCTGCCGTTTTAACAGAAATTACTTCAGGCTCTACATATGGACCTGTTTGGTGGATTTCCTCTTTCTGTGTTGGATCCGAGTTCTCACTGAAGGAGTGTGGAACAAAGGTGTCTGGTAATTCCACTGCCAGACTGAAGATTGTCTGTTCTGGTAAAACAACGACTTCAATAATGGCACATTTACATTATCTCTTCTAGAGTATCTGCCTGTACAATATATTTTAATTAAACGGGACATACAGTCAAATCTACTGAATTGCCAATTTCAGCCAATCACCTCTGATCTTGTTCCAGATATGCTGTTTAAACCAATCATCGCCTTGGTACGGCCCATTTCTGAAAGCCAGCAGCAGGGGCTGCAGGCGATGGAGGGTTCCTGCTCTGTCCAGCCAGCTGCCAATCACTCTGTATCCAACACAACGCACAACATCACATCACTGGAACCAACACAACGCACAACACCACTGAATTCAACGCAAAACACAACACCACTGAATTCAACACAAAACACAACACCACTGAATTCAACACAAAACACAACACCACTGTATTCAACACAACAGACAACATCAGTGGTTACAGCACAACAGACAACATCTGTAGATGCAACACAACAGACAATATCTCTAAATGCAACACAGCAGACAATATCTCTAAATGCAACACAACAGACAACATCTCTAAATGCAACACAACAGACAACATCTCTAAATGCAACACAACAGACACCATCCCTGGACACAAGCCAACACACAACAACTCTGGGTACGTTTGTACGTTCCATTTCTGAAAGCCAGCCTCAGCGGCTGCAGGTGATGGAGGGTTTCAGCTTCAGCATCAGATGCTCCATCCGGCCGCAGTACCCAGGAGGCTTCTTCCACCTCACCTTCACTGGATCCGACACAACGCACACCTACACCCAGCCTGTCAATCACTCTGTGTCCAACGCAGCACACAACACCACTGAGTCCAACACAACATCACTGGATCAAACGCAGCACACAGCATCACTGGTTCCAACACAACGCACAACACCACTAGATACAACAACGCAACGAGCAACACCACTAGATACAACAACGCAACACACAACACCACTAGATACAACAACGCAACAAACAACACCACTAGATACAACAACACAACAAACAACACCACTAGATACAACAACGCAACGAACAACACCACTAGATACAACAACGCAACAAACAACACCACTAGATGCAACGACGCAACACACAACATCTCTGGATACAACGCAACACACCACACCACTAGATACAACACTGAACAAAACATCTCTGGATACAACACAGAACACAACATCTCTGGATACAACGCAGCACACCACACCACTAGATACAACACTGAACACAACATCTCTGGACACAGCTCCAAACCTCACTGGATGTAACGAAACTCAGAACCACACCCAGACAGCTGCCAATCACTCTGCCACCTTCCTGTTTCCTGCAGCAAACCACACCCACCAGGGAAGTTACAGCTGTGTTTATCACATCCACGTGTTCCATCACAACTTCTCCTCCAAGAGCGACGTCCTCCTTCTCACTGTCAGAGGTAACATGAATTGTGGACTTTTCAGGTCGCATGTTGAAACTCAATCAGGCAAAATCAGAGCTGTTCTTTCATGAAGGTGGATGTTCTAACACATTTAACATTTCCCTCACAGCATCTCATCTGACCTCTAACATTATCAAATGTACAGTGCTGCCCTTAATCCTGATAATCGCCGTCCTCTATCGTCTCCGGAAGGTAACCGTACTTTACTTAAATCTACTTAAGACTACAATGTACATCTAGCAGTCAGATGTTTTGTTTTATTTTTTAAACAGATCCATGTCTGAGCTAAAGAATTAAATCCAGGCACTGCTGTTGTTTCTCCAGGTCATCAGAAGGCACTGCACAAGACAGCAGGACATGGCTGTTGTTTATTATAATGTAAGACGGGACAACGTCGAGATCGTTTATTATAACGAGTTTGCTCGTTCCGATGCTGAAGCCGGACTGAGTGAAGAGACAGAATACCAGCAGTATGATGATGTGGGTGTACCAGGTGTATCAGGTGTACCAGGTGTACCAGGTGTATCAGGTGTACCAGGTGTACCAGGTGTATCAGGTGTACCAGGTGTATCAGGTGTACCAGGTGTATCAGGTGTACCAGGTGTACCAGGTGTACCAGGTGTATCAGGTGTATCCGGTGAACAGGGAGGTGTTGAAGCTGCAGAATACCACCAGTATGATGATGTGGGTGAACAGGGAGGTGTTGAAGCTGCAGAATACCACCAGTATGATGATGTGGGTGTACCAGGTGTACCAGGTGTATCAGGTGTACCAGGTGTATCAGGTGTACCAGGTGTATCAGGTGACTCTGAAGGGGCAGAAAGAGACAGGACAGCTCCTACATGGACTCCTGTGGAGTGGATCATTAAAAACTTCTGAGAGAACACAACAGTAGGTTAGGTTACAGATACTAGTTGGTTACAGATACTAGTTGGTTACAGATACCAGTTGGTTACAGATACTAGTTGGTTACAGATACTAGTTGGTTACAGATACTAGTTGGTTACAGATACTAGTTGGTTACAGATACTAGTTGTTGGTTACAGATACCAGTTGGTTACAGATACCAGTTGGTTACAGATACTAGTTGGTTACAGATACCAGTTGGTTACAGATACTAGTTGGTTACAGATACTAGTTGGTTACAGATACCTGTTGGTTACAGATACCAGTTGGTTACAGATACTAGTTGGTTACAGATACTAGTTGGTTACAGATACTAGTTGGTTACAGATACCAGTTGGTTACAGATACCAGTTGGTTACAGATACCAGTTGGTTACAGATACCAGTTGGTTACAGATACCAGTTGGTTACAGATAACAGTTGGTTACAGATACCAGTTGGTTACAGATACCAGTTGGTTACAGATACTAGTTGGTTACAGATACTAAGAGAGGCGACAGCAGTGTTTGTTGTTTGTTTTTAAATATCATGGTAGGTTTTCAGGAATAGAAAGCCACCGTTTCTATAAGCTTGGATTTCCCACCGATTATGTCATGGGAGAGGGGTTTCTGAACTGCCCAGAGCCCTCCTAGGAGACAGACTGGTTTCTGAACTGCCCACAACCCTCCTAGGAGACAGACTGGTTTCTGAACTGCCCACAGCCCTCCTAGGAGACAGACTGGTTTCTGAACTGCCCACAACCCTCCTAGGAGACACAGACTGGTTTCTGAACTGCCCACAACCCTCCTAGGAGACACAGACTGGTTATTCCCACAGCCCTCCTAGGAGTTGAAAAATGTAGATTTACATTAATGAGGATCTACCTGTATTATATGAAGATGTGTTGAAAAGTGATGACATCGTCCTTCAAAGAGGTCGTGACATTTAAAAAGAAAACCAAAATCTACTGAATGTTCAGTTGTTTGTTTTCTGGGTGTAAATAAATGGAAATGTCCTCAGACTAGAAGATATGATCTTTGTAACTGTAGGGCCTATGTATAAGACGTGTATTTTATTTGATTAGTGCAGTGGTCCCCAAACTAGGGCCTGCGGGCCGCACACAGCCCACCTCTACATCTGACCCTAGTAAAAAAAAAAAAAATCCTAGGATTTTCTTATAGGATTCCTATAAGATCCTATAGGATTCTTATAGGAATCCTATTGGAAATCCAATAGGATTTGTTCCAAAATCTGACAGGACTTTTCTATTGTAATCCTAGAGGATCTTTTGACTAGGGAAGGGGAGCTGAACAATACCAGAGACTAGGGCTGTTGAATGATTACAATTCTTAATTAGATTAATCACAGCTTCATTAATTAAATCATGATTAATCACCAACTGTGTACACAATACGCCTGTTTTCCTGTACAGGATTTGAACATTTTAAAGAAAGAAACAGAATGTGAGAAGCATGTCGTTAGTGGGTCCATTTGGTTAGCTATATGTGTTTGGTTGTTTACATGCCGTCGCTGCCGGGTGTTATCCCTTACATCAGGGGTTTTCAACAGGTGGTCCGGGGACCACCAGTGGTCCCTGAGAGGGTTCCAGGTGGTCCCCAGGCTAAATGATGGAAAGTTGGTTAACCAGATGTAACTCTTGAGAGTGTGAAAATGAAACCAAATGGACCCTTGCGGGTCCATTTGGTTTCATTTTCACACTCTCAAGAGTTAGAATATTCATTCTCTGAATTAACTCTACATGCATTTAATGAATGAAGTCTGCACTGTTTTGTTTGCAAAAGTCCAGCCTGGAATTGTAAACAAAACCAAAATTATTCTTTAGTTTTAGTTCTTTGGGGCTAAAATGGCATCAAATGGTGGTCCGTGGCTCAAATTCAGAATAAATGGTGGTCCCTGGTGTCAAAAAGGTTGAAAACCCCTGCCTTACATCAGAGGTGCCCATACTTTTTTTTATTTTTTTTTTTTTTTTACTTGAGAGCTATACTTTCAAAATGACAACAAGATCTGCACTTCAAAAAAGTGATTATTCCATAGAAAGTTTAAGCTTTGAAATAGTGGTGATGGTGTTACTTACTGTTATATAGCAGGGGTTTTCAACCTTTTTCATCTCAGGGACCACCATTTATTCAGGATTTGAGCCACGGACCACCATTTGACGACATTTTACCCCACAGACCCCAAATCTAAAGATTTATTTTGCCTATGTCCACAATTCCAGGCTGGATTTTGGAAAGAAAACAAGACAAACATGCATTCCAAAATGGCTAATTCAGATGATGCATTATTTAACTCTTGAGAGTGTAATAATGAAACCAAATGGACCCGCCAGTGTCCATTTGGTTTCATTTTTACGTTCTCAAGAGTTACATCTGGTTAACCAACTTAGCTGGGGACCACCTGGAACCCTCTCAAGGACCACTGGTGGTCCCCGGACCACTGGTTGAAAACCCCTGTTATATAGTGTTTAAGAATAATGCACTACATAGATAACATCCTTGAATGCCTTACAGTTGAAATTGAGCTTGAGAAATGTAAAAATATGCTTATTAGCTGTATATATAGAACACCTGGAACATGCCTAGACATCTTTAATGAAAAACTTGATAATATGTTTAGTAAATTAAATAACAACAAAACGCTTATAGCCTGTGGCGACTTTAACGCAGACCTTTTAAACCCATATGGAAAGAGTAAAATAACAAACTTCATAGACACTATGTTCTGTAACAATCTATTCCCAGTCATTACCAAGCCAACCCGTATAACTATTGATACAGCCACTATTATTGATAATATTTTTACGAATGCAATTGACAGCCAATTAACCACGGGACTTCTCATTAACGACACTAGTGACCATCTGCCTGTTTTCGCGATCCTTCATAACTACGTCAAAAAAGAACCCAAACGCTTAAAAAGTAATTTTATCTTAACCAGACACAGAACACCTGAAGCCATTGAAGGACTCAAAAGGGATCTCAGTAGACAGTCTTGGAATGATGTATTTAATACAAATGACCCGAATAGTTCATATGATGCTTTTCTTTCCATTCTGTTACAACTATACGACAAACACTGCCCTTTGAAGAAAACTGTGATTAACTACTCCCACAAGCAGGAAGCTCCTTGGATCACTAAAGGTATCGAAAATGCCTGTAAAAAGAAAAATAATCTATATAGGAAATTTATTAAACTTAGGACAGTCGATGCTGAGACCAGATACAAGACCTATAAAAATAAGCTAACCAGTATAATACGATTTTGTAAAAAAGATTACTTCCACAATCAACTGGAAAAACAAAAGGGTAATATCAAAGCCACTTGGAAAACACTAAATGAACTAATTAGGAAAAAATCTAGTAATAGTAATTATCCAAGCTACTTTAAAAAAGAGAACGCAACAATAAAAGATACTAAAACAATAGCTAATGAATTTAATCACTTTTTCGTCAATGTTGGCCCAAGTCTAGCCAAGGAGATAAAAGACAACGGTAATACTGTTGGTCTGGACTACAAAAACATTAAACCAAATCCGCATTCTATCTTTTTAAAAAGTGTACATGTGCAAGAGATACTTGATATTGTAAAATCATTCAAAAATAAAAAATCTATTGACAATTCTGGCTTAGATATGACACTAATTAAAAATATAATTGATGTAATCGCTACGCCTCTAGTTTATATTTGCAATCAATCCTTTTTAACTGGTATTTTTCCAACCGCTATGAAAACTGCTAAAGTAATTCCCATCTTTAAAAGCGGTGATAAACACTTATTTACTAATTACAGGCCCATTTCACTGCTACCACAATTCTCCAAGATTCTGGAAAAATTATTTGTAAGCAGGCTAGACAGTTTTATCGACAGGCACCAGCTCTTGAGTAACCATCAATACGGCTTCAGGTCAAATGTGTCCACAACAATGGCAGTAAATGAACTAGTCGAGGCCATATCTAATGGTATTGATAATGGGGATCATACTGTTGGAGTCTTTATTGATTTAAAGAAAGCTTTCGACACTATCCACCACCAGACATTATTAAATAAAATGGAGAGATACGGCTTCAGGGGAGTGGCAAAAGCTTGGCTCGAAAATTATTTATTAGACAGACAACAGTATGTTCACCTTGACAGTGTAAATTCCAACCTGCTAAATCTATCTTATGGAGTGCCACAGGGTTCTGTGCTAGGACCGAAACTATTTATTATGTATATAAACGATATTAGCTATGTATTACCCTCCCTTAAATGTGTGCTCTTCGCAGATGATACCAGTCTATACTGTGCCGGTAAAGACCTCGGACAGCTCCTGTATACAGTTAGAAGAGATCTTGAGACTCTGAAAAGTTGGTTTGATGTAAACAAACTATCACTAAACCTATCCAAAACTAAATATATCATCTTCTCCAACAAAAATATCAGTACCCCAGACAAATTAACAATCAATCATGTTGAAATTGAACAAGTTTATGAACACAAATTTCTGGGAGTTATAGTTGATAACAAACTCAGTTGGAAATCGCACATACACAATACGAAAACAAAAATATCCAAATCAATTGCTATTCTACATAAAGTGAAACACCTAGTAAATAGAAAATCTCTTCATATATTATATAACTCCCTCATACTTCCATACCTCACCTACTGTGTGGAAGTATGGGGGAATACCTACAAAACAATTATAAAACCGATATATATGCTTAAAAAAAAAGCTATAAGAATTATTAACCAAAGTGATTTTCTCGCACCAACAAATCCACTGTTTCTGGACAACAAAATTCTTAAATTCCATGATCTAGTGGACCTAAATACTGCCGTATTTATGCATAAAGCACATAACAGGATACTCCCCCCCTGTATGCAGGAGCTTTTCGAAACCAGGGAGTCTGTGTACCCACTTAGGGGGACGGCTATTTTTAAAAAGAGAGCTGCTAGGACGAATACAATGGGCAGGTGCTTATCAGTAAAGGGAGTCAATCTCTGGAACAATCTTGATCCTGAATTAAAACTGTGCACAAAAATCGCTAAATTCAAAAATATGTTCAAAAATAAAACACTAGACAAATATAAAATATTAAAATCACAATAAATTACAAATTAGTATATGCTCATAGAAACATATGTATATCCAGATATGTACTTGTACGCTTGAATATATTTATATATTACATATAATGAGATATATAACTAAATTTTCTTTTTAATACATATAAATTATGTAGAGTTGATCCACTTGATAAACCCTTCCACACGCCTTCTTGCTTTTCCGTACTTGCTATATGAATTAGGAACTCCTGAGCTTCGTGATATTAATTTCTATATTCCTGTCTGATCTGACTTCATTGGATAGTGACCACGACAGTGTGCCATGTACTTATATATATAATGTACTTATAATGTAATGTACTTATAATGTAATGTACTCATGTATATACTTTGAGTTTTGTCATGAGGGGTAGGCATTCATAAGCTTCGGCTTCTGCCTATTCCTTTTCGGTGCCGCTAAGAATATGCTAATGCATTTATTTATTTTCCTGTGATTGTTATGTATACTTTCAAATTTTTGGTGCCGAAATAAAGATTACTACTACTACTACTACTACTTTAAAAAATGTCATAATTGGAAGGTTTTCTTACCACTGACGTTTAAAAACAGTATTTGAGGTTTGTGATGTGGTGAGTTTATCTCTTGCACGCCAAACTGAGAACTTTGACATTGTTTTGTCTTGGTCAAAATAACAATTATTCTCAATTTTCTAATTCTGTGGACTCTCGAAGATTATGTAATTTATGTAATAAATATAATTTATATTAACTCTTGAGAGTGTAAAAATGACCCGTGAGGGTCCATTTGGTTTCATTTTAACACTCTCAAGAGTAGATAGAGAATAGAATAGATAGAATAGATCTAGATCTATTCTATTGTAGCGTGCATGGGGAACCCTTTCTGCACAAAATTGCAAAGTGGAACATAAATTCTTGTTGGATTAAAGGCCTGGCTGGAAGGACATAGAGCAGGGAACCCTTTTCCTGCCCCCTGACTCCTGACCGGACAGTGAACCCCCCTGGTCCACACAGACCAACCGCTCAATCAGCATAAAACAGAGATAAGGACTCTACAACACCCAACACTTGGATGACATGAGATTAACTGGCCCAAACAGGCCAGCTTGACTAAAACCTCCATGCAGGAACAAGTGATGTGATTACAATGTGCCTTCGAACCACAAATTACCCTAGTATTTAGTAGTTTTAGTTAGTAGCGTATATATGCATGTTGTGTTGAAATTATTGTGATGTTGATTCAAATAATTATATCCCTTATACCTTATACTTACTTTAGTTGTACTGTTTGGTATCATAATGTGTGAAATTCCATACTGATTTAGTTTTGGCAGTCAAATATGATGTTGCAATGTCCTACATGATATTGTATTTAAAAGGGACTTTATGGACCAATATTAACAAGAGAGAGATAGAGCAGTTCCACTGGAAGTGGGTGGGACGACCCCACTCTGAGAGCAAGGGGGGGTGATGTCCCAACCCCTCCCATCTCAGGACAAAATCCAGGAACTATTGTTTCTTCCCTCTCTTCTCTGGCACTGACTGAATCTGAACACTTCACTCACATGAGACAGCTACCAGGGCCAGCAGGGAAACGCCTGCTAGGCCCCGGGTCTTCCACGGTTGCGCTGACGCCCACCGACACTGCCATGCGGCCTGCCAGTCCATGCTGGATCAACCTGCTCCGCAGACCAACGCCCTGTCTGTACCGCAACGTGTGTCTGACTCTCTGAGTTCCGCCAGTACTCCATCAACCCTACTACAACCTGTGAGATGCCAGCCTAGATACCACCAGCAGCACTGCCAGTGTACTGCCACCCTCTTTTCAGACAACCACGCTGCCAACCTGTCAGCGCCATCATCGCCACATGTTCTACTACAGACGACCAGCTCCGGCCCTCCTGCTCTCCTCTACACGGGACAGCCACTTCCTCTGACAACTGACAAAGCGGCCTCCAAAGACTGGTTCACCCCAAAGGAGTGAGCTGCAGCCTACAGCCCGCATTGTCCAACCCAGAGCCACGGACAGGTCGTATAAAACTGAACATGTAAATGATGACAACACCGGTATGAATGTGTGGTTCTGCAAATGGCAGACATGGTGCGACTGCGTGCATAGTTCTATAGCTGCCCTCTACCCATTAGCCACTGAGCCTATTGTTCACTTACTCCACTCATGCCCCGCAATTACATCTTGAAGTTATTCTTCAGTTATTATTCTTGTTTTATTTTCATTTATTTTATTTGCACTCTACACTATATCCTGAAGTATACTTTATGCTACTAACACCTTAGCCTTTACCCAGTAGGAATAAATACCATCACTTTTACTTTATTTTATTGTTACCTCTTTTATTTCAAAATGATGATTTCCACTTAACCATTTCATTCTATCCATGTATATCCATTTTGTTTAATAAACTGATGATTTAATCAAGAAGTGGTTATGTCCTCTGTATCATCCCTTACAGTATAATACGGTTTTGATATATTTAATGTGGTCCGTCCAAGAACTCATGTTACATTAACAGTGACGTGAACAATATAATTAAATTATATTGTAATATTTTCATATTCAATCTTTCATATTGATTTTACAAAACATGAATATGAAAGGAATATGATATGTTACGTCCTGTATTTGCTACACTATCTATTCTATTCTCTAAGGGTCCAAGACAGTGCCCCTATAGAGATGCGCAGTGACATCACCGCCCCGGTTCCGGAAGTCTTTTCCCCATTCATTTTTCTCATAGACTTTTCGAAAATAATTTATATCAAGACGATTACGCCGCGGCCAAAGCCAACTCAGGTCGTGACAAATCATGACAACAAACACAATATCGTCATATAATATATAATTGGGAAGAAGTAGAAAACGCCATGATACAAGACTTTTTGTTTCGTTTTTCATCTTAGAAATTATTTTATTGTCCCAAAAGTTTGTGTGTGTCATCATGATTCGTCACGACTCGAGTTGGCTTTGTCCGCGGCGTAATCGTCTTGATATAAATTATTTTCGAAAAGTCTAGGAGAAAAATGAATGGGGAAAAGACTTCCGGAACCGGGGTGGTGACGTCACTGCGCATCTCTATTGCCCATGTCTTATGTCCTATATTTTCGGGGACTGTCATGTGCTCTATCTTTTTTTTTCTCAGCATTTGCAGTGCGTATGAAAAAAACACATGATGGCACTGCAACAGTGCTTTAGGACAGGGCTTTTCAACAGTGGTCCTTGAGAGGGTTCCAGGTGGTCCCCACGGTAAATGATGGAAAGCTTATCTACCAGATGTAACTCTTGAGAGTGTAAAAATGAAACCAAATGGACCCTTGCGGGTCCATTTGGTTTCATTTTTACACTCTCAAGAGTTAAAATATACATCGTCTGAATTAGCACCATTTAATTAAGAAGTCTAAACTGTTTTGTTTGCAAAATTGTGCCTGGAATAATGGAATTGTGGACAAAAGCAAAATAATTCTTTCGTTTTAGGTCTTTGGGGCTGACATGACATCAAATGATGGTCCGTGGCTCAAACGCTGAATAAATGGTGGTCCCTGGTGTCAAAAAGGTTGAAAACCCCTGCTTTAGGATTCCATGCACACATGTAGCCTATAAATACAACACACACTCACAAAGCTCTCGGCAATAAAAATTCTGAAAGATGAGGCAATTTCTTTTTTTTTTTTTGTTCTTTTTTTTGTGTCCATATCACTATCACGCCCAAAAAGTAGTTCCATGTGATAGGGGCAGGGGTCAAAAATGAAACGAAGGATGTCTTCATATTTAAGATACAATTCAACAACAATACAAATTCTGATCGTTTTGTGGATTAATTTACTTTTACTGTGTGGCCCCAGTGACCTCCACAAAATGACTGGAAATACTGAACTAAATCTAAACTACCCTTTAAAACAATATATACTAAATGTGTCTGTTCTGAGGGATACATGTATGCATCAGTGTCTGCACTGCAGGCAAGTCAGAACTTTAATAGCCTACATTTATATTTAATATGGTGAGCTTGTAGATCTATTTGGGGCTAGGGGCGCGGTGGAACAGTAGTTAGTGCTGTCGCCTCACAGCTAGAAGGTCCTGGGTTCGATTCCCGCTAGGGGCGCTGCTGTGGGCTGTGGCCGTGGGTGCTGGCGGCGTGTCTGCTAGGGTAGATACCCTCACAAAAACATGCAGTAATCCTGGGCTCTAAACTGCTTCCCCCTGGCCAGCCGGGGCGCCTGATGGAGGGGACTGGAACTGGTTGGAATAACGTGTTCCTTCCACGCGCTACGTCCAACCAGGGAAACTCCCCCCTGTCGGGTGAAAAGAAGGCGGCGCGACTCCTCATGCCTTGAAGGAAGCATGAGGCCAGTCTGCTGCCTCCCCAGGTCAAGTAGTAACGGCTGCGGGTCGCAGGAAGCCTGCAGGCAAGGATCCTGCAGGCAAGGATCCTGCAGGATCCTGCAGGCAAGGATCCTGCAGGATCCTGCAGGCAAGGATCCTGCAGGCAAGGATCCTGCAGGACCAACCTCCCTACTGCTCCCAGTGGCAGCCCTCGGAACTGCACCCACCCATGGCGCGACTTTTCAGTTGCCACCCGAAATAAAGCAGCGGGGTTGGGAAGGAGCGCTTGTTTTAACTGCCGGCTACTACTAGTAGGGCGGGGCGAAGGAAGTTTTACTGAGGTTATGGTTAGGGTTAGGTTAGGTTTAGGCATAGGTTTACTGAGGTTATGGTTAGGGTTAGGTTAGGTTTAGGCATAGGTTTACTGAGGTTATGGTTAGGGTTAGGTTAGGTTTAGGCATAGGTTTACTGAGGTTAAGTTTAGGGTTAGGATTAGGTTTAGGCATAGCCTAGTTTTACTGGGGTTGTGTTTAGGGTTAGGTTGGGGTTAGCTTTATGCGGTTACTAACCCTAAACATAACCTCAGTAAAACTATGCTTCGCCCCGCCCTACTAGTAGTAGCCAGCAGTTAAAACAAGCGCTCCTTCCCAACCCCGCTGCTTTATTTCGGGTGGCAACTGAAAAGTCGCGCCATGGGTGGGTGCAGTTCCGAGGGCTGCCACTGGGAGCAGTAGGGAGGTTGGTCCTGCAGGATCCTTGCCTGCAGGATCCTTGCCTGCAGGATCCTGCAGGATCCTTGCCTGCAGGATCCTGCAGGCTTCCCGCGGGCTGCAGCCGTTACCCTCTCGCAGGACTGGCCCTGAGTGGGCGGGACAAAAACACAACAACACACAGAGTGGGCGGGACTAAAACACAGCAACACACAGAGTGGGCGGGACTAAAACACAGCAACACACAGGGTGGGCGGGACTAAAACACAGCAACACACAGAGTGGGCGGGACTAAAACACAACAACACACAGAGTGGGCGGGACTAAAACACAACAACACAGAGTGGGCGGGACTAAAACACAGCAACACACAGAGTGGGCGGGACTAAAACACAACAACACAGAGTGGGCGGGACTAAAACACAACAACACACAGAGTGGGCGGGACTAAAACACAACACACAGAGTGGGCGGGACTAAAACACAACAGTGCACTTCACATGGGTGTGATTTGAGAGAGGGGGGGGGGTATTTATAACAGTGTAACATTGATATTAAATAGTCTAGTTTTGCAGGGTTTGATTTATTTGTAAAGGAAACCATCTCAGATGTAATGTCTCACTTCCTCCAGAGGGGGAGCCCTTCCTCATCGTAGCTGAGTGGAAGAGAGGGCTGTGGAAGATCAGCTTGGACGACTCCAGAACAACAACAACAACAACAACACAGCTCTATCAGGTGAAAAACATTTAGACGTCACACAACAACACACACACACACACACACACACACACACACACACACACACACACACACACACACACACACACACACACACACACACACACACACACACACACACACACACACACACACACACAGAACTGGAACTGGAGATAGGATCTGTGAATGATTAGAATGTTTGTTCTAATCATTCACAGATCCTATCTCCAGTTCTATCCTGAGGTGCACAAATGGTTAATTGTTTTTTTTTTTCACAGCTCAGAAGAATAACATAGGCTGGATCTGCTACACAAAATGGTCACAAAACTTTCATTTTGTTTAAAGCGGTTGCGACCTAGGTCGAGGTTGCGAAAAGATTTTGCAGTCTTTCTGTTAGTCAGTTAGTTAGTTATTTTGCGGTGAATAAAGGTTGTTGATAAAACTGTGTACATGATAGTTTTTGACCTGCTGGAATGTATTTCTGTCTGAGACTAAAACAACTGCTGTGTTGTGACAGATCCAGGGAGAGGCATGGACTCGGGCTGTGGCTCTGGACTTTGACTACCAGCAGCAGATGATCTATTGGATAGAACTGGAACCCTCCAGGATCCTCCGCATGCACATCAGTGTCAGAGACGTCCAGGTCAGTGTGACAATGACCATGAGGATGAAACCAAATGAACAATAACTGATATTAGTAATGTGAATACTTTGTGACGTCAGTGTTAAATATCAACCAGAGAACAGGCTGCCTGGTGGCTCAGTCACTTATAGTGCAACGTTTCACAAACAGTGGGGCGCGGCCCGTCTGTGTTTTCATGGGTCATCAGTAAATGTAACTGTTACTCAGTAATATATTACTCTAATAGTACTACAGCATGGCACGGAGTGACACGATGAGAGCTTGTAGGTCTGATAGAAATGTGGTGCAAATACACTGTTAAAAATGGGAGTCTCTATAAATTAACCCAACGAGCTTATTCTCGTTAGCCCAATGAGCTCTGATAAGTTTAGAAATCTCAACTTACATTAATGAGTTCACAGTCTTTAAAAGGTTAAGTCAATTGACTTCTTCTCTTTAACTCAATGAGCTCTGCTAAGTTGAAGATGTTCAACTTGCATTCATGGGTTTTCAAAAGTTAAACTTGCTTTAATTCATTGTTTTGACTATTGTCATGTTGACTGAACTTGGTACACATAGCCCGCCTTTGAAGCAAAACGCCAAGCGATTGGCTGTATGCAAATCAGCTATCGGCTGTACTGACCAATCACCGTCCTTCTTCTACTCAGCAGCAGCAGCTTCACAGAGACAGGCACGAGGCACCATTATACGCGGAGAATTTAAATTGTGTTTTATGTCGGCAGTTAGCTCGGTGGACGACTGGATTCACGGTGCCTGTTTAGCTGATAGTTTGGGAACTAAGCGAGCTGCGTCGCCGCTTGTTTTATTTAAATAAACTTGGATACATAACCAGCAGTTTTGGTCGGTAGACCTACATGTGGGTGGAGCACGAATGGACGGACGAACTCAAAACATCTGGAATATGGCGACAGCAGTGAGTTGTTAAACTGTCCAGTTTTAACATCAAGAGGAACTCATACAGAAAGCGAGCATTCACGTCTCAGAAGACGAGGCAAAAAGTTTATTGGTAAGTAATATTTAAAGTATATATTTTATGTTACTAGGTTATTGTACTAACTTACATATACAGTAAGCCGGGGAGAAGGGATGGCCAAATGGCGGATTCGCGCCAAACTTTCTATTCTTTTTAGGGTATTTTTGCTACTGTGGGTTGTTTCTGGCTGCTGCCTGCGTTAGCATTCATTTATAATATTTAGAGCGTCATTTCGCAATTCTTTATTTCGACGTTTCACACAGCTAAGCCTGCTGTCTCATCCCATTTTAGTTTCTCCTCTCCTCTCCATTGTAAACGTATTCCTCCCCTCCCCTCTCCTCTCCATTCTATTACGTACATACACGGATCAGATCGAACAGCAAACAGTGTCAGAGGAATACACAACTTTATCAACCAACACCTCCAACCAACACCGTGTTACAGTGACCGTTTTGTTCTTCGTTTCGCATTAGGCTACCGCACGGGACGCATGCTTCTGTCCGCGTCATTCTCATTAATTTACTGAATGAATCAGAAAAGAAAAGCGGCGCGATGGTGGCGTTGGAGGAGGAGGAGGGAGGAGGAGGCGGCGGCTACATGTAAATGGATCGTATTCTGCGTTCTAACGTGTGGGCTGCTGTGTATTGATAATGTTATGTGTTTTTATGGCTGGCCTGGGAGTGGACGATGTGCAGCTGTGTGCCAATATAGTTTTCATATTAAGCTTGCCACATGCGCCATGCGTAGCCTCGCGATGTGTTTTGTATAGGCACTGCGCCGGCATATAGCGGCACCATTTGATCCCCCCCCCCCCCCCCCCCCTCGGGGAACCACCACGACGGAAAAATCTCAAGTCGTTAATGCCCTAATATGGACAGCATTCATTGAGCAGTACCCCAGCCCCGCGGATGGCCAACCGAGAAGTACTGCTTATCCATACACCTGACGAGGTGGTGAAAACACAAATATCATCTAAACTCAAATCAATTCGGAGTAAGTACTGGGAGGCCGTGGATTCACAACGCAGGAGTGGCCATGGTCCGAGTCATCGCACTATTTTTCGAGTTATGTAATAATGAGATATGGTGTGGATCGCCCGCCACCAACTCATTAGAGGCTGGTATTGAGACAGCTGAGGTAAACGGAGACGCCGTGGATCAGTCATTCCCAACGACCGTGCCGCGTCACTTTAGTGTGACTTGGGATAAGCAGAAGTGTGCCGTGAGAATTGGGCAAAAAAAATCCTTAGCACTACCACAAAACCAATAGCGGGCACCACGAAACCAACAGCGGGAATGTACCTATTCATTACATTGTTCCGAGATGCGAAAAGAACAATAGGCCTACGCTACGACCCTCGTCATAGAAATGCTAATTTAAGTCTTTTGAACGGGGTTGTCATATCACATCACCGTATAGGTAGGCTAACTATTGACTCGTTTGTCACAGTTCCAGGCTGAATGAACATGAGCACGAGCTGTCCCAACTCTTACAAAAAGTAACTTCGGAGAATCGGAGCTCTCCTACATGTTGAGGCTTTACAAGGGTATTTATTTCCAGCAGTTTTGCTGGATCTAGCAAGACATACGTCTTGTTAAGGTAAAAAATAACTGCCTGGCCCCGACGAGCATTGTGAGGAGGACCACCTAAGGTTGCATTTATGCATGTCTGCGTCGGTGACGTGTGTCCACCGACTGACTCCTCGGCTCTTCTCTCCTTTATTTATTTTTTGTGTGAGATGCTGCGTTCATTCTGCAACATGACGTTTCTATGTATGAATGTGAACGAACGAGGGAAGCGAAGGGCGGCATCTTTTGCATTGATTCTGGTTTCACGCGCAGGAACTTGAAATCAAATGACAACAAATATCGCTCGGATCGCTCCCGCTATTGTGCCAAATCAACACTGTCGCAAAATGCCGGTAACCCGTGGGTTCAGATTGTACGAGGAAAAAATTAAAAGCTCACTAAAAATGCCATGATGCATGGCAAAACATGCGACTGACTTACACATGAAGGAGACTGCAACTGCAGCCTATCCGTGTTGCTTGATCACTGATCATTATTCAGTTCAATTCAATTACAATTCAGTTCAAATACATTTACATTGTCGAAGCAAGAACAGAACAACAAGAAATAGCTACAATATAACAAGAAAACACATATAACAAGCTTGATCATTGATCATTAGCAAGAAGAAGGGGGGGATCACACCCGTGTTATCTTGTAGATCTGTTAGAATGATCGTGGGGCACAGTGCTGTTTTTAATGTTAATTATGCCAAGGACCCCCATTTTGACATACCGGTATATTAGTCTATGGACCCCCAAGTAATATTAATTGGGGTATATTAATCGGTGTCTGATTACTACTGTACAATGTTCATTCGAGACTGTAGTTGTAGTAGCCCAGGGGGTTTAAACCGGTGGCTCGGGGACCACCAGTGGTCCTTGAGAGGGATCCAGGTGGTCCCCAGGCTAACCCTAACCCTAAATGATGGAAAGTTGCTTAACCACATGTAGGTCCATTTTGTTTCATGTTTACACTCTATAAGAGTTAAAATATGATCTGTATGTTTGACTGTTTTGTTTCCCAAATCCAGGCTAGAATTGTGGACAAAAGCAAAAAATAATTCTTTAGTTTTTGGTCTGTGGGGCTAAATTGTCCTCAAATGGTGGTCTGTGACTGAAATTGTGAATAAATAGTGGGGCCCTGGGATCAAAAATGTCCTAATTCTGGTGGTGTTTCCATTTTGGCCCTGTGCAATCACTTCACATAAATGAAGTGAAGAAAACAACAAGTAAAACACATGAAAAGCATGGTGCGAACCTTCTCCTGGAGACGGCGTGAAATCAGGGATGGGATATCTAGGGAGGATATACTGCAAAGATATCCCTTTCTAAGGGCACCCTATAGGAGTTCATTAACCTTATTTGGTTAAAAAATCATGTTGTGATGCACGTTACAGTGTATCACAGCAACACAATGTGAGCTTGTAGATCTGCTCTTTTCTGCATTTTTCCCCCTCCCCATCACAAAACATTTAGATTAGTGCCTATGTAAAATATCAAACTGATATGATTTAAATTGAGGTCAGCGGTATAGAAACAAAACAATACCTCATGTAACTCATGGGAACCTCCCAGACCCGCTTGTAAAATTCAAGATTATTGTGAGATTGACTACAGTATATTATTAGTTGGCAGATTCGGAATGCTAATCACACTTGCGTTTTTTTCTACAGTTTGCTGATGAGGTCGACCAAATCCATCCAGCCACAAGCAGTCGGGCAGATCGCTTCAGAGGGCTTTGCTGGCATTTTGCCAGACGTTCTAAAACATGCAGGAAAATCCCATGCTGAAATCTTCAATGCCACAAGACACCTTGGCTGATGATCTACCAGGTACTGACAGCATTAACAACACTGTACACTTGAATTTCGTTTAGACATAGCCTGGGTTCCTGCCTGATTTGCTGCATTCTGCACATCTGATTTTGGCGCTGGACAAAAATTCTTAATTCCATGATATCAATATCGAATCACCAGGTTCAAAATCGATTTTGGTATTTATGTAGGCCTATTCATTAATGTGTTCATGTCAGAAAGACTGGCTGATGTTATCAGGCTGCATTGATGTGTATGATTGAACTTTTTGTTATCTATATTGTTTAAAATTGCTTTAAAATGTTGATTGAACTTGTGCTTGTTTGTTAATGATTTTTCTTTTGGGGCCTTTTTTCTGAGGGCATACAAATGGAACCAAATGGACCCCTTAGAGTCCATTTGAAAAACCGTCAGAAATCGACTTCAGGGCTGGACTGATGATGCTGCCGTCTGCCGTCAGAGAGAAAATCCAAGACTTAATTGTGATGGGAGGTGAGCATCTGTATTGTCCTACATGGTGGTGCACTTGTTGCTTTTCATTTCCATCACAGTGTAAACCGTTTAGAGCACCCGTACTTCTTGACACACATTTTCATAAGTTGCCTGGACGTTACCTTAGCCAAGAAATCCTGTGAGCTTGGAGAGCGATGAAACCCAGACTTCACCACTGTCAGTATAAATTGATGTTTAAATGATGTGGTTTGTTTACACGTTATCTTTTGGTATTAATATATTGGATTCACCACTTGAACCTTACTCAGACCAAATTTGTTTGCAGAAATGGTAGATATACAGGTACAGTATAGCAGCATCCATTCTTTCTACCAGCTGCTTGAAAAGCAAGCTGGGCAGCCAAACGATTGGCTGCCTCATCTCTAGGCAACCAAACACAATGCCACAAGCCAACATCTCAGCCATGGAATGCTATGCTGATTGGCTGCATTGTCTTTTTAATGACATTGTTCGTTCCTACCCAAACAACTGTGCTGGAACTGAAACAGAGGCAGTTATAGCTTACAGTATATAGATAATGGAAAGTTTTACCCCAAAATGTCAAATGCCCTACCTGCCTTTTTGGTAGTAGTCTCTGTAAGCCAAGTTTGTCTATAACCTTGTGATTGAGAACGTCTTATTGCTCAATGCTACCAGCTCTTGATGATGTGTCTGGAATTACTCTCTCTCTGGTTCTCAATCCTCAGGGTATGCCTTTTATGCTTGGTGACATCACTGTGGCATCACACTGTTAACGTTGTCGTGGCATGACTGTCTGCATATTAAATTATGACAATTTCATGTTGCAGGACACTGACAACTTGGAGGAGATACGGGAGCGGCTCACAGTTGCAATCACTGTATGTACTTCTACGACCAGTTCCAGCTCAGACGTCGCCGTTGTTCTGGAGGGAGTGGAAGTGATCAAAGGCCTTGGAACAATAGCCAGGGCCTGCTGTGTCCTCGTCGGCTTATGCTATGCACTCAACCTCAGTTACCTGAAGGAGTTAAGGTACA
>CM076976.1:52956041-52998541 GCA_039105355.1 Benthosema pterotum | reverse complement strand
GCCTGCGATAAAGCAGGCGAGTGACGAGGGGCGCTATCGCACGGCGTCCGTTTATTTTTGTTTTGTGCACACGCCCACGGTTTATTTTAGACCTCCATTCTGGTGAGTTTTTTATTGATCCTGATTTTTTATCCTCTTTATCCTGATAAATGACCTGTCAGTTTGTTCATACATGTGGAGAGGGACGGTAAAAGACACTTTTCCCTGTTTAAAATGCACGGAAATGTGTGTGCACACAAGGCACGTGCACATACACACAGAGTATGCATGCATGCACATTTTGTAGCACCCCTTAGTGAACGTTCAGCATCCACTATTGTAAATATCTTCCTGCAGCCATGTGGCTGGATGTACTTTGGTTAACCAAACCAAACCCTAATCAGGACTCCGTTAGACTATAGACTTGTAGTAGACTGTAATAGATAATAAAGAAAGGAAATGTTCGAAAGCCCACTCCCATAGCTAAAATCCCTAAAACTAAAGATAGCAAGGAATGTCAAACAATTAAACTTTTAAAAGGAAATATCCATGCCTCCCAACCTTTAATACTTTAGACAATAATTAGACAATAGCCTGTCAGGAAACCAGCATTTAAAGAATGTTACTGCTGAGTGGGCGGATTGGAGCGCCTGATATGTAAATGAAGGTGAGCGTGTGATAGTGGTGCAGGAGGATGTTACACCAGACAGTGATGTGATAGTGGTGCAGGAGGATGTCACACCAGACAGTGATGTGATAGTGGTGCAGGAGGATGTCACACCAGACAATGATGAGCAGGACAAAAGCCGTCGAGAGCAACGAGCGGATTTCTCTCAAGCTCTGAGTCACTCACACGATCTGATTACCACAGAATACACCCTAATACCAGTAACTTGGGGGAATACAAAAGCCTAAATCCTAACCTCACAAAAACTATGCCTAAACCTAAACCTATCGCCACAAAAAAACTGTACCAGAACCAGAAAACTAACAGGATTGCAGCTCAAACCTTGTATAAAAGTGTAAAAGCAGAAACCTAAGTGTAACCTGGTACATGTGTGTGTTTTGTCCACCCTGCAGTGTCTGGTCATCCGTGTCAGATCAACAATGGAGGCTGCAGTGACCTGTGTCTGCTCTCACCTGGAGGAGGATACAGCTGCTCCTGTCCCACAGACTACACCTGGTCAGCTGACAACAAGCAGTGCATGTCCAGCTGCACTGCCAGCCAGGTGATTACACTGCTGGAATAACTGTAAAATATGTAAACATTTTAAAATTGTGGAACATTATTTTTAGATCATGGTCCGGTCCTTGACATACAAACATTTGAGAACCACTGATTTAGATTTTTTTTTTTTGCTTGACCAGACCAGACTGCTTGCGTGTTGCATGTTGTATGCGGTGGCAGTCAGAGGTAAAGAGAATTAAGTCTCTGTATTTCACTGTAAAACAACCACAGAGCTATGCAATCAACAGCATTCATCACAGCCACACAGCTTCCCTGGGAGGGACAGATACGTGGACAGCTCTGACCATTAACTTTGCTGTTTGTGGTGACTGATATGATATGATATGATGATACTAAGTTGCAGGTTTCTACAGGTCACCACTATTGGTGTGACACACGCACACACACACACACACACACACACACACACACACACACACACACACACACACACACACACACACACACACACACCACACACACACACACACACACACACACACACACACACACACACACACACACATTTTAACATCTTTATTTGTATTCACATTTAACAAGGAAATCTTGAACACAAACAATAGTAGATGTGCAAGCTTGGGAAACTCTCTCTGCAACAAGTGCTAGGATACAGATCAAGGGTACAGGAAGCAACGTCTTCTCCATATATGGCGACTGCCAATTATTGCAGATACTGAACAGAATTTTGCCAGTGCCTTAGCTCTGGGTTTGGGAACACCTGCAATCTGCAGGCCCCTCACCACTGATTTGTGGACATTACCAAGGCTTCCGAAAATAAACACCAGCAGTTTGCATTTGTAGCCAAGCTGTATAATAGTATCCCTTAGATGCTGGTACTTAAGCACCTTAGTAAGGAAAGCCTCTTCCAGACTGTGGTCAAATGTACAGGCCACTTCCAAAATGGTCACTTCCCTACTGTCCTCATCAACAACAACAATATCCGGTGTGTTAGCAGTAACATCTGAAAATACGTCAATTCCGTTATTGTACATGAACATGGCAGTTGAAACACGTGAGTGCTTGTACATTTTGACAGATGACGGGATATATGAGCTCAAGTCCTTAGCGAACAGGTCAACAATTCTGTCATGCCTAGCAGTGTACATTCCCTTATATACAAAGCAGCCATTAAGAATATGTGACAATGTTTCTGTAACAGGGGTGTGGTCGTGGTGCAGACAATGAGGAGGAAACCTGTTAGGGTACCACAGAGAAAGGTTGAGTCTGGTTGGAAGGACCTGTAATCTGGCTTTAACTGTAAAACGGACTATCTCCTCATCAACTGTATAATTCTTGAATATTGCGTGAGATACTGTGTGGTCTGCATCAGGGAGGCAAGCAAGCTTTCCCTGTAGGTTTAATCCAGTCCAGTGTTGTTGTTGTTTTTGCTGTTGTAACGATAGAAGGTACCTGCGTGCAGTGTCTGGTGATATAAGATGTTCTGTATCTATGGCGGTAGCCCTTACTGTGATCAAACGGTTGGTAATAATGTCCTCGGTAACTGTTACAATTTCCGAGTCAGGTTTAATCCAGCTCAGGGATATCCCAGTTCTAACACACAGGTCATTGAGGTCAGGCCAGTCTGATGACACCCCAAACCCAGTAGCATGTGAGTCCATTTTCAGGTTTGCCTTTTTTCTGAACCCCAAGAAACTTGGCTGGCCTTCTGCTGCTAGTGGCACCTTACGCCGTTTCATGTCTAGAAACAGGGAAGATCTAGCAAGTTCTCTGACAGTCTTGTCATCACTGTTTAACATGTTCACCAAGTGAGACAGCCTTGTGGCATTATATATCCACTCCACATTCGGCACACCAAACCCACCAACTTGTTTGGACTGGAAAATAATGTCTCTGGTGGTGTGGGTATTAAGCCCGAACCACTTTCTCACAAAGTGAACTAACTTATCATTCAGATCACTAAGCGTTTTGCATGCTAGATGAACGTTAGAGAAGAGGTGGTGTACCCTGGCCAGGGCCACCTGTCTAATGGCCTCTAACTTCATTAGCAGTGGTAGTGGTGAGGCATCGATCAGGTTCAGCCTAGCTGTGAACTCAGATGTTATGTACTCGACCTGTTCTTTCCATTCTCCCGCTATATTAAATCTATGCCCTAGATAGTTGTATGTTTCATGTAAATCATACACACGTATGGGCTGTGAGTTGATGGTGAACTCAGGGCTTTTGTCAGCCTTAGACTTATACCAGCGGTTGCCACCACTACGCCTCTGGTATAGAACAGCACACTTGGTGTGTTTTGTCAGCCTTAGACTTATACCAGCGGTTGCCACCACTACGCCTCTGGTATAGAACAGCACACTTGGTGTGTTTTGCCTCTAGACCAGACCAATCTAGAAAGCTATCTGTTCTAGTGAGCATGTTTTTAATAACGCTTTCTTCCCGAGAGGCAATCTGAACATCGTCCGCATACCCCTGGACGGGGTTTGGGGACAGTACGTTGGGTGGGGCACATTCACACAACCACTTAATCCACCCATTGATGGCGAGGACAAAGTTAATGGCACTCCATGGGCAGCCTGTTTTAATGCCGACTTGGAGAGGTATTGGCTCTGTCAGCTGTTTACCACAGATAACTTGTATGAAAGAGGATTCATACACGTCTTTAATGATATCGATAAATACCTGAGGCAGGTGTATTGTTTCTAAGGCATATATCATGATATCATGAGACAGAGAACCAAAAGCGTCACGAAAGTCCAGGAAGACAGAATAGAATTTACATGATTCATGTTTAAAATCATCGATCCCACTTTTAAGACAAAATACATGTTCATTCATCCCCTGTCTATTTATATATGCCTTCTGCTTGGGTGACAGGATTTCATTGTCTATCAGCCAGGGAAGCACACGAGACAGGATGCATTTCATAAACACTTTGTAAATGGTGAGGAGGAGGGAAATGTCTCTCCAAGTTGATGGATCATGAGGTAGCAGTGGCGTAGGGAGGGCAACGCGCATAACGCGCAATGCGTTGGGCACCACGTGACCGGCAGGGCACCATTAAAAATAAAATAAAAAATCTATAAATATGCATTTTCCCGAGAAAACGTTGAATCTGCTTTGTGCCCCTCTCCAGAGACATGGTGCCCCCCTGTTTGTCACGCAGTCCCTTAAGCTAATTTCGTCAAATAGATTTGGGAAATAGATAACGGGATTTCAAAGCCACGTGCGGGCACAGACTGTGCCAGCATTGGAGATGTCCACAGAAGCGCCAGTTCAATTCATCTCCTTATTTATGGATTGTCCTATAAACAGCTCTAGACAGCTGCCTGCTGTCGGTCACTTGCTTGTGTTTAGGTAATGTACAGTATATAATATAATTAAATACATTAATTAACTTGTGACAATGCTGCTGCTTTCACGTTTCCACTGAAATCCCGACGGTTACATTTTTCTTGATTCCGCTTCGTAGAGAAGACCTACCTGCATATCCTATACAGCATCTGATAGAGTGATTTTTGCCGGTCACGCTGCATTTTGAAATGTACAAAATGGTCCAGAATTGAAGGAGATATGAATGATCAAAAAGATGTCTGTTTTGCCGCGAATTTCGCGACTTTTTTTTTTGCAATTTAAACGTTTAATTTAATAACGTTTTGCAGACTTGGGATAAATGCCACATACAGCAAAAAACATGGAACATGTTTTTTCAACATAACATGTTGAATGGTAAGAAATGATCGAGAATTGACCCAGCTGTAATTGTTTGAAAGTACGAGCTAAAATACTCAGCCAGGCTGCGGGCTTATTCAGGGCCGCAGCGCCACTACTAGGTTTTGGAGGCCCTAAGCATAACTGGTCAGGGATGCCCCCCACCACCACCTCACCCTACACACGCCCCCACCTCTCTGTGTAGGCTGCAAGGGTGCAGCCTACATGAGGATTTCAGTAGGATTTCACAGGGGCTGTGGTTAATTTGCTGGTCCAGGCTATAGCTTGGGCCAGGAATTCAGGGAAGGAAAAACAGGGGTTGACACTAAGGTCTCGGAGGCACTTGCCATCGGAACGTAAAAATGAAACCAAATGGACCCTTGCAGGTCCATTTGGTTTCATTTTACACTCTCAAGAGTTAAAATTCATCATCTTAATTAGCCCAGGTCTACACAACTAGAGAATGTAGAAGATTAATGGTCATTTTGATCTGTATGTTAATTTCCCTGTTTTGTTTCCCAAACCCAGCCTGGAATTGTGTAGGCCTATAGCTAGAAAGCAGGGAAAGACATAGAGGCAGAGTGCAATGACTGCCTCAAAGACAAATTTATCTTGTGTTGTGTTATAGTGCACTAAGTTGCACACTTGCCCGATCGGCAACCAGGTAGCAGTCTTCACTTGCCCGACCATTTTTTTTTTTTACTTTCCACGGGCAAGCACTCAAGTGTTGGTGTCAACCCATGAGAAAAATCGCCCTTGCAACTGAGAAACGAGAAATGTGTAGTGGTGGGGGATTCGGGGAACTATACATTACAATGGCATTAGGAAGGTTGTTCCAAGGTGTTACACTTCATTAATTCAGCCTTTTGTTATCAAATGAGTCAAAACCTGTTTAACTGGTTCTGGAGACTGGAGGTGTTGGATCGTTCTGAAAACAACAGGATGGCTAATGGACCATCACTGCTTATGTGTGTGTGTGTGGGGGGGGGGGGGGGGGGGGGGGCACCAGAAAGCATTTGTGCTTAGGGCACCCAAATGGCTAGCAACGGCCCTGTCAGGTACATTGTCTTTTTTTGGGATACGATGAATATGGCTCCTTTCCAGGATTCGGGCACTCTCTTATTGTCCATGCAGACATTAAAGATAGAGGTTATTTTTTCACAGACTTGTGGAGTCTTAAGGCTTTCATATGTTACCCCATCTATGCCACTAGCCCTGTCATTTGGTAGGCTGTGCAAGACAGACCTTACTTCATCAGGTGTAAAGTGGGAAGTGCTAGGGAAAATCGCAGGGGGTACTCCTTGCAGGCTATTTTCCCACGGAGGTGGGGGGAGTGGGTCACTGATCACTGTTTGTCTGCGACATTTATTTTCATAGTGGTTTTTAACCATAGTGACGTCACTGGGACAAGGAGGCGGGTCGGGATACTCGCTGTCATTTAAAATGATTTGGATCGCTTTCGATCGTCTGTGCTGCCACAAGTAAGCAAGTTTATTCCTACTCACTTTTTTGTGGCGCGCCCGGGTCGAGCTGAGCTGGGGCTGAATAATGTCACGTACAAAACACAATTGCCCCTCGATCCATTCCGCAGCGGTAGAGTGACTCAAAGCCTCGGGCGGGGGGCTGACAAGGGGAAACTTTCTCAGGATCCGCATCACATATTTCAGCAGCGCGAAGCCCAGCTGATCTCCTCCTCGGCGTGTTGTTGTAAATACACCGTCCTTGAAGAACATCCCATTCAGTAGTGTTATTAGGCGAATCCATTTCCCTGGGTCTCTAGAAGAAGCGAAGTGCCTCTCTGGTAGTCGCCTGGTGTTAAGCCCAACTCTGAATGCTCTCTCGGTGTTCTGGAAGTCCGTCCATTGTTCATCAGGCAGGGGGTGTTGGTACTGCGTGAAGTCCGTCTCTACTGGCAGCCTGCCCGGTAGGTGTTTCAGGGCAGGGTCGGTTTGCTCCGGTAGCTCGTAGATCCTCCCGCTGAGCAACGCTTGTTTAAAAGCGAGCTTCAGAACGGTAACCAAACACATTGCGATGAGCAGCCTTCCAAGCATTGCTGTCATCTTCTACATTAACGATGGCAGTTACAACGGGTGTGGTGGTGTTTTAGGTGTTAATGCATCTAAAACGAGTTAGTTTAAGTTGCAGAACTGCCACAAACTTTTGCGTGCTGTGACGGGAGCGGCCGCACCTCGCTCCACACACACACACGTGTGTCTGCTTTTGACACATCAGTGATTCTAAAGGTAAACCTGTGTCTCTCTCTTCAGTTTGTTTGTCAGAAGGACACATGCCTTCCGTTGTCATGGAAATGTGACCCTGCAGCCGATGAGTGTGGGGAGAGCTCTGAAAAACCTACAGACTGCTGTGAGTAGAGACTGGAATAATACCTCACTATGAATGCTTTATTACTGTTTACACTGGAATATTACCTCACTATGAATGCTTTATTAATGTTTACACTAGAATATTACCTCACTATGAATGCTTTATTAATGTTTACACTAGAATATTACCTCACTATGAATGCTTTATTAATGTTTACACTGGAATAATACCTCACTATGAATGCTTTATTACTGTTTACACTGGAATATTACCTCACTATGAATGCTTTATTACTGTTTACACTGGAATATTACCTCACTATGAATGCTTTATTACTGTTTACACTGGAATATTACCTCACTATGAATACTTTGCTGCTGTTTACATTGAACAGACAGACAGACAGACAGACAGACATATTTCTGTTGCAGTGAAACATGTTTATTTTATTATTTTTATTTTTCTCCCCAGCTCTCAAAGTTGAACCAAAACGCAACCCAACAGGTAAAAAAATGTGAAATAATTCAAGCTGATTCCAGAATGTATTCTTCCAGGTGTTGTACATAAAGTTACACATTGTTCCTGCTTATCGCTCCCTGCACAGATTCTGGTGACGTCAGGTTGCAGGGAGGTAGCAGTAAGTGCAGCGGTGCTCTGGAGATGCTACACCAGGGAGACTGGAGACGAGTGTTGGCTTGGTTTGACTGGAACCGGATGTCATCGTCTGTGGTGTGTCGGCAACTAGACTGTGGCTCTGCCGTTTCAACAGAATTCACTCCTACTCCTAAACGTGAATCTGGATGGATAATTCCATCTTCCTGCGTTGGCTCTGAGTCTTCACCGGCGCAGTGTGGTGCAGTGAAGTCCCATCAT
The DNA here is from genome assembly GCA_039105355.1 of Benthosema pterotum. NCBI lineage: Eukaryota > Metazoa > Chordata > Actinopteri > Myctophiformes > Myctophidae > Benthosema > Benthosema pterotum. The sequence goes on along the minus strand of CM076976.1, from coordinate 52,990,446 downwards.
GGCAACGTTACTCTGAAGGTCAACTGTTCAGGTACAGCAATGACTTCAACGATGTAAACGCTTTGTCATCTTCAACAGGCTTTGAAACCAAACTCAGAGGTCAGAGGTCAGCAGTAGACGTACAACACTCACAGAATAGCATCAAACCAATCTGTCACAGCCGGAATATCTCAGCTTTATTGATTAAACACTACTTTACCAAGCTGAGAAATTTGGGGTTTCTTTAATGTCTATTAATCCAAAAATAATAATAGTTTTATCATGTATTATATAGTTTTATCTGCCGTACATTAGCTGTTTTTAGCATCAGTGGCTATCCCCAATAAGATTCCATGGTGTGACATTGAATATCCAAAGTTCTGCGCATGCACGTGACCTGACACATCTTTACGGATCAGATTGACGTAAACAACAATGTTTAGAAGACAAATGAGTTCACGGCTGTCTATTTTGTGTAGTTTTCACTTTCGGTGTTTTTTGCACATAGCTGGCGCTGGCTCTGAGTGGAGCCACCAGGTGGCGCCATATATCCAACATTCAATGAGCATAATTTTAAACATTAAATATTAAAAACTAAATATTAAACATTACACATTAAACAAGGACAGTTGGATCTACAGCTTTGGTCTGAAATGAAACACCAACTAGACTTCCTGGTCATGTGCAATGACTATCTAATCAGGACACGAAGCCAAGACACCCACGGGGGAGTCCACATTGGTTCATGGGATGAAACAGACATGCACAGTACAGACCTATGATAAATAAAGAGGATGAAGCACGGGGGCGTGGCGCAGGCTGGTGCCGGAGGTTTGCACATGCTCAGTGTAAACAGGAACTGCTATGGTGGAATGTTCCAGCAGAGGCGCTAGAATTACTGAACCTGAACTGAAATGATAAAAAATAATATAAAAAGAGAATACTTTAATGCTTCTGTTTTTAGTTTAAATATTATGTCAATTTAACTACTGTGTGGAGGAAAAAGCTGTTTATAATAGACTGAAAGACAAGGGCAAACAGCCTACATTTACTGAATGGAAATGTTTTGTACATTGTTCTTTTTGTAGATTTTCCCTGTTCGTGATGGTTGCTTTAATTACAGACAGTACATGTGTCAACTTTTATTTTTGTGAAATGACAAAGAAACATGGATACTGTTCATTTAAACAGTGGAAGGATTATATAAAATGTTTGAAAAGGGAAGAGTGATGCTGTTCAATTCACAACTACTCTGGATCTCATTATTTACATCACACGTTATGGGATTTCTATCTAGCGCCTCTGCTGGAACATTCCACCATAGCAGTTCCTGTTTACACTGAGCATGTGCAAACCTCCGGAACCAGCCTGCGCCACGCCCCCGTGCACTATCCTCTTTATTTTTATCATAGGTACAGACCAGGAAGTCAAACCATCCAAGAGACCAATGGCATGCATGGTTTGCAAGCGTTAAACTTCCTGGAATGTACTGCGCATGTCTGTTTCCTCCCATGAACCAATGTGGACTCCCCCAGAGGTGCCTTCGCTTCTTGTCCTGATTAGATAGTCATTGGTCATGTGACTAGGTCAGGTGATGTGGATTCACACATTAAAGTTATTCCTCTCATAATATCATGCAAGAAATTGGAGACATTTTAATTCATCTTGTTCCAATAGTCTCTCTCTCTCTCTCTCTCTCTCTCTCTCTCTCTCTCTCTCTCTCTCTCTCTCTCTCTCTCTCTCTCTCTCTCTCTCTCAGAGTCAGTGAGGTTGGTGAATGGGTCTAGTCAGTGTTCAGGCAGAGTGGAGGTGAAATCTAATCACTCCTGGCTTTCCATATATGAAGCTGACTTTGACCAGAAGGATGCTGAGGTGGTCTGTAGGCAGCTAGCCTGCGGAGCTCCTTCAGCCCTCCAGGGGGCGCTCTATGGAGAGGGCAACGTTTCAACATGGACCGAAGAGTTCCAGTGTGAAGGCACCGAGTCTGCTCTCCTGGACTGTAGAACCTCAAACTCATCTAGAAACTCCAGCTCACCTTACAAGACTGTTGAACTCACCTGCTCAGGTAAAGGTCAAGCTGTACTTTTAGTTTAGATTTTTACATACCATATTCTATTATAATAAAAGTTAATATTACCTTTTAAATGTTTCCTCTCTTTACAGTGGTTCTGTCTGTGAGGTTGGTGGGAGGAACCAGTAACTGTGCTGGTACACTGGAGATGCAGCACCAGGCAGAGTGGAAACCAGCGGATGGTGATGACTGGAACCTGAAGTCATCAGCTGTCGTGTGTCGACAGCTGGACTGCGGCTCTGCCGTTTCAACAGAAAGGAGAGCTTTGTTTACGCGCGACGCTGTATGGAGGGTTACACCTTACTGTGCTGGTTCTGAGCCTTCACTGAGTGACTGTGTCACAGTGGAGACTTCTAACATCACACGGAAAGGCTTGGTCACAGGCAGAACCACTGTGACATGTTCAGGTAACTCAGCAATGATTAGAACAATGGCTCCAATCTTTCAGTCAAACAACTGGCATCTGATGTTATTTTTGTCTCTCTCTCTCTCTCCAGAGTCAGTGAGGTTGGTGAATGGGTCTAGTCAGTGTTCAGGCAGAGTGGAGGTGAAGTCTGATCACTCCTGGGTCTCCATACATGAAGCTGACTTTGACCAGAAGGATGCAGAGGTGGTCTGTAGGCAGCTAGCCTGCGGAGCTCCTTCAGTCCTCCAGGGGGCGCTCTATGGAGAGGGCAACGTTTCAACATGGACCGAAGAGTTCCAGTGTGAAGGCACCGAGTCTGCTCTCCTGGACTGTAGAACCTCAAACTCATCTAGAAACTCCAGCTCACCTTACAAGACTGTTGAACTCTCCTGCTCAGGTGAAGGTCAAACTGTACTGTTGGTTGTATTATCATACATTCCATAATGGGAGTCATATTAATTGTTGCTGTTTACTCTCTCGTCTCTGTACAGAATCTGATGCTGTCAGGTTGATAGGGGGAACCAATAAGTGTTCTGGCATACTGGAGATGCAACACCAGAGAGAGTGGAGACCAGTGGATGGTGGGTCTGCCTGGAACCAGAACTCCTCAGCTGTCGTGTGTCGACAGCTGGACTGCGGCTCTGCCGTTTCAACAGAAAGGAGTTCTGGTTCCACACACAAACCGTCCTGGAGGATGACAACCTCCTGTGACGGCTCAGAGTCTTCAATGAATCATTGTGGAACAAAGATGTCCGCTACTTCCTTCTACGTACTGGAGGTGAACTGTTCAGGTAACAAACTACTGCGACTGCAGTAATATATAGTAATATAAAATAACGTTGTATCCACTGATTGTGTGTAGAACTGCTGTGTGACTGTGTGTTCCTTTCTGTCTCTCTCTCTATAGAGTCAGTGAGGTTGGTGAATGGGTCTAGTCAGTGTTCAGGCAGTGTGGAGGTGAAGTCTAATCACTCCTGGGTCTCGGTGTATGAAGGTGACTTTGACCAGCAGGATGCAGAGGTGGTCTGTAGGGAGCTAGCCTGCGGAGCTCCTTCCATCGTCTGGGGGGTGCTCTATGGAGAGGTTAACAATCCAATGACGACCAAAGACTTCCAGTGTAAAGGCAACGAGTCTGTTCTCTTGGACTGTGTAACTTTAACATCCACTAGAAACATAAGCTCACCTGGCAAGACCGTGGGACTCACCTGCTCAGGTAAAAGACAATCTAAACTTTTGATTTCGATTATTATGTCATAAATAAACAAATGCTGATCTTTGCTGTTTACTCTCCTGTCTCTGTAGAGTCTGCTGATGTCAGGTTGGTGCAGGGAACCACTAAGTGTATTGGAATACTGGAGATGCAACACCAGGGAGAGTGGAGACCAATGGATGGTTGGTCTGACTGGAACCAGAACTCATCGTCTGTAGTGTGTCGACAGCTGCACTGCGGCTCTGCCGTTTTAACAGAAATTACTTCAGGCTCTACATATGGACCTGTTTGGTGGATTTCCTCTTTCTGTGTTGGATCCGAGTTCTCACTGAAGGAGTGTGGAACAAAGGTGTCTGGAAATTCCACTGCCAGACTGAAGATTGTCTGTTCTGGTAAAACAACGACTTCAATAATGGCACATTTACATTATCTCTTCTAGAGTATCTGCCTGTACAATATATTTTAATTAAACGGGACATACAGTCAAATCTACTGAATTGCCAATTTCAGCCAATCACCTCTGATCTTGTTCCAGATATGCTGTTTAAACCAATCATCGCCTTGGTACGGCCCATTTCTGAAAGCCAGCAGCAGGGGCTGCAGGCGATGGAGGGTTCCTGCTCTGTCCAGCCAGCTGCCAATCACTCTGTATCCAACACAACGCACAACATCACATCACTGGAACCAACACAACGCACAACACCACTGAATTCAACGCAAAACACAACACCACTGAATTCAACACAAAACACAACACCACTGAATTCAACACAAAACACAACACCACTGTATTCAACACAACAGACAACATCAGTGGTTACAGCACAACAGACAACATCTGTAGATGCAACACAACAGACAATATCTCTAAATGCAACACAGCAGACAATATCTCTAAATGCAACACAACAGACAACATCTCTAAATGCAACACAACAGACAACATCTCTAAATGCAACACAACAGACACCATCCCTGGACACAAGCCAACACACAACAACTCTGGGTACGTTTGTACGTTCCATTTCTGAAAGCCAGCCTCAGCGGCTGCAGGTGATGGAGGGTTTCAGCTTCAGCATCAGATGCTCCATCCGGCCGCAGTACCCAGGAGGCTTCTTCCACCTCACCTTCACTGGATCCGACACAACGCACACCTACACCCAGCCTGTCAATCACTCTGTGTCCAACGCAGCACACAACACCACTGAGTCCAACACAACATCACTGGATCAAACGCAGCACACAGCATCACTGGTTCCAACACAACGCACAACACCACTAGATACAACAACGCAACACACAACACCACTAGATACAACAACGCAACGAGCAACACCACTAGATACAACAACGCAACACACAACACCACTAGATACAACAACGCAACAAACAACACCACTAGATACAACAACACAACAAACAACACCACTAGATACAACAACGCAACGAACAACACCACTAGATACAACAACGCAACAAACAACACCACTAGATGCAACGACGCAACACACAACATCTCTGGATACAACGCAACACACCACACCACTAGATACAACACTGAACACAACATCTCTGGATACAACACAGAACACAACATCTCTGGATACAACGCAGCACACCACACCACTAGATACAACACTGAACACAACATCTCTGGACACAGCTCCAAACCTCACTGGATGTAACGAAACTCAGAACCACACCCAGACAGCTGCCAATCACTCTGCCACCTTCCTGTTTCCTGCAGCAAACCACACCCACCAGGGAAGTTACAGCTGTGTTTATCACATCCACGTGTTCCATCACAACTTCTCCTCCAAGAGCGACGTCCTCCTTCTCACTGTCAGAGGTAACATGAATTGTGGACTTTTCAGGTCGCATGTTGAAACTCAATCAGGCAAAATCAGAGCTGTTCTTTCATGAAGGTGGATGTTCTAACACATTTAACATTTCCCTTACAGCATCTCATCTGACCTCTAACATTATCAAATGTACAGTGCTGCCCTTAATCCTGATAATCGCCGTCCTCTATCGTCTCCGGAAGGTAACCGTACTTTACTTAAATCTACTTAAGACTACAATGTACATCTAGCAGTCAGATGTTTTGTTTTATTTTTTAACAGATCCATGTCTGAGCTAATGAATTAAATCCAGGCACTGCTGTTGTTTCTCCAGGTCATCAGAAGGCACTGCACAAGACAGCAGGACATGGCTGTTGTTTATTATAATGTAAGACGGGACAACGTCGAGATCGTTTATTATAACGAGTTTGCTCGTTCCGATGCTGAAGCCGGACTGAGTGAAGAGACAGAATACCAGCAGTATGATGATGTGGGTGTACCAGGTGTATCAGGTGTACCAGGTGTACCAGGTGTATCAGGTGTACCAGGTGTACCAGATGTACCAGGTGTACCAGGTGTACCAGGTGTACCAGGTGTATCAGGTGTACCAGGTGTATCAGGTGTACCAGGTGTATCAGGTGTACCAGGTGTACCAGGTGTATCAGGTGAACAGGGAGGTGTTGAAGCTGCAGAATACCACCAGTATGATGATGTGGGTGAACAGGGAGGTGTTGAAGCTGCAGAATACCACCAGTATGATGATGTGGGTGTACCAGGTGTACCAGGTGTATCAGGCGTACCAGGTGTATCAGGTGTACCAGGTGTATCAGGTGACTCTGAAGGGGCAGAAAGAGACAGGACAGCTCCTACATGGACTCCTGTGGAGTGGATCATTAAAAACTTCTGAGAGAACACAACAGTAGGTTAGGTTACAGATACTAGTTGGTTACAGATACTAGTTGGTTACAGATACCAGTTGGTTACAGATACTAGTTGGTTACAGATACTAGTTGGTTACAGATACTAGTTGGTTACAGATACTAGTTGTTGGTTACAGATACTAGTTGTTGGTTACAGATACCAGTTGGTTACAGATACTAGTTGGTTACAGATACCAGTTGGTTACAGATACTAGTTGGTTACAGATACTAGTTGGTTACAGATACCTGTTGGTTACAGATACCAGTTGGTTACAGATACTAGTTGGTTACAGATACTAGTTGGTTACAGATACTAGTTGGTTACAGATACCAGTTGGTTACAGATACCAGTTGGTTACAGATACCAGTTGGTTACAGATACCAGTTGGTTACAGATACTAGTTGGTTACAGATAACAGTTGGTTACAGATACCAGTTGGTTACAGATACCAGTTGGTTACAGATACTAGTTGGTTACAGATACTAAGAGAGGCGACAGCAGTGTTTGTTGTTTGTTTTTAAATATCATGGTAGGTTTTCAGGAATAGAAAGCCACCGTTTCTATAAGCTTGGATTTCCCACCGATTATGTCATGGGAGAGGGGTTTCTGAACTGCCCACAGCCCTCCTAGGAGACAGACTGGTTTCTGAACTGCCCTCAACCATCCTAGGAGACAGACTGGTTTCTGAACTGCCCACAGTCCTCCTAGGAGACAGACTGGTTTCTGAACTGCCCACAGCCCTCCTAGGAGACAGACTGGTTTCTGAACTGCCCACAGTCCTCCTAGGAGACAGACTGGTTTCTGAACTGCCCACAGCCCTCCTAGGAGACAGACTGGTTTCTGAACTGCCCTCAACCATCCTAGGAGACAGACTGGTTTCTGAACTGCCCTCAACCATCCTAGGAGACACAGACTGGTTCCTAAACTGCCCACAGCCCTCCTAGGAGACACAGACTGGTTCCTGAACTGCCCACAGCCCTCCTAGGAGACAGACTGGTTTCTGAACTGCCCACAGCCCTCCTAGGAGACAGACTGGTTCCTGAACTGCCCACAGCCCTCCTAGGAGTTGAAAAATGTAGATTTACATTAATGAGGATCTACCTGTATTATATGAAGATGTGTTGAAAAGTGATGACATCGTCCTTCAAAGAGGTCGTGACATTTAAAAAGAAAACCAAAATCTACTGAATGTTCAGTTGTTTGTTTTCTGGGTGTAAATAAATGGAAATGTCCTCAGACTAGAAGATATGATCTTTGTAACTGTATAGGGCCTATGTATAAGACGTGTATTTTATTTGTTTAGTGCAGTGGTCCCCAAACTAGGGCCTGCGGGCCGCACACAGCCCACCTCTACATCTGAACCTAGTAAAAAAAAAAAATCATAGGATTTTCTTATAGGATTCCTATAAGATCCTATAGGATTCTTATAGGAATCCTATTGGAAATCCAATAGGATTTGTTCCAAAATCTGACAGGACTTTTCTATTGTAATCCTAGAGGATCTTTTGACTAGGGAAGGGAACCCTGAACAATACCAGAGACTAGGGCTGTTGAATGATTACAATTCTTAATTAGATTAATCACAGCTTCATTAATTAAATCATGATTAATCACCAACTGTGTACACAATACGCCTGTTTTCCTGTACAGGATTTGAACATTTTAAAGAAAGAAACAGAATGTGAGAAGCATGTCGTTAATGGGTCCATTTGGTTAGCTATGTGTTTGGTTGTTTACATGCCGTCGCTGCCGGGTGTTATCCCTTACATCAGGGGTTTTCAACAGGTGGTCCGGGGACCACCAGTGGTCCCTGAGAGGGTTCCAGGTGGTCCCCAGGCTAAATGATGGAAAGTTGGTTAACCAGATGTAACTCTTGAGAGTGTGAAAATGAAACCAAATGGACCCTTGCGGGTCCATTTGGTTTCATTTTCACACTCTCAAGAGTTAGAATATTCATTCTCTGAATTAACTCTACATGCATTTAATGAATGAAGTCTGCACTGTTTTGTTTGCAAAAGTCCAGCCTGGAATTGTAAACAAAACCAAAATTATTCTTTAGTTTTAGTTCTTTGGGGCTAAAATGTCCTCAAATGGTGGTCCGTGGCTCAAATTCAAAATAAATGGTGGTCCCTGGTGTCAAAAAGGTTGAAAACCCCTGCCTTACATCAGAGGTGCCCATACTTTATTTTTTTATTTTATTTTTTTTTTTACTTGAGAGCTATACTTTCAAAATGACAACAAGATCTGCACTTCAAAAAAGTGATTATTCCATAGAAAGTTTGAGCTTTGAAATAGTGGTGATGGTGTTACTTACTGTTATATAGCAGGGGTTTTCAACCTTTTTCATCTCAGGGACCACCATTTATTCAGGATTTGAGCCACGGACCACCATTTGACGACATTTTACCCCACAGACCCCAAATCTAAAGATTTATTTTGCTTTTGTCCACAATTCCAGGCTGGATTTTGGAAAGAAAACAAGACAAACATGCATTCCAAAATGGCTAATTCAGATGATGCATTATGTAACTCTTGAGAGTGTAATAATGAAACCAAATGGACCCGCCAGTGTCCATTTGGTTTCATTTTTACGTTCTCAAGAGTTACATCTGGTTAACCAACTTAGCTGGGGACCACCTGGAACCCTCTCAAGGACCACTGGTGGTCCCCGGACCACTGGTTGAAAACCCCTGTTATATAGTGTTTAAGAATAATGCACTTAGAGGGGGATAATTGGAAGGTTTTCTTACCACTGACGTTTAAAAACAGTATTTGAGGTTTGTGATGTGGTGAGTTTATCTCTTGCACGCCAAACTGAGAACTTTGACATTGTTTTGTCTTGGTCAAAATAACAATTATTCTCAATTTTCTAATTCTGTGGACTCTCGAAAATTATGTAATTTATGTAATAAATATAATTTATATTAACTCTTGAGAGTGTAAAAATGACCCGTGAGGGTCCATTTGGTTTCATTTTAACACTCTCAAGAGTAGATAGAGAATAGAATAGATAGAATAGATCTAGATCTATTCTATTGTAGCGTGCATGGGGAACCCTTTCTGCACAAAATTGCAAAGTGGAACATAAATTCTTGTTGGATTAAAGGCCTGGCTGGAAGGACATAGAGCAGGGAACCCTTTTCCTGCCCCTGACTCCTGACCGGACAGTGAACCCCCCTGGTCCACACAGACCAACCGCTCAATCAGCATAAAACAGAGATAAGGACTCTACAACACCCAACACTTGGATGACATGAGATTAACTGGCCCAAACAGGCCAGCTTGACTAAAACCTCCATGCAGGAACAAGTGATGTGATTACAATGTGCCTTCGAACCACAAATTACCCTAGTATTTAGTAGTTTTAGTTAGTAGCGTATGTATGCATGTTGTGTTGAAATTATTGTGATGTTGATTCAAATAATTATATCCCTTATACCTTATACTTACTTTAGTTGTACTGTTTGGTATCATAATGTGTGAAATTCCATACTGATTTAGTTTTGGCAGTCAAATATGATGTTGCAATGTCCTACATGATATTGTATTTAAAAGGGACTTTATGGACCAATATTAACAAGAGAGAGATAGAGCAGTTCCACTGGAAGTGGGTGGGACGACCCCACTCTGAGAGCAAGGGGGGGTGATGTCCCAACCCCTCCCATCTCAGGACAAAATCCAGGAACTATTGTTTCTTCCCTCTCTTCTCTGGCACTGACTGAATCTGAACACTTCACTCACATGAGACAGCTACCAGGGCCAGCAGGGAAACGCCTGCTAGGCCCCGGGTCTTCCACGGTTGCGCTGACGCCCACCGACACTGCCATGCGGCCTGCCAGTCCATGCTGGATCAACCTGCTCCGCAGACCAACGCCCTGTCTGTACCGCAACGTGTGTCTGACTCTCTGAGTTCCGCCAGTACTCCATCAACCCTACTACAACCTGTGAGATGCCAGCCTAGATACCACCAGCAGCACTGCCAGTGTACTGCCACCCTCTTTGCAGACAACCACGCTGCCAACCTGTCAGCGCCATCATCGCCACATGTTCTACTACAGACGACCAGCTCCGGCCCTCCTGCTCTCCTCTACACGGGACAGCCACTTCCTCTGACAACTGACAAAGCGGCCTCCAAAGACTGGTTCACCCCAAAGGAGTGAGCTGCAGCCTACAGCCCGCATTGTCCAACCCAGAGCCACGGACAGGTCGTATGAAACTGAACATGTAAATGATGACAACACCGGTATGAATGTGTGGTTCTGCAAATGGCAGACATGGTGCGACTGCGTGCATAGTTCTATAGCTGCCCTCTACCCATTAGCCACTGAGCCTATTGTTCACTTACTCCACTCATGCCCCGCAATTACATCTTGAAGTTATTCTTCAGTTATTATTCTTGTTTTATTTTCATTTATTTTATTTGCACTCTACACTATATCCTGAAGTATACTTTATGCTACTAACACCTTAGCCTTTACCCAGTAGGAATAAATACCATCACTTTTACTTTATTTTATTGTTACCTCTTTTATTTCAAAATGATGATTTCCACTTAACCATTTCATTCTATCCATGTATATCCATTTTGTTTAATAAACTGATGATTTAATCAAGAAGTGGTTATGTCCTCTGTATCATCCCTTACAGTATAATACGGTTTTGATATATTTAATGTGGTCCGTCCAAGAACTCATGTTACATTAACAGTGACGTGAACAATATAATTAAATTATATTGTAATATTTTCATATTCAATCTTTCATATTGATTTTACAAAACATGAATATGAAAGGAATATGATATGTTACGTCCTGTATTTGCTACACTATCTATTCTATTCTCTAAGGGTCCAAGACAGTGCCCCTATAGAGATGCGCAGTGACATCACCGCCCCGGTTCCGGAAGTCTTTTCCCCATTCATTTTTCTCATAGACTTTTCGAAAATAATTTATATCAAGACGATTACGCCGCGGCCAAAGCCAACTCAGGTCGTGACAAATCATGACAACAAACACAATATCGTCATATAATATATAATTGGGAAGAAGTAGAAAACGCCATGATACAAGACTTTTTGTTTCGTTTTTCATCTTAGAAATTATTTTATTGTCCCAAAAGTTTGTGTGTGTCATCATGATTCGTCACGACTCGAGTTGGCTTTGTCCGCGGCGTAATCGTCTTGATATAAATTATTTTCGAAAAGTCTAGGAGAAAAATGAATGGGGAAAAGACTTCCGGAACCGGGGTGGTGACGTCACTGCGCATCTCTATTGCCCATGTCTTATGTCCTATATTTTCGGGGACTGTCATGTGCTCTATCTTTTTTTTTCTCAGCATTTGCAGTGCATATGAAAAAAACACATGATGGCACTGCAACAGTGCTTTAGGACAGGGCTTTTCAACAGTGGTCCTTGAGAGGGTTCCAGGTGGTCCCCAGGGTAAATGATGGAAAGCTTATCTACCAGATGTAACTCTTGAGAGTGTAAAAATGAAACCAAATGGACCCTTGCGGGTCCATTTGGTTTCATTTTTACACTCTCAAGAGTTAAAATATACATCGTCTGAATTAGCACCATTTAATTAAGAAGTCTAAACTGTTTTGTTTGCAAAATTGTGCCTGGAATAATGGAATTGTGGACAAAAGCAAAATAATTCTTTCTTCTTGGGGCTGACATGACATCAAATGATGGTCCGTGGCTCAAACGCTGAATAAATGGTGGTCCCTGGTGTCAAAAAGGTTGAAAACCCCTGCTTTAGGATACCATGCACACATGTAACAAAGCGAGACACACTCACAAAGCTCTCGGCAATAAAAATTCTGAAAGATGAGGCAATTTCTTTTTTTTGTTCTTTTTTTTGTGTCCATATCACTATCACGCCCAAAAAGTAGTTCCATGTGATAGGGGCAGGGGTCAAAAACGAAACGAAGGATGTGTTCATATTTAAGATACAATTCAACAACAATACAAATTCTGATCGTTTTGTGGATTAATTTACTTTTACTGTGTGGCCCCAGTGACCTCCACAAAATGACCGGAAATACTGAACTAAATCTAAACTACCCTTTAAAACAATATATACTAAGGGCGCGATTTTCCTTCCACCCCTTGTCCCTAACGTTATGCGATACCCGCAGCGAATTCCCTTATTGCTATTTTGGTCACCTTTTCTCTTCCCTTAGCCACTATTCTTTATGCCGACACCGTTATTTGTTTGTTGCACAGTCCCTTAAGTTGCTAATTCCGTCAAATAGATTTGGGAACTAGATAAGGCCAGCTCAGACCACCCCTTAACCGATAAGAGAAGGCAGAGCCACGTGCGCACGTGCGGGCGTCTGTGCGCTTTGGAGATGTCCACGACTCCACGTGGAAAGGCGCCAGTTCAATTCATCTCCTTATTTATGGATTGTCCTATAAACAGCTGTAGATTGCCTGCTGTCGGTCACTTCCTTGTGTTTAGGTAATGTACAGTATATAATATAATTAAATACATTAATTAACTTGTGACGCAATGCTGTAAATTTCAAAAAAGTCGGCAATTCGTGGCAAAAAAAGACCTTTTTTTGATCATTCATTTCTCGGTCAATTCTGGACCATTTTTTACATTTCAAAATGCAGCGTCACGGGAAAAACCTCCTCTCTCAGATGCTGTATAGAATATGTGGGTAGGTCTTCTCTACGACCCCGCATCGAGCAAAATGTAAGTGTCGGGGATTCGGTGGACCGTTTCCACCAAATTCCCGACACTTACATTTAGCTAGATCCCGCATCGTAGAGAAGACCTACCCACATATTCTATACAGCATCTGAGAGAGGAGGTTTTTCCCGTCACGCTGCACTTTGAAATGTAAAAAATGGTCCAGAATTGACCGAGAAATGAATGATCAAAAAAAGGTATTTTTTGCCGCGAATTTCGGACTTTTTTTGGAATTTACTTTATAACTTTTCGCAGACTTGGGATAAATGCACGCCACATACAGCAAAAAAACATGGAACATGTTTTTTCAACATAACATGTTGAATGGTAAGAAATGATTGAGAATTGACCGAGCTATAATTGTTTGAAAATCAGAGCTATAATCTTGGAGAATAGGCTATACTCATGCATGTATCTGTCCTAAGCCCGCAGTGCTTAGGAGGGTCAGGCTTAGCAGTAGGGATAAGGGAAATAGATAAGGGATGAATTAAAGGGAATGGCAAGACCAACACGGATTGGATGAAAGCTAAAAAACGCCCAAACCACACCTATGCATAATTTAACGGGTATAGGAGGTGTTTAAGGGAGATGGCATGGTTACGAAATTATCAACTTTAGTGTGGGAACGCCTCTTCCCCAATGCTAAGTGCGTTAATTGCGCATAAGGGCTAATGTAACCAAAATCGGGCCCTATATGTGTCTGTTCTGAGGGATACATGTATGCATCAGTGTCTGCACTGCAGGGTGACCAGATCCAAATTGTTCGTTTGAGGGACAGAAGTGTTGCATGTGTGGGACAAGTGGAGTGGGGAAACGGGACAAAATGTGGTTAGCAAATTATTATTAACGTCTTGATGTCAAAAACATTTCAGGATTCCATTTCACCCATAACAAAAACAGCTGATCTAAAATCAAAAATAGCCGATCTACAATCTCAAAACGCGTCGCAGTGCGACGCGTTTTTTATTTGATACGACAGTATGCAATGTGGCCTCTGTAAGAGTGAGTGTGGAAATATAGTGGTACCATGGGGGATTCTTAAAGAAAAACTCAAATTATTAGGGGCATTTTGAACGCTGGTGCCTGTCAGTCACAATGTGGGACAGAGTCTCAGTTTGTGGGACGCTTGAAAAATCTTGAAAATGAGGACTGTCCCACGCAAAGAGGGACATCTGGTCACCCTATGCACTGCAGGCAAGTCAGAACTTTAATAGCCTACATTTATATTTAATATGGTGAGCCTGTAGATCTACTTGGGGCTAGGGGCGCGGTGGAACAGTGGTTAGTGCTGTTGCCTCACAGCTAGAAGGCCCTGGGTTCGATTCCCGCTAGGGGCGCTGCTGTGGGCTGTGGCCGTGGGTGCTGGCGGCGTGTCTGCTAGGGTAGATACCCTCACAAAAACATGCAGTAAAGAATCTACACAATGGCAAACTGTAGGAGAATTGTTATTTTGACCAACGTCAGTTGCCCAAACTTGAAAATCCTTAGTTTTAGGGTCTGAGACACTAAACTTAACATCAAATGGTGGTCCGTGGCTAAATGCAGAATAAATAGTGGTCCCTTGTTAGGACAAAGGTTGAAAACAGCTGCCCCTACGATAATTTAGCGGGATAACAGGTCGGTCAGGAGGGGTAACCATTTCAGTGAGACAACACCACAGATCAGGCATACGAGAGCGGATAATGCAGAAGCCAATCACTCGCCGGAGGCGAACACCTCATTTGCATAGAGTGGCTATAAATACTGGCGCAGCGCCGCCCAGAGCTCACAGTTCTTTTCGTCAGTTCACTGAGAAAGAATCATGCCTGAAGTAGCGAAGCCAGCGCCCAAGAAGGGCTCCAAGAAAGCCGTCAGCAAGTCTGCCGCCAAGGGCGGCAAGAAGCGCAGAAAGTCCAGGAAGGAGAGCTACGCCATCTACGTGTACAAGGTGCTGAAGCAGGTCCACCCTGACACCGGGATCTCTTCCAAGGCCATGGGCATCATGAACTCCTTCGTCAACGACATCTTCGAGCGCATCGCCGGCGAGGCCTCTCGTCTGGCTCACTACAACAAGCGCTCCACCATCTCATCCAGGGAGATCCAGACCGCCGTCCGCCTGCTGCTCCCCGGGGAGCTGGCCAAGCACGCCGTGTCTGAAGGCACCAAGGCTGTGACCAAGTACACCAGCTCCAAGTAAACTGACCTGTCTGCTCTTTACAACACAACGGTCCTTTTAAGGACCACCCATCTTATCAAAGAAAGGGTTGTCCATATATTAAACGAGCGGTCGTTACAGACTGTGTAGGTAGTTGATCAATGTCAGCCGTTTGGCTTTATATAAATTGAGCTCGAGGATCTTTACAAGATTTCATCATCAATGTATGTCTATGATGTATCGTTTCCCGCTCTTCACGGTACAAAAGGACAATGAAGCTACAACTGTACTAGTCTAGTGCAATGGAATGCTAGATGGCTGAGTTATAAAACTGAAAGGATATGAGCCTGAACTTAATTATAAGTGGGTATTTTACATGGACAAGGGAGAGATGGTAGCAGTTGAATACATACTAGTACAATACTATACTCCAGTGATTCCCGCTCTTCCACAGTGTAAAAGGACAATGGAGCAACAGAAGTGCTAATTAGGTGAACTATAAAACCCTGAATTCATAGTGACTACACATATGAACGGCTAAAACTTACAATAGAACCTAAATGTAAGTGGGGGTATTTTACAAGGTCGATATGACAGCAGTTGGGTACAGGTATTTGTTGTGCAAAAGGGATCTAAGCATTCGGACACAGAGAGCATCGTTTAAGACTCTTGTAGACGTGCAGATTACGTTTGTGTTAATCACGGCATTGTGATACTGCCATTGGAAATCATTGCCACTCATATTAAACATATTCAAAGATGTTCAAATCTTGGAGACTCGATGTTGTAGTAGTTTAAACTATTATAAAATTATAACTAAATTATAATTACTATGCGTATTTAGACCACAGCAGGGTGTGTTCAGGACGTTGGAAAACACTTTCATATAGAAATAGTGGGTGGCTCTTAAAAGAGCCTTTGTGGGGTTTGTGTAGTCGAGGTGATGCAGATTTATTTCTTGGCGGCTTTCTCGGTCTTCTTGGGCAGCAGAACAGCCTGGATGTTGGGCAGCACGCCGCCCTGAGCGATGGTCACTCCGCCCAGTAGTTTGTTGAGCTCCTCGTCGTTGCGGACGGCCAGCTGGAGGTGACGGGGGATGATACGAGTCTTCTTGTTGTCACGGGCAGCGTTTCCAGCCAACTCCAGGATCTCAGCGGTCAGATACTCCAGGACAGCCGCTAGATAGACCGGAGCGCCGGCACCCACTCTCTGGGCGTAGTTGCCTTTACGCAGCAGCCTGTGTACACGACCCACGGGGAACTGCAGCCCGGCACGGGATGAGCGAGTCTTAGCCTTCGCCCTGGCCTTTCCACCTGTCTTGCATTTTAAAGTATTTTATTGAATTTCAAGCAATTACAAAATATCGAAACAGTATACAATAGACATAGGAAATATTGACAAATACACAATCCATGATAACTACATGAGATAATTACAAGTATAATTACACAGCAAAAGACATCCGCAGACACTTCATACAGGCTATAATCGTCCCGAGCCGGGAGGCGAACCCGGGCCCTCTCGACAACTATGCAGCCGCTCTACCACTCGGCCACCGGGCCGCTATACAGTTCATAGAGGAAAGTGCAAGGACAGGTGTAATAAAGTGCGCTGTTTCAAAGTGCCTAGTGCCTAAAGTGCCAGAGTGGACCAGTTCATTACAGGGCGCGATCTTTTTAGGTCCAGGGTTTTCCTTCTTTTCAGTTCAGTTGTGATGTGTTTGTAAACAGTCTGTGCATCAATAAAAACATTGGTGATTGATATCTTGCAGCGAGTTGTCCAGAGCTTATAAACTGTTATACAAATACAAAGCCAGAATATGTCGCGATTTTCTTTTTTACAGTTAAAAATTCCATATAAAATTTCCTTACGGCATGGCACCCTTAGACCTAAAACAAACATTTTGCTCCAGACTGCCTTGGACCTGTCGCAGTCTATCAGCAGGTGCGAGACAGTCTCGAGCTCAGTACAGCTGGGCATTGGGCATACAGTTGTGGTTACAAAGCAGCTCCATTTTACCACTGCTCTAACGGGCAGTCTACCGTGCGCAGTCAGCCACATGACATCTTGCACACCCCCAGTGACAAGGCCGCTGTTAAAAATACTTACAAGATGTTGACTTTGTTCACGTGTACAATCTTTAAAAATCACAAGGCCTCCATATAGTCTGTCACTTATTACTTTATATATTATTTTACTAGTTTGTGTAATCCAATTAATATTTAAAGTGCCGTGCATAGTGGTGAAGTCCCCATAAGCTACTTTATAATAAGGCACGGCACGTCTTCCCCTGCCCCGTTTCTTCTCCCACGTTTTAGGGTCCCCCACCCAGGCTGCTCCACATGAAATGCCCTTTGCCACATTCTTACAAAATGCCACCATTAATTTCGTGCCCACGTCCATTGCGCCCAGACCTCCGTCTGTGACGCTCTTATACATAAAAACCCTTTTTGTGACCTCCCGGTTGTTTCCCCATATAAGTTTTACGCATAATCTATTTATTATTTTAATATGTTTCTCAGGTGGCGGTATTATAGTTGCTAGGAATAATAATTTGGATAAAATAAATGTTTTTACAATACCAATTCTTGACTTGTATGTTGTGTCTCTAACTTTCCATTTTTCTACTTCTTCTTTAATCTCTATTTCTTTTCTGTCCCAATTCTTTTTGACATAGTCCTTATTACTAAAATAAATACCCAGGATTTTCATCTCCTCATTTACCTCCATTAGCAGACTGGGCCTCTGGTCGTCTGCTCCAACCCATATGCACTCCGTTTTAGTTTCATTTAATTTGGCTCCCGCGGCTTTCTCATATAAGTGAAAGTGCCTTCTTACGTGATTAAGTTCAGCCTGAGTTGTTATAAATGCTGTCACGTCGTCCGCGTAAGCAGACACCTTGGCCACAGTGCTATTAAGTTTAATACCTTTAATATTATGGTCGTATTTAATTTTATTTAATAATGGGCTGATGGCCAGTACATAGAGCGCTGCGCTCAGCGGGCAGCCCTGTTTTACCCCCTTTTGGATATTTATATAATTAGAAGTTTTCCCATTAACTTTAATTGCCACCTGAGATTTAGCATATAACATTTGAATAGTGTCAATAAACTCTTTTGGAAACCCATATTTATCCATCACCCTCCATAGATACTCTCTGTTTATAAAATCAAAAGCCCTCTTTTGGTCAAAACCTACAATAAAAAAGCCAGACTCGTGGCTCGCACTGATCATCTCTCTGATTTTATTTAGGTTGTCCCACATTACTCGCCCTTTAATGGCGCATGTCTGTTCATTTTCGATAATTGTATTTAGTACTTTATTTAATCTCAGCATTATGATTTTCGCTGTCTTCCCACGTCCACTCATGATGTAGATTTATTTCTAGAGTTAAAACAGCTCGAAGAAATGTGTCGGAGCACAAGCGCGTGAGTCCTTTTATATCTTCAACTTGGTTTAAAAGAAAAAAAAAATCCTTTGTGTCTGTGCGCCCCACCAATCACGATAACGGACGAGAGCGCGGGGTTAGTGTATATTGCTCCCCACCAATCACCAGCAGAAGTTTGCGCCCTTTTTTGTTAGACCCAGAAAATGGCAAACCGCACGTAAAGATCAAGGCACATTTTAGAATTAGTCCAAATAACCCTTTCAGGACGGTAATCCATATTTGGATTATGTAGTGTATTACAGAATACTTTTTTGATGCTAATATACAAATATTTCAAGTTTTTCAGAAACCTTAGGTCAGGCCTAAATTGTTTAAGTGTGTGTAAAAAAAAAAAAAAAAAAAAAAAAAAAAAACATAACATAAGTAGCCAACGTTTCAACTCTGCATATATGAAAGAATGAATGGATAACTCTGTTTTTTTGTTTAAGTGTCATGCCACCTTGTGACACATCCCTTATGGGGTCATATGACACTTTTTCATAGAGAGTACATTCTATCTTCATCTATATACCGACCTGTCTCGATGTAGAGTGGCAGTATAGCTCCTCTAATCTGGGCACTGAGTGATGTTTGTGTCTTTGGGGGATTAAATAAAACAAAATTTTAAACCGAATAATCAAACATGATCATTCGGTTGAAACTAATGATTTTATGGTTTTATCTCTGGCGCCTGTCAATCAATTTCCCCCCAACTCACCAGCCCAAAAAAAGCACCAGAATTTCAGCCAGGAGTTTTTCACTAATTTTGGCGCTAGGGGGGGTCTGAAAAGGCGCTAAATATAGTGACAAATGCGCCAAGTTGGCAACACTGGAATACAACGTACACTACTGTATATACCTTGTATTATCTTTGTCCACAGGAGCCCCAGTTCATTTGAATTGTGACGCATGGCACCTCCCCCAAAACAAGGAGGTTCCTGCTCACTGACCAATCAAAGAACGGCGGCGTCTCGCGAGGCGCTAATAAAAGGCAGCAGTCTGCGCTCTGCAAGACATTCTATTCTCAGCTTCTATAGAAGAGAGCAAGATAAAATGGCAAGAACCAAGCAGACAGCTCGTAAGTCCACCGGCGGCAAAGCGCCCAGGAAGCAGCTGGCCACCAAGGCAGCTCGTAAGAGCGCGCCGGCGACCGGCGGAGTGAAGAAGCCTCACCGCTACCGTCCCGGTACAGTGGCTCTGAGGGAGATCCGTCGCTACCAGAAATCCACCGAGCTGCTGATCCGCAAGCTGCCCTTCCAGCGCCTGGTGAGGGAGATCGCCCAGGACTTCAAGACCGACCTGCGCTTCCAGAGCTCCGCCGTCATGGCTCTCCAGGAGTCCGCCGAGGCTTATCTGGTCGGTCTGTTTGAGGACACCAACCTGTGCGCCATCCACGCCAAGAGGGTGACCATCATGCCCAAAGACATCCAGCTGGCCCGCCGTATCCGCGGAGAACGTGCTTAAACTCACCCGTCACTGTAACGCCCCCAAAACGGCTCTTTTAAGAGCCACCAAAAATATATCTCAAGAGAACTATTCCCTTGTATTATATTGTCTGCTGCTGTAGATTATGGCACGCTGCCCATGAAAAGTAGTTTCTGTCCTTCACATGCCTTCACCAACCTCCTGCCAATTATACTTTACAGATCGTGTAACTGCTTAACATGGGGTTGGTGACTGTAATAGCCATTAGTATAGATGTATGTGCATAATAAAAAGTCACCCCATTCTCCTAGAAATGAAGGCCTTGTGTTATAGTGCACTAAGTTGCACACTTACCCGATCGGGCAACCAGGTAGCAGTCTTCACTTGCCCTACCATTTTTTGTGTTAGTGTCAAGCCCTGCCTGTATATTAAGTAATGCAGCAGATGTTCAGCAGTGTGTAGTGTAACTGTTGAGAGTGTACAATTTAACCGTATGAAAGTGTCCAGTCCACTGACTATGTTTAGTGTGTCTGAAAATGCAGCACTAAGTTCAGACTCCATAGTCCATAGCAGGAGGGCAATTATTTTTCCCAACGGGCCAAATGAGATGCATCAAATATTGTGGAGGGACAAGACTAAAGGCTGAACTAAAGTCTGTGTGTATTCATTTAATTTTCAAGATACAAGTAAGAGTAAGACCAACCGTTTTGATACCAGGGCCCTCTATTTATTCAGTATGTGAGCCACAGAGGACCACATTTATGATATGTTAGCCCCACTGACCCCAAAACTAAATATTTATTTTGTTTTTGTCCACAATACCAGGCTGGATTTGGGAAACAAAACAGGCAAACCTACAGATCAAAAATGACCATTCTTTTACATTACCTGATTGTGTAGATTTTAGGTAATTCAGATGATGAATAGTTTAACTCTTGAGAGTGTAAACATGAAACCAAATGGACCCGCAAGGGTCCATTTGGTTTAAGTTCCAGTCTATTTAACTGGAACTCTCTCAAGGACCACTGGTTGAAAACCACAGTACCCTTTCACAGGCCGGTCAGGGTCAGCCAAAGGGCCGCATTTGGCCCCCGGGCCGCATAATGCCCAGGTATGGGCCATAGGCTCAATATACTGTAATATACTATTACACTGTTGGGCTCTTATAAGGATAGTATATTTTTCACTCACTCACTCACTCACTCACTCACTCACTCACTCACTCACTCACTCACTCACTCACTCACTCACTCACTCACTCACTCACTCACTCGCACACAGCTGTAATTTTATGATCTATCTACCCATGGTTGTGTCAACACCACAGACAGTTTATGTTGATCCATTCAGTATTTACATAATTGATATCCATATCCATCCTTAGCTGCCTTAATTGCCTCCCTTTTCTGGTGTCAGTGAAATATCTCTTTAAGCTTAAGTAGGATTCATGGTTATCTTGATGCTTTGCTGAGTTTCTACTTAATTTAAATTGCTCTGGATTAAGATTGGCTGCTAAATGCCCACGTTGTAAAGTAAAAAAAAAATGCTCTCTTGGTACTAAAATGATTCTAATAGTAGCCTACTAATAAATTATGGCAATTTTCATGGTCCTTGTAACAATGTCCATGTCCCAAAGCAACGTCTGTCTGCTTACATCATCACAGGATTACCAGTGATAACATGGAAGGAATGAGTGCATACATGTATTTATTTAATAAATAAACACAGATACCGGTACCACAGTTGACTTGAAGAGGCAAACGTGGAAACGTCGGTTTTCTGCATTTTGATCATCATACGTTTGGAATGGAAGTGTTCTAACATCTCATTGGAAGTTGGTATCAACTCAACTCATGCTGTCAACTGGACTGTGTTAACTTGTGTCAGAAACCTCCTGTTTATAGAAAAGCAGAAGAGAAAACAAAAGTATAGTTCATGTTATTGCGTCGCCAAGGATGTCAGCTAAGATTGGTTTAAGTATAATTGTTCATGTGTCGTTGTTTAAAATGTTTTCGAGGACAAATGGCAGAGGAATAACTGGTGTCGGACTGTGGAAGGGTGATGTATTTAACATAAACCTTAAAAATCAGAACCTCGTTTTCATGTCAGATGAATGGATGTCAAAAAGGAGCGTGTCTTTTAACTGGCCATCTCTTTGTTATATTAAATAATACACTCCGTAATTAGTTATATGTTGTTTTATTCGAGGAGAAAACACAAGTTTCACATTTCAGACATCCAGAGTAGAGCTGCTGGCATCGTTGAGTCTAAATGGCTCTCATGCGGTGTTTAAGTCCAGCCCCTTCAGAGCGTCCAGCATCACTCTGTTAGAGTTTACTTTACAGAAGCAACTGCAACCCACTACGAGAGAATAATGGCAGAAGTCGCTCCCGCAGCAGCTCCAGCACCGCCAAGGCCGCCAAGAAGAAGGCCGCTCCCCGACCCAAGAAGGTCGGCCCCAGCGTGGCCGAGCTGGTCGTCAAGGCCGTGTCCGCCTCCAAGGAGCGGGGTGGAGTGTCTCTGGCCGCGGTCAAGAAGGCTCTGGCTGCCGGCGGCTACGATGTGGAGAAGAAAAAGGTCCTCGTCAGGAGCGCCATCAAGAAGCTGGTCACCAAAGGCACCCTGGTCCAGGTCAAAGGCTCCTACAAGATGAGCAAGAAGGCTGCGCCGGCGAAGGCAAAGAAGCCCGCGGCTAAGAAAGCGGTCAAAGCAAAGAAACCCGCAGCGGCTAAGAAGTCGCCCAAGAAGGCGGCAGTTAAGAAACCCGCAGCCGCCAAGAAGTCACCCAAGAAGGCCAAGAAGCCTGCCGCCAAGAAAGTAGCAGCTAAAAGCCCCAAGAAGGCCGCCAAGAGCCCCAAGAAAGTGGCCAAGAAGCCCGCAGCAGCCAAGAAGGCTCCGGCCAAGAAGGTTGCCAAGCCAAAGGCAGCAAAGAAGGCAGCGCCCAAAAAGAAGTAAATTGTTCAATATTTAAGCTCACAAAAAGGCTCTTTTAAGAGCCAACCACATTGTTTTAGAAGAGTGCCCTCGATCTTTTCACTATGGTCACATGGTACACTGGAGCAATGGAATATGAAATATTCAGCATTATAGTAAATATGTGTATATAGTAGCAACAAACTGGAGCAGTGGCCAGTAGAAATTATTGTAAGGCATAGTTGTCAACGCCTTGGTCATTGTAACACATGCATTTCATGTATGTTATGATTAAAACAAAAAACGTGTTAATACACACATGTAAAACAAAGTAACTAATGTCGATATTTTATAATGCGGCCATTTCTTTCACCTAATCCATATATAACCTAATGTAAGCGATGAATCACCGTTTGGTTCAAATATAGTGGGCATATCCGTCCACGATGATAAGTGCATTAAATGGAACATTTCAAATAACACATGGATATCACTGGCGTCTCTCTGCCCCTTTTTAATTATATGATTAGGGTTTGGCAGCGCTGTAACAGCATGGGGGAAGAGTACGTGTGTTTGTGTGGGCGTGGTTACTGATCCAGTTAGTTACGCCCACGCCGTTGCGTCTGCCTGTGCTCTCTTACGTCCTCAGAACCCACATATAAAGACAGGACTCGGGAGTTTCAACACATTCAGTTTGTGTATCTACAACAACTGCATTACTCAAAATGTCCGGAAGAGGGAAAGGCGGGAAGGGTCTAGGAAAAGGAGGTGCCAAGCGTCACCGCAAAGTTCTCCGTGATAACATCCAGGGAATCACCAAGCCCGCTATCCGCCGTCTGGCTCGCCGTGGCGGCGTGAAGCGCATCTCCGGTCTGATCTACGAGGAGACCCGCGGTGTCCTCAAGGTGTTCCTGGAGAACGTGATCCGTGACGCAGTCACCTACACCGAGCACGCCAAGAGGAAGACTGTGACCGCCATGGATGTTGTCTATGCTCTGAAGAGACAGGGACGCACTCTGTACGGCTTCGGAGGTTAAATGACACTACCCTGATCTACCAATAACCCAAAGGCTCTTTTAAGAGCCGCCCACGTCTTCTATAAAGAAACAATTCTCAATATATCGGCGGTGCTAAACAAACGTCTACATTGCCAAAGCGAGTGTCACAAATACAATTAAAACGGTTGAGATGGTGTAAGTGTACAGTTGGAGAGGGTACAACAGTTGTCCTAAACAGTTATAACATAAAACAATACACTGTCACATAACAGGGCATAAATGTTTTTCTTAAGCAAGTCATGGAGTTTTTCATTAAGGGGCTTTATAATCTTTGGCAACAGCAAATGACTATAGCACCCCATTCAAATATGGGGTGTAGGAATATACAGTAGGCCTACTGAAATATGGACTAACCCCCATTCAAACGTATAGGTTCATTTGATTTATGTACAATGAGGGTTCAATTTGGTTTAAATTGCTCTTAAAAGTAAAAACCTTACGGCAGGTTTTGAACTAACAACCTCCTAATCATTTAAGCGCCCAACCTCACTGAGCTACTTAGGCTATTACCTGCCACAAGGCAGTAGCCTATTACTTTATATTTGAGTGACATTCATACAAAAATAATAGGTTACTTAATAACAATGATATTAACAACATATATTATTATTTTTAGGCTATTATCAAATTCCTACTCCACTGTGCGCTTGTCTGTCAGAGGAGGTTTATGGTACAACAGCGGCGCCGTGTGTGTGTATGTCCTCATTACACCACCAACGTGCATTGCATTACATTACATTACATTACATTACATGGCAGTCCTCAAACCTTTTCACGTCAAAGGACATTTTAGACATTGGACCCATAAGCGTCCATTTGGTTCCAAACTATCATTTAGCTGGGACATAGACTTGTATTGAGAATGGGGACAACAATTTAGGACAAGTTGTGGATCTGATGTATGCAGAACTGCAGTAAACTAATAATAGTACAACATAGACATTACAGAGACTTCGATTGTTACTGTGCACAACAGTTGTCATATTGCACACACGTGCCCTAAAATGGCTCTTATTTGCGGCGCCCCCGTTGAAAACAATGCATTTCCAACTCCAACAGTGTGTCCCTGTTTAGGTTGCGCTTGTGTTCGGTTGCTGATCCCTCAATGTCGCAACTCTATGGCTGTGGAAAGTGACGTGATCAAGTGGGCGGGGCTTTGGGAAAGATGGCGCCAACAGTAGGTCTCTACTGGGGCCATGCGCTGTTTGAGGTATGTTTATGTTTGTTCACAAATGTTTGTTTGAGAAGCACACGGTTTTATCCACCTTCAACGCTGTTGTCTAAACGTTCTGTGGCTTTACAGGACCATTGGTTGTTTACTCTAGTGTTTTTCAACCAGTTTTATACCAGGGTCCATTTTTATCAACATTTAAGCCACACAGACTAGGAATACATTTAGCCTCTCAGATCTAAAACTAAAGGTCTTTATTTAATCAACAGTTCCATGTTGTATAGATGTCTGTACAATTAACAGGCAAATTGTACACAGGAACTTTAGGCAAATTTAGTAAATCAGATGTTCAACAATTTGTTTGTGCTTTTAAATGTGGTTTTCAAATGTAGCATTTGGTCACATTTTCTGCTTCCTACAGCCAAGTGAAAAACTAACACATTTACACCTGATGCTAGATAATACAAACTTTTCCAAAAATGGAGACTGTTACAATCTTGTAGGCCATTTTTCAACTGCTAATGCTTTGACTAGCTAGACCTTTTTATGGTTAAAGTTAAAACTGATTTCAGTGGCTAAAGGTAATGCTTTCGATAGCTAAAGCTAATCTTTGTGCTACTATTTTCAATAGCTAAAGGTAATGCAGTGCTTTCACTAGCTAAACCTAAAACCCACATGTTTATCAGTGTTACTGATTCCAGGAATGTCTGATCTCTACAAGCCATATCCTGTTGTAAATGTAACTAATGGATGATTAAAATTATATAAGACAATACAAATTGGCATAAAAAATAAAATCCCACAGTTGGGTTTCTGAACTCATGTGGGCCAGTTTATATAATGTAGATGTTGAAGACTTGAGTTTCCATATCTAACATCTTTAATATATTCTACACGATATAAAATCTATCAACATTGTAATGTATTTTTTGGTATTTGTCTTACAGGTTGATGTGACCTTGGACAGTGTCTTCAGGAGACAGCTGGTGTAATGGAGTGTCTACTGGGCTGAGCTGAAACCTTACGGTGCCAACAAACGTTCTGTCTGAGATGAGATGCAGAACTGTTCATACAGCACCCTGCACAGCACCAGGCCCTCCACGGTACGTCCCTGCATTACATGTGACTGTGGTAGAAACCTATAGGGCTGTGTCACCATTATAACACATACCTGGGCATTATGCGGCCCGGGCGCCAAATGCGGCCCTATGGCAAACTCTGACCGGCCCGGGGACCACCAGTGGTCCTTGACAGAGTTCCGAGTTAAATTTGGAAAGTTGGTTAACCAGGTGGTTTCATTTTTACACTCTCAAGAGTTAAAATATTCATCATCTGAATTAGCCCTGAGAATGTAAGACAATGGTCATTTGTGTTATCCTGTTTTGTTTCCCAAATGGAATTGTGGACAAAAACAAAAGAAATCTTGAATAAAGTTTTGGATCTGTGGGGCTAAAATGTCATCAAATGGTGGTCCGTGGCTCACATACTGAATAAATAGAGGGCCCTGGTGTCAAAATGGTTGGTCTTACTCTTACTTTTATCTTGAAATTAAATGAATATTACGCAGACTTTGGTTCAGCCTTTAGTCTTGGCCTCCACAATATTTTATGGATCTCATTTGGCCCCTTGGGTAAAATAACTGCCCACCTCTGGAATAGACCCTGATGTGGCAACTACTTCTTCAAACAAAACAAAAATCAAACTAAAAGTAGTGCCATGAGGCTGAGCTCTGGGCTATTCGGTGACACGTTTAAAATCAAATAAATCCAGTAAAGTTGGTGCATTTGATGTGGTTTATTGAAAATCCAAAAGGTCCAAAAATGTATACTGAAAACTGGTGAAAATGAACAGAACTATCAAACGGTCAACAGAAAACATGAGCCTAACGCTCAACCCCATTATTCTCAAACTCAAACTGAACTGGCGAGAATCCTCGCACACAGCTGACCTTTTAATTGAACCAATGAAACAATCATGAGGAAAATTAAAAACAATAAAGAAAAAAATATATATTTTGGCTCCTACAGACCCTAAATAGAAAAAAAAAAAAAAAAAAGGATTTGAACCTGGCGACTTGATGTATGGATATCATGGCATTAAGGGATATTACACTTAAAACAATGTCATTTTATGTTCTACTCAGTCTCATGTGAACACACCATTCAGTTTATAAGTTACTCCTTTCGGTATTTAGATATTTGATGTTAATTTTAGCGTATCCAGCTCCTTCCTATACAAACCCATTATAACTTAAAACTCCATTTTAACCAGGACAGATTATTAGAAAGAGGGATTTCACATTTACAGTTTTAATTTGTTTTTAAAATATTGTTTTGGAAAATGTAGCAGCTCCATGTTTGGGCGTATCCACCTGAATGAATATGTGGAAGTGGAATATCCCTTTTAAGCTTTGCGATATGTTGGCATATTGATTATTTCGCCCACCCCTAGTGTATATTACATTGGTATGCCTTTGAGCAGGGCTTGACACTAACACTTGCCCACTTGCCCGGGGCAAGTAAAAAAAATGGTAGGGCAAGTGAATACTGTTACCTGGTTGCCCGATCGGGCAAGTGTGTGACTTAGTGCGCTATAACACAACACAAGATATATTTGTCGGATTTGAAGGCAGTCATTGCACTCTGCCTCTGTCTTTCTTTGCTTTCTAGCTGTCCACAATTCCAGGCTCGATTTGGGAAACAAAACAGGCAAATTAAAGGGGCACGCCACTTTCAAAAAAAAACTTTTGGTCATTTTATGGTCTACTCAGCCTCATGTGAACACACCAAAAAGTTTATAAGTTACTACATTCACTATTTAGATATTTGATGTTCATTAATCTGCCGGAACGTCCTTCCTACAAACCCATTATAACTTAAAACTACATTTTCATCATGACAGATTATTCGAAAACAACCCATGTTTTTTTCTGGTGACTGATATTGTCCTCCTAATACGTGAGAGGGCCGTGGAATTGCATCTACAGTTTTCATTTATTTTTTCAATATTGTTTTTGAAAATGTAGCCGCCTCCATATTTGGGTATGCCCACCCAAATGAATCAAACAATATTTTAAAAATAAATAAAAACGGTAAATGAAATTCCACAGCCCTCTCACGTATTAGGAGGAAACCAAATGGACCCGGAAGGGTCCATTTGGTTTCATTTTTACATTCTCAAGAGTTACATCTGGTTCACCAACTTTCCATCATTTAGCCTGGGGACCACCTGGAACCTTCTCATGGACCACTGGTGGTCCCCGGACCACCTGTTGAAAACCCCTGCACTACAACGTCAACACTGTTTTAAACCCAAAGCACTGCAGAGCATGATGTTACAGTTAGCAGACAGCAGGGGGCAGCAGAATCCCTTCCCATCGGTATGCTCTGTCTCAGTGCTTTTCACCCTTTTTGGTACCAGGGCCCACTATTTATTCAGCATTTGAGCCACGGACCACCATTTGAGGAGATTTTGGCCCCACAGAACCCCAAACATAAAGATTCCTTTTGCTTTTGTCCACAACTCCAGGCTGGATATAGTTATTCAACTAGCAAACAGCAGTGCAGTAGACATATTTTAAAGCAGGGGTTTTTAACAGGTGGTCTGGGGACCACCGGTGGTCCTTGAGAGGGTTCCAGGTGGTCCCCAGGGTAAAAAAGCTTATCTACCAGATGTAACTCTTGAGAGTGTAAAAATGAAACCAAATGGACCCTTGCGAGTCCATTTGGTTTCATTTTTACACTCAAGAGTTAAAATATTCATCATCTGAATTAGCACCACTTAATTAAGAAGTCTAAACTGTTTTGTTTGCAAAATTGTGCCTGGAATAATGGAATTGTGGACAAAACCAAAATAATTCTTTAGTTTTAGGTCTTTGGGGCTGAAATGTCATAAAATGGTCCGTGGTGTCAAAAAGGTTGAAAACCCTTGTTGTAGAGGAAGAGGTTGGGCTGCTATGGCTGATTCAACATACACACATGCACATGCACGCTGCAAGAGTGGATATTTATGCAGAATGTTTATACATAGAGGCAGAGGCGTCATCTTGCGTCCGTCCTCACGTAGGCTGCACGTAGGCTGCAGTTACCATGCAAGGGCGATTTTCCCCCTACCCTGAATTCCTGGCCCAAGCCTAGCCTGGGCCAGCAAATTAAGTCAGGACCACAGTGAAATCCTACTGAAATCCTCATGTATAGCCTACACAAACTTTACGCGCCTGCGTAGAGGTACAATCATACATTTAAAAACATAGATTTGACGGTTGTCAGTTTTTTTCTGTATGTGACGCAGTGTTTACGGCTAGTTGGGTTGGAGTTTCCACGGTAGATCAGAGTGACGATAACAACTTCTTGTAAGAGCCTGTACCTGTGAAAGTTTTTAACCACACACCCACTTGTGCGTGTACACACACACACACACACACACACACACACACACTGATGAACAGATGAATATGTACAGGAAACTTGCATGCATCAACATAATATTCTTGCAGATATAAGTGACGACTCGTCACAGTGTAAAAATGAAACCAAATGGACCCGCAAGGGTCTCTCTCTCTCTTTCTCTCTCTACCATGAAAGGTAATTCATTCAAGGTCCTGATTTGCCCCCTTGACTGTGAGTTTGACATGTGTACATGCACACATGCACGTGCATGCTGCAAGAGTGGACATTTATGCAAACTGTTAGTACATAGAGGTACAATCATACATTTAAAAACATATCTTTGACGGTTGTCAGTTTTTTTCTGTATGTGACGCAGTGTTTACTGCTAGTTGGGTTGGAGTTTCCACGGTAGATCAGAGCGACGATAAGAACTTATTTTAGCATATGTGTGAAAAGTTCTGACCACACACACACGTGTGTGCGTGCGCGCACACACACACACACACACACACACACACACAGATGAATAGATAATATGTTCAGGAAACTCGATGCATCGACAGCATATTCTTGCAGATATAAGTGACGACTTGTCTGCTTGTGTGAGAGTTGCTTCAGAATCCGCTCAGTCTCTGCCAGCCAGAGCGTTGGTCCGTCGGCCATCCAGCCAACCTACCAGACAGTTTCTTCATCAGCCAGCCAGCCAGCCAGTCAGCCAGTTTGTTCATCAGCCAGCCAGCCAGCCAGTCAGCCAGTTTGTTCATCAGCCAGCCAGCCAGCCAGCCAGTTTGTTCGCCAGCCAGCCAGCCAGCCAGCCAGCCAGCCAGCCAGCCAGCCAGTTCGTTCGCCAGCCAGCCAGCCAGCCAGCCAGCCAGCCAGCCAGCCAGTTTGTTCGTCAACCAGCCAGCCAGCCAGCCAGCCAGCCAGCCAGCCAGCCAGCCAGCCAGTTTGTTCGTCCGTTAGTCAGTCAGCCAGCCAGCCAACCAGCCAGTTTGTGCATCAGTCAGTCAGCCAGTCAGTTTGTTCGTCCGTCAGCCAGCCAGCCAGCCAGCCAGCCAGCCAGCCAGTCAGTTTGCTCGTCCGTCAGTCAATCAGTAAGTCAGTCAGTCAGCCAGCCAGCCAGCCAGTTTGTTCGTTCGTTCGTCAGCCAGCCAGCCAGCCAGTCAGTTTGTTCGTTTGTTCGTTCGTCAGTCAGCCAGCCAGCCAGCCAGCCAGCCAGTTTGTTCGTTCGTTCGTCAGCCAGCCAGCCAGCCAGTCAGTTTGTTCGTTTGTTCGTCAGTCAGTCAGCCAGCCAGCCAGCCAGCCAGCCAGCCAGTTTGTTTGTCCGTCAGTCCGGTCCAGAATCCGGTCCAATGGGGCTGATATTAAAGGGTGGAACGGTGCTGCTGTTCCTCCTGTTGTGGTGTTCAGGTAGGATGGACTTTTAATGCTTGTTGGTTTTAAATGTTTGAGTGTTTTCATCATTCTGTGTTTTTGGTCTAAATGTTTCTTTGACTTGTTCCATTCTGAGCTGAGCTGTCAGGTTGTCCACAACCTGCTCACAGAACAATAACGACCTGCATTAGAAACACACTGTTATGTTATGTGGTCCCTGGAGTGAGTGTGGAACTATAGCGGTCCTCTGGAGTGAGTGTGGAACTATAGCGGTCCTCTGGAGTGAGTGTGGAACTATAGCGGTCCTCTGGAGTGAGTGTGGAACTATAGCGGTCCCTCTGGAGTGAGTGTGGAACTATAGCGGTCCTCTGGAGTGAGTGTGGAACTATAGCGGTCCTCTGGAGTGAGTGTGGAACTATAGCGGTCCTCTGGAGTGAGTGTGGAACTATAGCGGTCCTCTGGAGTGAGTGTGGAACTATAGCGGTCCTCTGGAGTGAGTGTGGAACTATAGCGGTCCTCTGGAGTGAGTGTGGAACTATAGCGGTCCCTCTGGAGTGAGTGTGGAACTATAGCGGTCCTCTGGAGTGAGTGTGGAACTATAGCGGTCCTCTGGAGTGAGTGTGGAACTATAGCGGTCCTCTGGAGTGAGTGTGGAACTATAGCGGTCCTCTGGAGTGAGTGTGGAACTATAGCGGTCCTCTGGAGTGAGTGTGGAACTATAGCGGTCCTCTGGAGTGAGTGTGGAACTATAGCGGTCCTCTGGAGTGAGTGTGGAACTATAGCGGTCCTCTGGAGTGAGTGGTCTCTATTACCACGGTGAAAAAAAAATGTTTTTTTTTGTTTGTTACTTTGAGACATCGAGGGGTCAGAAAATGCGAGCGTGAGCCAATAGACTCCATAGGGTACGGTTGTCCTTCTTCAATAGAAGTCTATGTATTGGACTGGCCCCATGAAGTGAACGGAGTTGTCGTAACTCTGTCTATACTCTGTGGCTCTGCCGAGGAGAGGGGCAGCAGCATAGTGTCTTTTCTCATAATTTATCACGTTTGTCTGGCTCACTTGGAATTTGTTTAATATGTTGATAAGATAATAGCAATAGTATTAAAATGATTATCATGCATGATTATGCAGGGCCAATAAAGGAAGGTAGAATGCATGCACTGCCTTTGTAATTGTAATTGTAAGCCTTTGCAATTCCAATTGACTTTAATCCAGCTTGATAGATCTAAATGTTTTGTCGGCTGTCCTCCTGTCTGTAATGTGCGATCCTTTCCACGGACCCCCCCCCCCCCCCTCTCTCTCTCTCTCTCTCTCTCTCTCTCTCTCTCTCTCTCTCTCTCTCTCTCTCTCTCTCTCTCTCTCCCCTCTCTCTCTCTCTCTCTCTCTCTCTCTCTCTCTCTCTCTCTCTCTCTCTCTCTCTCTCTCTCTCTCTCTCTCTCTCTCTCTCTCTCATCCATGCGATGTTGAGCGAGACGTAACAGGAGAGCTCGACCCAAATTCAGCCCTGAGTTTAAGCCTTCATAAACTCTGTTCTCTTCATTCTACATAGACTTCATCTTTATTTCAGATCGGTTTATAGCATACACATCAGGCAACAGCACAACTTTAGTGTTTATGAATCCCTTCATTGTAGATCCCTTACATTTTGGCTGGTCCGAGTACTATTTGGATTTGGGTCGAGCCCTCCTGTATTCATCCAGACAGCCTCGCTCGCGTCACAGCAGGAGGACGATCCTTTTCTCCTTAAAGCAGGGGCGGATCTAGGCATGGGCATGGGGGGGCAATGCCCCCCTAAATACCCTGTATGCCCCTCCAAACATGATGCCATGCAAAACAACCCAATATATTTCAAATTAAAGTGCTTACAATTAAAATGATTTGAAACACTATTGCTACTAAACTGACTGTGTCACCACTAAACCAACAGCATTTCATCATTGAAAACAGAAAACTCTCTGAGTCAGACCTTTAGCTTTATGCATGCTGCGTGTCTGCAACTTCAACAGCAACTATTATTGATGCTTTACTTGACTAATAAAAGTCCTGCAGGCGAAAATGGTGCGGCTTCATCGCCCGTGGCGTGAAGCCGCCCCCATACCATTTTTTCATGCCCCTCCAACATGTTCTATTGCCCCCCCAAATGGGACATGTTATATCCGCCCTTGGTTTAAAGCAGGGATTTGTTCAGCATTTGAGCCACGGACCACCACTTAATTAAGGACATTTTAGCCCCACAGACCCCAAAACTAAAGATTTATCTTGCTTTTGTCCACAATTCCAGGCTGGATTTGGGGAAACAAAACAAGCAAATTAGCCTACCACAATACATCAATAAAAAAGATGCATGATAACTGTAACTCATCTCTGTGAGGCAAATAAACATTCATTCAGCTAATGCATAATGGCCAGCACTTAACATCATCATCAGTGTTCTTTCTGAGACGCCCCACGCACAGACCGGCCGTATACTGTACATATAAATCGGTCTGATATGCTAGGGAAAAGGCATCAGGTAGCCCCTTTTAGGACTGAATACGACCCATTAACGGGATTGGGCCTTAAATACGACCCGAAGTCTTTGACTCTTACGGGGTCCCTCATCTTTCCTAACAAACTTACCACTCCCCAGCTAAGTTGGTTAACCACATGTAACTCTTGAGAGCGTAAAAATGAAACCAAATGGACCCTTGCGGGTCCATTTGGTTTAATTTTTACGCTCTCAAGAGTTAAAATATGCATCATCTGAATTAGCCCCAAGTCTACACAACTAGAAGATGGAGAAAAGCAAATGGACCCGCAAGGGTCCATTTGGTTTAATTTTTACTCTCTCAAGAGTTAAAATATTCATCATGTGAATTATCCCAAGTCTACACAACTAGAGAATGTAGAAGATTAATGGTCATTTCGTTCTGTATGTTTGACTGTTTGGTTTCCCCCTGGATTGTGGACAAAAGCAAAATAAATCTTTAGTTTAGGGGTCTGTGGGGCACAAATACTGAATAAATAGAGGTCCCTGGTGTCAAAATGGTTGGTCTTACGCATACTTTAATCTGGCAATTAAATGAATATTACGCAGACGTTAGTCCAGCCTTTAGTCTCAGCCCTCCACAATATTTTATGTATCTCATTTGGCTCCTTGGAAAAAATTTTGCCCACCCCTGGTATATATGTATATGTGTATGGACGATACATGGATCTGCCCCATCCCTAGTGCTAGTCATCTCATTCAGCCAATGTAGGATTCTCCTTTTTCCCAGTGTGCTAGAATTTCTTCCCGGTTCTTCCCGTATGAAGAAGTTGCATCTGTGCTCTAGTCCAGGGGTTTTCAACAGGTGGTCCGGGGACCTCCAGTGGTCCCTGAGAGGGTTCCAGGTGTTCCCCAGCTAAGTTG
>CM076976.1:52828527-52955541 GCA_039105355.1 Benthosema pterotum | reverse complement strand
TGTGCTTAAATAAAACGATCTGAAATAAAGATGAAGTCTGGACAATGAAGAGGAGTTTGTGGGCTTGGTCAGGGCTGAATTTGGGTGAGTCTCCTGTTAGTCTCCTCAGTTTAGCATGGATTTGGTGGAGGATAGGTGAGAGTAGAGAGAGAGAGAGAGAGAGAGAGAGGGGAGAGAGAGAGAGAGAGGAGAGAGAGAGAGAAGAGAGAGAGAGAGAGAGAGAGAGAAGAGAGAGAGAGAGAGAGACAGAGACAGAGACAGAGACAGAGACAGAGACAGAGAGAGAGAGAGAGAGACAGAGACAGAGACAGAGAGAGAGAGAGAGAGGAGGGGGTGGGGGGGGGGGTCCGTGGAAAGGATCGCACATTACAGACAGGAGGACAGCCGACAAAACATTTAGATCTATCAAGTCAATTGGAATTGCAAAGGCTTACAATTACAATTACAAAGGCAGTGCATGCATTCTACCTTCCTTTATTGGCCCTGCATAATCATGCATGATAATCATTTTAATACTATTGCTATTATCTTATCAACATATTAAACAAATTCCAAGTGAGCCAGACAAACGTGATAAATTATGAGAAAAGACACTATGCTGCTGCCCTCGGCAGAGCCACAGAGTATAGACAGAGTTAGGACAACTCTGTTCACTTCATAGGGCCAGTTCAATACATAGACTTCTATTGAAGAGGGACAACCGCACCCTATGGAGTCTATTGGCTCACGCTCGCATTTTCTGACCCCTCGATGTCTCAAAGTAACAAACAAACAAAAAAACCCTATATATATTTTTTTTTAAATTTCACGGTGGTAATAAAGACCACTCACTCCAGAGGACCGCTATAGTTCCACACTCACTCCAGAGGACCGCTATAGTTCCACACTCACTCCAGAGGACCGCTATAGTTCCACACTCACTCCAGAGGACCGCTATAGTTCCACACTCACTCCAGAGGACCGCTATAGTTCCACACTCACTCCAGAGGACCGCTATAGTTCCACACTCACTCCAGAGGACCGCTATAGTTCCACACTCACTCCAGGGACCACATAACATAACAGTGTGTTTCTAATGCAGGTCGTTATTGTTCTGTGAGCAGGTTGTGGACAACCTGACAACTCAGCTCAGAATGGAACAAGTCAAAGAAACATTTAGACCAAAAACACAGAATGATGAAAACACTCAAACATTTAAAACCAACAAGCATTAAAAGTCCATCCTACCTGAAGACCACAGCAGGAGGAACAGCAGCACCGTTCCACCCTTTAATATCAGCCCCATTGGACCGGATTCTGGACTGGACTGACGGACAAACAAACTGGCTGGCTGGCTGGCTGGCTGACGAACGAACGAACAAACGAACAAACTGGCTGGCTGGCTGGCTGACTGACTGACTGACTGACTGACAGACGAGCAAACTGACTGGCTGGCTGACTGATGCACAAACTGGCTGGTTGGCTGGCTGGCTGACTGACTAACGGACGAACAAACTGGCTGGCTGGCTGGCTGGCTGGCTGGCTGGTTGACGAACAAACTGGCTGGCTGGCTGGCTGGCTGGCTGGCGAACGAACTGGCTGGCTGGCTGGCTGGCTGGCGAACGAACTGGCTGGCTGGCTGGCTGGCGAACAAACTGGCTGACTGGCTGGCTGGCTGGCTGATGAAGAAACTGTCTGGTAGGTTGGCTGGATGGCCGACGGACCAACGCTCTGGCTGGCAGAGACTGAGCGGATTCTAAACCAACTCTCAAACAAGCAGACAAGTCGTCACTTATATCTGCAAGAATATGCTGTCGATGCATCGAGTTTCCTGAACATATTATCTATTCATCTGTGTGTGTGTGTGTGTGTGTGTGTGTGTGTGTGTGTGTGTGTGTGTGTGTGTGTGTGTGTGTGTGTGTGTGTGTGTGTGTGTGTGTGTGTGTGTGTGTGTGTGTGTGTGCGCGCGCACACACACGTGTGTGTGTGGTCAGAACTTTTCACACATATGCTAAAATAAGTTCTTATCGTCGCTCTGATCTACCGTGGAAACTCCAACCCAACTAGCAGTAAACACTGCGTCACATACAGAAAAAAAACTGACAACCGTCAAAGATATGTTTTTAAATGTATGATTGTACCTCTATGTACAAACAGTTTGCATAAATGTCCACTCTTGCAGCATGCACGTGCACGTGCATGCGTGCATGTGGAATCAGCCATAGCAGCCCAACCTCATCCTCTACAACACACATGTCAAACTCACAGTCAAGGGGGCAAATCAGGACCTTGAATGAATTACCTTTCATGGTAGAGAGAGAGAAAGAGAGAGAGAGAGAGACAGAGACAGAGACAGAGACAGAGACAGAGACAGAGACAGAGAGAGAGAGAGAGAGAGAGACCCTTGCGGGTCCATTTGGTTTCATTTTTACACTGACGAGTCGTCACTTATATCTGCAAGAATATTATGTTGATGCATGCAAGTTTCCTGTACATATTCATCTGTTCATCAGTTTGTGTGTGTGTGTGTGTGTGTGTGTGTGTGTGTGTGTGTGTTTGTGTGTGTGTGTGTGCGCGCGCACACACACGCACAAGTGGGTGTGTGGTTAAAAACTTTCACAGGTACAGGCTCTTACAAGAAGTTGTTATCGTCGCTCTGATCTACCGTGGAAACTCCAACCCAACTAGCCGTAAACACTGCGTCACATACGGAAAAAAACTGACAACCGTCAAAGCTATGTTTTTAATGTATGATTGTACCTCTATGCAGGCGCGTAAAGTTTGTGTAGGCTATACATGAGGATTTCAGTAGGATTTCACTGGGACTCTGGTCCCGACTTAATTTGCTGGCCCAGGCTAGGCTTGGGCCAGGAATTCAGGGTAGGGGGAAAATCGCCCTTGCATGGTAACTGCAGCCTACGTGCAGCCTACGTGAGGACGGACGCAAGATGACGCCTCTGCCTCTATGTATAAACATTCTGCATAAATGTCCACTCTTGCAGCGTGCATGTGTGTATGTTGAATCAGCCATAGCAGCCCAACCTCTTCCTCTACAACAGGGGTTTTCAACCTTTTTGACACCACGGACCACCATTTTATGACATTTCAGCCCCAAAGACCTAAAACTAAAGAATGATTTTGGTTTTGTCCACAATTCCATTATTCCAGGCACAATTTTGCAAACAAAACAGTTTAGACTTCTTAATTAAGTGGTGCTAATTCAGATGTTGAATATTTTAACTCTTGAGTGTAAAATGAAACCAAATGGACCCTTGCGGGTCCATTTGGTTTCATTTTTACACTCTCAAGAGTTACATCTGGTAGATAAGCTTTTACCCTGGGGACCACCTGGAACCCTCTCAAGGACCACCGGTGGTCCCCAGACCACCTGTTAAAAACCCCTGCTCTAAAATATGTCTACTGCACTGCTGTTTGCTAGTCCAACCGGTCACATATATCCAGCCTGGAGTTGTGGACAAAAGCAAAAGGAATCTTTATGTTTGGGTTCTGTGGGGCCAAAATCTCCTCAAATGGTGGTCCGTGGCTCAAATGCTGAATAAATAGTGGGCCCTGGTACCAAAAAGGGTGAAAAGCACTGAGACAGAGCATACCGATGGGAAGGGATTCTGCTGCCCCCTGCTGTCTGCTAACTGTAACATCATGCTCTGCAGTGCTTTGGGTTTAAAACAGTGTTGACGTTGCAGTGCAGGGGTTTTCAACAGGTGGTCCGGGGACCACCAGTGGTCCCTGAAGAGGTTCCAGGTGGTCCGCAGCCTAAATAATGGAAAGTTGGTTAACCAGATGTAACTCTTGATTTTTACACTCTCAAGAGTTAAAATATTCATCATCTGAATTAGCCATTTCGGAATGTATGTTTTGCTTGTTTGGTTTCCCCAAATCCAGCCTGGAATTGTAGACAAAAGCAAAATAAATCTTTAGTTTTGGGGTCTGTGGGGCTAACATATCCTCAAATGGTGGTCCGTGGCTCAAATCCTGAAGAAAAGGTGGCCCCATGGATGAAAAGGTTGAAAACCACTGGTATAACAAACTCAAAGGCATACCAATGTAATATACACTAGGGGTGGGCGAAATAATCAATATGCCAACATATCAATGTTTAAAAGGGATATTCAAAGGCAAACTGATTGTGTGCACATCTCACGCCTATATTCAGGCCAGGTGCTGGGCATCAAGGCATCAAACTTAGAGAACGGAGAGGAACGCCCGCACACTGTTTATATGCTCCAAAACACACTTTTTATTTAGTTCAGGCAACAACTGCAACGTTTCGACCCTAAGGTCTTCGTCAGGCAAATATTTGCCTGACGAAGACCTTAGGGTCGAAACGTTGCAGTTGTTGCCTGAACTCCCTTTCTGCTAGATTTCACCATGCTAAACCATATAACAATTTGATTGAATGGTTTACCAAACATTTCTCAGTTGTTCCATATGTATTTCATGCTGTAGAATCCAGTTCTGCAATGTACATTTTTGTATTGTGCATAATTATTGAATTTATCAGCATATTCACACATGGGCGGAAATGACAGGAAAAATCCTATAACAATTTGTTAAACGGGTTCATCATACTCTGCTCGGTTGATCAGTATGTATCTCTTCCTGTAGATTCGATTTCTGCAATGCACAGTACATTTTTGTATTGTGCATAATTAATGACAATTAGTATATTTGACACATAGGCGGAATTAATTTGGTATGTTGATGTGTATGTATAATTAGATTGTTTCAGTCCAGTAATAATGTCATTTGACCTTGGACTAATTGCAACTAAAAAAAAAACTCAACTGATTTTGAATCTTTAATATGCCCAGAATAACATACAAAAAGTTGCCTGGAATTGTCTGAGGGGAAAGTTTAGAAAATTGCCTGTCAGGTATGACCCTACCAAAAAAAAACGTCTTATTGGCAATTTTTGCTAGATTTCACCATGTCAAACCCTGTAACATTTTGATTAAATTGTTTACCCAACTTTTCTCAGTTGATTGTTATTTAGTCCTGTAGAATCCATTCTGTAGAATCCATTTCTGTAATGGCCATTTTTGTATTGTGTATAATTAATAAGATAATTTGCATATTTGACATGGGTGGAAATAACAGGGAAAACCCTATAGCAATTTGACAGTTTTGATAGTTTGGGAAGTTTGATTTACTAAACTTTTCTCAGGTAATCTCTGTGTATTCTTCCCTATAGAATGCAATTCTGCAATATACCTTGAGCATATATAATTTGATAATTAGCATATTTGTCACATGGGCAGAAACAATTCGATAATCTACTGTATATGGATAATTTGATATTTGATTTGAGATCAACTGACAAGTGTTATTAAAAGTCATTTGTCTGATGCATTAGTACAAAATCACTGTCACTCTCTAATAAGGAAGAAGATGTCTGAAAAGGATGTAGGATTTTTTTCTGCTTTGCCTTTTCATCTTGAACTCTTCCCGGGAATTCTTAATAATTTTTGTCTTCTTCCTTCATTTGCTGGGAGGTTTTCTGTTCAGGCTTGGTGAAAACTCTGTAGGTGAACCAAACTGGGACAAGACCATTGACTGTTGTCTGTTGCCACTTGCAGGCATTGTCCTCTGGTGTACGATAATCAATATATATCTGAGTACACTGTACTCTCCAGATGTTTAAATTCCTTCAGATTTTCTGATCAGTTCCGTCTTGTTTTCATCACTATGTACTGTAGAAAGGCTGACTTAGCCCCTTCCCTTTTTTGTCAAGTGTCTCTGTTGATTCTAACAAGCCTTTCACAACTTCTTCATCTATGGCTTGGCCAGTCTTTAATGCCTTGCCACTTCTGATGCGAATTGATTCATGTGCATGGACATCTATCTGGTCAACTTGTTAATTTTCAGCACCTTGGATAGTTTATTTTTGTTTTGAACTCGTCAGTATCGGTAAGTTCTCTTCAATGAGCTCTTCTCTAAGCCCCACCTTTTGGGGCGGGGTTTGTTCACTGTCCAATGCCAATCCATATACTTTAGCAACTGTTGCCATCCAGGTCAGGCTTTCCTTTTCAAGCTTTCCTCTTCCAGCATGCCCATTGGACACGGCCGGATTGGGGAAGGGCTTAGAGAAGAGCTAATTGTCTTTGGCCATGAGATTCTGCCTTGAGTGATGTACTGAATCCTCCTTGCATGAGACCACACCTGACTTTGACCTCTCTGTTCAGTCACCTCAATTATGAAGTCTCCATGAACTGAGTGGAATGTGTCTCCAGAAAAAACTTTTTCCATCCTACAGGATTTGTTTGGTGCAAAGTTGCTAGTGTTACATTCAACACATAAAGGTTGTTCTGTCAGTAATTGTTTTCTACTGAATTTATCAATGCAAGCTTTGTTAAATCATCATTCAGATACCCAACCGTTGTTGTTCTGACCAGTGTTGCTTAATAATAGCAAACAATATTCTCAATTCTGGGTTCAAGATTGAGGTTCTTCTGAGCATAGGGCCGGAACGAACCATTTCCGTTGACAACACGCTGGTATCATCTGTCCCAACAGCCAGGAACCTTGGTGTTGTCCTGGACAGTCAGCTCTTGTTCAAAGCACACATTACAGCTATCACCCGTTCTTGTAGATTTATACTTCAGACATCACCCTGTGCCTATTCCTAATGTGATCCTGGGCTCTACACACCATCTGCCAACCTGCTTCCTTCAAAGCATAACTCCCTCCTTACTGTTAACTCCATCCTTACTGGCATACTTAAGCCTCTCCACTGATCCAACCTACTACAGCTTCCTTGGTCCCTCCATTGGCTCCTGGCTGCTGTCTGCAGTACGAATATTGGATGCCATCATTCAAAGCAAATACAATATGGAACTATATATCTTGTCTGATCGTACCCTACAAGCCCTCCAGAGCACTCAGATTAGCCGACACAGAGCCGAATGCGAAACTGAACTGCAGATTCGCTCCCAATCTTCAGCCACAGTCTGAAAACGCTCCTTCAGACTTCATCTTAGCCCATATCACTTGCCCTAGCCTCGACCTATGCTATGGAAAGGCTCAGCTCAGTATCTTATTTTGCAGTTAGCAAACATACCGTATACCATTTTTGTAAACATGGGACCATAGTGTTAATATATGCATATAGAATTTCTATTCTTACATTCCTAGCTTATATTTCATTCATAGTGACTATGTTGTATGTTTATGATGTAATGCCAGAATCAAACAATCAAATTACACATACACATCAACATATCAAATTAATTCCACTTATGTGTCAAATATGCTAATTGTCATTAATTATGCACAGTACTGTACATTGCAGAAATTGAATCTACAGGAAAATATACATACTGAACATCCGAGCAAAGTTTGATAAAACTGCTTGAACATTGTTATAGGATTTTTCCTGTCATTTCCGCCCATGTGTGAATATGCTGATAAATTCAATAATTATGCACAATACAAAAATGTACATTGCAGAACTGGATTCTATAGGAAGAAATACATATGGAACAACTGAGAAATGTTTGGTAAACCATTCAATCAAATTGTTATATGGTTTAGCATGGTGAAATCTAGCAGAAATGGACAAAAAACGTTTTTTGTAGTCTCATACTTTACAGGCTATTTTCACAACTTTCCCCCCAGACAATTCCAGGCAACTTTTTGTATGTTATTCTGGGCATATTAAAGATTCAAAATCAGTTGAGTTTGTTTTTTGTTTTTTTGCTATTAGTTGCAGGTCAAGTGATATTATTATGGGACTATTGATGACATTTTAGCCCCACAGATCCCAAAACTTCATTCAAGATTTCGTTTGTTTTTGTCCACAATTCCATTTGGGAAACAAAACAGGATAACACAAATGACCATTGTCTTACATTCTCAGACTGAATGTGCAGACGTTGGGCTAATTCAGATGATGAATATTTTAACTCTTCACACAGAGAAATAGGGGTATCGTTTCTGTACCTTTAAGGTACATTTGTCCTAAATGTATCCTGTGATTTGGAAAGGGTACTAAAATGGCCCTGTTTGGGGACAAGTGTGGACCTTTATCTTTTTTAAAGGTACAAGTCATTAATTGCCACTTAGGGTACATAATTGTACTTTTGTGACCAGGGGGAGGAGCTACAGGGGTACTGAAATGACCCCATTAGGGGACAATTGTGGATCTTAAAGGTATAAAATAATCTCAGACTTTGGGCGGGAACTGACTCCTGAAAATCTGTTTTGTAATGGCTGCTGTTGTGTTCGGTTGGAGAATTTGGAGCATTCATTTGGATTACAAAAAAACTACTTCCCAGCTTTACTTCTTCAAGAATCGTCTCACCATGCCAACTGTAAGTATATTTAAGATGAAATCAATAGTTGTTTTAATAATTTGTTTGTATAAGATACAGTTTTCACGGGTGTCTGTCGAGTAGTTTTGGCCACCTAAACTGTGTCTGTGTGTGGGGGGGGGGGACGGGACGTTAGAGTTGTTCATAGTCTAATACAGGGGTTTCAACCTATTTCATCCAGGGCCCACCATTTATTCAGAATTTGAGCCACGGACCACCAGTTGAGGACATTTTAGCCCACAGAACCCAAAACTAAAGATTTCCTTTGCTTCTGTCCATGACCATTAATCTTGTGTAGATTAGGGCTAATTCACATGATGAATATTTTAACTCTTGAATGCATAAAAATGAAACCAAATGGACCCGCAAGGGTCCATTTAATTTCATTTTTTACGCTCTCAAAGAGTTACATCTGGTTAACCAACTTAGCTGGGGACCACCTGGAACCCCCTCAAGGACCACTGGTGGTCCCCGGACCACCTGTTGAAAACCCCTGGTCTAATATGTTCAGAGCAGTTAGTTGAAGCTGACGCACACACTTGGCGCAGTGTGTGTGTGTGTGTGTGTGTGTGTGTGTGTGTGTGTGTGTGTGTGTGTGTGTGTGTGTGTGTGTGCGCGCGCGCGGTTGTTTCGCCGCCCGTTCTTGAGTAAACATTATTCGGGACGGTAGTTTTGTTATTTGGAAGTGGGTTAATGTTGGACTAAAAGCCGTGGTTTTCAACACATTTTGATCCAGGGACCACCGCTGTTGTGTAGGTGATTCACGTGGCGCTCATTGTCATGTTTCGGTTCTGGTTCCACCAGCCCCGTACGGGACTCTCTCCTCGCAGCTCGGTTGCTGCTGTGGTTGACGGGGGGTGCATTAGCTACATGCTAGCGCTTCCAAAACAACTCTCCTCGTAGCATCGCCAGCTGTGTCTGCCGTCAATACCAGAGCCTTGGTCAATACTGGTCGTAGCGGTGGACCACCAGATTAATGTCTACCTGTCGTCACAGTGGTGGTGCTGCCAGCAGCAGCAGATGAACGGTACGCCTACGTGATGATGATGATCTCAAAATGCTCATGGTTTGTTCATTATACCAGGGGTTTTCAACA
Organism: Benthosema pterotum; assembly: GCA_039105355.1. Lineage (NCBI taxonomy): Eukaryota > Metazoa > Chordata > Actinopteri > Myctophiformes > Myctophidae > Benthosema > Benthosema pterotum. The sequence continues at coordinate 52,946,136 of CM076976.1, read as the reverse complement.
GGTGGTCCGGGGACCACCTGTGGTCCCTGAGAGGGTTCCAGGTGGTCCCCAGGCTAAATGATAGAAAGTTGGTTAACCAGATGTAACTCTTGATAGTGTTAAAATGAAACCAAATGGACCCGCAAGGGTCCATTTGGTTTCATTTTAACACTCTCAAGAGTTAAAATATTTATCATCTGAATTAGCACCAGTTGATTAAGAAGTTTACACTGTTTTGTTGGCAAAATACAGCCTGGAATTGTGGAAAGAACCAAAAGAATTCTTTAGTTTTAGGTCTCTGGGGCTAAAATGTCATCCAATGGTGGTCCGTGGCTCAAATGCTGAATAAATGGTGGTCCCTGGAGTCAAAAAGGTTGAAAACCCCTGCATTATACCCAAGCCTTTTCGTGTCAAGGACCCCCAAAAGGACAATATTATGATTAATTAGCCCAGCTGGCACCCAATTGAAAACATATGCCAGGCACTGTAGCAGTGATTCTCAGCCCATTCTATTTCAAGGACCCCCTGTTTCCTGTGAAAATAGCCAATCTACAACAGCTTGTGAGCTGGTAGATGGGTCTATTTTTTATAGCAAATAAATGTATTTAATGTCACTAAGCTGTTATATGCAGACACCAAAATCATTGCGGAGGACCCAAAATAGGGGCCCATTTAGTTTCATTTTAAGCTCCAAAGAATTACATTATTGTTAAGAATCTGCACAATCAGAAAATTGATTCAATCAGGCAAGAAGTCTCCACATTTTAGTCAAGTGTGGTCTGTGCACTTGGAGGAGTTCCAGTGGGTACCTTAATTAGATAGTTAGAAACCAAATGGACCCTTATGGGTCTGTAACTGCAAGAATTTAATTGAAACCAAATTGACCTGTTGGTTCCATTTGTACACTCTCAAAGGTACAGACCCTTTTGGGTACATACTATAATTTAACTGGGGACCCCCTCAAACTCCATCAATGATCCTTGGGGTTCCACTTTGGGAACCACTGCTTTAGTCTTCCTTGTGACATCTCTGCTATACTTGTGATTATTTATTTATTTATTTTCAGTTGTTCGTGCCATCTCCACCTGTTACCCCTAAGGACCGGACCTGCTTCATTCATCATCAGGTCAAGTGTGCGTATCCCCACTCCTAACACTTCATATACTGTAGTTCTTATTGTTCTCTTTTTTATAGAATTATAGATCTTTTTTATAAATTATAGAATTTTACAACAATTTTGATTTTTGGTATTTGCAATGGTTGATTTCGTAGCCACGTATGGGGCTAATTCACTTCCTCAACGTGTCAAATCAAGTGTCAGTATCTCGACTCATTAATTCAAAGTTCTTTATTGCTATAAGAAAGCCAGGTTTACATTGCCAAATCAAAAAGCACAATACAACAGTGCAGCAATACAATAAAAAAAGTATGTACAGTAGAATCTTCGATAAATCAATGTACCAAGTTACACAGGTAATGTCTTACTAGTTGTAATATTTTGCAACCATTTAGATTTTTTTTGTCTTTTCAGTGTTTGTGTGATCTCCTGTTGACTCCTGAGCCCTGCTTCACTCATGATGATAAAATGAAAAGTGAGTATCTCCGGTTCATACTCTTATAACTATTGCGTCTGCAGGCCGCAGTTACTATGAAAACCTGCAGGAAGATGTCAAGCACTTCTGTGTTAAGACTGTAATGCTTGCTTGTAATGACAAATTTCACATATCCTACAGACGATTTGTATAACTACTCCTGTAATTAATTTTTGCAACCATTTTGTGCTCTTGTCTTTGCAGTGGTTGTTTCGTACCAACATCTGTTCACTCCAAAGGCCCTGTTTCTGTCAACATCACGTCAAACTCCACCTGTTGACTCCAAAGGCCCTGTTCCACTCATCACGTTACACTGCATGTAAGTATCTCCACTCAATTCTTCATATAGTTTTAGATTCAATTACACTACCAAAATACCCATGTACCTGTCCAAATACTCACGAACACAAAGCACTCTCCTACAACACCAGACTCAATTTATCAAAAAACACATTACAGACTACATCACAGTCAGAAGTCCTAGACCAACTGTCGTCCTGTACAGTTGTATTGTATATTACAATATTATAGTAAACATATAACAACATAGTTGGTAGTTGCTCGGCAAAGCACGAGTGAAGTATGTGACACTAACTCACCGTCTTTGACGGCAATCTGCACTGAATCCCTGTGTCACCACTGAATCCCACACTGCACAAGCAAGTAGTCACCATTAACTGCACAGAAATCCAAGGAGCACTGATGCTATTAAGTATTTTTAATCATTTTTCCAGAAATGTTTTCCTACATCCACCCACTGTGATTGAGTGCCCCTCCTGACGGACGGTCGCTGCTTCTGATATCCCGTCAGCGACGTGGGGATTCATTGCAGGCAGCCGTTGCCGTGAAAAAGGGTGAGTTGTGTCACATTCCTCAAACATTCGAGTTTTGCCGAGCAACTATCAACAATGGTGTTTACTGTAATATTGTAATATACAATATTACTGTACAGGATGACAGTTGGGATTTGCGAAGTGGCTAGAGTCAACCCACTGCCAAGTCTGCATGTTCACATTTAAGACACGAGGCTTTAATTTCATCCATGCTATACCAATTATGCTGTGGTGTGTTGTGTTGATGGATATCAGCTAGTTGAGCTATTGTAAAAAACATCTATAATGCTAAAAAAAGGCAAAGAAGTTAAGATGGGAAGGATAAGAGGTTTAGCATGGATTAATATATAGGAAATATTCCACAATGAGAAAAAGTTCTTTGGTTGGGTTGGGTTGATGAAATCTCAGAGCAGCAGATTTGTAGAATTTAATTGGTAAATTAAAACAAAAATGCATCAAAAACAATGTGACTTTGGGCACAGAGTCGCGGTATGTAGGAGAATGGTTCTTTCAAGTGTCTCCTGTACACATTTCAGCACTTCCCTTTCTTTTTCTTTTTTCTTCAAGAGCCATCAGAAGAACAGAAGTCTTCATCCTTTGTCCAACTGGTGCTGCCTTCAGAAGAGCAGAGATTGACAACTTTGTCCAACTGGCTGTCCGGCGTTACAGGCATTCCGATGGATCACAGGTGGTGTCATCTTTGAGGTGTGAACCCCTGTGCTCTCAACTTCCACTCTTCACACTGGCCACCGTCAGACTGGAACTGAGGTTAGGTGCTGGACAGTCTCAAGAAGTGCTCATATTGGAGACTTGGGAGTCTCTTTAAATATGGCTGGAGGATCCTTTTTATTTAACTTTTTTTTCCTTTTTCCTTATTATATTCGGGATTTTAAATGGCAACTTGAGAATTGGAAATGGAGCAGTTGGCCAGCTCTCTCACATTCTGGGATTGTCTGAATTTCAGTAGATGAATTAGAACTGGAACAAGTAACATGTGTACAGCAGTTTTTTTTTGTTTGTGGTAACTCCATTTCGTTATTCCCCCTCAAAGTCTGGGTCTTCATATTCCAGTCTGGAGTCAGGCTAATTCCTGTTGTAGTTCTTTCTGAATCTATAGAGGCTGGCTGTGAGCTGAGCTTTTACAGTTTGCCCAATATTACTCTTGATTCATTACTGCAATAATCAATAGTGCAATTCCCAGTTCACAATCAAAAGGAAAGTGATGCGATAGATGCTATGGGTATGAGACATCTGACATTTTAGTAGATGCAGTAGAGCTGCTTTTGGCAGTAAATTGTACAAAAGTTTTCTGTGGCAACTACTCCATACGACTTGGTTCACTTATTTTCCACTCAATGTCTAGGCCTTCATATTCCAATCTGTCATAATCAATGTATGGGCTCATACAAGGTGCATACAGTTGATATCATCTGATTTGTCTGTGTTTATTGTCGTTTGTATTTAAATGAGAAATACACAGATGCAGTACCTTGAGCAGTTGTGACACTTTGACCGATATTGATATTTAAAATAATGAATTGCTTTTATTGCCGATAACTAATATTACAGATGCCTATCACATTCTGTATTCCCATTCTCAAAAAAAAAAAAAAAAAAAAAATGTAACAGGGTATCTGCAGCACAGGCTTAGGAAATCCATTTTAAGTTTATGCAGCTCAGGGGTGACAAATGGTGCATGTGAGTGCCAGTACACTATTTGTTTGGTGCTAATAAAAGCCAATGTGTATGTAAACTAATGCTTGTCAAATCTTGATTGTGTTTCTGAAATGTTTTTGCTTCTGGTACTACCAATTCTGAACCTTTTTGATGTGTACATATTTGTTAGTTTAGAGGTACATTTGTACCATCTAGGGGTACATTTATGGTCTTTGGGATAAAAAAAGGAAGGTACAATGTTGTATTTTAGAGGTACAATCAAAAAGGTACATTTTTGCCATCTAGGGGTACATTTATGGTCTTTGGGGTACAAAAAGGAAGGTACAATGTTGTATTTTAGAGGTACAATCAAAAAGGTACATTTGTGCCATCTAGGGGTACATTTATGGTCTTTGGGGTACAAACAGGAAGGTACAATGTTGTCTCATAAGGTACATATAAGCTCCTTAGAGGTACAAACAAAGAAGGTACAACAATGTACCACTTTTAACGATACAATTATGTACCCAGGTAGGGTACAGCCGGCGCGACAAAGCCATTGTACCTTAAAAAGTACAAAACTGCCCTTTGATTTCTCTGTGTGTTGAGAGCGTAAAAATGAAACCAAATGGACCCGCAAGGGTCCATTTGGTTTCATTTATACGCTCTCAAAGAGTAACACCCGGTTAACCAACTTTCCAAATTTAACTTAATTTAACTCTGTCAAGGACCACTGGTGGTCATAGGGCCGCATTTGGCCCCCGGGCCGCATAATGCCCAGGTATGTGTTATATGGTGACACAGCCCTATAGGTTTCTACCACAGTCACATGTAATGCATTATAACAGGGGTGGCCAACCCGCGGCTCGCGAGCCGCATGCGGCTCTTCAGCTGGTTACATGCAGCTCTTAAGGGGCTTCCACATGAAAAACACTCGGCCTGTTTCATTTCGGTGATCCGACTCTTGAAATCAATACAGTAATTACGGTATTTAAAATACACTGGCATAATTTTAACCAAGTATTGAAGCTCTTCTGAGCTTCCACATGAAACCGTGAAAAACACTTGGCCTGGCGCAGTCATTCATTCCCTATACAGTGCTGCCCAACACTCGACTAACACTCGTAGTAGAGAGGGGACACTTCTCACCTCTCAAATATTTTGTGCAAAAATATGTTTTTTGACTTGACATATACCTTTTTTGGATTGTAAACCCTGTTTCTAAATACATGTCTACATGTTTTAATAGTGTCTTTTGCATTGCGCACCTGCACACAATGCACGTGTCTTATGGCAGGAGAGGAAAAATTGACCGTGACGGCCAACACGGCGGTTTTATAACTATCGTGACCGTTTGTTGTGGCTCTTTGCAGTAACACAGTGAAAAACGTGGCTCTTAGTCTCTGACTGGTTGGCCACCCCTGCATTATAACATGTTATAATGGTGACACAGCCCTATAGGTTTCTACCACAGTCACATGTAATGCATTATAACATGTTATAATGGTGCCACAGTCACATGTAATGCAGGGACGTACCGTGGAGGGCCTGGTGCTGTGCAGGGTGCTGTATGAACAGTTCTGCATCTCATCTCAGACAGAACGTTTGTTGACGCTGTAAGGTTTCAGCTCAGCCCAGTAGACACTCCATTACACCAGCTGTCTCCTGAAGACACTGTCCAAGGTCACATCAACCTGCAAGACAAATACCAAAAAATACATTACAATGTTGATAGATTTTATATCTTGTAGGATATATTAAAGATGTTAGATATGGAAACTCAAGTCTTCAACATCTACATTATATAAACTGGCCCACATGAGTTCAGAAACCCAAATGTGGGAATCTTTTTTTTTTTTTTTACTAGTTTGTATTGTCTCATTTTAATCATCCATTAGTCAAATTTACAACAAAATATGGCTTGTAGAGAACAGACATTCCTGGAATGAGTAACACTGCTAAGCATGTGGGTTTTAGCATTAGGATTAGCTAGTGAAATCACTGCATTACATTTAGCTATTGAAAGCATTACCTTTAGCTACTGAAATTAGCTAGTCAAAGCATTAGCAGTTGAAAAATGGCCTACAAGATTGTAACAGTCTCCATTTTTTGAAAAGTTTGTATTATCTAGCATCAGGTCTAAATGTGTTAGATTTTCACTTGGCTGTAGGAAGCAGAAAATGTGACCAAATGCTACATTTGAAAAACACATTTAAAAGCAAAAACAAATTGTTGAACATCTGATTTACTAAATTTGCCTAAAGTTCATGTGTACAATTTGCCTGTCAATTGTACAGACATCTATACAACATGGAACTGTTGATTAAATAAAGACCTTTAGCCTTAGATCTGAGAGGCTAAATGTATTCCTAGTCTGTGTGGCTTAAATGTTGATAAATATGAACCCTGGTATAAAACTGGTTGGAAAAACACAACAGTAAACAACCAATGGTCCTATAAAGCCACAAAAAGTTTAGACAACAGCGTTGAAGGTGGATAAAACCGTGTGCTTCTCAAACAAACATTTGTGAACAAACATAAACATACCTCAAACAGCGCATGGCCCCAGTGAGACCGTGCTGTTGGCGCCATCTTTCTTTTAAACGCAAAGCTCCGCCCACTTGATCACGTCACGTTCCACAGCCATAGAGTTGCGACATTGAGGGATCAGCAACCTAACACAAGCGCAACCTAAACAGGGACACACTGTTGGAGTTGGAAATACATTGTTTTCAACGGGGGCGCCGCAAATAAGAGCCATTTTAGGGCACGTGTGTCACGGTGTGTGCAATATATGACAACTGTTGTGCACAGTAAGAATCGAAGTCTCTCAAAACCTGCTGTAAGGTTTTTTTTACTTTCAAGAGCAATTTAAACCAAATTGACCCCTCATTATACATAAATCAAATGAACCTATACGTTTGAATGGGGGTTAGTCCATATTTCAGTAGGCCTACTGTATATTCCTACACCCCATATTTGAATGGGGTGCTATAGTCATTTGCTGTTGCCAAAGATTATAAAGCCCCTTAATGAAAAACTCCATGACTTGCTTAAGAAAAACATTTATGCCCTGTTATGTGACAGTGTTTTGTTTTATAACATGTTATAACTGTTTAGGAAAACTGTTGTATCCTCTCCAATTGTACACTTACCCCATCTCAACCGTTTTAATTGTATTTGTGACACTCGCTTTGGCAATGTAGACGTTTGTTTAGCCATGCCAATGAAGCTTTATGACCTGGTTTTAGAGAGGACGATTACTATTCATAATGCAATGTTTGGAGATTAATGGTCATTAGGCTTATCACGCTAAAGTAACTTATAGACTGGACTAAATCTGTCAAATGGCTCTATTCCACACTACCGAGAGGTAGTGATGCCAGGGGTTTTCAACAGGTGGTCCGGGGACCACCAGTGGTCCTTGAGAGGGTTCCATCTGGTCACCAGCTAAGTTGGCTAACCAGATGTTAACTCTCAAGAGTTAAATTATTCATCATTTGAATAAGCCATTTTGGAATGTATGTTTTGCTTGTTCTGTTTCCCAAATCCAGCCTGGAATTGTGGACAAAAGCAAAATAAATCTTAGATTTGTGGTCGATGGGGTCAAAATATCTTCAAATGGTGGTCCCTGGGATGAAAAGGGTAGAAAAGCCCTGGTATAGATTACAAAATCGCATTGCACTATCGACATTAGTAATGTCCCTGGACCATAGTGGTAACGTCTTCGCCCGTGCGCACTGCCCGTTCCTGCAAACATCGCAAGGGCCTAAATAATTATCATGGTATTTAGTGGATAAACTCTTTGTTGGATAAGATGGGTGGTCCTTAAAAGGACCGTTGTGTTGTAAAGAGCAGACAGGTCAGTTTACTTGGAGCTGGTGTACTTGGTCACAGCCTTGGTGCCTTCAGACACGGCGTGCTTGGCCAGCTCCCCGGGGAGCAGCAAGCGGACGGCGGTCTGGATCTCCCTGGATGAGATGGTGGAGCGCTTGTTGTAGTGAGCCAGACGAGAGGCCTCGCCGGCGATGCGCTCGAAGATGTCGTTGACGAAGGAGTTCATGATGCCCATGGCCTTGGAAGAGATCCCGGTGTCAGGGTGGACCTGCTTCAGCACCTTGTACACGTAGATGGCGTAGCTCTCCTTCCTGGACTTTCTGCGCTTCTTGCCGCCCTTGGCGGCAGACTTGCTGACGGCTTTCTTGGAGCCCTTCTTGGGCGCTGGCTTCGCTACTTCAGGCATGATTCTATCTCAACGAAATGAAGAATAGAAGTGAGCTCTGAACGGCGGTGTAGCAGCATTTCTAGGAAGCCTATGCAAATGAAGTGTGCGACTGCCAGCAGATGATTGGCTACTGCTTGTGCAACTGACCCACTGAGAAGGCTCACTGTTTTACAGCCGCTGTTTTCCTTCCCGCCTGATCTGTTGTCCCGCTCAAATAAAGAGTGGGGTAGTGATAGAGGAAATCAATAATTCAATACACACATGAATCTATTGTAGGGAAATGTGTGGTCATGGTTACGTTGCCTAAAGAGCTTTACTGCATAAAATGTGTAACTGACCCCTACAGTGTGATCAGTCACAAACTTGGCAATATCAGACAAAGGCTACATGTCAGATTGTTTGATATATTACCAGTTCGCTGGCAATAACTGGTACGTTTAAAGCACAGCTAACAAAATGAGTGGACGCAAAGACCCTAACCCCCCCCCCCCTCCTTTTTTTTTTTTTTTTTTTTGTTTTTTTACCTTTTAAGCATTACAATACGGCCCACCTTGTGCAATCCATCATAACATTTACGTACAAATACCGGCATGCGCTTCTATGTAGCCAAAAAACAGAGGAAGGAGGGGGGTTTCTTCAGATTGTACAGGCCATACGTATACGTTTCGTCCGTACGTGCCAAAACTCCCCATTAAGAGCAGCATCAAAGGGATGGATTGGGGTGGAACATAAGTGTAAAGTTGGACTTATCCACAGCCATAGTGAGATTCTGACTCCAAATCAAATCCATCGGTGCGTGTGTAGGATATTGTAGTGGGTCCACCACAAAAACTACAGGTTGCCATTCAGTTGCTATATCTTAAGTGTAAAGTAGCATGAATTCAAGTGCTGACACTGACAAGCTTTCGAGTCATTGCCCATCTAATCTAATGCCTAACAATTGTTTATAGTATCGTTGTAATGTTCAGACAGTGTTCATACATTGATAGTACTGAGATATATTGAGAATTAATTCTTTATAGAAAACGTGGGCGGCTCTTAAAAGAGCCTTTGGGTTGTTGGTAGATCAGGTCAGTATCGTTTAACCTCCGAAGCCGTACAGAGTGCGTCCCTGTCTCTTCAGAGCATAGACAACATCCATGGCGGTCACGGTCTTCCTCTTGGCGTGCTCGGTGTAGGTGACGGCGTCACGGATCACGTTCTCCAGGAACACCTTGAGAACACCGCGGGTCTCCTCGTAGATCAGACCGGAGATACGCTTCACGCCGCCACGGCGAGCCAGACGGCGGATAGCGGGCTTGGTGATTCCCTGGATGTTATCACGGAGAACTTTGCGGTGACGCTTGGCGCCTCCTTTTCCCAGACCCTTCCCGCCTTTGCCTCTTCCGGACATCTTGAATACTGCAGCTGTTGTAGATACAAAAACTGAATGAGTCCAAACTTCTGAGCCCTGCCTTAATATTTGTGTTCTGAGGACGTAAGAGAGGACACAACGGCGTGGGCGTAACTAACCACGCCCACACATAAACACATTCCTCCCCCGTGCTGTCACAGCGCTGCAAAACCCTAATCGTATGTAATCAGAATTCGATTTGATATTTGTCTTGAACAGAAAAGGGGCAGAGACGCAAGTGATATTCATGTGTTATTAGTAATGTTTCATTTAGTGCAGAATTGTCTCAATGAGGCTTCGATCAGAGTTACGATTTATACAAACGTATCATCGTGGATGGATATGCCCGCTATATTTGAAGAAAACGGCGATTGATTGCTTCCATTAGGTTATATATGTGGATTAGATGAGAGAAATGGCCTTATTAGAAAATATCGGCATTAGCTTCTCTATTTTAGTTGCGTGTATTAGCACGTTCCCAAACTGTATATAAAAAATAAAACACTTGAAATGCATGTTATGGTGACGCTATTCTAGAACTGAAACCGGTCCATTTGTACAGTCAATAAAAGGAGTGCTTTACGTTGACAACTCGCGTTACAATAGTTTATACTGTTGCTATTATACTAGGTATACATAAATTTACTATACATTTTTATATCGTATTGCTCCCGTGTACTATGTGAGCATAGTAAGATCGAGGACACTCTTCTAAAACAATGTGGTTGGCTCTTAAAAGAGCCTTTTGTGGGTTTAAATATTTAGTAGACAGTTTACTTCTTTTTGGGCGCTGCCTTTTTTGCTGCCTTGGGCTTGGCAACCTTCTTGGCCGGAGCTTTCTTGGCTGCTGCGGGCTTCTTGGCCACTTTCTTGGGGCTCTTGGCAGCCTTCTTGGGGCTTTTAGCTGCTACTTTCTTGGCGGCAGGCTTCTTGGCCTTCTTGGGTGACTTCTTGGCGGCTGCGGGTTTCTTCACTGCCGCCTTCTTGGGCGACTTCTTAGCCGCTGCGGGTTTCTTTGCTTTAACCGCTTTCTTAGCCGCGGGCTTCTTTGCCTTCACAGGTGCAGCCTTCTTGCTCATCTTGTAAGAGCCTTTGACCTGGACCAGGGTGCCTTTGGTGACCAGCTTCTTGATGGCGCTCCTGACGAGGACCTTTTTCTTCTCCACATCGTAGCCGCCGGCAGCCAGAGCCTTCTTGACCGCGGCCAGAGACACGCCACCCCGCTCGTTGGAGGCGGACACTGCCTTGACGACCAGCTCGGCGACGCTGGGGCCGACCTTCTTGGGTCGGGGAGCGGCCTTCTTCTTGGCGGCCTTGGCCGGTGCTGGAGCTGCTGCGGGAGCGACTTCTGCCATTATTCTCTCGTAGTCGGTTGCAGTTGCTTCTGTAAAGTAAACTCTAACAGAGTGATGCTGGACGCTCTGAAGGGGCTGGACTTAAACACCGCATGAGAGCCATTTAGACTCAACGATGCCAGCAGCTCTACTCTGGATGTCTGAAATGTGAAACTTGTGTTTTCTCCTCGAATAAAACAACATATAACTAATTACGGAGTGTATTATTTAATATAACAAAGAGATGACCAGTTAAAACACACGCTCCTTTTTGACATCCATTCATCTGAGATGAAAACGAGGTTCTGATTTTTAAGGTTTATGTTAAATACATCACCCTTCCACAGTCCGACACCAGTTATTCCTCTGCCATTTGTCTTCTAAAACATTTTGAACAAAGACAAATGAACAATTATACTTAAACCAATGTTAGCAGACATCCTTGGCGACGCAATGACATGAACTATACTTTTGTTTTTTCTTCTGCTTTTCTATAAACTGGAGGTTTCTGACACAAGTAAACACAGTCCAGTTGACAGCATGAGTTGAGTTGATACCAACTTCCAATGAGATGTTACACTTCCATTCCAAACGTATGATGATCAAAATGCAGAAAACCGACGTTTCCACGTTTGCATCTTCAAGTCAACTGTGGTAGCGGTATCTGTGTTTATTTATTAAATAAATGCATTTATGCAATATGCACTCATGTTATCACTGGTAATCCTGTGATGATGTAAGCAGACAGACGTTGCTTTGGGACATGGACATTGTTACAAGGACCATGAAAATTGCCATAATTTATTAGTAGGCTACTATTAGAATCATTTTAGTACCAAGAGAGCTTTTTTTTTTTTTACTTTACAACGTGGGCATTTAGCAGCCAATCCTAATCCAGAGCAATTTAAATTAAGTAGAAACTCAGCAAAGCATCAAGATAATCATGAATCCTACTTAAGCTTAAAGAGATATTTCACTTTCAAAACAACCTTTGGTCATTTTATTTTATATTTGTTTTTGTGCACTGCCCCCTTCCTATACAAACCCAATGTAACTTAAAACGTCTTTTTTCCCCTGATGGCTGATATTGTCACCAGAAAAGGGAGGCAATTAAGGCAGCTAAGGATGGATATGGATATCAATTATGTAAATACTGAATGGATCAACATAAACTGTCTGTGGTGTTGACACAACCATGGGTAGATCATAAAATTACAGCTGTGTGCGAGTGAGTGAGTGAGTGAGTGAGTGAGTGAGTGAGTGAGTGAGTGAGTGAGTGAGTGAGTGAGTGAGTGAGTGAGTGAGTGAGTGAGTGAGTGAGTGAGTGAAAAAAATATACTATCCTTATGTAGCAGGTGGCTACAGCCTCTGCCGTGATGGCCTCGAAAAACCAATATCTGCCCCCGGACCAAGAGGATGTCCTCTTGGTCTAGTGGTTAAGATGTTGGACTTTCACGCGGGAGACCCGGGTTCGAATCCCGGGCGTTACACTTATAATAGCCCAACAGTGTAATAGTATATTACAGTATATTGGTCCTACCTGGGCATTATGCGGCCTGGGGGCCAAATGCGGCCCTTTGGCTGACCGGCCTGTGAAAGGGTACTGTGGTTTTCAACCAGTTGTCCTTGAGAGAGTTCCAGTTAAATAGACTGGAACTTAAACCGACCCTTGCGGGTCCATTTGGTTTCATGTTTACAGTCTCAAGAGTTAAACTATTCATCATCTGAATTACCTAAAATCTACACAATCAGGTAATGTAAAAGCATGGTCATTTTTGATCTGTAGGTTTGCCTGTTTTGTTTCCCAAATCCAGTCTGGTATTGTGGACAAAAACAAAATAAATATTTAGTTTTGGGGTCAGTGGGGCTAACATATCATAAATGTGGTCCTCTGTGGACTCACATACTGAATAAATAGAGGGCCCTGGTATCAAAACGGTTGGTCTTACTCTTACTTGTATCTTGAAAATTAAATTAATACACACAGACTTTAGTTCAGCCTTTAGTCTTGTTGTCCCTCCATAATATTTGATGCATCTCATTTGGCCTGTTGGAAAAAATAATTGCCCTCCTGCTATGGACTACGGAGTCTGAACTTAAGTGCTGCATTTTCAGACAGTACACTAAACATAGTCAGTAGAGTGGACTCTTTCAGGTCCATACGGTTAAAATTTACACTCTCAACAGTTACACTACACACTGCTGAACATCTGCTGCATTAGGCCTACTTAATATACAGGCAGGGCTTGACACTAACACTTGCCCGCTTGCCCGGGGCAAGTAAAAAATGGTAGGGCAAGTGAAGACTTGCTACCTGGTTGCCCGATCGGGCAAGTGTGCAACTTAGTGCACTATAACACAACACAAGATAAATTGGTCTTGAAGGCAGTCATTGCACTCTGCCTCTGTGTCTTTCCCTGCTTTCTAGCTATCTCTACCTATCTCTCTCCCAGGTTCATTTGGTTCCAAACTACCATTTTGCTGGAGTCAGGGACCACTGGGTCTGTCACCACTATGGGCTAATTAAGATGATGAATTTTAACTCTTGAGAGTGTAAAAATGAAACCAAATGGACCCGCAAGGGTCCATTTGGTTTCATTTTTACACTCAAGAGTTACATCTGGTTAACCAACTTACATCTGGTTAACCAACTTAATGCAACTGATTGTTTTACTTTCTCAAATCAACTGATTAACTTTCTCATTTTACTCATTTTACTACACCAGGATCACAGAATCTGAAACTGAGTTTTAATAATGCATTTTCAGTTTTTCTTGCTATTAAGGGACTAGCAGTTTAAATTGCTATTAAATGCTGTTTTTGAAGGAAATTAACTTTTTTGCCTGGTGTATGTAAACACTGCCCTGCCCTCGACATGTACCATTCTGTTCTATTTGTGAGATGTCTCATTTTATTTGCAATTAGTTTAATCTGAACATAATACTTCCATTCACACTTTTCTCCAGCATTGGGAAGTCAAATACCCTTTTTTGTTGGTCATTTGAAGATAGTTGTACAAAGCAGAATCCTGAAAGTATCAATACAATATAGATTTACACTATAGTCACAGTCTATCTGCACTTAGGCCTACATACTGTATTTATATTGATGTTTTACTCAGATGGTTATCAACAAATAGCAATTGTGTCCTCACTCCAACAGTAATATCCCTACACAGTTTGACTAACTTGATCAAACCATTTGGAACCCTGGGTGTTTTGTCCTCAACTTGCAAGTGTTGGCATCCCTGTTGGTGCAAGGGATCGTATTTGTCTTATTACACAATTCAACAGCTATGTCACTGTGATAATCACCATCAGCCATTCTGTTCCATATGTACACGAAGAAAAATCATTAACATGGAAATACAACTTGATAACTTTGTCTCACCACCTATTTTAGGCCTTTATTTCTGGAAGAATGGAGTGTTTTTTGCGCATATATTGGCCAGTGTGGCTTTAACTAAATCAGTAGACAATATGTATAAGGAATAATTTCTCTTCAAAATACATTTGGTGGCTCTTAAAAGAGCCGTTTTGGGGGCGTTACAGTGACGGGTGAGTTTAAGCACGTTCTCCGCGGATACGGCGGGCCAGCTGGATGTCTTTGGGCATGATGGTCACCCTCTTGGCGTGGATGGCGCACAGGTTGGTGTCCTCAAACAGACCGACCAGATAAGCCTCGGCGGACTCCTGGAGAGCCATGACGGCGGAGCTCTGGAAGCGCAGGTCGGTCTTGAAGTCCTGGGCGATCTCCCTCACCAGGCGCTGGAAGGGCAGCTTGCGGATCAGCAGCTCGGTGGATTTCTGGTAGCGACGGATCTCCCTCAGAGCCACTGTACCGGACGGTAGCGGTGAGGCTTCTTCACTCCGCCGGTCGCCGGCGCACTCTTACGCGCTGCCTTGGTGGCCAGCTGCTTCCTGGGCGCTTTGCCGCCGGTGGACTTACGAGCTGTCTGCTTGGTTCTTGCCATTTTATCTTGCTCTCTTCTATAGAAGCTGAGAATAGAATGTCTTGCAGAGCGCAGACTGCTGCCTTTTATTAGCGCCTCGCGAGACGCCGCCGTTCTTTGATTGGTCAGTGAGCAGGAACCTCCTTGTTTTGGGGGAGGTGCCATGCGTCACAATTCAAATGAACTGGGGCTCCTGTGGACAAAGATAATACAAGGTATATACAGTAGTGTACGTTGTATTCCAGTGTTGCCAACTTGGCGCATTTGTCACTTTTTTGCGCTTTTTCAGACCCCCCCTAGCGCCAAAATTAGTGAAAAACTCCTGGCTGAAATTCTGGTGCTTTTTTTGCTGGTGAGTTGGGGGGAAATTGATTGACAGGCACCAGAGATAAAACCATAAAATCATTAGTTTCAACCGAATGATCATGTTTGATTATTCGGTTTAAAATTTTGTTTTATTTAATCCCCCAAAGACACAAACATCACTCAGTGCCCAGATTAGAGGAGCTATACTGCCACTCTACATCGAGACAGGTCGGTATATATACTGTGTTGCACTGCATGAGGCAAATGGTGATCACACCAGATACTGGCTGGTTCGGAGGACCATACCCCCAATAAGGCAAAACAAAATTGCACATTTCAGGGTGGCCTTTTATTGTGGACAGTCTAAGGCACCTGTGCACTAACCATGATGTCACATCTGCATCTTGATGTGGCACACCTGTGAGGTGGGATAGATTATCTTAACATAGCAGAAGTGCTCAATCAATATCACACATTTAGGCAGATTTGTGAACAGTGTTTAAGAGAAATGGTTATATTGTATATCTGGAATGAATTTTAGGTCTTTAAGTCCATCCCCTGAAAAATGGGAGCAAAAACAAAAGTGTTGCGTTTATATTTTTGTTGAGTATAGATGAAGATAGAATGTACTCTGTATGAAAAAGTGTCACCCCATAAGGGATGTGTCACAAGGTGGCATGACACTTAAACAAAAAACAGAGTCATCCATTCATTCATACTTTCATATATGCAGAGTTGAAACGTTGGCTACTTATGTTTTTTTTTTTTTTTTTTTTTTTTTGTACACACTTAAACAATTTAGGCCTGACCTAAGGTTTCTGAAAAACTTGAAATATTTGTATATTAGTATCAAAAAAAGTATTGTAAGTATGTACTGTAATACAGTACATACTGTACATAATCCAAATATGGATTACCGTCCTGAAAGGGTTTAAGATTTTGGACTAATTCTAAAATGTGCCTTGATCTTTACGTGCGGTTTGCCATTTTCTGAGTCTAACAAAAAAGGGCGCAAACTTCTGCTACAGTGGTGATTGGTGGGGAGCAATATACCAGGTACACTAAGCCCGCGCTCTCGTCCGTTATCGTGATTGGTGGGGCGCACAGACACAAAGGATTTTTTTCTTATCCTTTTGAACCAAGTTGAAGATATAAAAGGACTCACGCGCTTGTGCTCCGACACATTTCTTCGAGCTGTTTTAACTCTAGAAATAAATCTACATCATGAGTGGACATGGGAAGACCGGTGGGAAGACCAACAATTCACAGTTCTTTTTGAGCTATTGTTATCTATGTTATCTATCTAGAATCAGAAAATGAGTGGACGTGGGAAGACCGGTGGTCATTAAGTATTTACTGTCTTGTGGACTAAAATAAGGCCGCAGGCACAAGTTGTGTCTGCGGCCCTCCCCTTTCCTCTATATCTGATACTTTATAAGTGGTGAACCAAAGCACAAAAAAAAAAAAAAAAAAAATGCCCCCCGCGGGGGACCCCCGGTCCGAGCCCAGAGACCGGGCGGGGCGGCACTGGGCTCGTCTCCGCTACATCGGGCACGGAGAACCCCCGAGCAGGAGTGTAGTGGGACAATACCTGCTCAGAACCAGATGGCTGGAAGTGAGCGAGATCTATTCTTTCATTGCTCTACCTAACCGCAGAGAATTTGAGCTGTGTTTCCACCGTGAGGGCTCGCTGCGGAAGTTCAGCACACTTTTTGCTGACAGGTCTGTAGAGGGTGAATGGAAGGACTTTGAACTACACTCCTCTGTACCTGCTGACACACTCATCATCATAGTGAAGTTCTGGACGGCTAGGGTGACCGACTACGACATCGAGCAGTACCTGGGCAGGTACTGCACACTCCTGCGCCCAGTCGAGAAGCTCCTGGATGAATTCGGGCTCTGGTATGGGGTCCGGCGCTACCGGGTGAAGCTGCACACAACCGGCAGTGACGGGCGCACCGTAGACCTCCCCAACTCCATTTCGCTGGGCCCATACAACGGGAAAATAAGCTACTCAGGCCAGGTACAGAGATGCTACATCTGCCAGTCCAGAACCCATCAAGTGAAAGACTGTGAGGTTGTAAAGTGCTGGAAATGTGGCCAGACTGGCCACAAAGGGAAGCAATGCACCAGCGACGGAGTTTGCAGCCTCTGTAACGAAGAGGGACATACCTTCTTCACCTGTCCGCAGTCCTACAGCAACCGGGCCAAGCGACGGCAGCAGCAGGCTCTGGAGGCGATCCTGGAGCCGGAGGCAGCGGGAACAGGAGCAGGAGAGACGTCGACACACGACAGCCAGCGTAGTCGGGCTCAGGACACCGCGACGGAGGGCAGCCAGCAGGCTGCGACTCCTGCAGCACCTGAGGAGGAGGAGGAGGAGGAGGAGGAGGAGGAGGAGGAGACCCTGCCCCCGGACACCAGCCAGCAGAGCTCTGCAATAGCAGCACCAGAGGGGAAGCAGAAATCAGCGAAGGAGGCACCGGCAGGTGAAAGGCAGCGACAGCGCAGGCCCACCAACAGCAGCCAGCAGAAGCCAGCGGGTAGGCCGGCACCTGCTCCGAGGATACGGCAACCGAGCGTAGTTCCTGTGGAGGAGGCGCCGGAGGCACGCACGGACGCGGCGTCAGCTGCTTTGTCCGCGCTGCCAGCGCCTCCATCAGGAGCGATAGCCGCCCTCGGAGACGTGGAGCCACCTACAGCGCAGCTTCCCCCTGTCAACGCCCAGCCATCCGATCACGGCAGCCAGGAAGGTGCCATGCAGGTCGATCGCCCCGTGCGTAATTACGCAGACTCAGAGGACAGGATTGAGGTCATCCTAAGGGATTTAGAGACGAGCGAGGGCCGCACAGCCCTGGAGGATGCAATTGACTTGCTGTGTGGAACACCTCCAGGCACCACGCCTGCTCTGGAGATTTCCACCGAGAACTTCCCCCCCCTTATCGGGGAAAAAAGAAACAGACAGTCCCCAGACCAACAGAAGGATGGAAAAAAGAAGAGAGGCCAGGTACCGAAAAAGCCGTTTAAAACATGACATTTTGTTTAGCCGCATGCCTCTTACTTGCCATAATGTTCTTTAACATCGCGACAATTAATGTCCGCGGGATACAACAGGCAAGCACTAGAATGGAGAAACTTAATATAATTAAAAACACAAGAGCAGACATTATCTTCATGCAAGAGCTGCGGCTAAAGACACTGGCTGATGTTAACATGGCCCGGGACATTTGGTCTCATGGGTTGTCTGAATTTTCTATTGGTGGTGATAATGCAGATGGAGTGGGCATTTTATTTAACACCAAAAACGTAAAGATCCAACGTAAAAGAGAGTTGATACCAGGCCGACTCCTTGTCTTAGACTGCATTATGCGTAAACAAAAAATGAGACTAATTAATGTTTATACAACTCCACAACGCACTGACAAGATACGGCTTTTCAAGAAATTAAAAGAAGTGTTGTGTGGGGGCCAAGGAGTAATTCTGGCTGGGGACTTTAACACTATAACGGATATTAAAGATAGAATATCAACTCGTAATATGTCTGGGCTATCTTGTAGAGCAAGTAAAGTACTTAAAGAGGTATGTGAGTCTTGTGAAATGAGGGACACATTTAGAGTGCTGTATCCTAGCGCAACTGGCTATACGCGTTTTGACCAAACAGTCAAGACCCGTATAGACAGAATTTATGTGTCCGATGATATTGAGGTGGACTCTTATAAAACGGAGGCCTGGGTCAACTCTGACCACCTGGCAGTGAGATCCACTATCCATTTTAGTAATAACCCTAGATTGAATAATTGGAAACTGAACATCAATTGTTTAAAAAGTCCAGACATAATACAGAGTGTCAAATATGAGATAAATAGAGTGAAGGATCTAAGAGTTTTAACTGAATCAAATGTCGAATTATGGGAGGAGATGAAAAGGAGTCTAAAAAGGCACTTAATTATGAAATGTAAATATTTAAATATAGAACGAAATAAAGAATATAATAATTTAGTGCAACAATATGTAGAACTGAAATGTAAAGTTGGTCCACTAACAGAGCGAGAGGAAAAGAAACTAGACGACATTAACAGCATTTTGATTACTTTTAATAACGACTTTTTAAATGCAGCTAAAGTCCAGGCGGGCTTTAATATGGATGAGCCAGCAAATGTACAGAAGGTTATAGAAAAATACAAAGAGAGAAAAGAAGTTAATTGTATTAATGCACTGAAAAATAAACATGGTCAAATGATACATAATGATGATGAAATAATGGAATTGATTGTGGAACATTTTAAAGAAATGTATTGTGATGATGGTGATCGTTCATTGGATGCAGAGGCCTTTTTATCAGAGGTGAAAAAAATGGACAGAGCGCACTTTGAAACGCTCCTTGGTGACTTCACCAGTGATGAAGTCAAAAAGGCTATTTCACTGTTAAACAGAGGGAAATCGCCCGGCCCTGACGGCCTACCTTCCGAATTTTATCAAGCTTTCTCAGACGACCTCGCTGATATATTGGCCTCTGCTTTTAATGATGGGTGTTGCAAAAGGTCTATGCATGATGGTTTCTACCAGGGGAGCATCTCTCTGATTTTTAAAAAAAGGTGATGAACATGATTTAAATAATTGGAGACAAATAACTCTAACGAATATTGAATATAAAATACTAGCGAAAATCATAATGCTGAGATTAAATAAAGTACTGAATACAATTATCGAAAATGAACAGACATGCGCCATTAAAGGGCGAGTAATGTGGGACAACCTAAATAAAATCAGAGAGATGATTAATGCGAGCCACGAGTCTGGCTTTTTTATTGTAGGTTTTGACCAAAAGAGGGCTTTTGATTTTATAAACAGAGAGTATCTATGGAGGGTGATGGATAAATATGGATTTCCAAAAGAGTTTATTGACACCATTAAAATGTTATACGCTAAATCTCAGGTGGCAATTAAAGTTAACGGGAAAACTTCTAATTATATAAATATCCAAAAGGGGGTAAAACAGGGCTGCCCGCTGAGCGCAGCGCTCTATGTACTGGCCATCAGCCCATTATTAAATAGAATTAAACACGACCATAACATAAAAGGTGTTAAACTTAACAGTACTGTGGCCAAGGTGTCTGCTTACGCGGACGACGTGACAGCATTTATAACAACTCAGGCTGAACTTAATCTCGTAAGAAGGCACTTTCACCTATATGAGAAGGCCGCGGGAGCCAAATTAAATGAAACTAAAACGGAGTGTATATGGGTTGGAGTAGACGACCAGAGGCCCAGTCTGCAAATGGAGGTAAAAGAGGAGATGAAAATCCTGGGTATTTATTTTAGTAATAAGGACTATGTAAAAAAGAATTGGGACAGAAAAGAAATAGAAATTAAAGAAGAAGTAGAAAAATGGAAAGTTAGAGACACAACATACAAGTCAAGAATTGGTATCGTAAAAACATTTATTTTATCAAAATTATTATTCCTAGCAACTATAATACCGCCACCTGAGAAACATATTAAAATAATAAATAGATTATGCGTAAAACTTATATGGGGAAACAACCGGGAGGTCACAAAAAGGGTTTTTATGTATAAGAGCGTCACAGACGGAGGTCTGGGCGCGATGGACGTGGGCACGAAATTAATGGTGGCATTTTGTAAGAATGTGGCAAAGGGCATTTCATGTGGAGCAGCCTGGGTGGGGGACCCTAAAACGTGGGAGAAAAAACGGGGCAGGGGCAGACGTGCCGTGCCTTATTATAAAGTAGCTTATGGGGACTTCACCACTATGCACGGCACTTTAAATATTAATTGGACTACACAAAATAGTAAAATAATATATAAAGTAATAAGTGACAAACTATATGGAGGCCTTGTGATTTTTAAAGAGTGTACACGTGAACAAAGTAAACATCTTGTAAGTATTTTTAACAGCGGCCTTGTCACTGGGGGTGTGCAAGACGTCATGTGGCTGACTGCGCACGGTAGACTGCCCGTTAGAGCAGTGGTAAAATGGAGCTGCTTTGTCACCACAACTGTATGCCCGATGCCCAGCTGTACTGAGCTCGAGACTGTCTCGCACCTGCTGATAGACTGCGACAGGTCCAAGGCAGTCTGGAGCAAAATGTTTGTTTTAGGTCTAAGGGTGCCATGCCGTAAGGAAATTTTATATGGAATTTTTAACTGTAAAAATGAAAATCGCGACATATTCTGGCTTTGTATTTGTATAACCGTTTATAAGCTCTGGACAACTCGCTGCAAGATTTCAATCACCAATGTTTTTATTGATGCACAGACTGTTTACAAACACATCACAACTGAACTAAAAAGAAGGAAAACACTGGACCTAAAAAGACCGCGTCCAGTAATGAACTGGTCCACTCTGGCACTTTAGGCACTAGGCACTTTGAAACAGCGCACTTTATTACACCTGTATTTGCACTTTCCTCTATGAACTGTATAGCGGCTTGGTGGCTGAGCGGTAGAGCGGCTGCCTAATTGTCGAGAGGGCCCGGGTTCGCCTCCCGGCTCAGGTTCAGTTAGGATCATTGAACGTGAAGTGTTTGTGGATGTATTTTGTATTGTAAGCTTTTCATGTAGATTCTGTATTGATGATTTTGTATTGGTCAATGTTTCCAATGTCCATTGTATACTGTCTTGATATTTTGTAATTGCTTGAAATTCAATAAAATACTTTAAAATGGAAGACCGGTGGAAAGGCCAGGGCGAAGGCCAAGACTCGCTCATCCCGTGCCGGGCTGCAGTTCCCCGTGGGTCGTGTCCACAGGCTGCTGCGTAAAGGCAACTACGCCCAGAGAGTGGGTGCCGGCGCTCCGGTCTATCTGGCGGCTGTCCTGGAGTATCTGACCGCTGAGATCCTGGAGTTGGCTGGAAACGCTGCCCGTGACAACAAGAAGACCCGTATCATCCCCCGTCACCTCCAGCTGGCCGTCCGCAACGACGAGGAGCTCAACAAACTGCTGGGCGGAGTGACCATCGCTCAGGGTGGTGTGTTGCCTAACATCCAGGCTGTTCTGCTGCCCAAGAAGACCGAGAAAGCCGCAAAGAAATAAATCTGCTTCACTTCGACTCTATAAACCCCACAAAGGCTCTTTTAAGAGCCACCCACTATCTCTATGAGAGAGTCTTTTCCAACGTCCTGAACGCACCCTGCTGTAGTCTGAATATGCATAGTAATTATACTTTAAAGTTTAAACTACCAGAACGTCGAGCATCGAGTCTCCAAGATTTGAACATCTTTGAATGTTTGGTATGGGTGGCAATGATTTCCAATGGCAGTATGGAAATGATTGGAAATAAATTGTCGCCCAATCACAATGCCGTGATTAACAAACGTAATCTGCACGTCTACAAGAGTCTTAAACGATGCGCCTTTGCAGTTCTTAATGTGTCCGAATGCTTAGATCCCTTCTGCACAACAACAAATACCTGGTGATATGTGCCCAACTGCTGCCATATCTCCCTTGCACATGTAAAATACCTCCACTCACATTTAGGTTTATTCAGTCTCAAAGGCATTGTAAGCTACAGCCGTTCAAATTTATAATAGTCACTATGAATTCAGGGTTTTATAGTTCACCTAATTAGCACCATTGTCCTTTTACACTGTGGAAGAGCCGGAATCACTGGAGCATAGTATTGTACTAGTATGTATTCAACTGCTACCATCTCTCCCTTGCACATGTAAAATACCCACTTATAATTAAGTTCAGGCTCATATCTTCAAGATTCAAGATTCAAGAACTTTATTGCCATGTCAACAGATGTTGATAGGAATTTGTCTCGGTTCATGCTCAACATATACAGACAACATACATACAGAAGACAACAAGAAGACAGTACAGTGCAAAGACCAGCAGCATAGAAATTACACGATATTTAAAGTGCTATATGCATTGCATGTTGTTACATACATGCATCATTACAACTGTAAACTAACGAGACAAGTTTAAGTGTCTAATAGCTACAGGGTAAGTGCTATCTCTGAAGCGAGATGTTGAGCAATTAATACTTCGGTATCTCCTGCCTGATGGTAGGAGATTGAAGAGGTGGTGTGCGGGGTGGGAATTATCACTTATAATTTTGTTTGCTTTCCTGATTATTCTAGTGTCAAAAAGTGAGGAAAGTGTAGGGAGGCTACAACCTATGATTTTAGATGCCCGTCGCACTACTCTTTCCAGCTTGATCTTGTCCTGAGAGGTTGTGTGACCAAACCAGACAAGCATGGAGAAGGTGAGAACACTCTCAATGGTGGCCCTATAGAAGTGAGTCATTGCTGCTTGACTGACTTTAAACTTCTTGAGCTGCCGTAGGAAATACAGACGCTGATGGGATTTGCTTATGATGAGGCTAGTGTTTAATTCCCAGGATAGGGATTCATGGATGGTGGTCCCTAGGAATTTAAAGGAGGTGACTCTATCCACCTCTTCCCCATTGATATAGAGGGGGGAGAGTGGGGCCATGATCTTCCTCCTGAAATCAATGATCATCTCTTTGGTTTTAGAGACGTTTAGGATCAAGTTGTTTTCCTCACACCACCTCACCAGCTCTGCTATTTCTCTACGGTAGTCTGATTCATCCCCCTTAGAGATGAGACCCACCACAGACGTGTCGTCTGCAAACTTATACACCATAACTGAATTACAATGTGATTGACAGAAATGAGTGTATAAAGAGTACAGTAGAGGTGAAAGGACACAGCCCTGGGGGGCCCCGGTGTTAAGGAACCTAGGCCGAGAGACAAGATCACCTATTTTGACAACCTGTTTCCTATTCGATAGAAAGTCAAAGATCCATTTACACAATGGTGTACTAACACCCAGTTCTTGGAGGGTTAAAATCAGCCGCGAAGGCACAATCGTATTAAATGCGGAGCTGAAGTCCACAAAAAGTACACGGGCATAAGTGGATCTGGATTCTAGATGTTGACTGATTGAGTGTAAACAAAGGGACACTGCATCGTCTACACTCCTATTTGCTCTGTAAGCAAATTGGTGTGGATCTAGAGCTATACCTGACAGCCGTTTACATACCAGTCGCTCAAAGACTTTCATAATGACAGATGTTAGGGCAACAGGCCTATAGTCATTAAGACAAGAGATGTTATTTTTCTTCGGGACAGGAATAATCACAGCAGATTTAAAACAAGCAGGTACAGTACAGAGTTGCAGTGACCAATTGAAAATGGAAGTAAGGATAGGTGCTAGTTGGTCAGCACAGTGTTTCAGGGTGGCGGATGACACACCATCAGGCCCCGCGGCCTTCCTGGGGTTTTGCTGACGGAGTAACAGTCTGACATCATGTTCATTGATAGCAGGTGTAGAGTCACCCTGCTCTTCAGGAAAAGAGGGGGACTGGTGTTCGCTCTCAAATCGACAATAGAAGTCATTTAGTGTCCCTGGAAGGGAGGGGTCCCTAACTGGGACATGCTGCTTGCTTTTATAGTCGGTGATGTCTTGCAACCCCTGCCAAACACCCTTAATGTCATTAGCTTGCAGTTTGCATTCAAGCTTTGCTTTGTAGGAAGCTTTAGCTTTTAACACGGCTCTCTGAAAATCATACTTCAGTTTCTTATAGTTAGCAGTGTCCCCACTCTTAAAGGCAGCGTATTTCTTCCTACAGAGCGTCCTTACTTCATTGTTGAACCAGGGCTTGCTATTGTTGTAAACAGTAACAGTTCTCGTGGGAATACATACACTCTCACAAAAACTTATATAAGATGTAACAGTGTCAGTGAAAGTGTCAATATCCTGACCTTCGGTCCAGAGGCTGGACCATACGGTACAGTCCAAACAGTCCTGTAGAGTGTCTATGGATTGTGGCGACCATTTCCTACACAGTTTGACAGTTGGTTTTGCCACCCTCAGTTTCTGACGATACTTCGGGATTAGGAGAATGGTGTTGTGGTCGGACTCACCGAGAGGCGCTCTGGCCACTGCATGATATGCCTCTGGGATGGCCGTGTAGCACTGATCCAGTGTTTTATCCAGCCTAGTGGCTATGTGGATCTGTGGTTTGTACCTCGGAAGAGATTTCTTCAGGGAAACGTGGTTGTAGTCTCCCAGTGCGATCACGACCGCCTCAGGATGGTTGCCTTCCAGCTCCATGATGTTGTCGGCAAGCTGCTGCATGGCGGGTTGCGCCGCGGCGCTCGGCGGGATGTAAACAGTGATCAAAATAACAGAAGAAAACTCTCTGGGCAGGTAGAAAGGTTTACACTCCACAGTGAGACACTCTAACTCCGGAGAGCATGTCCGTGACAGAACTTTTGTGTCGGTACACCAGTTCATGTTGATGTAACAACAGACACCTCCTCCGCGTTGTTTAAGTGAGTCGCTGGTGCGGTCCGCACGGTGGAGAGAAAAGCCGGCTTGTTGTAGCGTGGAGTCCGGGATGTCCTCGTTCAGCCACGTCTCGGTCAGGCAGATCGCGGCAGCGTCCCTGAAGTCCCTCTGTGATCCAATGAGCATGGACAGCTCGTCTTTCTTGTTTGCCAGAGAGCGAACATTAGACAGGATCAGGCTCGGTAGAGCCGGCCGGTGGATACGGCGTCTTAGACGGACGAGTGTACCCCCTCTCGACCCTCGCTTCCGAGCCTGCCAGCGGTGTTGTTTCTGCCGCTCTCCGAGTGGTTGGAAGTCCGGTGGTAGATCGGGCAGGATAACGGGCATGCTTGCCCGAATGTGAAGCAGTTCAGCTCGGTTGTACTGAACATTAAGACCAGCGCTGGGTCGTGAAAACAAACAAACAAACACCAAAACAAAACAGACGAGAGCAGAACCATGTCGCCATAGAGCGGCGCCATCTTGCCAGTCACGTGACATCACGTGACAACGCTATGCACTACTATCAGTATTATAATGAGTTATAGTCTCTACTATCAGTATTATAATGGTTATAGTCTCTACTATCAGTATTATAATGGGTTATAGTCTCTACTATCAGTATTATAATGGTTATAGTCTCTACTATCAGTATTATAATGGTTATAGTCTCTACTATCAGTATTATAATGGGTTATAGTCTCTACTATCAGTATTATAATGGGTTATAGTCTCTACTATCAGTATATCACAGCAGGAGTGAACACAGTGTGTGTGTTTAACATGTATTAAACATTATTAGATCATACAACATGTATAAATGTATTTATTGATTGATTTATTAACAGTGTGTAGCCTGTTAATAAATACCCTGCAAGACCTGGAAATATTTAGACATTTTAACGTTCTACTTTGTACTACTAGGACTTTACAGAGAAATGAAGTTGAAACAGGGGCGGATCTAGCAGCCCTCTCACATATTAGGAGGGCAATATCAGTCACCAGAAAAAAGATGGGTTGTTTTCGAATAATCTATCATGGTTAAAATGGAGTTTTAAGTTATAATGGGTTTGTATAGAGAGAGAGAAGTGTCTGAATCCTGAATAGTAACTTTATTTAATTTTGAATGCATTTAGTTATAGTTATGTTAATCGTGTGAACTAAAACTTATAAACTGTCTGGTGTGTTCACATGAGACTGAGGAGAGCATCAAATGACCAAAAGATTTTTGGAAAGTGGAATATCCCTTTAATCCTTTCATGTATGTCTGTCTTTCATTTTATTTTTTTGTATTATGTATTATTATTATTATTATTTTTTTTTTTCATATAAAAAGTGTGCATGCCTTGTTGTGCTTGTGGAAAACCATAGCTGTGGGTTGCGACGGTGCTTCGTTGTTCAAGCCGTGTTTGCATCATGCTCTGCTGGGCTGGGGAGTCGGGACAGCGGGAGCGGGGCGGGGGTGTGGTGCTTGTGGAACTGGGTATAGCGAGTCGATCTTCTACATTCTCTAGTTGTGTACAATAGACTAAGTTGGGCTAATTCACATGATGAATATTTTAACTCTTGAGGGTGTAAAAATGAAAAATGAAAATGTTTCATTTTTACGCTCTCAAAGATTAACATCTGGTTATCCAAGTCGAGAAATGGATTCCCCATTCATTTTTCTCATAGACTTTTCGAAAATAATTTATATAAAGACGATTACGCCGCGGACAAAGCCAACTCGAGTCGTGACGAGTCATGATGACACACACAAACTTTTGGGACAATCAAATCATTTCTAAGATGAAAAACGAAACAAAAAGTCTTGTATCATGCCGTTTTTTTCTTCTTCCTAATTATAGATTATATGACAATATTGTGTTTGTTGTCATGATTTGTCACGACCCGAGTTGGCTTTGGCCGCGGCACAATCGTGTTTTTATTAACCATTTTCGAAAAGTCTATGAGGAAAATGAATGAGGAATCCACTAGTGGAACAGGGCTGGTGACGTCACTGAAAAGTCTATGAGGAAAATGAATGAGGAATCCACTAGTGGAACAGGGCTGGTGACGTCACTGAGAAGTCTATGAGGAAAATGAATGAGGAATCCACTAGTGGAACAGGGCTGGTGACGTCACTGAAAAGTCTATGAGGAAAATGAATGAGGAATCCACTAGTGGAACAGGGCTGGTGACGTCACTGCGCAGGTCTATTGGAAACCACTGGACACGCATTATAGCGCATTTGAAGAGTTCTGGTCTGCTGATGAGAGCATTGTTATTTGTTAATGTAAGTTATATTTCTACAAAACCGCTCAAAACGGACGAGGGCCGTGCGCACACAGACATCCAAGCCAAGGGGACTCACGTACATGGCCAAAACGTTCAGACTCCCATCGCGTTTGTTCATGAAAGTTGCAGGGCAGCTACAGGTCCTATATTTACAGTATCTGTATCATCATGGATGATAGCTAAGACACGCAAGTGATATCAGACATAAACAGCTGTTTTACATGACCGGGCTCTGCCCTTATAGATATTATTCTGTTAATAGTTCAAACCTTTTTTTCCTCGCACGTGTCGCGCTGCAGATAACCAGGTGTAGTGGCCTAAAGTAACTTCAAAAGTAAAAATATATCTAAAATAACCATACGTATCACGTTACTGGCAAAACTGTGCCACCTATTGCTTGTTTCATGAACCTATTTTATTTTCCCCTAGACTCCCATAAGTCGCATTTCATCAGTTAATGGAAACAGCCGACAATTTGCTCTTCATTTTTTGACTTAATTAACATACTCTTCCTATTTTCGCAAAGGTTTTATGGAAACGTGGCTCTGAGAGTGAAGCGACTAGCCCCTCCCTCCCTATGCATCTACCAATCAGGAAATAATTTAAATGAGGGAGAGAATAATACAGTTTTTTTTTTTGTTTGTTTGTTTGTTTTTTTTAATTTGGGATTTTTCCTTGCCATCGCATTTGGGGGGGCAAGCACCGAATCTGCCCCCCCCCCCCCCCAGCCTATGCCTAGATCCGCCCCTGAGTTGAAATGATGTAATTATTACTTGTGTTTTTGTCCTTCTACTCCAGCTGATCCTGAACCAGAACTACAACCTGATCCTTCCACTAGTGAAGACACTAGTGGTGATCCTGGTGATCCACAACCTGCTCCTCTCACTAGTGAGGACACTAGTGGTGATCCTGGTGATCTACAACCTGCTCCTCCCACTAGTGAGGACACTAGTGGTGATCCTGGTGATCTACAACCTGCTCCTTCCACTAGTGAAGACACTAGTGGTGATCCTGGTGATCTACAACCTGCTCCTCTCACTAGTGAGGACACTAGTGGTGATCCTGGTGATCCACAACCTGCTCCTCTCACTAGTGAGGACACTAGTGGTGATCCTGGTGATCTACAACCTGCTCCTCTCACTAGTGAGGACACTAGTGGTGATCCTGGTGATCTACAACCTGCTCCTCTCACTAGTGAGGACACTAGTGGTGATCCTGGTGATCCACAACCTGCTCCTCCCACTAATTTATTTAGCACTTTCCTCAAATTTCTGGGGATCAAATCCACATCACCAACGGCAGCGGAAACCATGCAAGGTACAGACCAGCACATCCGGAGCACTCAGGGGCTTCAGTGTCTCTCACATGCACTCACTGTGGTAACAGGCCTGTAGGCAAATATGTATGAATTTGATAGCCTGGCACCACACTGATTTGTCTTTGGCAACATAAACGTTCAATATATGAACGTTAAAGTTTCCATCTGGAAACTTTAACGTCTCTCACATGCACTCACTGTGGTAACAGGCCTTTAGGCAAATATGTATGAATTTGAAACATTGAAGAGAAAGTCTGTGAGAAAGTCGTGTCACAGACACTCAGCTGTAGATCTCCTTAACGAGCAGAGAGCAAGATCTAATTACATCACCATGATGTCATCACATAAACCAGCCAATCAGAGTGCTTCGAAGGACGGTCGTCGGCCGTTGTCCGTCCACGGCGACCGTCCACCGACAGAGATAGGTCAAAATTCATGTAACGTCACGTAAATCATCTAACCCACATATGTCAAACTCAGGGCCCCGGGGGCCAAATCAGGCCCGTGAATGGATTGGCCCGCAGGATGATACTGAATTAGTATTAGAACTGGCCCTCTGGTACTGTATATTGCACACACTGTGATAAGAAATGAATGCGACTAATTGTTTTACTTCCTCAACTCAGTCTCATTGACTTTCTCAATTAACTATGAAAGCAGCACTTGGTGAGGATCATAGAAGAAAAAGATTTTCCCTGAAAAATAGCAGGTGTTCACGTCTCATAGTCTCAATGAGACGTGAACACCTGCTATTTTTCATTAAAACTTAAAACAGTTTTTTTTAATGCAGGCAGTTTCATCTTTACAATTATCTTTGACAGGGACGTCATCGTAAACCGGTGTTGAAACACAGACCGGTATCTCCGGCCCTCGACTTGTACCAATTTTTCTACTTTGGCCCACTCTGTATTTTGGTTTTACACCCCTGATCTAACCAATCACAGCCAACAGGCATTCTGATTGGCCATGATGATACACGATTATAAGAGTGCCCCTCACTTCACTTGGGTGTGATTTGAGAGAGGGTGGGGGGTATTTATAACAGTGTAACATTGATATTAAATAGTCTAGTTTTGCAGGGTTTGATTTATTTTTAAAGGAAACCATCTCAGATGTAATGTCTCACTTCC
The DNA here is from genome assembly GCA_039105355.1 of Benthosema pterotum. Lineage (NCBI taxonomy): Eukaryota > Metazoa > Chordata > Actinopteri > Myctophiformes > Myctophidae > Benthosema > Benthosema pterotum. Next base: position 52,915,819 of record CM076976.1, on the reverse strand, counting down.
TCCAGAGGGGGAGCCCTTCCTCATCGTAGCTGAGTAGTACAGAGGGCTGTTGAAGATCATCTTGGACGACTCCAGAACAACAACAACAACAACAACAACAACAACACAGCTCTATCAGGTGAAAACCATTTAGACGTCACACAACAACACATCCAACACACACACACACACACACACACACACACACACACACACACACACACACACACACACACACACACACACACACACACACACACACACACACACACACACACACACACATATGCGGTGCAGTCACAGGGCCTTGCATCCACTTCCTCTCCTTCTCCTCCTCATGTTTGTTCTAATCATTCACAGATCCTATCTCCAGTTCTATCCTGAGGTGCACAAATGGTTAATTGTGTTTTTTCACAGTTCAGAAGAATAACATAGGCTGGATCTGCTACACAAAATGGTCACAAAACTTTCATTTTGTTTAAAGCGGTCGTGACTTAGGTCGAGGTCACGAAAAGATTTTGCTGTCTTTCTGTTAGTCAGTTAGTTAGTTATTTTGCGGTGAATAAAGGTTGTTGATAAAACTGTGTACATGATAGTTTTTGACCTGCTGGAATGTATTTCTGTCTGAGACTAAAACAACTGCTGTGTTGTGACAGATCCAGGGAGAGGCATGGACTTGGGCTCTGGACTTTGACTACCAGCAGCAGATGATCTATTGGATAGAACTGAACCCCTCCAGGATCCTCCGCATGCACATCAGTGTCAGAGACGTCCAGGTCAGTGTGACAATGACCATGAGGATGAAACCAAATGAACAATAACTGATATTAGTAATGTGAATACTTTGTGACGTCAGTGTTAAATATCAACCAGAGAACAGGCTGCCTGGTGGCTCAGTCACTTATAGTGCAACGTTTCACAAACAGTGGGGCGCGGCCCGTCTGTGTTTTCATGGGTCACCAGTAAATGTAACTGTTACTCAGTGATAATATTATTGAGTAACCTGTTGTAATGCTATTGCAGTAATATATGATATTACTGTAATAGTATTGCAGTAATATTGTGTGTGTGTGTGTGTGTGTGTGTGTGTGTGCGTGTGCGTGTGCGTGTGCGTGTGCGTGTGCGTGTGCGTGTGCGCGCGTGCGTGCGTGCGCGGGGTTAGGGTCCGTATTTTCAGATGGTGGTCCGCAGCCCAATAATTCTCTAGACAATAATTCTGAAAGACTGGGATAAAAATAAATAAAAATAAAACATGTTGATTCAATTCATATTCATGTATGGTTGATTGACAGGTCCTTCACAACACCTCACTCAGTGGTCCAGTCAGTCTGGCTGTTGATTGGGTGTCAGGAAACCTGTACTGGGGTGACGCTGGCAGTAAAACCATAGAGGTGTCCAAACTAGACGGATCGTCCAGAAGAGTTCTGGTCAACACCGGTCTGGACCGGCTATACTCCATGGCTGTGGATGTACGCTACGGGTAAGAGAACTGCATCATGTTCTGTTCCTCTTACACATCTATGGTTAAAAACACTAAACTGATTCATATACACTGTTTAAAAATGAACAACATTTAACACATTTCAACCTGACATTCTACATTCTATAAAACATTACGCTCTGAAAGAATCTATAATATTCAAAGATTTCTGCTGCGCTTTCACCATTTCCCATATAAAATAGCAGGTGTACACGCCTCATATATGAGGCGTGTACAACACCCATGCAGACTGGGTTAAAGGGGGACTCCACCCATTTTCAACATTTTCCTGGCAATTTACAAATGTGACAAAATCATCATGAAACCAAATGGACTTGTACGGGTCTGTTTAATTTTATGCTCTCAAGAGTTAAAGATTATGGTCCATTTGGTTACCAACTCTCCATCATTTCGCCAGTGGTCCCTGAGAGGGGACCACCATAGATACATATCTATATAATATTGGACAATATATACATGCATACATATCAATAATATATCACAATTAATAATAGTAATGACCCAGGGTCATAACACATGGTGTCTCCTGACAGATACTTGTACTGGTCAGACTATCGTATCCACCGCATAGAGAGGATGGGGATGGACGGCACCAACAGGACAGTCATCCTGAAGGAGGACATCTCACAGCCCAGAGGTCTGACGTTAGACTACATCAATGATCACATATACTGGTCCAACTACGATGGGAAACGCATTGAGTTTAGTAACCTGGATGGAACCAACAGACACACAGGTAACACACACACACACACACACACACACACACACACACACGCACACACACACACACACACACACACACACACACACACACACACACACACACACACACACACACACACACACACACACACACACACACACACTAGTGCACACGCAAACACATATATGTGCATGCTGCAGTTACATGCTGCGCACACACACATACTATGGTGTACACACACACGCACACACACACGCACGCAAACACGCACACACACTGCACAGACATTGAGGACACTCACTATTGTTATATTTGTTAATTTGAACTTGTGTTATATTTATCTTTATAATACTGTTGATTTATTGTCTAATGTGACGTTTGTGTCCATAGTTGTGAGTCAGGAGGAGAACGACATCTGGGCTTTGACTCTGTTTGAGGATCACATATACTGGACAGACTGGAGGACCAGATCCATCTACAGAGCTGACAGGACTCAGGGAACCAACAAGATCACAGTCACCACAAACCTGAACAATCTACTGGACATCCACATGTACCATCCTGACCGCCAAGCTGAGGGTCTGCACACACACACACACACACACACACACACACACACACACACACACACACACACACACACACACACACACACACACACACACACACACACACACACACACACACAGTTATACACAACCACAGACTGTATTACTACTAGGAACGAAGTCCAAACCTAAAAAATAAGAATTAATCATTTTGAATTTGTGAAAGCTGCGTGCTTTTATTGTGAAGGCTCTCAGTTCTGTTCTCACAGCCTGACTATGTCTGATCTACATAGCTGATCTACAAGCTCACAATGTGTCACACACATGATGCATTTTGAGCTTGTATACCCCCCCACTGGTGGTCCGGGGACCACCAGTGATCCTTGAGAGGGTTCCAGCTAAGTTAGGTGTAACTCTTGAAAGCGTAAAAATGAAACCAAATGGACCCTTGGTTTCATGTTTACGCTCTCAAGAGTTAAATATTCATCATGTGAATTATCCCAAGTCTACACAACTAGAGAATGTAGAAGATTATTGGTCATTTTGATCTGTATGTTGGACTGTTTGGTTTCCCCAAATCCAGCCTGAAATTGTGGACAAGACCAAAATAAATCTTTAGTTTTGGGGTCTGTGGGGCTAAAATGTCGGTGGTCCTCTGTGGCTCAAATGCTGAATATATAGTGGGCCCTGGTGTCAAAAAGGTTGATAACCCCTGGCATACAGTAGGTCCTAATACATACTGTATGCTGTATCGCAGTATGGGAGCCTTAAGGGCCTTTCACATGGGGAGTAATGAATCACACCTCTTAATTCATTTTCAACAGGACTGGCGTTTTGTGCTTAAAAAACGCCTGCGATAAAGCAGGCGAGTGACGAGGGGCGCTATTGCACGGCGTCGTTTTTTTTTTGTTTTGTGCAAACGCCCACGATTTATTTTAGACCTCCATTCTGGTGAGCTTTTTATTGACCCTGATTTTTTTATCCTCTTCATCCTGATAAATGACCTGTCAGTTTGCTCATACATGTGGAGAGGGACGCTAAAAGACACTTTTCCCTGTTTAAAATGCACAGAAATGTGTGTGCACACAAGGCACGTGCACATACACACATAGTATGCATGCATGCACATTTTGTAGCACCCCTTAGTGAACGTTCAGCATCCACTATTGTAAATATCTTCCTGCAGCCATGTGGCTGGATGTACTTTGGTTAACCAAACCAAACCCTAATCAGGACTCCGTTAGACTATAGACTTGTAGTAGACTGTAATAGATAATAAAAAAAGGAAATGTTCGAAAGCCCGCTCCCATAGCTAAAATCCCTAAAACTAAAGATAGCAAGGAATGTAAAACAATTAAACTTTTAAAAGGAAATATCCATGCCCCCACCCTTTAATACTTTAGACAATAATTAGACAATAGCCTGTCAGGAAAGCAGCATTTAAAGAATGTTACTGCTGAGTGGGCGGATTGGAGCGTCTGATGTGTAAATGAAGGTGAGCATGTGATAGTGGTGCAGGAGGATGTCACACCAGACAGTGATGTGATAGTGGTGCAGGAGGATGTCACACCAGACAGTGATGTGATAGTGGTGCAGGAGGATGTCACACCAGACAGTGATGTGATAGTGGTGCAGGAGGATGTCACACCAGACAGTGATGTGATAGTGGTGCAGGAGGATGTCACACCAGACAGTGATGTGATAGTGGTGCAGGAGGATGTCACACCAGACAGTGATGTGATAGTGGTGCAGGAGGATGTCACACCAGACAGTGATGTGATAGTGGTGCAGGAGGATGTCACACCAGACAGTGATGTGATAGTGGTGCAGGAGGATGTTACACCAGACAGTGATGAGCAGGACAAAAGCCGTCGAGAGCAAAGAGCGGATTTCTCTAAAGCTCTGCGTCACTCACATGATCTGATTACCACAGAATACACCCTAATACCAGTAACTTGGGGGAATACAAAAGCCTAAATCCTAACCTCACAAAAACTATGCCTAAAATTAACCTCACAAAAACTATGCCTAAAATTAACCTCACAAAAACTATGCCTAAACCTAACCTCACAAAAACTATGCCTAAAATTAACCTCACAAAAACTATGCCTAAAATTAACCTCACAAAAACTATGCCTAAACCTAAACCTATCGCCACAAAAACCTGTACCAGAACCAGAAAACTTGCAGCTCAAACCTTGTATAAAAGTGTAAAAGCAGAAACCTAAGTGTAACCTGGTACATGTGTGTGTTTTGTCCACCCTGCAGTGTCTGGTCATCCGTGTCAGATCAACAATGGAGGCTGCAGTGACCTGTGTCTGCTCTCACCTGGAGGAGGATACAGCTGCTCCTGTCCCACAGACTACACCTGGTCAGCTGACAACAAGCAGTGCATCCAGAAAGGTGAGAGAAGGGTTGTTGGTTAGATTCCAGCTGGCCGTTGCCACCTCCAGACATCAGCAGGACTGGCCCTGAGTGGGCGGGACTAAAACACAGCAACACACAGAGTGGGCGGGACTAAAACACAGCAACACACAGAGTGGGCGGGACTAAAACACAGCAACACACAGAGTGGGCGGGACTAAAACACAGCAACACACAGAGTGGGCGGGACTAAAACACAGCAACACACAGAGTGGGCGGGACTAAAACACAGCAACACACAGAGTGGGCGGGACTAAAACACAACACACAGAGTGGGCGGGACTAAAACACAACAACACACAGAGTGGGCGGGACTAAAACACAACAACACACAGAGTGGGCGGGACTAAAACACAACAACACACAGAGTGGGCGGGACTAAAACACAACAACACAGAGTGGGCGGGACTAAAACACAACAACACACAGAGTGGGCGGGACTAAAACACAACAGTGCACTTCACATGGGTGTGATTTGAGAGAGGGGGGGGGGGTATTTATAACAGTGTAACATTGATATTAAATAGTCTAGTTTTGCAGGGTATGATTTATTTTTAAAGGAAACCATCTCAGATGTAATGTCTCACTTCCTCCAGAGGGGGAGCCCTTCCTCATCGTAGCTGAGAGGAAGAAGCTGTTGAAGATCATCTTGGACGACTACAGAACAACAACAACAACAACAACACAGCTCTATCAGGTGAAAAACATTTAGACGTCACACAACAACACACACACACACACACACACACACACACACACACACACACGCACACACGCACACACGCACACATGCACACACGCACACACGCACACACGCGCACACGCACACGCACACGCACACGCACACGCACACACATACACACGCACACACACACACACACACACACAATTTTAACAGCACATTTTGATTTGGGTTTCTCATTTAGTCTTAATCATATTGCAGTCATCTAATTGTTTTTGCTTGTAGGTCTGCTGTCTATAAAAAAATATGAAAATGTGGTGCAAAAAAAACTTCTACTTTACTTACAGAGAAATCCATAATAGCGTTGCTTTGGTTTTGTTTCACAAATCATCGTCCGACAAAAGAGCAAAAAGCAACCAGATCTATATATTTCAGTTAAATCTCTGATTTTGGGGCGTCATAATTTCTCTCTCTCTCTCTTTGTCTCTCGGCTAGTTTAAACCGGTTCCCTTTTGGTTTACTTCAAAGCTGACACCTTGAGATAAGCTGTTGGTCAGAACATTAACATTTCTAGAGCTTCAGTGTCACTCATTCATCCAATGTTCACACACACACACACACACACACACACACACACACACACACACACACACACACACACACACACACACACACACACACACACACACACACACACACACACACACACACACACACACACACACACACACACACATGCGGTGCAGTCACAGGGCCTTGCATCCACTTCCCCTCCTTCTCCTCCTCATGTTGTTCTAATCATTCACAGATCCTATCTCCAGTTCTATCCTGAGGTGCACAAATGGTTAATTGTGTTTTTTCACAGCTCAGAAGAATAACATAGGCTGGATCTGCTACACAAAATGGTCACAAAACTTTCATTTTGTTTAAAGCGGTCGCGACCTAGGTCGAGGTCGCGAAAAGATTTCGCTGTCTTTCTGTTAGTCAGTTAGTTAGTTATTTTGCGGTGAATAAAGGTTGTTGATAAAACTGTGTACATGATAGTTTTTGACCTGCTGGAATGTATTTCTGTCTGAGACTAAAACAACTGCTGTGTTGTGACTGATCCAGGGAGAGGCATGGACTTGGGCTCTGGACTTTGACTACCAGCAGCAGATGATCTATTGGATAGAACAGAACCCCTCCAGGATCCTCCGCATGCACATCAGTGTCAGAGACGTCCAGGTCAGTGTGACAATGACCATGAGGATGAAACCAAATGAACAATAACTGATATTAGTAATGTGAATACTTTGTGACGTCAGTGTTAAATATCAACCAGAGAACAGGCTGCCTGGTGGCTCAGTCACTTCTAGTGCAACGTTTCACAAACAGTGGGGCGCGGCCCGTCTGTGTTTTCATGGGTCACCAGTAAATGTAACTGTTACTCAGTGATAATATTATTGAGTAACCTGTTGTAATGCTATTACAGTAATATATGATATTACTGTAATAGCATTGCAGTAATATAGTGTGTGTGAGAGTGTGTGTGTGTGTGTGTGTGTGTGTGTGTGTGTGTGTGTGTGTGTGTGTGTGTGTGTGTGTGTGTGTGTGCGTGTGCGTGCGTGTGTGTGTGTGCGTGCGCGCAGGGTTAGGGTCCGTATTTTCAGATGGTGGTCCGCAGCCCAATAATTCTCTAGACAATAATTCTGAAAGACTGGGATAAAAAAATAAAAATAAAACATGTTGATTCAATTCATATTCATGTATGGTTGATTGACAGGTCCTTCACAACACCTCACTCAGTGATCCAGTCAGTCTGGCTGTTGATTGGGTGTCAGGAAACCTGTACTGGGGTGACTATGGCAGTGACACCATAGAGGTGTCCAAACTAGACGGATCGTCCAGAAGAGTTCTGGTCAACACCGGTCTGAAGTCTCCATCCTCCATGGCTGTGGATGTACGCTACGGGTAAGAGAACTGCATCATGTTCTGTTCCTCTTACACATCTATGGTTAAAAACACTAAACTGATTCATATACACTGTTTAAAAATGAACAACATTTAACACATTTCAACCTGACATTCTATATTCTATAAAACATTACGCTCTGAAAGAATCTATAATATTCAAAGATTTCTGCTGCGCTTTCACCATTTCCCATATAAAATAGCAGGTGTACACGCCTCATATATGAGGCGTGTACAACACCCATGCAGACTGGGTTAAAGGGGGACTCCACCCATTATCAACATTTTCCTGACAATTTACAAATATGATCAAATCATCATGAAACCAAATGGACTCGTACGGGTCTGTTTAATTTTATGCTCTCAAGAGTTCAAGATTATGGTCCATTTGGTTACCAACTCTCCATCATTTCGCCAGTGGTCCCTGAGAGGGGACCACCATAGATACATATCTATATAATATTGGACAATATATACATACATACATATCAATAATATATCACAATTAATAATAGTAGTGACCCAGGGTCATAACACATGGTGTCTCCTGACAGATACTTGTACTGGTCAGACTATTGGATCAACCACATAGAGAGGATGGGGATGGACGGCACCAACAGGACAGTCATCCTGAAGGAGTACATCTTAGCGCCCACAGGTCTGACGTTAGACTACATCAATGATCACATATACTGGTCCAACTACAATGGGAAACGCATTGAGTTTAGTAACCTGGATGGAACCAACAGACACACAGGTAACACACACACACACACACACACACACACACACACACACACACACACACACACACACACACACACACACACACACACACACTAGTGCACACACACACACTAGTGCACACACAAACACATGTATGTGCATGCTGCACTTACATGCTGCGCACACACACATACACTGGTGTACACACACACACACACACACACACACACACACACACACACACACACACACACACACACACACACACACACACACACACACACACACACACACACACACACACTGCACAGACATTGAGGACACTCACTATTGTTATATTTGTTAATTTGAACTTGTGTTATATTTATCTTTATAATACTGTTGATTTATTGTCTAATGTGACGTTTGTGTCCATAGTTGTGAGTCAGGAGGAGAACGGCATCTGGGCTTTGACTCTGTTTGAGGATCACATATACTGGACAGACTGGAGGACCAGATCCATCTACAGAGCTGACAGGACTCAGGGAACCAACAAGATCACAGTCACCACAAACCTGAACGGTCCATGGGACATCCACATGTACCATCCTGACCGCCAAGCTGAGGGTCTGTACACACACACACACACACACACACACACACACACACACACACACACACACACACACACACACACACACACACACACACACACACACACACACACACACACACACACACACACAGTTATACACAACCACAGACTGTATTACTACTAGGAACGAAGTCCAAACCTAAAAAATAAGAATTAATCATTTTGAATTTGTGAAAGCTGCATGCTTTTATTGTGAAGGCTCTCAGTTCTGTTCTCACAGCCTGACTATGTCTGATCTACATAGCTGATCTACAAGCTCACAATGTGTCACAAACATGATGCATTGTGAGCTTGTATACCCCCCACTGGTGGTCCGGGGACCACCAGTGGTCCTTGAGAGGGTTCCAGCTAAGTTAGGTGTAACTCTTGAGAGCGTAAAAATGAAACCAAATGGACCCTTGCGGGTCCATTTGGTTTCATGTTTACGCTCTCAAGAGTTAAAATATTCATCATGTGAATTATCCCAAGTCTACACAACTAGAGAATGTAGAAGATTAATGGTCATTTTGATCTGTATGTTGGACTGTTTGGTTTCCCAAATCCAGCCTGGAATTGTGGACAAAAGCAAAATAAATCTTTAGTTTTGGGGTCTGTGGGGCTAAAATGTCATCAAACGGTGGTCCTCCGTGGCTCAAATGCTGAATAAATAGTGGGCCCTGGTGTCAAAAAGGTTGAAAACCCCTGGCATACAGTAGGTCCTAATACATACTGTATGCTGTATCGCAGTATGGGAGCCTTAAGGGCCTTTCACATGGGGAGTAATGAATCACACCTCTTAATTCATTTTCAACAGGACTGGCGTTTTGTGCTTAAAAAACGCCTGCGATAAAGCAGGCGAGTGACGAGGGGCGCTATCGCACGGCGTCCGTTTATTTTTGTTTTGTGCACACGCCCACGATTTATTTTAGACCTCCATTCTGGTGAGCTTTTTATTGACCCTGATTTTTTATCCTCTTTATCCTGATAAATGACCTGTCAGTTTGTTCATACACGTGGAGAGGGACGGTAAAAGACACTTTTCCCTGTTTAAAATGCACGGAAATGTGTGTGCACACAAGGCACGTGCACATACACACATAGTATGCATGCATGCACATTTTGTAGCACCCCTTAGTGAACGTTCAGCATCCACTATTGTAAATATCTTCCTGCAGCCATGTGGCTGGATGTACTTTGGTTAACCAAACCAAACCCTAATCAGGACTCCGTTAGACTATAGACTTGTAGTAGACTGTAATAGATAATAAAAAAGGAAATGTTCGAAAGCCCACTCCCATAGCTAAAATCCCTAAAACTAAAGATAGCAAGGAATGTAAAACAATTAAATATCCATGCACCCACCCTTTAATACTTTGGACAATAATTAGACAATAGCCTATCAGGAAAGTGAGGAAAGCAGCATTTAAAGAATGTTACTGCTGAGTGGGCGGATCGGAGCGTCTGATGTGTAAATGAAGGTGAGAGAGCAAAGAGCGGATTTCTCTAAAGCTCTGCGTCACTCACACAATCTGATTACCACAGAATACACCCTACCAGTAACTTGGGGGAATACAAAAGCCTAAACCCTAACCTCACGAAAACTATGCCTAAACCTAAACCTATCGCCACAAAAAAACTGTACCAGAACCAGAAAACTAACAGGATTGCAGCTCAAACCTTGTATAAAAGTGTAAAAGCAGAAACCTAAGTGTAACCTGGTACATGTGTGTGTTTTGTCCACCCTGCAGTGTCTGGTCATCCGTGTCAGATCAACAATGGAGGCTGCAGTGACCTGTGTCTGCTCTCACCTGGAGGAGGATACAGCTGCTCCTGTCCCACAGACTACACCTGGTCAGCTGACAACAAGCAGTGCATCCAGAAAGAGACATTAGGTGAGAGAAGGGTTGTTGGTTAGATTCCAGCTGGCCGTTGCCACCTCCAGACATCAGCAGGACTGGCCCTGAGTGGGCGGGACTAAAACACAGCAACACACAGAGTGGGCGGGACTAAAACACAGCAACACACAGAGTGGGCGGGACTAAAACACAACAACACACAGAGTGGGCGGGACTAAAACACAACAACACACAGAGTGGGCGGGACTAAAACACAGCAACACACAGAGTGGGCGGGACTAAAACACAGCAACACACAGAGTGGGCGGGACTAAAACACAGCAACACACAGAGTGGGCGGGACTAAAACACAACAACACACAGAGTGGGCGGGACTAAAACACAACAACACAGAGTGGGCGGGACTAAAACACAGCAACACACAGAGTGGGCGGGACTAAAACACAACAGTGCACTTCACATGGGTGTGTTCACACTAGTGGTGATCCTAGTCCAGGGCACTATGTTCATCCACATGAGCTTTTAGGATGAAGACGGGGATTTGTAAAACTATATATCTTTGGAAACCTTATAGCCTAAGGAATCAGAAAATGTTTGATTCCATTTTTTTCGAGGTTGTTTTAGCAGCCATCTTGGATCTTTAAAAATGGCTGCTCTCAAAAACGAATTTCTCAATATCTGGCCTCCTAGATGGCCTAAAATCAGGGTTGCAGTGGTTAAATCTACATTTCTGGGAACAAGGAATGCAGTGGAGTCTATTACATTGTAAATGAAATATGCATGAGTGTGTATTTTACATTTTAATCATGTTTTATGTTGTAAAACGACACAATATGGAAAAATAAAAAACGGAAAATACACACTATGCATCAAATTACATTCTTCATGTCAAGGTAATATAAAGGTCCCTAAAATATCTTGATGAATGAATGCTGGTTTTAGTCATAGCTCAACTCTTAGGTTAGCTGTGAAAAACCCTATGGTGCCAAAACATCTCAGATGAATCCAGGTATGTACGAAAAGTTGGGCTAATTGTAGAAAATCAAACTCTGCCGATTCAGACTCCACTTGTTGGACTCACAGTTGGAGTAGGAGTCGGTGGGATTTGTTAATTACCCAATGTGGTGCACCTTGCATGGCCCATTAGGTATAGTAGTGGGAATTATCGTCATAACATAATTCTAGTCGTTACGAAGTGGACAAAAGCACCAAATTTGGCACACACACTCTTCAGGGTGGTGTCTCTCACCATCCCAGAAGGGGTGCCCAACATTTTAGATTTACTAAAGGCTAATTTGGGGGTAAAATCCAAAATGGCCACCAGAAATGACCTATTTTTTCCCCTAAACGTGATAAAATTTAACTGATTGTGGCAAGTATAACCTTTACATAGTAATTAGATTAATTTTAAAGGATTTGGCAAAATACATCCAATTAAAAATCTTGTTTTTAAATGACTTTAAATGCCAAAAATGCCTTAAAAGCACTCGTATTGAGATGAACTTCCACTTTATACCCGTGATACATTGTCAATGCTAAAATTACAGTGTTTAAAAAAACTTTTAGAAAGACCCTGTGAATGATTACCAATCACTAAGATTTTGTAAAAATCTTCATATGGCCAGAGATCAAGCCTTCCAATTCTGGTAGCCCCCTACCTAGGAGGCAAAGGGGGTGTGCTGCATTTGCCATAAGATCAACGGTTTTCCACCAGAAATAATATCTATGACCCAGTAGGGTTACAACCTGGTTATTATTTTTTTGCTGGAAATCCAATATGGTCACTTCAGTTTAGGCCCATTGGATATAATGGGGGCAAACAGGACAAATTTTAAACTAAGGCATATTTTCACGAATCATCACATGTTGATTAATGATATGAATAAGAACATTTTCGTATTGCAATACGCCCCCATTAAATTAGCCAATTAGCCCCCATAAGATAGGTTTTGCTTGAACTTCTGAACCAGATGATCTAGAAACGCAAACTTGTTGTCTATTTCTTAGTTTCTGAGCATGAGAGTCTTAATGGAATACCTATTTTTTTTATTATTGGGTGTGTCTGGACCCTTGTGTATCTTTACAATATGGTGGCTACCCAAAACAGTGGTTCATGACTTCTACAATAATTGTTGACTTGAGATTGTTGAATTGAGTTTGCATGTTGTTAAAATTGTTGCAAATGTCAAATCCTATTAGCCAGGGGGCAAACTGCATCTTTGGTGCGAACACCGCCGCTGTACGATAACAGTTTAAATGTAGTCACAAAAGCATCACCCAGTCGAGTCTAGTCAACTGTAGAGCCCTTGGCTGTTGTGGCGTGCCTCCTCGTCCTCCCCAACACCAACACCGCATGTATAGGAATTGAATTGTATAGGCCACTATCAGCTGCGTTGCTGGTGTAGCAGTGGAAATATGATAGTGGGGTAACACCGAGAACGGTCGCCTGTAACGTTAGGGGGCGGTCGGAGTTTCCCCATGTTAAGTCTATGGGGAAAATGTAATTCAATGATTCATCAACAATTGGGAATTTGAAAAAAGACCTTTGTCAGTCTCTTCTAATATTATGGCCAATGTCTGTGTGAAAACTCAGTCAGTGAGGAGTTATCGTGGTTTCAGATAGTTACATTTAGACAGACATTTCCATAATTATAGGATGTCTGCCAAATACTGGCCACCCGCCTATAAGTGAGGGGTATTTCCACAAAACTTGACAGGTTGGTCAATAATTAATTCACTTTTTTTGCTGGATGGAAAGTCTCGGTGAAGGGAATGCAGTCACCTGTATACTTACAGTATACAGTATGTTAATGAACAAGGCAATATCATACCATTCTCTATTCTGTCTGACTTTCCATCATGAAATTACACCATGAGAAAGTTCAATTTCCCTTGACAGCCAAACTTTCCCAGAATTTACCATAGGCCCTCTTAAGGTAGACAAACTCCATAGAGACCCTTGTTCTGCTCTCTGCCCTTTCTTGATGGCAAAGATCATGTGATCAAGTACCTCTGCCTGTGTGAAAACCACATTTATCCCAATAAACCCTAAAAGGATCCAGGGACAACAGGGACAGCTACATGGCTGATGAGCCGGGTTATGTTGATTCTTGCGAAAATCTTTCTTGTTATGTTCAGGTGGGCTATACCATGATGGTTATCGCAGGATGCCCTCTCCCCTCTCCTCTTGTAAACATGCACTATATGCATCCTTCTTGGGACCCTTCTTTTCCTCCTGGTACAGATGCCGCCATTCTTATAGATGTTTCAAAGTCAAAGTCGTCAGATTAGTCACTCACGTTACCGCAGTGAAATTAGTTCTCCGCTTTTGGCCCATCTCTTGGAGCGGTGAGCTGCAGCGTGCGCCGCGCTCGGGAATCATTAGTTGATTTGACCCCCAATCCATCCCTTTGATGCTGAGTGCCAAGCAGGGAGGCATTGGGTCCCATTTTTACAGTCTTTGGTATGACCCGGCCAGGAATTGAACCCCGGCCTCCCAGTTTCAGGGCGGACACTCTAACCACAAGGCCACTGTCTGGTGGTGTCTGGTGGTGTTTGCGGGCAACCCATCACGTCCTGCTGCCAGAAGTGGCCTTTTGGAGTGCTTTCACTGTCTGCACTGGTGAGGGGGTCAGCCAGTTCAGCTTTGAATGGCAGTTCAGGTATTGTGGCAATTGGAAATTGAGGACTCTGTTCAAGATCTCACTCTGCCCAGCGTGCTAGGATGTCACACTTGTCAGTGAGAAGGAAAGACCTGTTAGAGGAGCAGACTGGAGTTGAGCCAGTGGTTTTAGGCGCATGATGATCATGCAGGCCTGAATGGAAAGACCCAAAGTCCTTCATGTCATCAGCCATCTGAAGATCTTATGCAATCTTTACCCACAGGTTGTTTTCCATCTGCCATGTCCTCCACAGCAGCTTTTGCTTGTCTTGTTGATATTGCTGCTTCTTCTGGCTGAAAGCGCAATAATCAAGATGTTGGTGGGAGTCTTGATTAGGATGTGGATCTCAGGTTCATTCTCGTCAATCTCTCTGCTTCCTTTTGACATTACCGAGCAGCTAGCCTGGTCTAGCCCTCAATGATTTTGGCCTTGGGGAGCGGGGTGTCGTGGGATCCACACGGCGGAAGTTCTGCGCTCTGATTTGATCTTCTTGATTAAAGGTATAGTAGTAAGTGATTTCACTTAATGTAAATATTGTTTCTGTATTCTTTTTTTTTGCTAATCCCCTCTACTATAGTGTGGTGACCATATAAGGAGTCCCTGTGCCCAGTGAGACCCTGGGGTCATAAAACCCTAGTTTCAGTTTGGGCTTTGGGATAAAAGCCTTTCGTCCAATCAGGATGAGATGGGCCTTCCTCCAATCAGGATTGAGTGGGGACAGGCCTTGGTGTATAGGCCTATAGTTGGCCTGTTGCACTCCTCCTCCCCGTAGAGTGTGTGCATGTGCACATCTTGCTACTGGGGGGACTGGAAGGTTTTCCAAATCATCGAAATCACTTACTATACCTTTAAGTTTTTGTCTTTTGAGAAATTTGAGAAATGTTTATGATATATTGTATTAGGTGTCCAGATTACCAGAATAATACCATTTAGTCATGTATAAATGCAAAATTCCTAACCATACATCCCTGATTTAGAATGAAAACCATTTCCATTGTATTCCTTGCCCCAAAAAATGTAGATTTAACCACTATAATCATGATTTTAGGTCATCTTGGAGGCAAGATATTGAGAAATTCGTTTTTAAAAGTAGCCATTTTTAAAGATCCAAGATGGCCGCTATAATGACCTTGAAAAAAATGGAATCAAACATTTTCTTATTCAGTAGGCTGTAAGGTTTCCAAAAATATATAGTTTTAAAAATCCCCGTCTTCATCCTAAAAAATGACATAAGGAACTGGACTATCCTGGTGATCTACAACCTCCTCCTCTCACTAGTGAGGACACTAGTGGTGATCCTGGTGATCTACAACCTCCTCCTCTCACTAGTGAGGACACTAGTGGTGATCCTGGTGATCTACAACCTCCTCCTCCCACTAGTGAGGTCACTAGTGGTGATCCTGGTGATCCACAACCTGCTCCTCCCACTAGTGAGGTCACTAATGGTGATCTTGGTGATCCACAACCTGCTCCTTCCACTACTTTATTTAGCACTTTCCTCAAATTTCTGGGGATCAAATCCACATCACCAACGGCAGCGGAAACCATGCAAGGTACGGCCCAGCACATCCGGAGCACTTAGGGGCTTCAGTGTCTCTCACATGCACTCACTGTGGTAACAGGCCTTTAGGCAAATATGTATGAATTTGAAACATGGAAGAGAAAGTCTGTGAGAAAGTCGTGTCACAGACACTCAGCTGTAGATCTCCTTAAAGGTAGGGTAAGTGATTTGAAATTCATCGTGTAGTACCAGCCTGGTGCACTAGGGGCGCCTAACAGTAGCTACACTATGTGAACCTGCTGCTCGATCCTGATTGGAGGAGAATTCGCCACCACCTGGGGAACTTTTATTAGCTCCTCTGCTAACATGGGGGAGGGGGAAACTCCATATATGGTTTCCACACCTTATAATAGAGCATTTTAACAGAAAAAAAATAATTGGGTGATATCTGACAAAAGTGAAATCACTTCCCCTACCTTTAACGAGCAGAGAGCAAGATCTAATTACATCACCATGATGTCATCACATAAACCAGCCAATCAGAGTGCTTTGAAGGACGGTCGTCGGCCTTTGTCCGTCCACGGCGACCGTCCACCGACAGAGATAGGTCAAAATTCATGTAACGTCACGTAAATCATCTAACCCACATATGTCAAACTCAGGGCCCTGGGGGCCAAATCAGGCCCGTGAATGGATTGGCCTGCGGGATGATACTGAATTAGTATTAGAACTGGCCCTCTGGTACTGTATATTGCACACACTGTGATAAGAAATGAATGCGACTAATTGTTTTACTTCCTCAACTCAGTCTCATTTACTTTCTCAATTAACTCAGCACTTGGTGAGGATCATAGAAGAAAAAGATTTTCCCTGAAAAATAGCAGGTGTTCACGTCTCATAGCGCGCCACTCTGTGGCGCGCTATGAGACGTGAACACCTGCTATTTTTCATTAAAACTTAAAACAGTTTTTTTTTAATGCAGGCAGTTTCATCTTTACAATTATCTTTGACAGGGACGTCATCGTAAACCGGTGTTGAAACACAGACCGGTATCTCCGGCCCTCGACTTGTACCAATTTTTCTACTTTGGCCCACTCTGTATTTTGGTTTTACACCCCTGATCTAACCAATCACAGCCAACAGACATTCTGATTGGCCATGATGATACACGATTATAAGAGTGCCCCTCACTTCACTTGGATAGTGCGCATGCGCCACGCCTGTCAGACGCCGGTTCCCTGGGTCTTACTATTTGCCTTATTTTACCCTTTTATAAGTCTTACTTTTTAAACACATTTTAGCCACGGGCAGTTTTAGTACTCTGTTTTAACCCGGTTGAGTGTTTTTAACGATCGGAAGTTCAGACTGTCGTAGGCACCCGTGATCTGCTCACAACATACGAGCAGCAGCAGCTAGCCTACCTGACAGCTACTAGCCAACCTGTCAGCTGCTAGCCAGCCTGTCAGCTGCTAGCCAGAAGACCACCCGGCACTACAGGATCCGAAGTGAACTTCACTGCATACCAGCGCCGAATAAACGCAGCGGGCCCAGTTCTTTGGGCCCGTGCCTGTAAGTGCCGTCCTGACCCTGGACCTTCTTATTGTGCACTCCTTTATCACCCTCTGCTGTGTGTCAAGCCTTCTAACCGCGGCGGGCTACCTAGTGTAGCCCTCGCCGGTACGTTTTCTTGCTGTACCGTTGTTCTACTACCGCCGGCTTTAAGAGGCTAGATTTCCATCACCATTACACCTTTACTGGCCATAGTTGTCTCTCTCCTTTCCTAGCAACCATCATCTCATCATCATCCTCCTAGCAACCATCATCATCATCATTCATCACCACCACCATGGGTCCACTCACCTCACCATCCTGCGAAAGATGTCTCCACCTGACCCAGACGGTCTCGGAACTACAGGAAAGAATCTCCGTCCTCTACCAGATCCGGGACGACGAGCTGATCCTGGACGAGTTATTTTCTGTCTGCCCCGAGGCTGTCGCGTCGATAGCCGGTCCCGGAACGCCGGATTCGGCGCCTGCTGCGTCGGTCTCCGAGCCCAAGACGCCGGACCGGGAGGCTGCTGCGCCTATTCCCGAACCCGAGTCGCCGGACCCGGAGGCCTTCATCGGTCCCACCAGTGCCACTGCCCTGACAATGGGTTTAGATGACACCGTCCCTGCTGACCCTCTCCATAGACAGGGCGAACGAGCCGCTCGGAGTCGGAATCATCTTCGCGTCGGGATAGATCCCACAGTCCCGCTCCAGGACAGCACCGACAAGTGGGAAGCACTGGGTGGCCGACCCAAAACAAATCCTTCTGCTAGTTCCACTCCTGCCCCGTGGAAGGTGGTAGATCGAAAATCCACCGGAAAAGTCCACACTCAAAAGCGGCATCCTCACCAGTCCCCACCCCCTCTTTCCACTAGTAATTCTTTTTCCATCCTCGACATGAACGATTTCCCCCCCCTGGCCCCAAACGGTAGACCCCCAGTGCACTCGAAGCCTGTCCGCCACTCCCCCCCTCCACACCCCCGCTCCAGGACCAGTCTGCCCACCCCGGCCCTGTCCGGTCCAAATCTCACCAAATCAACGGCCGAAGCTGCTGCTGCCCCCCCGCCGAGGGCATCACCCGCCACAGCGCGCCGCGAGCTGCTGCGCTCGGCCGTGGCGAGACGGTCCGGGGGGCATCGTCCTCCTCCTCGCAGGCAAACTCCCCCCACCACCGATGCCCCTCATACAAGGCATACATCCATGTCCAACACATCTCCTAGATCCATTTCAATCCCACGTACTGCAGCCTTGATCGGTGATTCAATCTTGAAGAAAGTTTCGTATCCAAATGCTCTGACGAAATCGTTTCCTGGTGCAACAGTCCCCGAAATAATTGAAAAGTTTCCAGACATCCTGGCGTCCCTCCCTCCGACCATAAACAAACTTATTTTCCACGTTGGTAGCAATGACACGACGTTGAATCACTCGGAGCTGTTGAAAATCGACTTTGAGCGTTTGATTAACACGGCTCGCAGCTGTGGCAAATCGATATATGTGTCCGGTCCAATACCCACGCTGGGGCGTGGGGTAGGCAGGTTCAGCAAACTCCTCTGTTTAAACACCTGGCTCCCCTCCTTCTGCGCGGCCCAAAACGTTGGCTTCATAAACAATTTCGATATGTTCTGGAACCGCTCATCCTTCTACTCTCGTGATGGACTCCATCCGAGCCCGTTGGGCAGCCGTGCGCTGTCCGACAATATAAGACACGCTGTATTGTACAGCCACACTAGAACCCAGCACCGCTCACTTTCGCCTCCAGAAAGAAAGTGACGGTCAACAACACCTCCCCCCAACGCACCCCCCTCGTTCTCGGGTAGGGACACGGTCCACCCTATTCTAATTACCGCCCCCTTGCGGAACAATTTTCCTAGTTCGGCCCACACATCTCCCGTTACCAGGGCAACGCGTCCTAATAACAAGATCAACCGTACCGTCAGAGGCCCTAGGAATCCTGTTTTTAAAAAAATACGTAAAACAAATATTTTTAAAACTTTAAATCATGCTAGAACCGTCTGGGACCCTCGGTGTAAACCAAAGGGCTTCTTCTGTGGACACTTAAATATTAGAAGTATGGGCAACAAAATGAACCAATTAGAACATCTCCTCACAGAGTCCAACATTGACTGTCTGGCTCTGTCTGAAACCTGGCTGTCCAAAAATTCCCCCACAGCCCTGGTGAATAGACCAGGCTACAACGTATTCAGAAAAGATAGGGCGGTTGGGAGGGGGGGAGGAGTAGCTTTGTATGTCAAAGATACTTTGACATGCAGAGAAATTGAAATCCCATCTGACATAAACTTTGACTGTGTAGGAGTAGAAGTGTCTCTATCTGTTGAAATGTCCTTTACCGTTTTATGCATATATCGGGAACCTAAGGCAAAGATTGAATTTTATGACCAACTCAAATCGCTTCTGAAATCTAGGGAATCAGGAAACGAAACAATTTATCTAGGTGACTGAATATAAACTGGGATGATAAACAAAACAGAAAAAATCTAAAACAGATCACAGACTCCTTCAATTTAGAACAACTGGTTGAAAAACCAACCAGGGTGACAGATAAATCACAAACTAGAATCGATTTAGTGTTCTCCAACAAACCAGAGAGGATAACAAAAATATTTAACTTCCTAACCGGTCTATCGGACCACAATATGATACTCTTGAACAGGAAAATCACCAAAAAAAGATTTAAAACTCAACCCCCCAAAAAACCCTCATGTACCCACTACATCCCCAAAAATAAGCTGGAAGAGCTGGGGGCTGCAGTGGGCCAAATAGACTGGGGCAGCACTCTCTCCTTCACAGATATTGAGTCAAACAGCTCGGTCTTTGTTGACAAACTAGATCAGCTATTGACGTCTTTCTCCACTAGAGGGCAGAAAAGGGTAAAGAGAGAACATGTTCTACCATGGCTAGACCATAATTGTAGAAAAAAGATGAAAATCAGGGATCACTTACTAAAACAGAGCCTTAGATCTGGTCGGTCTACTGACAGACAGAAATTCGTCACAGCCCGAAATGCTGTAATACACCTCATTAGGAAGGCTAAGGCTAATTTCTTCATACGTATCATAGAAAATGCAAAGGGTTCGGCAAAAAAGGTGTGGTCAGTTTTAAATAAGCTCCTCGGAAAACAAACCACTCAGAATACAAACACGATAGAACTAAAAACAGGTGATGACATTATAACTGACCCTGTAACGTTGGCCAGTACTTTTAATTCATTCTTTATAACTAGTATAACTGACATAACTAAACTCTTCTCTCCCCCCAGCATTGCCCCCCGCCCAATCTCGATGGCTCAGCCCATCCTGGAGCTAGAGGAAATTAATGAGAGTGAGGTAAAAAAGATTATCAACGAACTGAACGCTTCCAAAGCCAAGGATGTATATGGGTTTGACACCAATCTAATAAAGACTCACAGTGAATCCCTGACTAAACCGATTGCCATTCTGGTTAACCAGTCCATCAGACAAAACATCGTCCCTACCTCATGGAAGGTAGCCCTTATTACTCCCATATTTAAATCAGGTAGCAAGGTTCTAGTGGAGAACTACAGGCCTATTAGTATTCTCCCCTGCATATCCAAAATAGCAGAAAAGTGGGTTGCTAAACAAATAATAAAACATCTTAATAAGGGAGAGACACCACTTCACCCTATGCAATTCGGCTTTAGAGCAAAACACTCAACTGAAACAGCTAATAATGTGTTCATTGAAAGAACCAAAAAGTGTTTGGACACAAATCCATATGTAGGCACGGTCTTCCTGGACTTCAAACGGGCCTTCGACACAGTCAGCCACCAGGTACTCCTCACCAAATTATCACACTTCAACTTCTCCATTAACACGATTCAGTGGATACAATCTTACTTATCACAACGTAAACAGTGTGTGGTGATTGATGGTGTCCGGTCCCCGTTTGTTGATAACCCAGTTGGTGTCCCACAGGGTTCCATACTAGGGCCTTTATTATTTTCCTTGTACATCAACGACCTTCCTGATGTCTGCCCTGACTGTGATGTACAATTGTATGCCGATGACGCGGCCATCAGTGTCCATGGCAAGTCCACTGTGCAGGTCTCAGAGATCCTAACCAGTGCTCTTGATAGGGTACATGCCTGGCTAGACAATGCCTGCCTCATGCTAAATGTTAAAAAAACAGTGTGCATGTTGTTCAGTAAAAAAACAGTGACCATCGAGAGATCTGGTGTGTTCTCCAAGGGAGTAGAACTGGAACTTGTGTCACAATTCAAGTACCTTGGTGTAATCTTGGACTCCAATCTAACATTTGAGAAACACATCAAAAAAGTTACCAACACGATTCAGTTTAACCTGCGAAATTTTAAACAAATTCGACCCTATTTAACAACAGAAGCAGCAAAAACATACCTTCACTGCATGATCTTCTCACACATAGAATACTGTTTTACCAACTGGTCTTTTGCCAACACAACAACCATCAGACCAATTGAACAGGTTTTCAAGAAGGCTATCAAAATATTAGACAAAAAACCAAATTCATATCATCACTGTAATATTTTGGATAAGTATCACCTTCTCAGCTTTGAAAATTTCAGGAATTTCAAAAACTCTTGTCTAATTTATAAGTGTATAAATGGTTTGGCTCCCCCTCCTCTAATGGAATTTATTCGTAAAAAAGCCAGCCAACGCAGCACTAGGTCAATATCTAGAGGTGATTGCAAAGTTGATTTTAGAAGAACCACCTTTAGTAAAAACGTACTCTCCATAAATGGCTGTCAATACTGGAACCTACTTCCGGCCTCAATCAGAGAGATCCCCACTCTCGGTGCTTTTAAAAGACAGCTGAAGTTATGGCTAAAGAGCTCACAAACCTGTAGTCACATTTAAATGCTGATTATTTTTTATTTTTATTTTTTTTTTAAAGATTTGTTTTTGGGCTTTTATACCTTTATTGATAGGACAGTGTATTGACAGGAAAGGGGGAGAGAGATGGGGAATGACATGCGGCAAAGGCCGCCGGCTCGGGAATCGAACCCGGGGCACGCCGTCAGGCTGGCTTAGCAGCCTAGGTGCCCAGACGGTTGAGCTAACCGCCTGGGCCAAATGCTGATTATTTTTTATTGTTCTTTCTCCAATGTATTCTATTTAACACGGTCTATAACACGATTTTACGACATTGTGTGTATTCTGTATTCTGTGTATTCTGTATGTCTTGACTCCTAAGGACAACAGATAAAAACTAAGTTTATTCTGTAAGTTTTGGTTCACGAGGACAACAGATGAAAACTAGCCGTAGCTAACTCTGACCGGTTTTACACTGGGACGTCTGTACATTTTGATGCATGTGTCGGTCTCTTGTGTTCATCAAACTGGTGCTGTCCTGTCGAAATAAATAAATAAATGAAATGAAATGAAATGGGTGTGATTTGAGAGAGGGTGGGGGGTATTTATAACAGTGTAACATTGATATTAAATAGTCTAGTTTTGCAGGGTTTGATTTATTTTTAAAGGAAACCATCTCAGAAGTAATGTCTCACTTCCTCCAGAGGGGAGCCCTTCCTCATCGTAGCTGAGTGGGAGAAGCTGTTGAAGATCATCTTGGACGACTCCAGAACAACAACAACAACAACAACAACAACAACAACAACACAGCTCTATCAGGTGAACAACATTTAGACGTCACACAACAACACACACACACACACACACACACACACACACACACACACACACACACACACACACACACACACACACACACACACACACACACACACCACTGTTGATTTTAACAGCACATTTTGATTTGGGTTTTTCATTTAGTTTCATCTAATTGTTTTTGCTTGTAGGTCTGCTGTCTATAAAAAAATATGAAAATGTGGTGCAAAAAAAACTTCTACAGTTGATTTTATTTTACTTACAGAAAAATCCATAATAGCGCTGCTTTGTTTTTGTTTCACAAATCCTCGCCCGACAAAAGAGCAAAAAGCAACCAGAGCTATATATTTCAGTTAAATCTCTGATTTTGGGGCGTCATAATTTCTCTCTCTCTCTTTGTCTCTCGGCTAGTTTAAACCGGTTCCCTTTTGGTTTACTTCAAAGCTGACACCTTGAGATAAGCTGTTGGTCAGAACATTAACATTTCTAGAGCTTCAGTGTCACTCATTCATCCAATGTTCACATCAAGGAATGTGTTAGTTCTGTTTGTGTGCACACACACACACACACACACACACACACACACACACACACACACACACACACACACACACACACACACACACACACACACACACACACACACATGCGGTGCAGTCACAGGGCCTTGCATCCACTTCCCCTCCTTCTCCTCCTCATGTTTGTTCTAATCATTCACAGATCCTATCTCCAGTTCTATCCTGAAGTGCACAAATGGTTAATTGTGTGTTTTTCACAGCTCAGAAGAATAACATAGGCTGGATCTGCTACACAAAATGGTCACACAACTTTCATTTTGTTTAAAGCGGTCGCGACATTAGGTCGAGGTCGCGAAAAGATTTCGCTGTCTTTCTGTTAGTCAGTTAGTTAGTTATTTTGCGGTGAATAAAGGTTGTTGATAAAACTGTGTACATGATAGTTTTTGACCTGCTGGAATGTATTTCTGTCTGAGACTAAAACAACTGCTGTGTTGTGACTGATCCAGGGAGAGGCAGGGACTTGGGCTGTGGCTCTGGACTTTGACTACCAGCAGCAGATGATCTATTGGATAGAACGGAACCCCTCCAGGATCCTCCGCATGCACATCAGTGTCAGAGACGTCCAGGTCAGTGTGACAATGACCATGAGGATGAAACCAAATGAACAATAACTGATATTAGTAATGTGAATACTTTGTGACGTCAGTGTTAAATATCAACCAGAGAACAGGCTGCCTGGTGGCTCAGTCACTTATAGTGCAACGTTTCACAAACAGTGGGGCGCGGCCCGTCTGTGTTTTCATGGGTCACCAGTAAATGTAACTGTTACTCAGTGATAATATTATTGAGTAACCTGTTGTAATGCTATTACAGTAATATATGATATTACTGTAATAGTATTACAGTAATATTGTGTGTGTGTGTGTGTGTGTGTGTGTGTGTGTGTGTGTGTGTGTGTGTGTGTGTGTGTGTGTGTGTGTGTGTGTGTGTGTGTGTGTGTGTGTGTGTGGTGTGTGTGTGCGTGCGCGCAGGGTTAGGGTCCGTATTTTCAGATGGTGGTCCGCAGCCCAATAATTCTCTAGACAATAATTCTGAAAGACTGGGATAAAAAAATAAAAAATAAAACATGTTGATTCAATTCATATTCATGTATGGTTGATTGACAGGTCCTTCACAACACCTCACTCAGTACTCCAGTCAGTCTGGCTGTTGATTGGGTGTCAGGAAACCTGTACTGGGGTGACGCTGGCAGTGACACCATAGAGGTGTCCAAACTAGACGGATCGTCCAGAAGAGTTCTGGTCAACACCGGTCTGAAGTCTCCATCCTCCATGGCTGTGGATGTACGCTACGGGTAAGAGAACTGCATCATGTTCTGTTCCTCTTACACATCTATGGTTAAAAACACTAAACTGATTCATATACACTGTTTAAAAATGAACAACATTTAACACATTTCAACCTGACATTCTGTATTCTATAAAACATTACGCTCTGAAAGAATCTATAATATTCAAAGATTTGCCATTTCCCACATAAAATAGCAGGTGTACACGTCTCATATATGAGGCGTGTACAACACCCATGCAGACTGGGTTAAAGGGGGACTCCACCCATTTTCAACATTTTCCTGACAATTTACAAATGTGACCAAATAGTCATAAAACCAAATGGACTTGTACGGGTCTGTTTAATTTTATGCTCTCAAGAGTTAAAGATTATGGTCCATTTGGTTACCAACTCTCCATCATTTCGCCAGTGGTCCCTGAGAGGGGACCACCATAGATACATATCTATATAATATTGGACAATATATACCTACATACATATCAATAATATTATATCACAATTAATAATAGTAATGACCCAGGGTCATAACACATGGTGTCTCCTGACAGATACTTGTACTGGTCAGACCATGGTATCAACCGCATAGAGAGGATGGGGATGGACGGCACCAACAGGACAGTCATCCTGAAGGAGGACATCTCACAGCCCAGAGGTCTGACGTTAGACTACATCAATGATCACATATACTGGTCCAACTACAATGGGAAACGCATTGAGTTTAGTAACCTGGATGGAACCAACAGACACACAGGTAACGCACGCACGCACGCACGCACGCACGCACACACACACACACACACACACACACACACACACACACACACACACACACACACACACACACACACACACACACACACACACACACACACACACACACACACACACACACACACACACACACACACACACACACACACACACACACACACACACACACACACACACACACACACTAGTGCACACACACACACACTAGTGCACACACAAACACATGTATGTGCATGCTGCACTTACATGCTGCGCACACACACATACACTGGTGTACACACACACACACACACACACACACACACACACACACACACACACACACCACACATACACACACACACACACACACACACACACACACTGCACAGACATTGTGGACACTCACTATTGTTATATTTGTTAATTTGAACTTGTGTTATATGTATCTTTATAATACTGTTGATTTATTGTCTAATGTGACGTTTGTGTCCATAGTTGTGAGTCAGGAGGAGGACAGCATCAGGGCTTTGACTCTGTTTGAGGATCACATATACTGGATAGACCATAGGACCAGCTGGTGGACCGCTCCATCTACAGAGCTGACAGGACTCAGGGAACCAACAAGATCACAGTCACAAACCTGATCCGTCCACGGGACATCCACATGTACCATCCTGACCGCCAAGCTGAGGGTCTGTACACACACACACACACACACACACACACACACACACACACACACACACACACACACACACACACACACACACACACACACACACACACACACACACACACACACACACACACACACACACACACACACACACACACACACAGTTATACACAACCACAGACTGTATTACTACTAGGAACGAAGTCCAAACCTAAAAAATAAGAATTAATCATTTTGAATTTGTGAAAGCTGCATGCTTTTATTGTGAAGGCTCTCAGTTCTGTTCTCACAGCCTGACTATGTCTGATCAACATAGCTGATCTACAAGCTCACAATGTGTCACAAACATGACGCATTGTGAGCTTGTATACCCCCCCCACTGGTGGTCCGGGGACCACCAGTGGTCCTTGAGAGGGTTCCAGCTAAGTTGCAACCAGGTGAAAAGTTGGTTAACCAGCTAAGTTAAAATATTCATCATGTGAATTATCCCCAAGTCTACACAACTAGAGAATGTAGAAGATTAATGGTCATTTTGATCTGTATGTTGGACTGTTTGGTTTCCCCAAATCCAGCCTGGAATTGTGGACAAAAGCAAAATAAATCTTTAGTTTTGGGGTCTGTGGGGCTAAAATGTCATCAAATGGTGGTCCTCTGTGGCTCAAATGCTGAATAAATAGTGGGCCCTGGTGTCAAAAAGGTTGAAAACCCCTGGCATACAGTAGGTCCTAATACATACTGTATGCTGTATCGCAGTATGGGAGCCTTAAGGGCCTTTCACATGGGGAGTAATGAATCACACCTCTTAATTCATTTTCAACAGGACCGGCGTTTTGTGCTTAAAAAACGCCTGCGATAAAGCAGGCGAGTGACGAGGGGCGCTATCGCACGGCGTCCGTTTATTTTTGTTTTGTGCACACGCCCACGATTTATTTTAGACCTCCATTCTGGTGAGCTTTTTATTGACCCTGATTTTTTATCCTCTTTATCCTGATAAATGACCTGTCAGTTTGTTCATACACGTGGAGAGGGACGGTAAAAGACACTTTTCCCTGTTTAAAATGCACAGAAATGTGTGTGCACACAAGGCACGTGCACATACACACATAGTATGCATGCATGCACATTTTGTAGCACCCCTTAGTGAACGTTCAGCATCCACTATTGTAAATATCTTCCTGCAGCCATGTGGCTGGATGTACTTTGGTTAACCAAACCAAACCCTAATCAGGACTCCATTAGACTATAGACTTGTAGTAGACTGTAATAGATGATAAAAAAGGAAATGTTCGAAATCCCGCTCCCATAGCTAAAATCCCTAAAACTAAAGATAGCAAGGAATGTAAAACAATTAAACTTTTAAAAGGAAATATCCATGCCCCCAACCCTTTAATACTTTAGACAATAATTAGACAATAGCCTGTCAGGAAACCAGCATTTAAAGAATGTTACTGCTGAGTGGGCGGATTGGAGCGTCTGATGTGTAAATGAAGGTGAGCGTGTGATAGTGGTGCAGGAGGATGTCACACCAGACAGTGATGTGATAGTGGTGCAGGAGGATGTCACACCAGACAGTGATGTGATAGTGGTGCAGGAGGATGTCACACCAGACAGTGATGTGATAGTGGTGCAGGAGGATGTTACACCAGACAGTGATGTGATAGTGGTGCAGGAGGATGTCACACCAGACAGTGATGTGATAGTGGTGCAGGAGGATGTCACACCAGACAGTGATGTGATAGTGGTGCAGGAGGATGTCACACCAGACAGTGATGAACAGGACAAAAGCCGTCGAGAGCAAAGAGCGGATTTCTCTAAAGCTCTGCGTCACTCACATGATCTGATTACCACAGAATACACCCTAATACCAGTAACTTGGGGGAATACAAAAGCCTAAATCCTAACCTCACAAAAACTATGCCTAAACCTAAACCCATCGCCACAAAAAAACTGTACCAGAACCAGAAAACTAACAGGATTGCAGCTCAAACCTTGTATAAAAGTGTAAAAGCAGAAACCTAAGTGTAACCTGGTACATGTGTGTGTTTTGTCCACCCTGCAGTGTCTGGTCATCCGTGTCAGATCAACAATGGAGGCTGCAGTGACCTGTGTCTGCTCTCACCTGGAGGAGGATACAGCTGCTCCTGTCCCACAGACTACACCTGGTCAGCTGACAACAAGCAGTGCATGTCCAGCTGCACTGCCAGCCAGGTGATTACACTGCTGGAATAACTGTAAAATATGTAAACATTTTAAAATTGTGGGACATTATTTTTAGATCATGGTCCGCGTCCTTGACAGACAAACATTTGAGAAGCACTGATGTAGATTGTTTTGCTTGACCAGACCAGGCTGCTTGCGTGTTGCATGTTGTATGCAGTGGCAGTCAGAGGTTAAGATAATTAAGTCTCTGTATTTCACTGTAAAACCACCACAGAGCTATGCAATCAACAGCATTCATCACAGCCACACAGCTTCCCTGGGAGGGACAGATACGTGGACAGCTGTGACCATTAACTTTGCTGTTTGTGGTGACTGATATGATATGATCATACTAAGTTGCAGGTTTCTACAGGTCACCACTATTGGTGTGACACACACACACACACACAAGCACGCACGCACGCACGCACACACCACACATATTTTTGTTTACATTTGACCAGTGCTGGTTCTCCCTCAAGGTAGAGAACACTAATGAAGTTGTTTAATTTGATTATGAACTATAGCCTACTTTTGTGTTTCTAAAACACATTATAGCTACAAGTCCAGAGTTGGAACATATTTTATTCCCCAGAAAACTGAATGTGTTCTCTGTCCTCAAAGGGTGAAGACATACATGCCTCATGTCTGCAATTGACACATCAGTGATTCTAAAGGTAAACCTGTCTCTCTCTTCAGTTTGTTTGTCAGAAGGACACATGCCTTCCGTTGTCATGGAAATGTGACCCTGCAGCCGATGAGTGTGGGGAGAGCTCTGAAAAACCTGCAGACTGCTGTGAGTAGAGACTGGAATATTACCTCACTATGAATGATTTATTACTGTTTACACTGGAATATTACCTCACTATGAATGCTTTATTAATGTTTACACTGGAATATTACCTCACTATGAATGATTTATTACTGTTTATACTGGAATATTACCTCACTATGAATGCTTTATTAATGTTTACACTGGAATATTACCTCACTATGAATGCTTTATTAATGTTTACACTGGAATATTACCTCACTATGAATGCTTTATTAATGTTTACACTGGAATATTACCTCACTATGAATACTTTGCTGCTGTTTACATTAGACAGACAGACAGACAGACAGACAGACAGACAGACAGACAGACAGACAGACAGACAGACAGACAGACAGACAGACAGACAGACAGACAGACAGACAGACAGACAGACAGACAGACAGACATATTTCTGTTGCAGTGAAACATGTTTATTTTATTATTTTTATTTTTCTCCTCAGCTCTCCAAGTTGAACCAAAACGCAACCCAACAGGTAAAGAAATGTGAAATAATTCAAGCTGATTCCAGAATGTATTCTTCCAGGTGTTGTACATAAAGTTACACATTGTTCCTGCTTATCGCTCCCTGCACAGATTCTGGTGACGTCAGGTTGGTGGGAGGTAGCAGTAAGTGCAGCGGTGCTCTGGAGATGCTACACCAGGGAGACTGGAGACGAGTGTTGGCTTGGTTTGACTGGAACCGGATGTCATCGTCTGTGGTGTGCCGGCAACTAGACTGTGGCTCTGCCGTTTCAACAGAATTCACTCCTACTCCTAAACGTGAATCTGGATGGATAATTCCATCTTCCTGTGTTGGCTCTGAGTCTTCACCGGCGCAGTGTGGTGCAGTGAAGTCCCATCATGGCAACGTTACTCTGAAGGTCAACTGTTCAGGTACAGCAATGACTTCAACGATGTAAACGCTTTGTCGTCTTCAACAGGCTTTGAACCCAAACTCAGAGGTCAGCAGTAGACGTACAACACTCACAGAATAGCATCAAACCAATCTGTCACAGCCGGAATATCTCAGCTTTATTGATTAAACACTACTTTTTGGGGTTTCTTTAAATTTGGGGTTTCTCACATAGCTGGCGCTGGCTCTGAGTGGAGCCACCAGGTGGCGCCATATATCCAACATTCAATGAGCATAATATTAAACATTAAATATTAAAAACTAAATATTAAACATTACACATTAAACAAGGACAGTTGGATCTACAGCTTTGGTCTGAAATGAAACACCAACTAGACTTCCTGGTCATGTGCAATGACTATCTATTCAGGACACAAAGCCAAGACACCTATGGGGGAGTCCACATTGGTTCATGGGAGGAAACAGACATGCTCAGTACTGACCTATGATAAATAAAGAGTGCCGGAGGTTTGCACATGCTCAGTGTAAACAGGAACTGCTATGGTGGAATGTTCCAGCAGAGGCGCTAGAGTTATCAAACCTGAACTGAAATAATAAAGAAAAATAATATAAAAAGAGAATACTTTAATGCTTCTGTTTTTAGTTTAAATATTATGTCAATTTAACTACTGTGTGGAGGAAAAAAGATGGTTATAACAGACTGAAAGACAAGGGCAAGTAGCCTACATTTACTGAATGGAAATGTTTTGTACATTGTTCTTTTTGTAGATTTTCCCTGTTCGTGATGGTTGCTTTAATTACAGACAGTACATGTGTCAACTTTTATTTTTGTGAAATGACAAAGAAACATGGATACTGTTCATTTAAACAGTGGATGGATTATATAAAATGTTTGAAAAGGGAATCGTGATGCTGTTTAATTCACAACTACTCTGGATCTCATTATTTACATCACAAGTTATGGGATTTCTATCTAGCGCCTCTGCTGGAACATTCCACCATAGCAGTTCCTGTTTACACTGAGCATGTGCAAACCTCCGGAACCAGCCTGCGCCACGCCCCCATGCACTATCCTCTTTATTTTTATCATAGGTACAGACCAGGAAGTCAAACCATCCAAGAGGCCAATGGCATGCATGGTTTGCAAGCGTCAAACTTCCTGGAATGTACTGCGCATGTCTGTTTCCTCCCATGAACCAATGTGGACTCCCCCGTAGGTGCCTTCGCTTCTTGTCCTGATTAGATAGTCATTGGTCATGTGACTAGGTCAGGTGCTTTTATAACTTCCTGGTCATGTGACTAGGTCAGGTGATGTGGATTCACACATTGAAGTTATTCCTCATAATATGCAAGAAATTGGAGACATTTTAATTCATCTTGTTCTAATAGTCTCTCTCTCTCTCTCTCTCTCTCTCTCTCTCTCTCTCTCTCTCTCTCTCTCTCTCTCTCTCTCTCTCTCTCTCTCTCTCTCTCTCTCCAGAGTCAGTGAGGTTGGTGAATGGGTCTAATCAGTGTTCAGGCAGAGTGGAGGTGAAATCTGATCACTCCTGGGTTTCCATACATGAAGCTGACTTTGACCAGAAGGATGCAGAGGTGGTCTGTAGGCAACTAGCCTGCGGAGCTCCTTCAGTCCTCCAGGGGGCGCTCTATAGAGAGGGCAACGTTTCAACATGGACCGAAGAGTTCCAGTGTGAAGGCACCGAGTCTGCTCTCCTGGACTGTAGAACCTCAAACTCATCTAGAAACTCCAGCTCACCTTACAAGACTGTTGAACTCACCTGCTCAGGTAAAGCTCAAGCTGTACTTTTAGTTTAGATTTTTACATATCATATTCTATTATAATAAAAGTTAATATTACCTTTTAAATGTTTCCTCTCTTTACAGTGGTTCTGTCTGTGAGGTTGGTGGGAGGAACCAGTAACTGTGCTGGTACACTGGAGATGCAGCACCAGGCAGAGTGGAGACCAGCGGATGGTGATGACTGGAACCTGAAGTCATCAGCTGTCGTGTGTCGACAGCTGGACTGTGGCTCTGCCATTTCAACAGAAAGGAGAGCTTTGTTTACGCCTCACGCTGTATGGAGGGTTACACCTTACTGTGCTGGTTCTGAGCCTTCACTGAGTGACTGTGTCACAGTGGAGACTTCTAACATCACACGGAAAGGCTTGGTCACAGGCAGAACCACTGTGACATGTTCAGGTAACTCAGCAATGATTTGAACAATGACGCCAATCTTTCAGTCAAACAACTGGCATCTGATGTTATTTTTGTCTCTACTCTCTCTCTCCAGAGTCAGTGAGGTTGGTGAATGGGTCTAGTCAGTGTTCAGGCAGAGTGGAGGTGAAATCTGATCACTCCTGGGTCTCCATACATGAAGGTGACTTTGACCAGAAGGATGCAGAGGTGGTCTGTAGGCAGCTAGCCTGCGGAGCTCCTTCAGTCCTCCAGGGGGCGCTCTATGGAGAGGGCAACGTTTCAACATGGACCAAAGAGTTCCAGTGTGAAGGCACCGAGTCTGCTCTCCTGGACTGTAGAACCTCAAACTCATCTAGAAACTCCAGCTCACCTTACAAGACTGTTGAACTCACCTGCTCAGGTAAAGGTCAAACTGTACTGTTGGTTGTGTTATCATACATTCCATAATGGGGGTAATATTAATTGCTGCTGTTTACTCTCTCGTCTCTGTACAGAGTCTGATGCTGTCAGGTTGGTAGGAGGAACCAATAAATGTTCTGGCATACTGGAGATGCAACACCAGAGAGAGTGGAGACCAGTGGATGGTGGGTCTGCCTGGAACCAGAACTCCTCAGCTGTCGTGTGTCGACAGCTGGACTGCGGCTCTGCCGTTTCAACAGAAAGGAGTTCTGGTTCCACACACAAACCGTCCTGGAGGATGACGACCTCCTGTGACGGCTCAGAGTCTTCAATGAATCATTGTGGAACAAAGATGTCCGCTACTTCCTTCTACGTACTGGAGGTGAACTGTTCAGGTAACAAACTACTGCGACTGCAGTAATATATAGTAATATATAAAATAACTGTATCCACTGATTGTGTGTAGAACTGCTGTGTGACTGTGTGTTCCTCTCTGTCTCTCTCTCTATAGAGTCAGTGAGGTTGGTGAATGGGTCTACTCAGTGTTCAGGCAGTGTGGAGGTGAAGTCTAATCACTCCTGGGTCTCGGTGTATGAAGGTGACTTTGACCAGCAGGATGCAGAGGTGGTCTGTCGGGAGCTAGCCTGCGGAGCTCCTTCCATGCTCTGGGGGGTGCTCTATGGAGAGGTTAACAATCCAATGACGACCAAAGACTTCCGGTGTAAAGGCAACGAGTCTGTTCTCTTGGACTGTGTAACTTTAACATCCACGAGAAACTTAAGCTCACCTGGCAAGACCGTGGGACTCACCTGCTCAGGTAAAAGACAATCTGCACTTTGGATTTGGATCATTATGTCATAAATAAACAAATGCTGATCTTTGCTGTTCACTGTCTTGTCTCTGTAGAGTCTGCTGATGTCAGGTTGGTGCAGGGAACCACTAAGTGTATTGGAATACTGGAGATGCAACACCAGGGAGAGTGGAGACCAGTGGATGGTTGGTCTGACTGGAACCAGAACTCATCGTCTGTAGTGTGTCGACAGCTGCACTGCGGCTCTGCCGTTTTAACAGAAATTACTTCAGGCTCTACATATGGACCAGTTTGGTGGATTTCCTCTTTCTGTGTTGGATCCGAGTTCTCACTGAAGGAGTGTGGAACAAAGGTGTCTGGTAATTCCACTGCCAGACTGAAGATTGTCTGTTCTGGTAAAACAACGACTTCAATAATGACACATTTACATTATCTCTTCTAGCGTATCTGCCTGTATAATATATTTTAATTAAGCAGGACATACAGTCAAATCTACTGAATTGCCATTTTCAGCCAATCACCTCTGATCTTGTTCCAGATATGCTGTTTAAACCAATCATCGCCTTGGTGCGGCCCATTTCTGAAAGCCAGCAGCAGGGGCTGCAGGCGATGGAGGGTTCCTGCTCTGTCCAGCCAGCTGCCAATCACTCTGCATCCAACACAACGCACAACATCACATCACTGGAACCAACACAACGCACAACACCACTGAATTCAACACAAAACACAACACCACTGAATTCAACACAAAACACAACACCACTGAATTCAACACAACAGACAACACCACTGTATTCAACACAACAGACAACATCAGCGGTTACAACACAGCAGACAATATCTGTAGATGCAACACAACAGACAATATCTCTAAATGCAACAGAACAGACAACATCTCTAAATGCAACAGAACAGACAACATCTCTAAATGCAACAGAACAGACAACATCTCTAAATGCAACACAACAGACAACATCACTGGACACAAGCCAACACACAACAACTCTGGGTACATTTGTACGTTCCATTTCTGAAAGCCAGCCTCAGCGGCTGCAGGTGATGGAGGGTTCCAGCTTCAGCATCAGATGCTCCATCCGGCCACAGTACCCAGGAGGCTTCTTCCACCTCACCTTCACTGGATCCGACACAACGCACACCTACATCCAGCCTGTCAATCACTCTGTGTCCAACGCAGCACACAACACCACTGAGTCCAACACAACATCACTGGATCAAACGCAGCACACAGCATCACTGGTTCCAACACAACGCACAACACCACTAGATAAAACAACGCAACACACAACACCACTAGATACAACAACGCAACAAACAACACCACTAGATACAACGACGCAACAAACAACACCACTAGATACAACAACGCAACAAACAACAGCACTAGATGCAACAACGCAACAAACAACAACACTAGATGCAACAACGCAACAAACAACACCACTAGATACAACAACGCAACACACAACACCACTAGATACAACAACGCAACACACAACACCACTAGATACAACAACGCAACAAACAACACCACTAGATACAACACAGAACACAACATCTCTGGATACAACACAGAACACAACATCTCTGGATACAACACAGAACACAACATCTCTGGACACAGCTCCAAACCTCACTGGATGCAACAAAACTCAGAACCACACCCAGACAGCTGCCAATCATTCTGCCACCTTCCTGTTTCCTGCAGCAAACCACACCCACCAGGGAAGTTACAGCTGTGTTTATCACATCCATGTGTTCCATCACAACTTCTCCTCCAAGAGCGACGTCCTCCTTCTCACTGTCAGAGGTAACATGAATTCTGGTCTTTTTAGGTCGCATGTTGAAACTCAATCAGGCAGAATCAGAGCTGTTCTTTCATGAAGGTTGATGTTCTAACACATTTAACATTTCCCTCACAGCATCTCATCTGACCTCTAACATTATCAAATGTACAGTGCTGCCCTTAATCCTGATGATCGCCGTCCTCTATCGTCTCCGGAAGGTAACCGTACTTTACTTAAATCAACTTAAGACTACAATGTACATCTAGCAGTCAGAGGTTTTGTTTTATTTTTTAACAGATCCATGTCTGAGCTAATGAATTAAATCCAGACACTGCTGTGTTTCTCCAGGTCATCAGAAGGCACTGCACAAGACAGCAGGACATGGCTGTTGTTTATTATAATGTAAGACGGGACAACGTCGAGATCGTTTATTATAACGAGTTTGCTCGTTCCGATGCTGAAGCCGGACTGAGTGAAGAGACAGAATACCACCAGTATGATGATGTGGGTGAACAGGGAGGTGTTGAAGCTGCAGAATACCACCAGTATGATGATGTGGGTGAACAGGGAGGTGTTGAAGCTGCAGCCTGCACTGCAGAGATAGAATACCACCAGTATGATGATGTGGGTGAACCAGGTGTATCAGGTGTACCAGGTGTACCAGGTGTATCAGGTGTACCAGGTGTACCAGGTGTACCAGGTGTACCAGGTGTATCAGGTGTACCAGGTGTATCAGGTGTACCAGGTGTACCAGGTGTACCAGGTGTACCAGGTGTATCAGGTGTACCAGGTGACTCTGAAGGAGCAGAAAGAGACAGGACAGCTCCTACATGGACTCCTGTGGAGTGGATCATTAAAAACTTCTAGAACACAACAGTAGGTTAGGTTACAGATACTAGTTGGTTACAGATACTAGTTGGTTACAGATACTAGTTGGTTACAGATACCAGTTGGTTACAGATACCAGTTGGTTACAGACACCAGTTGGTTACAGATACTAGTTGGTTACAGATACCAGTTGGTTACAGATACTAGTTGGTTACAGATACCAGTTGGTTACAGATACCAGTTGGTTACAGATACTAGTTGGTTACAGATACTAAGAGAGGCGACAGCAGTGTTTGTTGTTTGTTTTTAAATATCATGGTAGGTTTTCAGGAATAGAAAGCCACCGTTTCTATAAGCTTGGATTTCCCACCGATTATGTCATGGGAGAGGGGTTTCTGAACTGCCCACAACCCTCCTAGGAGACAGACTGGTTTCTGAACTGCCCACAACCATCCTAGGAGACAGACTGGTTTCTGAACTGCCCACAACCATCCTAGGAGACAGACTGGTTTCTGAACCTCCCACAGCCCTCCTAGGAGACAGACTGGTTTCTGAACTGCCCACAACCCTCCTAGGAGACACAGACTGGTTTCTGAACTGCCCACAACCCTCCTAGGAGACAGACTGGTTTCTGAACTGCCCACAGCCCTCCTAGGAGACACAAACTGGTTTCTGAACTGCCCACAGCCCTCCTAGGAGACACAGACTGGTTTCTGAACTGCCCACAGCCCTCCTAGAAGACAGACTGGTTTCTGAACTGCCCACAGCCCTCCTAGGAGACAGTCTGGACATGGCTGTTGTTTATTATAATGTAAGACGGGACAACGTCGAGATCGTTTATTATAACGAGTTTGCTCGTTCCGATGCTGAAGCCGGACTGAGTGAAGAGACAGAATACCACCAGTATGATGATGTGGGTGAACAGGGAGGTGTTGAAGCTGCAGAATACCACCAGTATGATGATGTGGGTGAACAGGGAGGTGTTGAAGCTGCAGCCTGCACTGCAGAGATAGAATACCACCAGTATGATGATGTGGGTGAACCAGGTGTATCAGGTGTACCAGGTGTACCAGGTGTATCAGGTGTACCAGGTGTACCAGGTGTACCAGGTGTACCAGGTGTATCAGGTGTACCAGGTGTACCAGGTGTATCAGGTGTACCAGGTGTACCAGGTGTACCAGGTGTACCAGGTGACTCTGAAGGAGCAGAAAGAGACAGGACAGCTCCTACATGGACTCCTGTGGAGTGGATCATTAAAAACTTCTAGAACACAACAGTAGGTTAGGTTACAGATACTAGTTGGTTACAGATACTAGTTGGTTACAGATACTAGTTGGTTACAGATACCAGTTGGTTACAGATACCAGTTGGTTACAGACACCAGTTGGTTACAGATACTAGTTGGTTACAGATACCAGTTGGTTACAGATACTAGTTGGTTACAGATACCAGTTGGTTACAGATACCAGTTGGTTACAGATACTAGTTGGTTACAGATACTAAGAGAGGCGACAGCAGTGTTTGTTGTTTGTTTTTAAATATCATGGTAGGTTTTCAGGAATAGAAAGCCACCGTTTCTATAAGCTTGGATTTCCCACCGATTATGTCATGGGAGAGGGGTTTCTGAACTGCCCACAACCATCCTAGGAGACAGACTGGTTTCTGAACTGCCCACAACCATCCTAGGAGACAGACTGGTTTCTGAACTGCCCACAACCATCCTAGGAGACAGACTGGTTTCTGAACCTCCCACAGCCCTCCTAGGAGACAGACTGGTTTCTGAACTGCCCACAACCCTCCTAGGAGACACAGACTGGTTTCTGAACTGCCCACAACCATCCTAGGAGACAGACTGGTTTCTGAACTGCCCACAGCCCTCCTAGGAGACACAAACTGGTTTCTGAACTGCCCACAGCCCTCCTAGGAGACACAGACTGGTTTCTGAACTGCCCACAGCCCTCCTAGAAGACAGACTGGTTTCTGAACTGCCCACAGCCCTCCTAGGAGACAGTCTGGTTTCTGAACTGCCCTCAACCCTCCTAGGAGACAGTCTGGTTTCTGAACTGCCCACAACCCTCCTAGGAGACAGACTGGTTTCTGAGCTGCCCACAGTCCTCCTAGGAGATAGACTGAGTTGAAAAATGTAGATTTACATTAATGAGGATCTAGCTGTATTATATGAAGATGTGTTGAAAAGTGATGACATCGTCCTTCAAAGAGGTCGTGACATTTAAAAAGAAAACCAAAATCTCCTGAATGTTCAGTTGTTTGTTTTCTGGGTGTAAATAAATGGAAATGTCCTCAGACTAGAAGATATGATCTTTGTAACTGTATAGACCTGCGCAGTGACGTCACCGCCCCGGTTCCGGAAGTCTTTTCCCAATTCATTTTTCTCATAGACTTTTCGAAAATAATTTATATCAAGACGATTATGCCGCGGACAAAGCCAACTCGCGTCATGACGAATCATGATGACACACACAAACTTTTGGGACAATAAAATAATTTCTAAGATGAAAAACGAAAAAAAAAAAAAAAAATGTCTTGTATCATGCCGTTTTCTACTTCTTCCCAATTATATATTATATGACGATATTGTGTTTGTTGTCTTGATTTGTCACGACCTGAGTTGGCTTTGGCCGCGGCATAATCGTCTCGATATAAATTATTTTCGAAAAGTCCATGAGAAAAATGAATGGGGAAAAGACTTCCGGAACCGGGGCGGTGACGTCACTGCGCAGGTCTATAGGGCCTATGTATAAGACGTGTATTTTATTTGATTAGTGCAGTGGTCCCAAGACTAGGGCCTGCAGGCCGGAAACAGCCCACCTCTACACCTGACCCTAGTAAAAAAAAAAAAATCCTAGGATTTTCTTATAGGATTCCTATAAGATCCTATAGGATTCTTATTTGAACCCTATTGAAAATCCAATAGGATTTGTTCCAAAATCTGACAGGATTTTTCTATTGGAATTCTAGAGGATCTTTTGACTAGGGAAGGGAACCCTGAACAATACCAGAGACTAGGGCTGTTGAATGATTACAACTCTTAGTTAGATTAATCACAGCTTCAAAATTCATTAAATCATGATTAATCACCAACTGTGTACACAATATGCCTTTTTTCCTGTACAGCAGTGGTTTTCAACCTTTTTCATCCCAGGGCCCACCATTTATTCAGTATTTGAGCCACAGACCACCATTTGAGGACATTTTAGCCACACAGACCCCCCCCCCAAACTAAAGATTTCCTTTGCTTCTGTCCATGACCATTAATCTTCTAGTTGTATAGATTAGGACTGATTCACATGATGAATATTTTAACTCTTGAT
This sequence comes from Benthosema pterotum, assembly GCA_039105355.1. Classification (NCBI taxonomy): domain Eukaryota; kingdom Metazoa; phylum Chordata; class Actinopteri; order Myctophiformes; family Myctophidae; genus Benthosema; species Benthosema pterotum. Next base: position 52,875,919 of record CM076976.1, on the reverse strand, counting down.
AGTGTAAAAATGAAACCAAATGGACCCTGGCGGGTCCATTTGGTTTCATTTTTACACTATCAAGAGTTACACCTGGTTAAACAACTTAGCTGGGGAGCACCTGGAACCCTCTCAAGGACCACTGGTGGTCCCCGGACCACAGAATCTGAGAAGCATGTCGTTAGTGGGTCCATTTGGTTAGCTATGTATTTGGTTGTTTATGTAGCAGGTTCGCTACAGCCTCTGTGGTGATGGCCTCCAAAGTCTAGTATCTTCCCCCGGATCAAGGGGGATGTCCTCTTGGTCTAGTGGTCAAGATGTTGGACTTTCACATGCGGGAGAGCCGGGTTCGAATCCCAGGCGTTCCATTTACATGCCGTCTGTGAAAAGACTCCAGACTCCAGGAGGAGGAGTCTCTGTCAGTCTGTCTGTGATGTCACCTCCATCAGACCAGTGGTTTTCAACCTTTTTGACACCAGGGACCACCATTTATTCAGCATTTGAGCCACGCACCACCATTTGATGACATTTTAGCCCCACAGACCTACAATTAAAGAATTCTTTTGGTTTTGTTCACAATTCAAGGCTGGATTTTGCAAACAAAACAGACTTCTGAATATTTTAACTAGATCTTGAGTGTGTGAGAATGAAACCAAATGGACCCGCAAGGGAAAGTAAGCCACCATGTTCTACTGAGGTTGTGTTACTGCCTAGGACTGCTCGGCCACTGGTCCAAGGTGATGTTTATGTTGTATATTTATGTTATATTATCTATATGTGTACCTGTGATGGGACTATGCTTAACAAATATAACCTATATTCGATATCTTAGAATATATGTATATATTTAAATATGGTTCTGATTATAAGTATACATATCCTTCACATTATCCTATATATCCTTATTGATTATTCGTTGATGTAGTTATTTGATTATATGAATATACTTTATTGGATTTATTCTCATTTGCTAGATATTGTTAATAATGCACGTGATGCTGATTAGGGATGTGACGATTATGTTCATTATTTCGTCATTATTCATATCAATTATCTGTCTTTCATTTTGTACAGTTGTACGCGTCCAATAAATTGTTAAGCTGTACCCTCTGCCTCTCCATTGGTCAGCCTGGCCGGTGGCCTTGTCTGTCCACACACCCTGTCAGCCACCTTACCTGAGCCAAAACCTACCCAGAGACATAGACTCTTTTTCACTGTCTCCGCCAGGTGTTATGGCCAGGCGCGTAGCGTGGCTCTAACTTCAGCCTGGGCCAGTAGAAAATCCCCAGCCTCTCCAGGCAAGTAAAAACTGTTTTACTGGAAATAGATGGGCACATGGGCCATTAACACCTATTGTTTTTTTTTTTTTTTTTTTTTTTTGGGGGGGGGGGGGGGTGCAACTTTGACACCTCCAGTCACCAAGACCAGTTAAACAGGTTTTGACCCATTTGATAACAAAAGCCTGGATGAATAGCGGCCGTCTAACACCTCCGATCCCCCAACACTAGGCTACTCATGGTGCCTGTCTGTCTGTTCCCCCAACACTAGGCTACTCATGGTGCCTGTCTGTCTGTTCCCCCAACACTAGGCTACTCATGGTGCCTGTCTGTCTGTTCCCCCAACACTAGGCTACTCATGGTGCCTGTCTGTCTGTTCCCCCAACACTAGGCTACTCATGGTGCCTGTCTGTCTGTTCCCCCAACACTAGGCTACCTATTGTGCCTGTCTGTCTGTTCCCCTGAATTCTTGGCCCAAGTGTACTGTACCTCAGCCTGGGCCAGCAAAATAATTCTGGGCCATGGCCCAAATGGCCCAAATGACACTGCGCCTCTGTGTTATGCCTTACATCATAGAGGTGCCCATACTTTTTTACTTGGGAGCTACTTATAAAATGACAAGATCTACACACCAAAAACGTGATTATTCCATAGAAAGTTTGAGCTTTGAAATAGTGGTGATGGTGTTACTTACTGTCATATAGCAGGGGTTTTCAACCTTTTTCATCTCAGGGACCACCATTTTTTCAGGATTTGAGCCACGGACCACCATTTGACGACATTTCAGCCCCACAGACCCCCAAATCTAAAGATTTATTTTTGCTTTTGTCCACAATTCCAGGCTGGATTTGGGGAAACCAAACAAGCAAAACATACATTCCAAAATGGCTAATTCAGATGATGCATTTTTTTTAACTCTTGAGAGTGTAAAAATGACCCTGGCGGGTCCATTTGGTTTCATTTTTACGATCTCAAGAGTTACATCTGGTTAACCAACTTAGCTGGGGACCACCTGGAACCCTCTCAAGGACCACTGGTGGTCCCCGGACCACTGGTTAATGTATAGTGTTTAAGAATAATGCACTTGGAGGGGGATAATTAGAAGTTTTTCTTACTACTGACATTTAAAAACAGTATTTGGGGTTTGTGATGTGCTGAGTTTAGTCTCTTGCACCCCAAACTGAGAACTTTGACTTTTTTTTGTCCACAATTGGGGAAGAGAAACTGGCAAAACGTTGGTCAAAATAACAATTATTCTCAATTTTCTAATTGTGTGGACTCTTGAAAATTATGTAATTTATGCAATACATATAATTTAATGTAACTCTTGAGAGTGTAAAATGACCCATAAGGGTCCATTTGGTTTCATTTTAACACTCTCAAGAGTAGATAGAGAATAGAATAGATAGAATAGACGTCTTATGTTCTATATTTTAGGGCAGGGGTTTTCAACCTTTTTGACTCCAGGGACCACCATTTATTCAGCATTTGAGCCACGGACCACCATTTGATTACATTTGCACACCAAAGACCTAAAATTAAAGATTTAATTCTTTTGGTTTTGTCCACAATTCCAGGCTGGATTTTGCAAACAAAACGGTGTAAACGTCCTAATTAAGTGCTGCTAATTTAGATGACGGATATTTTAACTCTTGAATGTAAAAATGAAACCAAATGGACCCGCAAGGGTCCATTTGGTTTCATTTATACGTTCTCAAACAAAGCAGTTCATATTTAAGATACAATTAACAACAATACAATACATTTTTGATCGTTTTGTGGATAAATATACTTTTACTGTGTGAGCTCCACAAAATGACCGGAAATACGGAACTAAATCTAAACTACCCTTTAAAACAGTGGTTTTCAACCTTTTTCATCCCAGGGCCCACCATTTATTCAGCATTTTTACACTCTCAAGAGTTAAAATATTCATCATCTGAATTAGCCCAAGTCTACACAACTAGAAGACGGACAAAAGCAAAAGAAATCTTTAGTTTTGGGATCTGTGGGGCTAAAATGTCCTCAAATGGTGGTCCGTGGGTCAAATGCTGAATAAAAGGTGGTCCCTGGTGTCAAAAAGGTTGAAAAACAGGTCGGTCAGGAGGGATAACCATTTTAGTGAGACAACACAACAGGCAGGCGAGAGCGGATAATGCAGCAGCCAATCACTCGCCGGGAGACGAACACCTCTTTTGCATAGAGTGGCTATAAATACTGGCGCAGCGCCGCCCAGTGCTCACAGTTCTATTCGTCAGTTCACTGAGAAAGAATCATGCCTGAAGTAGCGAAGCCAGCGCCCAAGAAGGGCTCCAAGAAAGCCGTCAGCAAGTCGGCCGCCAAGGGCGGCAAGAAGCGCAGAAAGTCCAGGAAGGAGAGCTACGCCATCTACGTGTACAAGGTGCTGAAGCAGGTCCACCCTGACACCGGGATCTCTTCCAAGGCCATGGGCATCATGAACTCGTTCGTCAACGACATCTTCGAGCGCATCGCCGGCGAGGCCTCTCGTCTGGCTCACTACAACAAGCGCTCCACCATCTCATCCAGGGAGATCCAGACCGCCGTCCGCCTGCTGCTCCCCGGGGAGCTGGCCAAGCACGCCGTGTCTGAAGGCACCAAGGCTGTGACCAAGTACACCAGCTCCAAGTAAACTGTATGCTCTTTACAACACAACGGTCCTTTTAAGGATCACCCATCTCATCAAAGAAAGGGTTGTCCATATATTAAACGAGCGGTCGTTACAGAATGTGTAGGTAGTTGATCAATGTCGTTCCCCGCTCCTCACGGTACAAAAGGACAATGAAGCTACAACGGTAGTCTAGTGCAATGGAATGCTAGATGGCTGAGTTATGAAACCCTAAACATAGTGGCAAACTGAAAGGATAAAACACTTAAGCTATGAGCCTGAACTTAATTATAAGTGGGTATTTTACATGTGCAAGGGAGAGATGGTAGCAGTTGAATACATACCAGTACAATACTATATTCCAGTGATTCGAGGATTCCCGCTCTTCCACAGTGTAAAAGGACAAACAGAAGTGCTAATTAGGTGAACTATAAAACCCTGAATTCATAGTGGCTAAAACTTACAATAGAACCTAAATGTAAGTGGGGGTATTTTACAAGGTCGATATGACAGCAGTTGGGTACATATCACCAGGTATTTGTTGTGCAAAAGGGATCTAAGCATTCGGACACAAATAACTACAAAGGCGCATCGTTTAAGACTCTTGTAGACGTGCAGATTACGTTTGTGTTAATCACGGCATTGTGATACTGCCACTCATATTAAACATATTCAAAGATGTTCAAATCTTGGAGACTCGATGCTCGACGTTTTAGTAGTTTAAACTATTATAAAATTATAACTAAATTATAATTACTATGCGTATTTAGACGACAGCAGGGTATGTTCAGGACGTTCAAGACTCTCATATAGAAATGGTGGGTGGCTCTTTAAAGAGCCTTTGTGGGGTTTGTGTAGTCGAGGTGATGCAGATTTATTTCTTGGCGGCTTTCTCGGTCTTCTTGGGCAGCAGAACAGCCTGGATGTTGGGCAGCACGCCGCCCTGAGCGATGGTCACTCCGCCCAGTAGTTTGTTGAGCTCCTCGTCGTTGCGGACGGCCAGCTGGAGGTGACGGGGGATGATACGGGTCTTCTTGTTGTCACGGGCAGCGTTTCCAGCCAACTCCAGGATCTCAGCGGTCAGATACTCCAGGACAGCCGCCAGATAGACCGGAGCGCCGGCACCCACTCTCTGGGCGTAGTTGCCTTTACGCAGCAGTCTGTGGACACGACCCACGGGGAACTGCAGCCCGGCACGGGATGAGCGAGTCTTAGCCTTCGCCCTGGCCTTTCCACCGGTCTTCCCACGTCCACTCATGATGTAGATTTATTTCTAGAGTTAAAACAGCTCGAAGAAATGTGTCGGAGCACAAGCGCGTGAGTCCTTTTATATCTTCAACTTGGTTCAAAAGGATAAGAAAAAAATCTTTGTGTCTGTGCGCCCCACCAATCACGATAACGGACGAGAGCGCGGGCTTAGTGTATATTGCTCCCCACCAATCACCACTGTAGCAGAAGTTTGCGCCGTTTTTTGTTAGACTCAGAAAATGGCAAACCGCACGTAAAGATCAAGGCACATTTTAGAATTAGTCCAAAATCTTAAACCCTTTCAGGACGGTAATCCATATTTGGATTATGTACAGTATGTACTGTATTACAGAATACTTTTTTTGATGCTAATATACAAATATTTCAAGTTTTTCAGAAACCTTAGGTCAGGCCTAAATTGTTTAAGTGTGTACAAAAAACAAAACAAAAAAAAAAACAACAACAACAACATAAGTAGCCAACGTTTCAACTCTGCATATATGAAAGAATGAATGAATGGATGACTCTGTTTTTTGTTTAAGTGTCATGCCACCTTGTGACACATCCCTTATGGGGTTATATGACACTTTTTCATACAGAGTACATTCTATCTTCATCTATATACCGACCTGTCTCGATGTAGAGTGGCAGTATAGCTCCTCTAATCTGGGCACTGAGTGATGTTTGTGTCTTTGGGGGATTAAATAAAACAAAATTTTCAACCGAATAATCAAACATGATCATTCGGTTGAAACTAATGATTTTATGGTTTTATCTCTGGTGCCTGTCAGGCTGTCAATCAATTTCCCCCCAACTCAACAGCAAAAAAAGCACCAGAATTTCCGCCAGGAGTTTTTCACTAATTTTGGCGCTAGGGGGGGTCTGAAAAGCGCTAAATATAGTGACAAATGCGCCAAGTTGGCAACACTGGAATACAACGTACACTACTGTATATACCTTGTATTATCTTTGTCCACAGGAGCCCCAGTTCATTTGAATTGTGACGCATGGCACCTCCCCCAAAACAAGGAGGTTCCTGCTCACTGACCAATCAAAGAACGGCGGCGTCTCGCGAGGCGCTAATAAAAGGCAGCAGTCCGCGCTCTGCAAGACATTCTATGTCTCACCCTCTATCCACAATTTTCCCCGCCAAGGCAACGGAGGGGTCCGGAAACAGAGCACACACGCGTCCATACAGTGTTGCCATGTCTGCTTATTATAAGCAACCCTTGACTTGTTTTTCCATGTAGGGAATCACTTAAAAATAAATTATTGGTAGTTGCTGGTTGAATTTGAAGGGCTTGTTTCTAAAGTCTACAGTAGTTGCTTATTTGAGCTTACATTCTAAAGCTTAAACCAGTGTTTTCCTACATTTATTCACATCAAGGAACCCCAGATTAATATGTAATTGTCCACAGACAACCACCAGAAAATACTGTCTGCATTTATTATTGAAATGTTTAAAATATACTCAAAATATTTTGTTTTATTCTCGAAGTGAAGTGTCTCGAACCTCACTATATGTCGCTGTGAGGTTGTAGATCAGTTATGTTGATTTGTGCTGGTCTTTATAGTCCTGTCCACTTGTTTCTGTCGCAAACCTGGCAACACAGAGGAACTTCTGCACACACAAACGCAAAGACTTATGGGTTGTAGGAAAGTTGTGGATAGAAGAGAGCAAGATAAAATGGCAAGAACCAAGCAGACAGCTCGTAAGTCCACCGGCGGCAAAGCGCCCAGGAAGCAGCTGGCCACCAAGGCAGCGCGTAAGAGCGCGCCGGCGACCGGCGGAGTGAAGAAGCCTCACCGCTACCGTCCCGGTACAGTGGCTCTGAGGGAGATCCGTCGCTACCAGAAATCCACCGAGCTGCTGATCCGCAAGCTGCCCTTCCAGCGCCTGGTGAGGGAGATCGCCCAGGACTTCAAGACCGACCTGCGCTTCCAGAGCTCCGCCGTCATGGCTCTCCAGGAGTCCGCCGAGGCTTATCTGGTCGGTCTGTTTGAGGACACCAACCTGTGCGCCATCCACGCCAAGAGGGTGACCATCATGCCCAAAGACATCCAGCTGGCCCGCCGTATCCGCGGAGAACGTGCTTAAACTCACCCGTCACTGTAACGCCCCCAAAACGGCTCTTTTAAGAGCCACCAAATGTATTTTGAAGAGGACTATTCCCTTATATTATGTTGTCTGCTGCTGTAGATTAGGGCACGCTGCCCATGAAAAGTAGTTTCTCTCCTTCACATGCTTTCACCAACCTCCTGCCAATTACACCTTGTAGTTACAGATTGTCTAACTGCCTAACATGGGGTTGGTGACGGCATGTAATAGCCATTAGTATAGATGTATGGGCATAATAAACAGTCACCCATTCTCCTAGAAATGAAGGCCTAAAAATCCGTGGCGAGACAATTATCAAGTTGTATTCCTATGTTAATGCTTTTTCTTAGTGTACATATGCATACATCCCAACGTGTTCGCATTTTTCGTATCAGCTACGTATTTTTACCTCATACTACGCTGCTACGATTAATCACTTAAAAATACGCAAAGAGCGCAACCAAACTCAAACTCCGTTCACTTCATGGGGCCAGTCCAATGGCAACTCCAGTTTGTCCCTATTCAGGCTGCATGAACAGCAGCTCCAGCGCTCAGTGTCTGACCCCCCAATGTCGCACCTCTGACACTACATGGCTCTGCCCCGACTGGCCAATCACACCGTGTCTTGTGGATACATTAGCCGTTGTAGCCCATAGAGTAACATAGAGACCACATCTGGTCTCTATGTTGTGGGTGGAGGGAAAATCAGAATACGTTACGTCTCTATGTTACTCTATGTTGTAGCCAAACAGAACAGAGTGCATATGCTCTGAGTGCGTCCTCCCATGCAGTTCGCTATTACTGACGTTCATCTTCTAACTTAGCCAGACTCTCGTCAAAATGTGCAAGAAGAAAGCCCGGTAGCACTTTACATTAAGGTGCTTGTAATTAATATTAATTAAGTCTTAATAAGTCATTTATTAAGTGCCTTATTAACACTTAATAAATATTTGTTAGGCATTATTATTTGTTAATTAATGCTTAATAAAGAATCTTAATAAATCATTATTAAGACATTGTTAAGTACTTAAATAATAATAATTAGGCACTTGTTATACATTAGTTAAGGATTAATAAGAGACTCATTATGCATTGTTATATGCTCATAAACAGATATAATAATGCACAAACAATAAAACTATGAATACTCATTAACATTTAACAAGACACTTATTGCATAGTATTATGCATTAATTACACATTAATAACAAACATTATTGATGGTTAATATATACTTGAAAACAAATTAACAGAGCACTAACACAAATCATATTAATAGTTGTTAAGCATTAGTGAGACACTTATTAGGACTTAACAAATATTGTAAATATACCAATTAAAAATTCATAAAACTATACAGGAAGGTGCATACTGTTGGAAGGATAGGCCTCCTTGGGCCACCATCAGGCAATAAAGCAAGTGTTAACAGTCATGAACTATTAACAAGACTTATTAAATATTATTATGTAATCACAAATGTTCTTTACAAATGTAATTAGGCTTTAACGAGGCATTTGTGAGTATTTATTAACCTTCAAATCTTACTTATTATAGATTTGTTAACAAGACATGAATTAACCATTTTGCATCTACCTGACAAAGTGTGAACGGTACGTTATTACATATTCATTAAGAATGGAACAGCGTGTAAAGATTGTCAAGAAATTGTTTATTATGAACTTATTATGATATTAATTAACATTTTCACCTTCACATGAAACACAGTATTGACATCACAAATCATTTGTTGCACAATGGCTAATCAGTAACTACTGTGACATGAATATCAACAATGAACTTATTATGACCTTAATTAACACTTTTGCAGCTACCTAATGTAAAGTGAGGAAACTGCTCGTTGACATTAATAAATGCTTAATAACATTGCTATTAAGAATGAAACAGTGTCTCGTTATTATCAACAGATTGTTAACTGGGCACTTATGGCATTCACACTTTTGCATCTATACTCGAACATTGCCTGTAGACTTTTAACAATTCAGTAATTACACATGTAATAATTATGAAGCACTGTTTTGTTAACATCAACTACGCATTTACTATGCACTTATTATGACCTTAATTAACACTTTTGCAGCTACCTAATGTAAAGTGGGGACACTGCTTGTTGACATTAATAAATGCTTAATAACGTTGTTATTAAGAACGAAACAGTGTCTCGTTATTATCAACATTTTTTAACTGGGCCCTTATGACACCAACTCTTTTGCATCTATATTCAAACATTGCCTGTAGACTTTAACAATTCAGTAATTACACATGTAACAATTATGAAGCACTGTTTTGTTAACATCAACTACGCATTTACTATGCACTTATTATGACCTTAATTAACACTTTTGCAGCTACCTAATGTAAAGTGGGGACACTGCTTGTTGACATTAATAAATGCTTAATAACGTTGTTATTAAGAACAAAACAGTGTCTCATTATTGTTAACTAGGCACTTAGGACAAACACTCTTACATCTATACCCAAACATTGCCTGTAGACTTTAACAAATCAGTAATTACACATGTAACAAGTATGAAACACTGTTTCATTAACATCAACTATGCATTTACTATGCACTTATTATGACCTTAATTAACACTTTTGCAGCTACCTAATGTAAAGTGGGGGCACTGCTTGTTGACATTAATAAATGATTAATAACATAGTTATTAGGAATGAAACAGTGTCTCATTATTATTAACAGATGTTAACTAGGCACTTATGACATTAACACTTTTTGAATTACTTTGCAGTCCAGTTATTCTACATTTGTCACTGTTCTACACTTCTTTCTGCTCCATCCATTTTATGAGGGTGAAGAGCTTGAAGACTTGAAGCAGCGGAGGTCAAGTAAACGCAGGACAGTTCACTTGACAGTGGGTGCAGACTCATTTCCTTCAGTGGTGTTACGGTGCTGTATAAAACAAAATACAAACCACAATAGCAGATTAGACAGATTCAAGTCTTTTGGCATTTTGGACTTGTTTTGATCATAAAGAGGTTACAGTATACTTTTCAGAAGATCTTCCATTTTCAATCTAAATATAATGGCTCAAGTCTTACAATTCTAATTGCTTGTCAAAGTGTTAGGTCCCCACACAGTCCACACATAATTATCTCTTGGGGCCCAGAGCTCAAATATGTATGGTACTTTAAAATATAGCCCAGTCAGATATCTCACAAGAAGATTTATATTCACTGGTTTCACTTAGTTTCATATTCTTCCAATCACAATCAAGTGGCTGTGGGCCATGTTGTATGTGCTGTTGGCCTATTGCACTTCCCCCTACTGTAGAGTGTGTGCATGTGCACATCTTATTATCAAGCTGAGCTGATGAGTAACACACTGCTAAACGTGTGGGTTGCACCCCCATGACTTTGCCAAAATGCAAATTTAAACTTGCTTTGAGGCAGATTCTGAATATATGTCATAAACAAAGTCAAGACAGTGACAGGACCCATGCTTTTTGGTATTTAAAGTTAAATGTAAAACATTCCACCCATTTTCAAAATTGTCCTGAGAGGATACAAATGTGAACCAAATGGACCTTAGCGGGTCCATTTGGTTCCATTTATACCCTCTCAGGAAAAAGGGTTCTGAAAGAAAAATCATTAACATGGTGAAATACATTTTGATGAAGTCATCAGATGCATTTCACCATGTTAATGTTTTTTTTCAGACCTCCATTTTTAGTTAATACAGATTTGGGGGAAGTTTTTTTATCATGTCCACACAACATCTCTAAGGTATATTAATGACATATTAAAATGTTGAAAATGGGTGGAGTTCCCCTTTAAGAGATTTGGAATCAGTTATTTTTGGCCAAATCCTTTATCATCCTTTATCATTAGTCCAATTACTATGAATGTAAAGGTTATACTTTAAACTAAAGTATTGAAATGTTTGGGCACCCCTTCAGAGATGGTGAGATACACCCTGAAGAGTGTGTACCAAATTTGGTGCTATTTCCACCAAAGAACAATTAGAACTATGTTATGACAATAATACCCGCTTCTAATACAATATAAAACAAATACACCAGTACAGAATTCACATCTTGACACTAATACAGACTGCAGCAAAATGAATAATTTCCCTAACAAACTTGTATCCATTATCTTTTAACATGCAACTGAAACACAAATACAATAAAAGACCAAAACAAGAGACACAAACTGTACCTTATAGCTGCACATACAGTGCTTGTATGTGGGGATTGTGTTGAGTTGTGCTGATGAAACCATAGAGTAATGATTTTTTCTGGATGGATGTTTCTATGGATGAAACCCGCGATGATTTGAAGTCAAGTGTGCGCACGCTAATAGGTCCGTGCGGAAACGGTTTCCTAAACAAAGGTTCCGTATCCAAAACAACTTTGGTTCCACTAATAATCATCAAATACAAATACTGTGCAGACGGAGAGAGGCAGTTATAGCCTATTTGTTTTTACACACACAGCATTTAATTGTTTTAGCGGAACCAAAGTCGTTTTGGACGCGGAACCTTTGTTTAGGAAATCGTTTCCGCACGGACCTATTAGCGTGCGCACACTTCAAATCATCGCGGGTTTCATCAGCACAGCTCAACACAATCCCCACATACAAGCACTGTATGTGCAGCTATAAGGTAGGCCTACAGTTTGTGTCTCTTTTTTTGGTCTTTTATTAAGGGATCAAGCAGTCCACGAAGTGGACTTGATCCCTTTTTGTTTTTGTCTCTTTTTTCCTCCTTCCGCCAAAAATAGCTGTTCTGGCTGAACCGTGCAGTCGGTTTTCGCGAAAATTGGTAATCTGGTAGAGGGTGATGCCAAACGGTGATGATGCGAAGCCTGTGACTACTGGTCAAATGGTGGCGCTATAGCACTCAACTGAAATTGCAAACTTTAAACACTCATAACTCATGAACTGCTCGACTCTCAGAAAGGTAACTTATATTCACTTATGCGTCTGCTTATGTCAAACAACTTTTGTATTCTGACTTTTCACCTCTGACCTTTAGATGAACCGCCATCTTGAATTATATGTAAAAACAGTTAAAATGTCTCTTCTCCTACAATCTTTGATCAAAATGCATAACAATGACCTACACATGAACTTTGAAGCCATACAAACATGAAATGGGTGTGAATTTTGTTTTCAGTGAAAAAAATGATGTTTTTACGAGCCAATGAAAATTGCTTGTTTGTGAAAATTCTTCTATTATCCCTAATCTACACATGCAAAGTAATCTGTTTATGAGATTTTACAGTTTGGTAGAGGGGGATGCCAAATAGCACTAAAACCAGTCTTGCTCCAATCGCTCAAATGGGGGCGCTATAGCAATTCTTTGAAACTGAAACATTTGAACAAGCATAACTCAGGCTTCGTTTGGCTTAAAATCATGGGACTTGTTTCTACATGTTCCTTGATTCATGTGGAACACATCTGTAATTTTGACTGGTAAGCTCCACCCCCAGAGTGTCTGCCATTTTAAGCAGTTTGAAAAATGCTCATGCCTGATTTTATGCCTGGATTTTTGATCAATTTGCATGACACCTGCTACATGAGAACTTTGGCCCCATCCGGACAAAACTTCAGAAGCAAATTTGTTTTCATCAAAAAATGACGTTTTTATAAGCCAATGAAAGTTGCTCGTTTGTGAAGAGTCTTCTTCTGCTTGTTTCTCTCTGGCAACACTGAAGCAAGTACATTGTGCCAGATTGTGTGAGAGGAATAAGCATGTGGAACTTGTTTCCATTTGTCACTTTGACCACTAAGCTCCACCCTCGGACTGCTGAATTGAGCATATTGTTCATATTGCTTACTGCTTGGTGGCGTGTTGTTGGGTTGTTTCATTGATGACAACAACTAAGCAAATCATTGTGCCTGGATAGCTCAGTTGGTAGGGTGCCTGACTTAGGAACACAAGATTGAGGGTTCAAGTCCCACTGCTGACAATACAAAGTCAGAGTCTCCAAAAACCCTGCTGTGCTTCCACAATCACATGATGTATTTCTTCCATGTTTCTATGGCTTATTTGTGCATATTTAAGGAGCGGCAGTGGCTCAGAGGTAGAGTAACCGGATGGTAACCACAAGGTTGCCGGTTCGATCCCGGGCTCCTGCAGAGTTAGTGTCGATGTGTCCCTGTCCCACTGCCATCAGTGTATGAATGTGTGTGTGAATGGGTGAATGTGATGCACAATCTATGTAAAGCGCCTTGGATAAAGGCGCTATATACAAATGCAACATTTATCATTTACCAAGCAGTCCACTGAATGTGTGTGTTGTTTCCAGTACGTCTTGTGTCTGTTGGGTAGCCTCATTGGTAGAGCGCATGACTTGGAAATGAGAGTTCCTGGGTTCAAATCCCGGCACGGACACCTAGTAATATGAGTCAATCATGCACAATCTCATGTGGTCTTCTACATCTAAGTTCATGGTTCTATGTGTAACCCAGGGTAAAACTCAAAGTAATGGTGGTTGTCACCATTCGGCCATGTTGTGTTTTGTCACTATTCGGCTATGTTGTCACTAATGACAGTTCACAGCTCAGTTCACCACTCACTCACAGCTCACCAATCATTTACTCATTCACCAACTCAGTGGCCTTGTGGTTAGAGTGTCCGCCCTGAGACTGGGGTTCGATTCCCGGCCGGGTCATACCAAAGGCTCTAAAAACGGGATCCAATTCCTCCCTGCTTGGCACTCAGCATCAAGGGTTGGATTGGGGGTAAGACCCTGTGTCATACTAGCGTCATGTCCAGAGGGTGTACTTGTACATCAAGCTGCCTCATGCTACAGAAACAGGAGATAGGCACCTGCCCTATGGGCCTCATGGCTGGGCAAGGCTGTTTGACTGTCACTATTCGGCCATGTTGTCACTAATGACAGTTCATAGCTCAGTTACCACTCACTCACAGCTCACCAATCATTCACTCAGTCACACCAGATTACAATGTGTGAGTCAGTCAGGGCAGGGCTCAAAAACCCTGCCCTGCTCCCATAATTACCTGATGTATTTCTGAAGTTCAGGCTCCCATGTTTCTATGGCTTATTTGTGCGTATTGTTCTTACTCCTTATTGCTGCTTGCTTGATCCCGTTTTATTGCTGCTTGCAGCTATATTTGTATTTGTGTTCCAGTTGCATGTTAAAAGATAATGGATACAAGTTTGTTAGGGAAATTATTCATTTTGCTGCAGTCTGTATTAGTGTCAAGATGTGAATTCTGTACTGGTGTATTTGTTTTATATTGTATTAGAAGCGGGTATTATTGTCATAACATAGTTCTAATTGTTCTTTGGTGGAAATAGCACCAAATTTGGTACACACTCTTCAGGGTGTATCTCACCATCTCTGAAGGGGTGCCCAAACATTTCAATACTTTAGTTTAAAGTATAACCTTTACATTCATAGTAATTGGACTAATGATAAAGGATTTGGCCAAAAATAACTGATTCCAAATCTCTTAAAGGGGAACTCCACCCATTTTCAACATTTTAATATGTCATTAATATACCTTAGAGATGTTGTGTGGACATGATAAAAAAAAAACTTCCCCCAAATCTGTATTAACTAAAAATGGAGGTCTGAAAAAAAACATTAACATGGTGAAATGCATCTGATGACTTCATCAAAATGTATTTCACCATGTTAATGATTTTTCTTTCAGAACCCTTTTTCCTGAGAGGGTATAAATGGAACCAAATGGACCCGCTAAGGTCCATTTGGTTCACATTTGTATCCTCTCAGGACAATTTTGAAAATGGGTGGAATGTTTTACATTTAACTTTAAATACCAAAAAGCATGGGTCCTGTCACTGTCTTGACTTTGTTTATGACATATATTCAGAATCTGCCTCAAAGCAAGTTTAAATTTGCATTTTGGCAAAGTCATGGGGGTGCAACCCACACGTTTAGCAGTGTGTTACTCATCAGCTCAGCTTGATAATAAGATGTGCACATGCACACACTCTACAGTAGGGGGAAGTGCAATAGGCCAACAGCACATACAACATGGCCCACAGCCACTTGATTGTGATTGGAAGAATATGAAACTAAGTGAAACCAGTGAATATAAATCTTCTTGTGAGATATCTGACTGGGCTATATTTTAAAGTACCATACATATTTGAGCTCTGGGCCCCAAGAGATAATTATGTGTGGACTGTGTGGGGACCTAACACTTTGACAAGCAATTAGAATTGTAAGACTTGAGCCATTATATTTAGATTGAAAATGGAAGATCTTCTGAAAAGTATACTGTAACCTCTTTATGATCAAAACAAGTCCAAAATGCCAAAAGACTTGAATCTGTCTAATCTGCTATTGTGGTTTGTATTTTGTTTTATACAGCACCGTAACACCACTGAAGGAAATGAGTCTGCACCCACTGTCAAGTGAACTGTCCTGCGTTTACTTGACCTCCGCTGCTTCAAGTCTTCAAGCTCTTCACCCTCATAAAATGGATGGAGCAGAAAGAAGTGTAGAACAGTGACAAATGTAGAATAACTGGACTGCAAAGTAATTCAAAAAGTGTTAATGTCATAAGTGCCTAGTTAACATCTGTTAATAATAATGAGACACTGTTTCATTCCTAATAACTATGTTATTAATCATTTATTAATGTTAACAAGCAGTGTCTCCACTTTACATTAGGTAGCTGCAAAAGTGTTAATCTGGGTTATAATAAGTGCATAGTAAATGCATAGTTGATGTTAATGAAACAGTGTTTCATACTTGTTACATATGTAATTACTGAATTGTTAAAGTCTACAGGAAATGTTTGATATAGATGTAGAAGTGTTTGTCCTAAGTGCCCAGTTAACAATAATGAGACACTGTTTCGTTCTTAATAACAATGTTATTAAGCATTTATTAATGTCAACAAGCAGTGTCCCCACTTTACATTAGGTAGCTGCAAAAGTGTTAATTAAGGTCATAATAAGTGCATAGTAAATGCATAGTTGATGTTAATGAAACAGTGTTTCATACTTGTTACATGTGTAATTACTGATTTGTTAAAGTCTACAGGCAATGTTTGGGTATAGATGTAAGAGTGTTTGTCCTAAGTGCCTAGTTAACAATAATGAGACACTGTTTTGTTCTTAATAACAACGTTATTAAGCATTTATTAATGTCAACAAGCAGTGTCCCCACTTTACATTAGGTAGCTGCAAAAGTGTTAATTAAGGTCATAATAAGTGCATAGTAAATGCGTAGTTGATGTTAACAAAACAGTGCTTCATAATTGTTACATGTGTAATTACTGAATTGTTAAAGTCTACAGGCAATGTTTGAATATAGATGCAAAAGAGTTGGTGTCATAAGGGCCCAGTTAAAAAATGTTGATAATAACGAGACACTGTTTCGTTCTTAATAACAACGTTATTAAGCATTTATTAATGTCAACAAGCAGTGTCCCCACTTTACATTAGGTAGCTGCAAAAGTGTTAATTAAGGTCATAATAAGTGCACAGTAAATGCATAGTTGATGTTAATGAAATAGTGCTTCATACTTGTTACATGTGTAATTACTGAATTGTTAAAGTCTACAGGCAATGTTTGGGTATAGATGTAAACGTGTTTGTCCTAAGTGCCTAGTTAACAATAATGAGACACTGTTTTGTTCTTAATAACAACGTTATTAAGCATTTATTAATGTCAACAAGCAGTGTCCCCACTTTACATTAGGTAGCTGCAAAAGTGTTAATTAAGGTCATAATAAGTGCATAGTAAATGCGTAGTTGATGTTAACAAAACAGTGCTTCATAATTGTTACATGTGTAATTACTGAATTGTTAAAGTCTACAGGCAATGTTTGAATATAGATGCAAAAGAGTTGGTGTCATAAGGGCCCAGTTAAAAAATGTTGATAATAACGAGACACTGTTTCGTTCTTAATAACAACGTTATTAAGCATTTATTAATGTCAACAAGCAGTGTCCCCACTTTACATTAGGTAGCTGCAAAAGTGTTAATTAAGGTCATAATAAGTGCACAGTAAATGCATAGTTGATGTTAATGAAATAGTGTTTCATACTTGTTACATGTGTAATTACTGAATTGTTAAAGTCTACAGGCAATGTTTGGGTATAGATGTAAACGTGTTTGTCCTAAGTGCCTAGTTAACAATAATGAGACACTGTTTTGTTCTTAATAACAACGTTATTAAGCATTTATTAATGTCAACAAGCAGTGTCCCCACTTTACATTAGGTAGCTGCAAAAGTGTTAATTAAGGTCATAATAAGTGCATTGTAAGTTCATTGTTGATATTCATGTCACAGTAGTTACTGATTAGCCATTGTGCAACAAATGATTTGTGATGTCAATACTGTGTTTCATGTGAAGGTGAAAATGTTAATTAATATCACAATAAGTTCATAATAAACAATTTCTTGACAATCTTTACACGCTGTTCCATTCTTAATGAATATGTAATAACGCACCGTTCACACTTTGTCAGGTAGATGCAAAATGGTTAATTCATGTCTTGTTGTTAACAAATCTATAATAAGTAAGATTTGAAGGTTAATAAATACTCACAAATACCTCGTTAAAGCCTAATTACATTTGTAAAGAACATTTGTGATTACATAATAATATTTAATAAGTCTTGTTAATAGTTCATGACTGTTAACACTTGCTTTATTGCCTGATGGTGGCCCAAGGAGGCCTATCCTTCCAACAGTATGCACCTTCCTGTATAGTTTTATGAATTTTTAATTGGTATATTTACAATATTTGTTAAGTCCTAATAAGTGTCTCACTAATGCTTAACAACTATTAATATGATTTGTGTTAGTGCTCTGTTAATTTGTTTTCAAGTATATATTAACCATCAATAATGTTTGTTATTAATGTGTAATTAATGCATAATACTATGCAATAAGTGTCTTGTTAAATGTTAATGAGTATTCATAGTTTTATTGTTTGTGCATTATTATATCTGTTTATGAGCATATAACAATGCATAATGAGTCTCTTATTAATCCTTAACTAATGTATAACAAGTGCCTGATTATTATTACTTAAGTACTTAACAATGTCTTAATAATGATTTATTAAGATTCTTTATTAAGCATTAGTTAACAAATAATAATGCCTAACAAATATTTATTAAGTGTTAATAAGGCACTTAATAAATGACTTATTAAGACTTAATTAATATTAATTACAAGCACCTTAATGTAAAGTGCTACCGAAAGCGCCATTAAGGAATTATTTTTGTGAACTAAACGGGGACGGGGCGCCGAGTCTCTCCGATCCAGAGGTCTCTTTGGTCGGGGAGGCACGGCATGTGCTCCCCTTGGCGAACGCAGCGACTGCGAGATGTGCTAAATGGGCTATGCCGCTAGCATCCAAATCTAATCGATAAAACTGCATTTTCATACAGGGATAAAGGATTTCGTTCAGCCAGCTTTTGATAAGCACGAGAAAAGCAAAAGCACTTCAAGATAGTTGAAACAATAAATAACGATTGTGTGTGTGTGTGTGTGTGTGTGTGCGCGCGCGCGTGTGGGGGAGAGAGAACCCACGTTGATTTGTCTATAGCTGAAAGCCAGGGGAATTCCACCAAAAAAAGGGAATTCCACCCATTTCCAACATATTACTATGCCGTTAAATACACCTGATTGATGTCGTGTTGTGTGGTTCCCCCATTCTGTCTCATAGAAATGGAGAAATTAACATGGTGAAACCTATTTTACCATGTCAACATTTCTTTCTTTTAGGGCCTTTTTCCTGAGTGTGTACAAATGGAATCGGTACATTTGGACACAAAGGCGTGCGTGCGTGCGTGCGTGCGTGCGTGCGTGCGTGCGTGCGTGTGTGTGTGTGTGTGTGTGTATAGAGATATAGTTTGGAAAGGCTCAGGATTTTTTTGCTTTAATCCCTGTTATTAGCACCTTGGTCCAAAACCCTTAACAATACTTTAAGAAATTCTCCTTATTTAACAGCATTTGATAACTTTACTGCTGCAGGTGGATATGCTGTTTGGCTAAAACACTATTCATTAGTGTTTTAGTCAGTAACATTTTCTCACGCTATTACAGCTGATTTAATAGTATTGAATCAGTGTCATGGATTTCAATGTTTGGGGGCACCCAACTTCTTTTGGGCTAAAATCTACTGAAACATACCTCCATGATAAGTGAGAATGTGAAGTTAATATAGGCATACAAATGTGCCTTGCTGCAATGTGCGCTGCGCCGCCGCGCCGCCGCGCCCCGGTAATTTGCTACTCAAAAACATTTTCAAATGTTGGCATGTATGCATATGGAATAGAATGGCTGATGGTGATTATCACAGTGACATAGCTGTTGAATTGTGTAATAATACAAATAAGATCCCTTGCACCAACAGGGATGCCAACACTTGCAAGTCGAGGACAAAACACCCAGGATTCCAAATGGTTTGATCAAGTTAGTCAAACTGGGTAGGGATATTACTGTTGGAGAGAGGACACAATGCTATTTGTTTTTAACCATCTGAGTAAAACATCAATATAAATACAGTATGTAGGCCTAAGTGCAGATAGACTGTGACTATAGTGTAAATCTATATTGTATTGATACTTTCAGGATTCTGCTTTGTACAACTATCTTCAAATGACCAAACAAAAACAGGGTATTTGACTACTCAATGCTGGAGAAAAGTATGAATGGAGGTATTATGTTAAGATTAAACTAATTGCAAATAAAATGAGACATCTCACAAATAGAACAGAATGTCAAGGGTTTCCATACACCAGGCAAAAAAGTTAATTTCCTTCAAAAACAGCTTTTGATAGCAATTTAAACTGCTAGTCCCTTAATAGCAAGAAAAACTGAATATGCATTATTAAAACTCAGTTTCAGATTCTGTGATCCTGGTGTAGTAAAATGAGAAAGTTAATCAGTTGATTTAAGAAAGTAAAACAATCAGTTGCATTCATTTCTAACACTATTTAAATATCATCTGCGGGTTAGAGATATTATTATAATATATCGTCACCTTCTTAAAATAATCGCCTATGTCATTTTTTTGCCATTTTTTGCGATATACTGTATATTATACAGCAATGAGCATATTATACTGTATAATATACAGTATATCGCAAAAAATGGCCACAAAATGACTTAGGCGATTATTTTAAGAAGGTGACGATATTGTAAATTTGCATTTAAGTTTACTTCCTACTTGGGTGCTTTAAACCAGGGGTTTTTAACAGGTGGTCCGGGGACCACCAGGTGGTCCCCAGCTAAGTTGGTTAACCAGATGTAACTTGAGAGTGTAAAAAGTGTAAAAATGAAAACCAAAAAAAAAAGTGTAAAAAGTGTAAAAATGAAACCAAATGGACCCTTGCGGGTCCATTTGGTTTCATTTTTACACTCTCAAGAGTTAAAATTATCATCTTAATTAGCCCATAGTGGTGACAGACCCAGTGGTCCCTGACTCCAGCAAAATGGTAGTTTGGAACCAAATGAACCTGGGAGAGAGATAGGAGAGATAGCTAGAAAGCAGGGAAAGACACAGAGGCAGAGTGCAATGACTGCCTTCAAGACAAATTTATCTTGTGTTGTGTTATAGTGCACTAAGTAGCAGTCTTCACTTGCCCTACCATTTTTACTTGCCCTGGGCAAGTGTTAGTGTCAAGCCCTGCCTGTATATTAAGTAATGCAGCAGATGTTCAGCAGTATGTATAGTGTAACTGTTGAGAGTGTAAAATTTAACCTTATGAAAGAGTCCAGTCCACTGACTATGTTTAGTGTACTGTCTGAAAATGCAGCACTTAAGTTCAGACTCCATAGTCCATAGCAGGAGGGCAATTATTTTTCCCAACGGGCCAAATGAGATACATCTAATATTGTGGAGGGACAAGACTAAAGGCTGAACTAAAGTCCGTGTGTTTTCATTTAATTTTCAAGATACAAGTAAGAGTAAGACCAACCGTTTTGATACCAGGGCCCTCAATTTATTCAGTATGTGAGCCACAGAGGACCACATTTATGATATGTTAGCCCCACTGACCTCAAAACTAAAGATAAAATAAATCTTTAGTTTTGAGGTCAGTGGGGCTAACATATCATCTTTGTCCACAATACCAGGCTGGATTTGGGAAACAAAACAGGCAAACCTACAGATCAAAAATGACCATTCCTTTACATTATCCGATTGTGTAGATTTTAGGTAATTCAGATGATGAATATTTTAACTCTTGAGAGTGTAAACATTTTTACGCTCTCAAAGAGTTAAACCTGGTTGACCAACTTTCCATATTTAACTGGAACTCACTGGTGGTCCCTGGACCACTGGTTAAAAACCGCAGTACCCTTTCACAAGCCGGTCAGAGTCAGCCAAAGGGCCGCATTTGGCCCCCGGGCCGCACAATGCCCAGGTATGGTCCATAGGCTCAACTTGGATAACTTAAAAGCACAATATGTAAGGTGGCTATTACACTGTTAGGCTCACTCACTCACTCACTCACTGTAATTTTATGATCTACCCATGGTTGTCTCAACACCACAGACAGTTTATGTTGATCCATTCAGTATTTAGATAATTGATATCCATTTAGCTGCCCCAATTTCTCCCTTTTTCTGGTGATAATATCAGCCATCAGAGAAAAAAAAATACGTTTTAAGTTACATTGGGTTTGTATAGGAAGGGGGAAGTGCACAAAAACAAATATAAAAAATAAAATGACCAAAGGTTGTTTTGAAAGTGAAATATCTCTTTAAGCTTAAGTAGGATTCATGATTATCTTGATGCTTTGCTGAGTTTCTACTTAATTTAAATTGCTCTGGATTAAGATTGGCAGCTAAATGCCCACGTTGTAAAGTAAAATAAAATGCTCTCTTGGTACTAAAATGATTCTAATAGTAGCCTACTAATAAATGATGGCAATTTTCATGGTCCTTGTAACAATGTCCATATCCCAAAGCAACGTTTGTCTGCTTACATCATCACAGGATTACCAGTGATAACATGGAAGGAATGAGTGCATACATGTATTTATTTCATAAATGAACACAGACACCGGTACCACAGTTGACTTGAAGATGCAAGCGTGGAAATGTCGGTTTTCTGCATTTTGATCATCATACGTTTGGAATGGAAGTGTTCTAACATCTCATTGGAAGTTGCTATGAACTCAACTCATGCTGTCAACTGGACTGTGTTTACTTGTGTCAGAAACCTCCTGTTTATAGAAAAGTAGAAGAGAAACCAAAAGTATAGTTCATGTTATTGCGTCGCCAAGGATGTCAGCTAAGATTGGTTTAAGTATAATTGTTCATTTGTCCTTGTTTAAAATGTTTTAGAAGACAAATGGCAGAGGAATAACTGGTGTCGGACTGTGGAAGGGTGATGTATTTAACACAAACCTTAAAAATCAGAACCTCGTTTTCATCTCAGATGAATTGATGTCAAAAAGAAGCGTGTGTTTTAACTGGTCATCTCTTTGTTATATTAAACAATACACTCCGTAATTAGTTATATGTTGTTTTATTCGAGGAGAAAACACAAGTTTCACATTTCAGACATCCAGAGTAGAGCTGCTGGCATCGTTGAGTCTAAATGGCTCTCATGCGGTGTTTAAGTCCAGCCCCTTCAGAGCGTCCAGCATCACTCTGTTGGAGTTTACTTTACAGAAGCAACTGCAACATACTACGAGAGAATAATGGCGGAAGTCGCTCCCGCAGCAGCTCCAGCACCGGCCAAGGCCGCCAAGAAGAAGGCCGCTCCCCGACCCAAGAAGGTCGGCCCCAGCGTCGCCGAGCTGGTCGTCAAGGCCGTGTCCGCCTCCAAGGAGCGGGGTGGAGTGTCTCTGGCCGCGGTCAAGAAGGCTCTGGCTGCCGGCGGCTACGATGTGGAGAAGAAAAAGGTCCTCGTCAGGAGCGCCATCAAGAAGCTGGTCACCAAAGGCACCCTGGTCCAGGTCAAAGGCTCCTACAAGATGAGCAAGAAGGCTGCACCTGTGAAGGCAAAGAAGCCCGCGGCTAAGAAAGCGGTCAAAGCAAAGAAACCCGCAGCGGCTAAAAAGTCGCCCAAGAAGGCGGCAGTGAAGAAACCCGCAGCCGCCAAGAAGTCACCCAAGAAGGCCAAGAAGCCTGCCGCCAAGAAAGTAGCAGCCAAAAGCCCCAAGAAGGCCGCCAAGAGCCCCAAGAAAGTGGCCAAGAAGCCCGCAGCAGCCAAGAAAGCTCCGGCCAAGAAGGTTGCCAAGCCCAAGGCAGCAAAGAAGGCAGCGCCCAAAAAGAAGTAAACTGTCCATTAAATATTTAAACCCACAAAAGGCTCTTTTAAGAGCCAACCACACTGTTTTAGAAGAGTGTCTTCGATCTTACTATGCTCACATAGTACACGGGAGCAATACGATATAAAAATGTATAGTAAATGTATGTATACCTAGTATATGATAGCAACAGTATAAACTACTCTAACGCGAGTTGTCAACGTAAAGCACTTTTTTTTTTTTTTTTTTTTTTTTTCTTGACTGTACAAATGGACCGGGTTGAGTTCTAGAATAGCGTCACCATAACATGCATTTCATGTTTTTTTTTATATATAATCTAAAGCTAATGCCGATATTTTCTAATAAGGTCATTTCTCTCATCTAATCCACATATATAACCTAATTGAAGCAACCAGTCGCCGTTTGGTTCTAATATAGTGGGCATATCCATCCACGATGATAAGTTTGTATAAATCACAACTGATCGAAGCCTTATCGAGACAATTCTGCACTAAATGAAACATTACAAATAACACATGGATATCACTTGCGTCTCTCTGCCCCTTTTCTGTTCAAGACAAATATCAAATCGAATTCTGATTACACATGATTAGGGTTTAGCAGCGCTGTGACAGCACGGGGGAGGAATGTGTTTATGTGTGGGCGTGGTTAGTTACGCCCATGCCGTTGTGTCCTCTCTTACGTCCTCAGAACACACATATTAATGCAGAGCTCAGAAGTTTCGAATAATCAGGTTTTGTATTTACAACAGCTGCAGTATTCAAGATGTCCGGAAGAGGGAAAGGCGGGATTCAGTGATTGTCTTTTCAAAAAACTAAACTGTTTAAGATGTCTGGAAGAGGGAAGGGCGGGAAGTATGTGAAGTGTGAGATGATTCATAGTCCCTAAAGCTGCAGTATGGCAGCTTTTTCCTCCCGTTTTGTGAGCTTTTGGGCGAGGCTCAAATACATGGGAGAGGAAGAGCTCCCGACAAGGGAGTTTGTTGGACGTGAGTTACTGTTCAAATCACAGCTTGTTTGTGCAAAGGACATTTATTCATTTATTGCGTTGCCAAACAGAAGAGAATTTGAACTATGCTTCTATCAGGAGTCGACACTTCGATTCCTGGAACAGTATGATGTCGAAAAGCATAACAATGCATGGAAAGACTGGTCCATTGAGTCACCATTACGGGTCGGAACCGTTCAGGTGGTGGTCAAATTCTGGACCGGTCGGGTCTCGGACCAAGATGTCGAACTTTATATTAAACGATACTGTAACATTCTAGAAAGACCGCAAAAACCTGTCGACCAATTTGGCATTTGGTACGGGGTGCGGAAATATAAAGTTGAATTTAAAAGAGACGAGAATGACCAGAGGATGTCACTTCCCAACTCCGTGTCGCTGGGCCCATACAACGGGCGGATATATTACACCGGCCAGCAAGCTCGCTGTTATGTGTGCAATAGCACGGAGCACCAAGTCAAGGAGTGTAATGAAGTGAAGTGCTGGAAGTGTGGCTGCCTCGGGCACAAGGCCAAAGCGTGCGTAAACGACGCGGAGTGCACTCTGTGTGGAGAGAAGGGGCACTCGTACTTCCAGTGCCCCCAGTCTTACAGCAACAGGGCTCGCGCCACTGGAAGGGAGAAGGATGTGGAGAAGCAGAGGAGCGACGAACCGACGCCGGCTGATGCCAGCACTCCACGGCAGACCGAGAGAGGGCAGCAGAAACACTCAGGCCAGCCTGCACTACTGTTGATCCCGGGAGATGACGTACCGGGGGAGGAGGTAGGCGCGGTCAGAGTGGAGGAGGGGGCGGCGAGGAGGACGGAGGCGTTGCCGCAGCGGGCCTCCGGAGAGACGGCAGCGGGTGTGAGAAGTCATCGAGCAGCGCCGATCAAGGGGAGAGGCCGGGGAAACGGCAGTTTCGCCGCAGCCAACCTGAGAGCGGCGGCTGCCGCTGCTAGAGAGAGGGAGGACGCCGCCAACGCGGAGAGTCGACAACGCCCCTGTTTCCCCGAGGAGGCAGCCGCGGAGGAGACCGAGGAAGCCGTCAGGCAAATGGAGTTAGCCATCAACGAGATGCTGCCGTCCTGGTCTGACTCGTCAGGCACGGGGGACGAGGTGGGGGCCGGGGACGGCACGCAACAACAGCAGGAGAGAGACGGCGACTCGGAGGAGTATGACTCCGCCAGCGAGGAGCCGAGCAACGGCAGCAGTTCCAGTAACAGCGTGGTGGCGTGCAGTGGAGGAGAGGACACACCTGTGAATACTGCTGAATACGTGAGTGTTAAACAGAAGAGGCTTCTCACGTCGCCTCAGGCAAATGAGGATGACAAGAGGCACAGAAAGAAATGAACTTAATATATTGTTAATATGAATAATTTGTCTATCGTTACCTGTAATGTGCGAGGAATTAAGTCTGAAGAAAATCGTAAGAGTAAGATGAATATTCTTCACAACACGGTGTATGACATCATTTGTGCCCAAGAACTACGTCTAACAACTCGGGAGGACATTACAGATGTGTCCCGTTTATGGGTGAATGGCACCGCAATCCTTTCTATAGGTAACGATAAGGCTGATGGCGTTGGTGTATTTTTTAAGAGTAAAGCAGATATTATTAAAGCTAGAGAAATTATCCCAGGCAGAATATTAATGGTTGACTGTTTTTACCAGGGCCTGAAAATGAGAATTTTAAATGTTTATACGCCTCCTGATGCAGCAACCAAAGTTAGAATGTTTAAGAAATTATATGAGTTATTAACTGTTAGTTATCACACTGTATTATGTGGGGATTTTAATGCTTATACTGAGGAAAATGATAGGATTTCGACCGTAGCTGTGAACCCACGGGCTCGAAATAGAGAAGGTGTTGCACTTAAAGAAATGAGTGAATTTTGTGGGATCAAAGATGTTTTTAGGATTTTGCATCCAACTGACGTGGGCTTTACTCGTTTTGACAGATCTGTCAAAACGAGGATCGACCGCATTTATATTAATGGGAATATCACCCCTTTAAGTTATAGAACCCGGGTACTGGTCAATTCCGATCATCTAGCAGTAGTGGCACTTCTAAGATTTGGCAAGACTGAAAATAAGGGTTTTTGGAAACTCAATGTGAACTGCCTAAAAAAATATGACGTTCTTGCTGAATTAAAGAAGGAGCTCATGATTGGCAAAAGTTTAAATATATTTTCTAACTCATATGTCGAGCTATGGGAAGTAATGAAAGGCCGGCTTACACATTATTTTAAGTATAAATCTAAAATGTTGAACATAGAGCAAAATGAACATTATAACAGCTTAATGGCTGAATATATACTTCTTCAAACAAAAGCAAACAAAACCAATGAGGATAAAGAGAAAGTGGTTGAATTGGAATCGGAATTGACCAAACTAAATGATGTCTCTCAGGGGCTCCGCCTACAGGCAGGGATGGGTGACACAGATGCCTCTAGTAATGTACATTGTCTAGGTAATATGCACAAGAAGAAACTTCAAAATAAGTATGTCAGTGCCATTTTTAATGAAAACGGTGTTTTGATACAGGATGAAAAAATGAAAAGAGGAACCATTAGAGACCTATGCGAAAAAATGTATCAGAAAATGAATGTCAATGAATCCAAACTGCATGCTTTCCTGGGCTCCATACAAACAAGGGCGGTTGGCCGTAATTCTAACAGTGGGGAAATCACTAAAAATGAGGTAAAAGAAGCAATATGCCAATTAACTAAGGGTAAATCACCAGGCCCTGATGGTCTGCCTAACGAGTTCTATCTCTCTTGTTCAGAGGATTTGGTTGAACTGCTAGCCTGTGCCTTTAATGATGGAGTCAGGGAAGGCAGAATGCATCCATCTTTCTATCATGGTATTATTTCACTGATTTATAAAAAAGGGTCTTCATATAACTTAGATAACTGGAGGCATGTTACTTTGATGAATGTTGACTATAAAATACTTGCAAAAATAATAGTAAACCGTTTAAATAATGACCTAGACCAGCTTATTGAACAAGAACAGACATGTGCCATCAAGGGAAGGTTAATGTGGGATAACCTGGGAATACTAAGGGATATAACTAATGGATGTAGAAATAAGGGTTTCTTTATTGTAAGTTTGGACCAGAAAAAAGCCTTTGATTTTATTTCCAGGGAGTATCTGTGGGAGGTACTAAAAGTATATGGCTTTACACAGGATTTTATTAATTTAATTAAACTATTGTATGCTGAATCCACAGTTCAAGTAAATGTTAATGGGGTTTTAACAGAGAGCTTTGCAATTAAAAGGGGGGTGAAACAAGGGTGCCCCTTGTCCGCAGCACTTTATATTTTGGCCATTAACCCTCTATTACATAAAATTAAGAACGACAACAGGCTCACAGGTACAACCACTAGTGGTGGTGAGCGGGTTGTCGTGTTGGCATACGCTGACGATGTCACAATCATAATAAAAAATCAAAAAGAGATGGATGTTCTAAATGAGCACTTGGCACTTTATGAGGAGGTTTCAGGTTCTAAATTAAACCACGATAAAACAGAAGGTGTCTGGTTTGGTAGGAGGGAAAACAGACCAAATGTAAATATTAAGGACTCAGAAACTATGACTGTACTGGGTGTGTGTTTTAGTAACGGCAGCAGCTATGAAAGTAATTGGGGGAACAAAGACAAAGAAATAAAGGAAGAGCTGGACAAATGGGAGAATAAATCATGCTGCTACAAAACAAAGATCCTAATTATTAAAGCTCATGTCCTGGCAAAGTTATTGTTTTTAGCAACGGTTTTCCCTCCTAACGACCAGACACTGAAGAAAATAAATAAAACACTGGTTAATTTTATTTGGGGAACTACAAGAGAGGTTACAAAAAGAAATCTTCTGTACAAGAGTAAAAATAATGGTGGACTTGGTGCTATTGACCTAGGACTCAAATTAAAAATATCCTTCTGTAAGAATGTGGCATCTGGTATTCAGAGAAATGCAATGTGGATAGGTGAGGCATTAAGCTGGTCCAAAAAGAAGGGCAGAGCAAGAAGCTCTGTCCCTTATTTTAAAATAATGTATGGGGACCTAATGGACATATCAGCCCATTTGAATATTGATTGGATAGGGATGTCGAGTAAAATTATATATTCTGTAATATGTGAAGACTTGTATGGTGGCATTTTCCCCTATAGAAATCTGGATGAAAAACAAAAACGTGTGTCTCTAAAGAATATTGGAAGCAAAAGTATATCTGAAAAAAAGAGAGACATTATGTGGTTGGTCTCCGTGAGGAGACTAGCAGTAAGGGCGGTTGTTAAATGGAGCTGTTTTGTCAAAACTGTGAAATGCCCTGTCAGTAATTGTAACCTTGATGAAACTATTGAGCACTTGCTCGTTGACTGTCAGCGGTCTAGATATATATGGGGGAAAATGACACAGATTGGTTTTAAAGTAAATGTCACATATAATGCAGTAATGTACGGTGTTTTTAATGAAACATTGTCTCCCATGGAACAAGACTTCTTTTGGACAGTAGTTTGCACTGTGGTCAACAAAATATGGAACACTAGATGTGCCATGGTCTTGCACCAGGAGGCCATCACTGGAGAGGTGGTCTTCACACAAATAGTTACTGAACTGAAAAGACAAAAAACTATGGACTCAAGACAGAAAACAAATATGAAACCATGGCACTTACTAACGTTGTAAAAAAAAAGTGTACTTTATTATTGTTTGAAATGCCCCAATTGTATGATGAAATGTGACTAAATTAATTGTAAACTGCGCATTTTTTCAATAAAGTTTATTTAAAAAGCAAAGGCGGGAAGGGTCTAGGAAAAGGAGGCGCCAAGCGTCACCGCAAAGTTCTCCGTGATAACATCCAGGGAATCACCAAGCCCGCTATCCGCCGTCTGGCTCGCCGTGGCGGCGTGAAGCGTATCTCCGGTCTGATCTACGAGGAGACCCGCGGTGTCCTCAAGGTGTTCCTGGAGAACGTGATCCGTGACGCCGTCACCTACACCGAGCACGCCAAGAGGAAGACCGTGACCGCCATGGATGTTGTCTATGCTCTGAAGAGACAGGGACGCACTCTGTACGGCTTCGGAGGTTAAATGATACTACCCTGATCTACCAACAACCCAAAGGCTCTTTTAAGAGCCGCACACGTTTTCTATAAAGAATTAATTCTCAATATATCTCAGTACTAATCAATGTATGAACACTGTTTAACATTATAACGATACTATAATGCCTACTATTGTTAGGCATTAGATTAGGCAATGACTCAAAAGCCTGTCAGTGTCATGCTACTTTACACTTGGATGTAGCACGTCTGAATCAGGCCAAACTCCAGCAACTGAATGGCAATCTGTAGTTTTTGTGGTGGACCCACTACGCTATCCTACGCACTCACCGATGGATTTGATTTGGAGTCAGAATCTCACTCTGGCTGTGGATAAGCCCAACTTTACGTTTATGTTTTTCCACCCCAATCCATCCCTTTGATGCTGAGCGCCAAGCAGGGAGGCCTTGGGTCCCATTTTTAGAGTCTTATTTCCCGGTCGGGTATGACCCGACCGGGAAACTCACTGCCTGACCCTCCCAATGGGTTGTTTTGGCACGTACGGACGAAACGTATACCTGGCCTGTACAATCTGAAGAAACACCCCCTTTACTTCTTCTGTTTTTTTCAAGAGTGTATGTCTGCAGCCCGACAGACCTCCAAACCAGAGTTTTGGAGGTCCGTCGGTGGCGGATGAGGGCGGATGAGGTCTTCACATTCACAATAAAAGCTCACGGGAATTTCACAATAAAAGCTTGCGTTTTTTTTTTTTCTTTTAGAATAAAAGCCCAAAAATAATAGTTTTATAATATTACTGTCTGTCTGTCTGTCTGTCTGTCTGTCTGTCTGTCTGTCTGTCTGTCAGAAATGCTTCTGGAAACACTGGAGGCAATGTTTTTGTGTTCTTAATTGATATGGACTTTTTATTATTAATATATATTTTTGTGTCCAAGCCCAAAAATAATAGCTTTATATGTCTGTCTGTCTGTCTGTCTGTCTGTCTGTCTGTCTGTCTGTCTGTCTGTCTGTCTGTCTGTCTGTCTGTCTGTCTGTCTGTCTGTCTGTCTGTCTGTCTGTCAGAAATGCTTCTGGAAACACTGGAGGCAATGTTTATGTGTTCTTAATTGATATGGACTTTTTATTATTGTTAAATATTTTTGTGTCCTATATTTCATTATGCCTTGTATTTTCTTGTGTTTGTATTTGGACCACATATGGAATAAAGTTTAGGCAGGCAGGCAGGCAGGCAGGCAGGCAGACAGGCAAGGATGGATGGATGGATGGATAGAATCTTATAACTCTGGTGCAAGTGGTATATTTTCCCACAGTCTAACCCTAACGCTTACCGCTTCTTCTATTAGAATATGTAATAATGGTAATTATAGTGTAATAGAGGCAAAGTGACTTGACATGTCACTTTGCATGTCAAGTCACTGGACCCAAATTAAGCTACAGCCCCCTAATACATCTAATTTTTTAGCTCTGAGATCCGACTTCATGTGCAAATGGACTACAGACAGGCAGGCAGTTGATGTACAATTTTATGTCGGCTTGATGGGTCAGAAAACAAAATCATAGAGGCTCTTACCAGTCCTATGAAAATTAGTTACAGGTACACATCCAGGTTAAGACAACACTGGTGTTACTGTCTCTATAGATTTTAGTTCTATTATTGTATGAATTTGCACTGGTGCACTACTGACATGTAATGTGCTCTGTTATCGACATGTTGTATTTTATACATTGTATATATACTGTCTTTTTAACTTTTTTACTTATTTTTATAAGGACCTTTCATAAGGAGTCTGAAATAAAGTTTATTATAACCGTTCAGCTTACGTTTTCGTCCAAACAATTCTCATAGTAAACCAGACTGTCTGTAGACTGTTCTCACAAATACACTATGTGAGATACTGTATGATCATATCAGAGCAAATTCTGAAATATTCATACAGTATAATGGATTGCATCCATGACCTACATATGTGCTTGTGTCCAACAGCAGGTCACATTTATGAAATCAGTGTCCACATCTCCATTCCTGATGGTTGCAATAACCCTAATGTTAATTAGCTGATCTGAATAATCTTAATGGAATATAATGTAATGGATTCTATACACTTTTGTCCCTCCAATGTTTTAATAAGACATATTTCCATGTAATTAGTGTTCTATTCATTTATATATTCATTGATATACAGTTCAACTCAAAAAAGAGTGTTGTTATGATCATTAGAGCAAAGGGCGATCACAAGCTCACCTTTTGTCAGGTGAGGATCTAGAGGTTGTTAAAAAGTTTAAATACCTAGGACACATAATCAGCGATGATCTCTGTGATGATGATGATGTGCAGCGTCAGTGCTGGCACGAAAGTTTTCTATGTGTACAGACAATGTTAAAATAGCTCTGTTTAAAACTTATTGCACACCACTGTACACAGCTCACCTGTGGTGCAGTTATAGCAGTGCAAAAATGAAAAAACTTCAGGTGGCTTATAATGATGCGTTTAGAATATTTCTCAAACTCCCGAGATGGACCAGTGCAAGTGAAATGTTTGTGTCAAGCAATGTACCCACCTTTCATGCAGTACTGAGGAACTTTATGTTTAAATTCATGTGTAGACTGAAGGAATCTAAGAATGCTTTAATTAGGGCCTTATCGGATCTCACACAGAGTGATACAATATTTTCCTCTTGTTTCTGGAAACACTGGAGGCAATGTTTATACATTTATAATTGATATGGACTTTTTATATTGAAAATAGTCTGTTACTCAGGCTATTTCTGTCTTTTTACATGTTTTTATTGTATGTCTAGTCAGTCAGTGGTTCACTGCAACGGATACACAGTACATAGAATTAATGAAACAGGTCTTAAGGGCAGAAATCACATTTATTATGAAACAGCTTGGGACGCTTTAGGGGAGGATTCCCATCTCGTTTTAACTCCTTCTCCAATCGGCCCATGAAGTCATTCACCTCACTGAAAGAGAGAAGGAAAAATAAGGCAATGTGAGATGATTATACAAAGAGAAACATGAATGCTGTACATAAACACAATAAAACGTTATCATTTTTAATTCAAATCTGGAGTACCTTTCTAAACATGTGAATTAAAAACACACAAAAAAAATCTTCTGAACATAGTTACTGTAACATATCGGTGTCATGTCCAAGAGATGTACCGGTACATCAAACTGAGGCACACTTAAGAAACAGATAGGCTCCTGCCATATTAGCTCTATATGCCTCTTTG
Organism: Benthosema pterotum; assembly: GCA_039105355.1. NCBI lineage: Eukaryota > Metazoa > Chordata > Actinopteri > Myctophiformes > Myctophidae > Benthosema > Benthosema pterotum. Next base: position 52,843,182 of record CM076976.1, on the reverse strand, counting down.
CTCGGCAAGGGCTACTTTCTGCATTCAACATGAAATATTACTGAGGTAAATGTGAAGTTTCATGAAATCACGTCATGAACAATTACCTTTGATGCAAACCTGGACCATCTTCAAACCATTCTTCAGCTATGTCGAGGCTCACATTGTGGGCTTTGGCAATCGCGCATATTGTGGCCTGTGGGGTAGAACAAAAAGAAAAAATATATATATATTAGTTTCCAGTGTCCTTTCATGTCAGGCATGGTGTAAACCTATTGGGGATCTTTCCAGATCCCAAGCAGTCACCATGTTACCGACGTCATCGTAACATCACTGGAGGACTCCGGGGATGTTCAAGACTAGCAGCTCACAGATCATATGGGGATGAGCTTAAAGTCGCTCAGGACAAATTTTAATAATAAAGCTATAGGTAAGCTATTCTGGGCAAGATCTGACTAGATATGATTGATTTAAGTTAGTTTGTCCGTCTTTAGTGAACAGGATTTGTGTTTGTTGAAATCAGGTGATATTGTGCGCCAGATTTACTAGTTTTGGATTTCCTTGATCTAGCAAGAGATCAACAATTTGTCCCAATCCTGACTGTGTTTGCTGGGAAGTGTGTGTGGCTACCCTGGCTAGTAGTCAGTGTGAATGGATGGATGGATTAATAGGTTGACATCTACAGTAATTGAAACATTGAACCATTTTAGTGCATGCTCCTATGTATCGTTTGAGTAGAGTGGAACTCACTTCTCGGGCGAGAACGTTTAGCAGGAACTCAATCCGGTTTCCCTGGTATTTGGACGAGTTCGAGTTAAGCCAATTTTCCACGTACACAACCAGTTTCTCTCCCTGTTCCTCGTCGCGGAGAATCCTGAACAAACAACAGGAAAAAAACAGTCATGCAGTTAAAATGGCTCCATTGAAGTTTTCAATACTTAATTGCTCAGTAGTACTATATGTTTTAATGTAGGTCATCTTATATGCTTATGGGAACAGTCTACAGGCTGAGCCCATAAACAGCACAGCATTTCATTAGAATCAATGGGGGGGGGGGGCATAGAGGAGCATGATTTTTCTATTCCTTTTATATAACAACAAACAAAAGTGTAAATGTGCAGTATCTCTACTCTCTGCAGTCTGCACTTTGTCCTGAACATAGTCTTTAAACAAGTATAAGCTACAGTATAATGTCTTTTTTTTTAAGATTGGGATTTCAGGAACAGCAATACATAGCTTGATTGATGTACGTACTGTAAGTGTGCTGAATTACAATACAATTCAATTAAAACTCAATTCACAAACTGTTAAAAAGGCATTCCACCCATTTTCAACACTTTACTCCCTATAATATACATTAGAGATGTTGTGTGGACTCAATAAAAAGGTTTCCCCATTCTGTGTTTCCCATAAATGGAGGTGTGGGAAAAAAACATTAATTAAATTACATGAAACATATTACATATAAACATTAATAGTGGAATACGACTTGAAGACATAGTTTTATTTTATACTTTTTTCTGTGTACAAATTGAACCAAATGAACCCGTTAGGCTTCATTTCGTTCCATTTGTAGTTTTGTACGCCCTCAATATTATATATTATTGTTCAATTCATAACATTTAAGAGAAGACGAGTAGAGTTGCTAATGTGTGCCAAATCCTCATTTAAAATCACACTGTTACATTATTTATTTTGGCTGAATAAAGCCCACATCATTTTTATTTGTTCTAGCCTATGTCTCCTGCCTACTATGATCACATTCCGAGCTAGAATTGTACTGAATTCCCCAAGCTGTTATCAGTTTTATTGCAGTATGTATTTGACTTGTAGTACTGTCTGTAACTCTCATCTCTGTTAATAAAAAAATCCATTCCTGCATTCAGAACCGTAGTTAATTCAGTCATTCCTTGATCTTGACAACACCATGTGCTAAGCCAGAACACAGTAACAGCATTACAAACATTCCGTGCGGCTAAAACTTAACATTTGAACGTTTAAACACTATATTTTGTTGTAAGATATACACAAATTTGTACAGACCTCGCTCACAGCCGCCATGTTTTCCTTCAACTTCCGCGTTTTGCGTTTTTTGTCCCTTTAGAGTTGCCGTAGTACACTGTAGTACACGCCCACCTCCAAAACTCTGGTTTGGAGGTCATGTGACCGCCTCTGAAATTGAGGTCCCATACACACTGCAATAAGTCTGCGGAGCTGCAGACATACCCATCTCGTTTTTTTGGCTACATAGAAGCGCATGCCGGTATGTGTACGTAAATGTTATGATGGATTGCACAAGGTGGGCCGTATTGTAATGATTAAAAGGTTAAAAAAAAAAAAAAAAAAAAAAAAAAAAAAAACAGGAGGGGGGGGGGGGGGGGGGGGTAGGGTTAGAAAAAATACATCTTTGCGTCCACTCATTTTGTTAGCTGTGCTTTTTAAACGTACCAGTTATTGCCAGCAAACTGGTAATATATCAAACAATCCGACATGTAGCCTTTATCTGATATTGCCAAGTTTGTGACTGATCACACTGTACGGGGTCAGTTACACCTTTTATGCAGTAAAGCTCTTTAGGCAACGTAACCACACATTTTCCTACAATAGATTCATGTGTGTATTGAATTGTTGATTTCCTCTATCACTACCACACTCTTTATTTGAGCGGGACAACAGATCAGGCGGGAAGGAAAACAGCGAGAAACAGTGAGCCTTCTCACCGGGTCAGTTGCACAAGCAGTAGCTAATCATCTGCTGGCAGTAGCACACTTCATTTGCATAGGCTTCCAAGAAATGCCAATATCCTCCAGCTGCGGAACAAACGCGGAGTAACGCCCCCTCCTGCCGGTGCAGTAACGCCCTGTGTCGTTAGGTTGCCATGTCCGCGTATTATAAGCGTGGTGTTGCCATGTTCGCTAATTATAAGCGACTTGCATCATTACTAGTATACAATAGTAATAATGTAATATTAGACATGTCTAAACGTTCTATTAATTTAAACCATTCGAGCTAATTGCTATTTTTAATCAATCATGGTCAACCATGCCTCATTTACCATGATAAAATATTAACCACACAGTGTACATAAATATACATGGTCATATTTGTGATGAATCTCATTAATTACAGCTATAGTGTGATACGATGTCTACTTCTATAGGATTTTTGTGCTTTTTTTCCCAGATCCTGGTTCTATAGGGGTTTTCTAGTTTGGAACCTCCCAGAACAGTACGCCAGCCAGTTAATGTCCAATTATCTTAATATTAGGGGGTCCCCAGAGTTAGTACATAGTGTACTTCAGATTTTTTTGCTGAACCTTTTTTTGCTGTTTTGGCTTTTAGGGACTGTCAGACTATTTTAGGACCTCGGAGAACAGTATGCCAGCCAGTTCATGTCCAATTATCTTAATATTAGAGTTGTTCCGAAGGTTTTAAAAGTTTTTATTTTATATATTGCACTTTTGAAGCAGCCAGAATAACTTTTCTGACTTCTGTTGGGGGTCTTTGATCACCTGGGACCCCCGGAATGACCCCTGAGCCTATCTCAGTAGGCCTACTCATTACAGTCCTTGCTCTGCTCCTGCTGCAGAACAGTGAAGCATAAAAGCTTTTTTTGTAGCTGGGCTCTGACAACAAAAATGAGTAGTTAATATCAGGGGTCTTCCACAGGAGGTCTGGGATCCCCAGGTGTCCTCAGAGTTACCAAAGGGGGCCAGCCAAATCTCTGCTCACCTCCCAGTCAGCCAAGACATTTGACTGGAACATACCCTCCACTCTCTGAATTCCATCCATTTTCTCATCATCGTTTATACTGCATTGTGATATAGTTGGCATGGAGGATATGTGGTAGCAGTGCAGCTCCAAGTTATTTGACTGAAAATCGCATCCAATTACCCTGCATTATCACAGTTGCAGGGTTGTTGGACCAAGTGTTAATGACTCCAGTGTTGATGGAAAAGGGCCATTAAAGTGGTATTCCACTTAAAAAAAATGGTCTACTCTGCCTCAAGTGAAGACACCAGACATTTTAGCGCCTCCAGCTCATTCCCATTATAACTTATAACTCCATTTTAACCATGACAGATTATTCGAAAACTAACAATCTTTTTTTCTGGTGACTGATATTGTCCCCCTAATACGTGAGAGCACTGTGGAATTTCATTTACAATTTATATTTATTTTTAAAATATTGTTTTGGAAAATGTAGCCACCTCCATATTTGGGTATGCCCATCCAAATGAATAAAACAATATTTAAAAAATAAAATAAAACTGTAAATGAAATGAAATGAAATTCCACGGTCCTCTCACGTATTAGAGGACAATCAGTCACCAGAAAAAAACGGGTTGTTTTCAAACAATCTGTTATGGTTAAAATGGAGTTTAAGTTATAATAGTATGACATAGCCTACATTGTATGGGAAGGAGGGGCATGCGCTAAAATGAACAAATAGTGAATGGAGTAACTAAACTGTCTGGTGTGTTCACATGAGACTGAGTAGAGTAGACCATAAAATGACCAAACGTTTTTTTTTTATAAGTGAAATATCCCTTTAAGCTCATAGAGCATTCTAGTGCATTTTGGAAGTGCCACTAGTGCATTTTGGATTTTGGCAGTTGGCAACACTGGCTACTCGTTGACCAAACATGGTACGATCGTACGATCGAGTGGGGCTTCCAAGCTCCGCCGGTTCGCGGGGCTCCCGTGACGGTGACGGGTGCTGGGAGTTCCGCCGTTCGGGCTGTTAGCGTGTAGGCCTACTCATTGAGCGGACGCCTCCAGAGCCCGTAGCTGTCAGGGGAGGTCCGCGAACCGGCGGAGCTTGGAAGCCCCACTCGAAGTGTCACCATCCGGCCGGAAGACCGCCCGGTGGGGAGGGGGCGTACCATTTCATTTCACGGTTTAGATGCAGAGCAGCTTTGAGTTAGAAGTTAGAACATGTTTAAGAGAACCCAAAGACTTTGGTTTCCCGGGCGCTGCCGGGCGGGTCATGGGTGTAACGCCGCCGGATCGCGAGTCGGCATTTTTTTATGCTTTGGGTAATGCAGAAACGCCCATTGGGGGAGTTCTTGCACATCACGGAACGCCCAGCGCGCAGCCCGAGCCTCCTCGGGGGAAGAGTACGTGTGTTTGTGTGGGCGTGGTTACTGATCCAGTTAGTTACGCCCACGCCGTTGCGTCTGCCTGTGCTCTCTTACGTCCTCAGAACCCACATATAAAGACAGGACTCGGGAGTTTCAACACATTCAGTTTGTGTATCTACAACAACTGCATTACTCAAAATGTCCGGAAGAGGGAAAGGCGGGAAGGGTCTAGGAAAAGGAGGCGCCAAGCGTCACCGCAAAGTTCTCCGTGACAACATCCAGGGAATCACCAAGCCCGCTATCCGCCGTCTGGCTCGCCGTGGCGGCGTGAAGCGTATCTCCGGTCTTATCTACGAGGAGACCCGCGGTGTCCTCAAGGTGTTCCTGGAGAACGTGATCCGTGACGCCGTCACCTACACCGAGCACGCCAAAAGGAAGACCGTGACCGCCATGGATGTTGTCTATGCTCTGAAGAGACAGGGACGCACTCTGTACGGCTTCGGAGGTTAAATGATACTACCCTGATCTACCAATAACCCAAAGGCTCTTTTGAGAGCCGCCCACGTTTTCTATAAAGAAATAATTCTCAATATATCGGCGGTGCTAAACAAACGTCTACATTGCCAAAGCGAGTGTCACAAATACAATTAAAACGGTTGAGATGGTGTAAGTGTACAGTTGGAGAGGGTACAACAGTTATCCTGTCCTAAACGGTTATAACGTAAAACAATACACTGTCACATAACAGGGCATAAATGTTTTTCTTAAGCAAGTCATGGAGTTTTTCATTGAGAGGCTTTAAAATCAGGGGTGCACATAAGTGGTGCTCAGGAGCACCAAAAAATGAGCTGTCAATCGAGGGCTGGAAAGCTCCTTTGGGCACCACACAGCAGGGGCTCATAATGACTGCCCGACTGGGCCAGTAAAAAAAAGCCATGAAACTGAAATCATTCTAACTAAAGTCTAAAATACTACTAGTATTTTTAATGGATGTAGATCGCCCTGCACTGTAATACTGTACATTGATCGGGCTGTATACAAAGTTGAAAACAATGGTCAACAGCAAATGACTACAGCACCCCATTCAAATATGGGGTGTAGGAATATAGGCCTACTGAAACATGGACTAACCCCCATTCAAACGTATAGGTTCATTTGATTTATGTATAATTAATGAGGGGTCAATTTGGTTTAAATTGCTCTTGAAAGTAAAAACCTTACAGCAGGTTTTGAACTAACAACCTCCTAATCATTTAAGCGCCCAACCTCACTGAGCTACTTAGGCTATTACCTGCCACAGGACAGTAGCCTATTACTTTATATTTGAGTGACATTCATACAAAAATAATAGGTTACTTAATAATAATGATATTAACAACATCTATTATTATTATTAGGCTATTATCAAATTCCTACTCCACTGTGCGCTTGTCTGTCAGAGCAGAGGAGGTTTATGGTACAACAGCGGCGCCGTGTGTGTGTATGTGCTCATTACACCACCAACGTGCATTAGATTACATTACATTACATGGCAGTCCTCAAACCTTTTCACGTCAAAGGACATTTTAGACATTGGACCCATAAGCGTCCATTTGGTTCCAAACTATCATTTAGCTGGGACATAGACTTGTATTGAGAATGGGGACAACAATTTAGGACAAGTTGTGGATCTGATGTATGCAGAACTGCAGTAAACTAATAATAGTACAACATAGACATTACAGAGACTTCGATTGTTACTGTGCACAACAGTTGTCATATTGCACACACGTGCCCTTAAACGGCTCTTATTTGCAGCGCCCCCATTGAAAACAATGTATTTCCAACTCCAGTGTGTCCCTGTTTAGGTTGCGCTATGGTCGGTTGCTGATCCCTCAATGTCGCAACTCTATGGCTGTGGAACGTGACGTGCTCAAGTGGGCGGGGCTTTGGGAAAGATGGCGCCAACAGCAGGTCTCTACTGGGGCCATGCGCTGTTTGAGGTATGTTTATGTTTGTTCACAAATGTTTGTTTGAGAAGCACACGGTTTTATCCACCTTCAACACTGTTGTCTAAACTTTTTGTGGCTTTATAGGACCATTGGCTGTTTACTCTAGTGTTTTTCAACCAGTTTTATACCAGGGTCCATTTTTATCAACATTTAAGCCACACAGACTAGGAATACATTTAGCCTCAGATCTAAAACTAAAGGTCTTTATTTAATCAACAGATCCATGTTGTAGGGGAGAATGTTAGTAGTGCCACTTTTCACTTAAAGTGTCTTTGAAGGAAGACAATGAGAGTTATGCCCCAAACCAAAATATGTACATATACTTTAGGATGTTTTGCATCTCTGGTAACAATAACTTTCAATCTAAAATGCATTGTTTCGGAAATCTAGCTTCACAAAAAAAAAAAATGGTTTTGCGGCACAACTTGCCCCGAGTGCGGGGCAAGTTGTGCCATTAGAGAAATTTCACTGGGGTAAATTGTGCCATGGATTATTGAAGTAAAACAGGCTATTTCACATCTCACAAATCACAAGGCACTTTTAGATCAAGTCAATTCAGTACACAATTACTTGTTTAACAATTATTCAAAGTTCACAACATGAACACATTTACTTAAATTGGCTTCAAATGTAGTTTTGGGCAGTTTCCTTTGAACTGTACTTTAGACAATGAACTGAACTCTTCACATAAGGAAAACAGCACTCAATGACAACTTTTAGGTACATTTGCTTTATTGAAGTAGGCTATGGTTTTGAGCAATTTACTTGTAAACAATGTAAACTTCAACAATGTGCACATGAACATGTGCTAAGAACAAAACAAGGTTCCCTCTCATCCAACATCACCTCTCCATCCCTCTCAACATCACCTCTCCCTTCGTCTCTCATTATCTCTCCATCCCTCTCTCAACTCTCTCAACATCATCTCTTTATCCTTCATTCCAACATCATCTCTGCATCTCTCCAAGAACCTTGATAAACTGCATTAGCCAACTGCTTGAATAGAAATGTGGCCTAGGCATAATATAACATTTCTCTTTCTCTTGCTACAGGGTAATACAAAAATAAGTGGGATCTCCACCAACAGACCTTTTAGAACCTTTCTTTGGAAATGTTGCATTAATCTTGTCACCTTCAACATTGCTATCAATTCAAAATCTTTACTGCCACATGAACACATGCTGCCACGACCTAATCAACTGCAATTAGCCTACTACTGTTAAGAGATTTGGCATAGGCTACTACTGAACATTCCAATTTTCAATGCTGCAGGGGAATACAAATGTATGCTCCCTTCTGGCTGTACCACCAAGCTTCTGCGGTTTAGGCAGTATGTTGAGAAGGATGACTCCTTCGTCATTCTCTCTGAATGTGAAAGATGGCTCTCCACCAACAGACCTCTTAGAACTTTTCTTGAGAAACTTTGCATTGATCTCGTCACCTTCAACATTCTCAACCAATCCAACATAGTTATATGAGGATTTTTTACCCACAACCTCACAATGACAAAGTCACCAACAGATAGATCCTTGTCACCAACATCACCATCATCACTCTGGAAATCTGAAATCTCATCATCAGTGGCATCATCAAGAGGGATAGGGAGGTCACTCTCCTCTGAGCTACTGGACACATCTGGTTTCTTCTTGGTTTTGGCATTCATAGCTCTTTTCTTCTCTTTCTCTTTCTGTCGCTTTTCCATTTCTGCCTTTTTTGCTGCTTTTTCTTTGTTAGCCGCCTCCAATGCCATCTTTTCTGGGGTGTCGGTCAGGACTCTTGACACAACTCTCTTTCTTACAATTTTTTTCCTTGCCATGGCTTTCGGGAGAGGGTGAAGTGCTGCGGGAGACACATGATCGATGTCCTCTGGGTCTGGACCTGCTTCAAGGAAAGGAAAGGAGAGTTATAGTCTTTAAACACAGGAAACAACAAAACTATATGGTCAGATGGGGGGGAGACATGAGGCAACAGAACTTGAAACAATAGCCTACCTGTGGCGAAGGGTGGCTCCAGTGATGGTCCAGGCAGGTCAGCAGCGGCACTGATGGGGGGCTCTTCTCCGGGCAGGACTGCAGCAGCACTGCCTTCAGCTTCAGGGTTTGCCCTGTCTGTCACTTCTGATGGGGCATAATCTTCATCCGGAAAAATGTCCCTGTTGAAAGGGAATATGCCAGTTGCTCTGAAACCTGCGGTTATGTTGCTTGGTGTCATTGCAGAGAAGAATGCTTGCTTCACAAGTTCCGGGATCTCGTAGATCGTTACGGTTCGACCAGGATGTGACCGCATCCACCCATCCATCGCTCGGTTGTAGTAGCCTTTCAGTGGTCCATAGACTGTTTTGTCCAAAGGTTGCAAGCGGTGTGAGGTGTGAGGAGGCAGCGTGACCATGACAACCCCATTCTCTTTAGCAAATGTCACTGACTTGATTGAGACATGAGACTCATGATTGTCAAGGATGAGAAGGGCTGGGTGATTGGTGGAGCAGTTGGTGTGGCGGACGAAGTGTTCCAGGTAGATGGCGAAGGCATCTTCATTCATCCATCCTGACTTGGTACCATGACCAATGGAACCTGAAGGTGATCCATTCAAGAGGGTATCTTTGAAGCGGACACGCGGGAAAATGAACATAGGTGGGACTGCATTTCCAGTGGCGTTTACTGCACAGGCCAAAGTGACAAGCTCTCCCCTTTCAGCAGATGTCACTGAACCGACTTGCTTCTTCCCTTTCTCTGTGACAATCTGCTTGGGTTTCTGGACAGTAGTCACACCGGTTTCATCCATGTTGTATATCATGTGTGGAGGGAATTTGTACCTGAAACAAAATTTGGAGCCTAAGTCAATTTTGGATAAAAGTGTCTGCTAGATGTAGTGTGTGTGTGTGTGTGTGTGTGTGTGTGTGTGTGTGTGTGTGTGTGTGTGTGCGTGTGCGTGTGTGTGTGTGTGTGTTGAAGTGTACATGTGATCATATCAGCATGTCAAAGCCAGATGATTATTAAGGTAGCCTACCTGTCCATCGCTTTGGAGAGGTTATCAAAGAACATTTGCACATTGTGCCTGTTGAAGGCAGTTGCTCTTCCAAGAGAGGTTGCTTCAGGAGTGCGGCATGCCAAATGGTGTCGTACTTTGAAGGCTCTGAACCACTCGTATCCTGGAAAAGGTTAAACGTTTATTAGCACCTTACATTATCAAGTTGAAACTATCCACTATGCCTACTCCAAATAACAATGCTAACCAAACCTGTATCTCTACTATCTGCATGGTGAAAAATAATAATGAGCATTTCCTGTGGAAACATGTATTAGCCTACTGTTCCCATTAGGCCTATACTTCTCATTGAATGTCTAGGCTACTTGACCTAACCTGCTTTTCCATTTGTGATCCAGCTGGGAGGGATCACAATGTTATTTCTTTGTGCGAACTCCAAAGCCAGTTCACGACATTTCATGGCACTTATGCCATTAAACATATCTGCTAGTCTCTTGATATGGTCAGCCAGCTCTTTCTCCATGTTATCATCAAAGACTTTGTGTGCTTCTCCTGTCCCTTGGTAGCCTGTCTTTGTTACTTCTCCTGTCTTTTTCTTCGTCATATATCTTGCAATGGTCATCCTATAGATGTCTGTACAATTAACAGGCAAATTGTACACAGGAACTTTAGGCAAATTTAGTAAATCAGATTTTCAACCATTTGTTTGTGCTTTTAAATGTAACCAAAATGTAGCATTTGGTTACATTTTCTGCTTCCAACAGTAAAGCGAAAATCTTTTAACACATTTAGACCTGATGCTAGATAATATATTTTTTTTTTTCCAAAAATGGAGGCGCGTTACAATCTTGTAGGCCATTTTTCAACTGCTAATGCTTTGAGTAGCTAAACCTTTTGATTAAAGTTAAAACTAATTTCAGTAGATAAAGGTAATTCTTTCAACAAAAAAAACAATGCTACTGTTTGAGCTAATACTTTTAATAGGTAAAGATAATGCAGTGCTTTCACTAGCTAAACCTAATGCTAAAACCACCTGCTTATCAGTGTTACTCATTCCAGGAATGTCTGATCTCTACAAGCCATATCCTGTTGTAAATGTGACTAATGGATGATTAAAATGATATAAGAGACTATACAAATTAGTAAATAATACAGTTGGGTTTCTGAACTCATGTGGGCCAGTTTATATAATATAGATGTTGAAGACTCGAGTTTCCATATTTAACATCTTTAATATATTCTACAAGATATAAAATCTATCAACATTGTAATGTATTTTTTGGTATGTGTCTTACAGGTTGATGTGACCTTGGACAGTGTCTTCAGGAGACAGCTGGTGTAATGGAGTGTCTACTGGGCTGAGCTGAAACCTTACAGCGTCAACAAACGTTCTGTCTGAGATGAGATGCAGAACTGTTCATACAGCACCCTGCACAGCACCAGGCCCTCCACGTCCACGGTACGTCCCTGCATTACATGTGACTGTGGTAGAAACCTATAGGGCTGTGTCACCATATAACATGTTATAATGCATTACATGTGACTGTGGTAGAAACCTATAGGGCTGTGTCACCATTATAACATGTTATAATGCATTACATGTGACTGTGGTAGAAACCTATAGGGCTGTGTCACCATTATAACATGTTATAATGCATTACATGTGACTGTGGTAGAAAGGGATATTACACTTAAAAAAATGTCATTTCATGTTCTACTCAGTCTCATGTGAACACACCATTCAGTTTTATAAGTTACTCCTTTCGGTATTTAGATATTTGATGTTAATTTTAGCGTATCCAGCTCCTTCCTATACAAACCCATTATAACTTAAAACTCCATTTTAACCAGGACAGATTATTAGAAAGAGGGATTTCACATTTACAGTTTTAATTGTTTTTAAAATATTGTTTTGGAAAATGTAGCAGCTCCATGTTTGGGCGTATCCACCTGAATGAATAAAACAATATTTTAAAAACAAATGAAAACTGTAAATGAAATTCCACGGCACTCTCACATATTAGGAGGACAATATCAGTCACCAGGAAAAAAACATGGGTTGTTTTCTAATAATCTGTCATGGTTAAAATAGAGTTTTAATTTATAACGGGTTTGTATAGGAAGGAGGCGGTTACACTAAAATGAACATATGTAAATAGTGAATGTAGTAACTTATAAAACTGTCTGTCTGTGTGTTCACATGAGACTGAGTAGACATACAGTGGCCAGAAGTTTTTTTTTTTATCCCTTTTAAGCATTGCGATATGTTGGCATATTGATTATTTTGCCCACCCCTAGTGTATATTACATTGGTATGCCTTTGAGCAGGGCTTGACACTAACACTTGCCCGCTTGCCCGGGGCAAGTAAAAAAAAAATGGTAGGGCAAGTGAATACTGTTACCTGGTTGCCCGATCGGGCAAGTGTGTGACTTAGTGCGCTATAACACAACACAAGATATATTTGTCGGATTTGAAGGCAGTCATTGCACTCTGCCTCTGTCTTTCTTTGCTTTCTAGCTGTCCACAATTCCAGGCTGGATTTGGGAAACAAAACAGGCAAATTAAAGGGGTACTCCACTTTCAAAAAAACTTTTGGTCATTTTATGGTCTACTCAGCCTCATGTGAACACACCAGACAGTTTATAAGTTACTCCTTTCAGTATTTAGATATGTCCTTCCTATACAAACCCATTATAACTTAAAACTACATTTTAATCATGACAGATTACCGGTATTCGAAAACAACACGTCTTTTTTTCTGGTGACTGATATTGTCCTCCTAATACAGGTCCTTCTCAAAAAATTAGCATATTGTGTAAAAGTTCATTTTCTTCCACAATATAATACAAAAAGTGAAACTTTCATCTATTCTCAGTCAATTGTGCATTAAGTGAAGTATTTGAAAACGTGTTTTGTTTTAAACCTGATGATTATGTGTACAGCTCATGAAAACCCCAAAATGCTCATCTCAATGAATTAGCATATTTTCATGAGACCACTAAAAAATATGTTTTAAACAAGAAATGTTGACTATCTGAAAAGTATGTTAATGTATGCAGTTAATACTTGGTCTGGACTACTTTTGAACAAATTATTTCATCAATGGGGCGTGGCATGGAGGTGATCAACCTGTGGCACTGTTGAGGAGTTATGGAAGAAAAGTTTTGCTTTGATAACGGCCATAAATTAATTTGTATTGTTCAGTCTTATGTTTCACACCTTCCTCTTGACAATACAACCCAGATTCTCTGTTGGGTTAAAGTCAGGACAGTTGGCAGGTCAGTTAAGCGCAGTAATACCATGGTCAGGACAGCAGTTACTAGTAGTTTTAGCTCTGTGAGCAGGTGCCAAATCGAGCCGGAAAGGAAAATTAGCATCTCCAAGAAGCTTATCAACATATTGAAGCACAAGGTACTCAAAGGATGGCTGTGCTTTCAGTTTTCAGTCGATAACATGGGCTAAATCATGTGTTTTTGCTATGTCCAGTCTCCAGACCATGTTATCGGCTGGTGTTAATCCACTGACAGTGAAAACAGTCAGTGGTTTCAACACAGCCATCTTTTAGAGTACCTTGTGCTTCAGTATGTTGATAACCTTCATGGATATGCTAATTTTCCCTTCCAGCTCGATTTTGGCACCTGCTCACAGAGCCAAAACTACTAGTAACTGCTTTACTGACCATGGTATTACTGCGCTTGACTGACCTGCCAACTGTCCTGACTTTTACCCAACAGAGAATCTGGGTTGTATTGTCAAGAGGAAGTGTGAGACATACAACCGAACAATACAAATCCATTTTATGTCTGTTATTGAAGCAAAACTGGGCTTCCATGACTCCTCAACAGTGCCACAGGTTGATCACCTCCATGCCACACCCCATTAAATGAAATAATTTGTTCAAAAGTAGTCCAGACCAAGTATTAACTGCATACATTAATATACTTTTCAGATAGTCAACAGTTTTTGTTTAAAACCTATTTTTTTAGTCGTTTTTGTAAAAATATGCTAATTCATTGAGATAGGATTTTGGGTTTTCATGAGCTGTACACCATAATCATCAGGATTAAAACAAAACAAGTTTTTAAATACCTCACTTAATGCACAATTGATTGAGAATAGATGAAAGTTTCACTTTTTGTATTATATTGTGGAAGAAAATGAACTTTTACACAATATGCTAATTTTTTGAGAAGGAACTGTATATGAGAGGGCCGTGGAATTGCATCTACAGTTTTCATTTATTTTTAAAATATTGTTTTGGAAAATGTAGCCGCCTCCATATTTGGGTATGCCCACCCAAATGAATAAAACAATATTTTAAAAATAAATAAAAACTGTAAATGAAATTCCACAGCCCTCTCACGTATTAGGAGGAAACCAAATGGACCCGGAAGGGTCCATTTGGTTTCATTTTTACATTCTCAAGAGTTACATCTGGTTCACCAACTTTCCATCATTTAGCCTGGGGACCACCTGGAACCTTCTCAGGGACCACTGGTGGTCCCCGGACCACCTGTTGAAAACCCCTGCACTGCAACGTCAACACTGTTTTAAACCCAAAGCACTGCAGAGCATGATGTTACAGTTAGCAGACAGCAGGGGGCAGCAGAATCCCT
>CM076976.1:52813527-52823527 GCA_039105355.1 Benthosema pterotum | reverse complement strand
GCAACGCCATGGTGACCTATGGTCCCTCTCTCTGTGGAGGTCCTCCCTCTGATAGCCATGACCTTGTCTGGAACCTTTTCCATCAACCAAAAAGAAAAGACACATTAGGCTACATTGAAATATTTTTTATAATGTTGATGACGATCAAAAGAAACCACCATTTTTCCAAGACTCATTTGTGTGAAAAGAACATTGAATGTCAAATAATAGTCCCCAAATATAAGACTACTCCATTTTTTAACCTTGCTGTTGTGGCTGAAAATAAACTCCAATAAATTACTCATGTCGGCAGGCTAAGCCTGGGAGTAAAACAAGCTATATGACGCGCAATACAACAGCTAAAACACCAATGATGAAAACGATTCAAACAAGAAAATAAGTTTAAACTGTTTACTGTTAGTTAGTACTGTAGTCAGTGCAATCATTACAATCATTTGTCAATTCAATAAATACGATCGCAATAAATATGCGCAAAGTCTACAGTGAGTTAATACGAATATGAACCAAATTATCCAAGTGCAAAGTGCTTAAGTTTTTGCGGTCAACAAATTATGTAGCCTCCCAGCTCATCCTGCCTCCAAGAACCAAAGCAGCCTTTGAGTGCGCTGGGAATGACCGGCACTTTTTAGCCTACGGTGGCCACCCACAGAGGCACTTCAACCAACGAATGAAGCCCAATGTGGTGCTCACCTCACCAACCCGTGTGACATATATCTAAGCTATACAAGTCATGTTTGGCTCCTACACTGTCTTATATTCAGGCCAATAGGGCAGTCACATCTTGATATCCCTACCTTGGAGAGGTTCTATAGAAGAACTTGTCGACATTGACGTGATTGAAACTGGTGGCCCTGGGAAAGGCTGGTGGGCCGAGGGAAACCAGTCATCCTCCTTCGAACCTGAGAACATCAAAGAGGAATTAAAAGTAGGCTCAATGTCAGTGATAATCAAATGTTATGGGCTATCTATGAATCTAGATTATTAGATAACTGTATTTGCATTAGTTGCCAAAACTGAAATAGAAACATCAAAAGCCTACTTCACTTGGACCATAAGGCAGTAATGGAATAGGCCTACTTAACATGTTGAACCTGACCTAATAGGCCTGTAACTTTTGGCAAATTGCTATTGGCAAAATGTAGGCCAATTCATAAGTGATGGTCATAATGCATGATAAACTCAGTGGAACAGCATATTATATCAAGCTATATACAGTACATATGCCTACTAGTTCACACTAAGACCAACCCTAACATAGGTCCACTATGCTGTTTCACTGAGCTATAATCCCCCCAGCCTTGACCTATAATGTAATAATTATAATTATAATAATAATATATAAACTTTATTTATATAGCACCTTTCATACAGGATTGCTGTTCAAAGTGCTTTACAGTCAGGACATAGAAAACATCAAACATGAATAGGTTCCAAGTATACATCAATAAAAAATATGCATGATAACTGTAACTCATCTCTGTTAGACAAATAAACATTGCATTCATTCATTCAGCTGATGCATAATGGCCAGCACTTAACATCATCCCTCAGTGTTCTTTCTGAGACGCCCCACGCACAGACCAGCCGTATACTGTAGATATAAGACTGTCTGATATGCTGGGGAAAAGGCATCAGGGTGGTAACTGCCTCTGGAGGGCTTTCTCAACCTAATCCTGGGCATCTCCAGCAGACAACGGCAACATATATTAGCCTTTACGCTGCGCCGTGCGCAATGCGCCGTTTGTCCCTCCCCTGCCTGCGCCGTTCGCCCCTCCCCTGCCTTCCCCTACATTTAGCTCTCTAGCACAAAAGCTAATGAATGTTTTTCAATGGAAACTTCACTGAGCGATAGCCAACAGGTTAGCCTAACAGATACGATCCATAAACAGTCGCACCAAATACCCACAGCCGTGCAAACGGAAAATACTCAAACGGGATAAAACTTACTTACGTGGCTGGAAAACAAACAAAACGCTGTATCTCCGTGGTTTCTTGATGAAAGTGAATAAAAATTCGTCTCCGGTGGTTTTTGACGAAGAGGAAAAAGATAACGTCGCGGAAATGAGTTTACTTCCGGTGTTCTATGCTAAATGGTCCGACTTGCAACCGTCCTCCGCGCCGTTCGCCCGGCGCTCCCCTATGCCCCTCCAAACATGATGCCATGCAAAACAACCCAATATATTTCAAATTAAAGTGCTTACAATTAAAATGATTTGAAACACTACTATTGCTACTAAACTGACTACAGCTGTGTCACCACTAAACCAACAGCATTTCATCATTGAAAACAGAAAACTCTCTGAGTCAGACCTTTAGCTTTATGCATGCTGCGTGTCTGCAACTTCAACAGCAAAACTATTATTGATTTGAGCCACGGACCACCACTTAATTAAGGACATTTTAGCCCACAGACCCCAAAACTAAAGATTTATCTTGCTTTTGTCCACAATTCCAGGCTGGATTTGGGGAAACAAACAAGCAAATTAGCCTACCACAATACATCAATAAAAAGATGCATGATGACTGTAACTCAAATAAACATTCATTCAGCTGATGCATGATGGCCAGCACTTAACATCATCATCAGTGTTCTTTCTGAGACGCCCCACGCACAGACCGGCCGTATACTGTACATATAAATCGGTCTGATATGCTAGGGAAAAGGCATCAGGTAGCCCCTTTTAGGACTGAATACGACCCATTAACGGGATTGGGCCGTAAATACGACCCGAAGTCTTTGACTCTTACGGGGTCCCTCATCTTTCCTAACAAACTTAACCACTCCCCAGCTAAGTGGTTAACCAGATTTTTTTCTTTATTTCTCAGCATGAACTAACCTTGTGGACTTAGAACGTTTTCAATTTTTGTGGTCCCGGGTCTTAAAACAACTTTTTGAAATCTTCTATTACAAACAAACAACACGCTCCTGCAGTGTACCGGCTGCCGCCATCTTTGCTAGTGCCGTAAATCGTTCTGCTGTAAAGTAACTTCCTCTGCTGAGAACTGTCGCGAAATTTACGACACTTGTGCCTGTTGCGCTGTATGGCGCATAATGCCTACCATATGAGACAAATACTGCACACTCGGGACCCTTGATCCTAAGTTGTACCGGACGCTTTTGTTTCCTCATCATATCATTTGTTAATAGTATCTTTACTATTATTATTATTATTATCTATTATTATTATTTTTTTTTCTCCTTGATGTTATCTGTCCACTTGTGCTGATGTGTATACATACGTAACATTATATGTTTGATCATATCGCCTGTTTCTTTCTTCTTTTTCTTCTTCCTTTTCCTTCATTTTCTATTATTATCATTATTATTTTGCCTACTTATTATAGTTACATTACATTTCGTCCGGTTATGAGAGGAGGACGAGGGATTAATGGTAATTGAAAGCAAATACTGTAACTGGCTGAAATGCCACTGTATACCTATTTTTGATTTATTTGATCCATAATTATTTTCCTGATATCATAGTCTTGCAGACTGAGTTCTGCTTCTGGCTGAGCTCACAATGTTTTGCTCCGCTCTTCCACCACCCCTACTTTCTGTGTGTGCACTTGCACGCACCCTGCCTTTGTCTGTGGCGTGTGTGTGTGCGTGTGTGTGTGTGTGTGTGTGTGTGTGTATGTGTCCTGCTCTCCCAACTGCTGCTTGCTCCACCGTCCGCCCTGCGCAGCACTGTTCATTCTATTGTCTAATGTATAATCATGCTTATGTATATGATGTACATTCCCTCATTCTTATTCTCATAAAAATACCGCCTATGAAAGGTCTAAACATTATTCATGTAAACATTAGGAGCTTTTTCCTCAAAATCAACCAATTGCGAGCCTGCGTTGAATACAACAAAACCAATGTAATCACTATGTCCGAGACATGGCTATCAGATTCCATTCCCGATAATGCTGTTCAAATCAATGACTTTGTGTTATACAGAGCTGATAGAGCCTCTAGAGGAGGAGGTGTTGCCACCTATGTCTCCTCTCACCTTGCTTCCGAGCTTGTCATCCCAAACGTGAAACCAATTCACTTTGAATGCTTATTCATAAGACTACTTTTGCACGAAAATAAACAACTAGTAATTGGCAATATCTACAGACCACCGGATGTGCCCTCCGAATCTATTCAAAACATTATGTCCACTATCAATTCCATAGACCGGTCAAATGAAAGTATCATCCTGGGTGACTTCAACAGGAACTGGCTGGAGAGATCATCGTATAAGGACCGTAATATAATCAATAACAATAACTTCACCCAACTTATCTGTGATTCCACTAGAACCGATCCTGTTCATTCAACCAGATCTTTGTTAGACTGGATTCTTGTCACTCACCCTGACGAATCACAAACTCTGGTGTTCTCCCCGACTGTTTCAGTGACCATTCAATTATTTTCTGCATATGGAAGATCCAACTACCTCGTTTACCACCTAAATTCATAAAAGTAAGACAATTTAAACATTTTAACAACGAGTCCTTTATCCATGATTTACTCGACATCAACTGGAATCATTTTCAATTAATACCCACAGTTAATGATGCCTGGAGCTTTCTCTACTCTGAACTCAACAAGGTCATTGATAAACATGCCCCATGGATCTCTATCAAGGTTAAAGGTCGTCATCTCCCATGGATTAACGGGGAACTTATCCAGCTCTTCAAACAGAGAGACAAGGCCTGGGCAAAATTTCGTTCATCTAACGACCCCTCCGACTGGAATGTATATAAACAGCTAAGGAACATCTGTAAAACCAAAACCAGGAATGCTGAAGCTATAATGCTTTCTATAAAAACTGTCTAAATAATGATTATAACAACCCCAAACGATTTTGGAACAGAATTAATAATATATTTTTAAATCTGGAAAAAATCCTTATCTCAAAAACTAATGAAGGCCTAACCGGTGATCCTTCTATAATAGCCAGTGCCTTCAGTAATCACTTTCCTCCATTTGCAGCTTACATACTGGTCCACCATATTCTGATGTCCCTCCTAAACAACCCTACTACCGGCAGTTCCTTTTCTTTTGCCAAAATTACCGGCCGACGTCGAACAGGTAATCCGTGGTCTAAAGACTGGTGCTGCTGGTCCAGATGGACTAGAGATGAAATTCCTAAAAATCGCACCTCACATTCTCTCCTTCCCACTCTGCGATTTATTTAATTTATCTTTAGCCTCCTGCGAGATTCCTTCAATCTGGAAATGTGTTAATGTCATCCCCCTACACAAAGCCGGTGACCCTCACGACCTTAATAATTATCGACCGATTTCTATTATTAATAGTACAGTTAAGGTGTTTGAGAAACTTAATTTTTAATCAATTATCTAATTATGTTATTAACTCTAATATCCTTTCTCCTCTCCAATCTGGCTTTAGATCCAACTTCTCTACAACGACTACACTTCTAAAATTTACAAACGATGTATATTCATCATTCGAAAATGGTATGTTCACAGGTTCTATATTTATTGACCTTACCAAGGCGTTTGACCTTGTAGATCATTATCTTCTTCTAGATAAATTGCATGCTATTGGTCTATCCAGAGAGTCAGTTCTCTGGTTTAACTCATATTTACACCTAAGAAGGCAATGTGTCTCATACCAAGGAAAGTGCTCAGAGTTCAAAATTGTAGACAAGGGCGTTCCCCAGGGTCTTCGTTAGGGCCTCTGCTATTTTCACTTTTTATTAATGATTTGCCCGCCGTCTGCTCTAATTCCCTTATCCAATTATACGCCGACGACACAGTCATTCACTTCTCGCACTCTGACATCACTCAAATTCAGCGCACTTTACAGGCTGACTTTAATGCTGCTCAACACTGGTTCCACGTCAACAAGCTGATCCTGAACAAAAAGAAATCTGTCAGCATGTTATTCTCCACTAGATCAACAACATTGCCTCTCTCGATCACTTTCACTGATGGTTCACAACTTGATGAATTTAAATATCTCGGTCTCTGGCTTGACCCCCAACTCTCATTTAAACCTCATATCTCCTCCATCGTTCAGAAAGTAAATTTTAACTTAAAAGTATTGTATTGTTCGATTAACAGCTTCACATTTCAGGTTAGGAATAGATTAATTTCACAACTCATTCTTCCAATCCTAGATTATGCAGACATTGTTTATCAAAACACCTCCGATACACACCTTCATCCTCTCAATATAACCTACAACAATCTTTGTAGATTTATATTGCGTTGCCCCTACATGACCCACCACTGTGCCATGTACCAGACTCTCAACTGGCTCACTCCGAAAGCTAGAAGGCACTATCATTGGTTAATATTCATTTTCAAATGCATTCATCTTGACTATCCAGCATATTTAAAACAGTACCTGTGTCCCTTCAGTTCATCCTACAATCTTCGTCACACAGATTTTCCGTACCTTACCGTGCCCACCAACATTAGAAAGAAGTTCGATCACCTTGCTCCTGTTTCTGAATTCCTCAGTTGTGACTTATATGGCTATATTATTACTACTTGTCTGTCTTGGCTGTTTGACCTGCCTCTGGGATTTGCCCTTCTTAAAAATGTTTTTTTTTTTGCATGACTACGTTGATGCCTGAAGCCTACTACTGTGTCGGGTAATGGGTGGTGAGGGAGCAGCTATACTGAGAGCTTTGTTTGTTTTGTTCTTGTCTTGTTTGTTTGTGGTATGATTGTTCATGCGGTTCTGTTCTGTAATTGTTGTATGTTTGTTGGACCCCTCGAAACGAGATGGTACATCTCAACGGGGCTATCCATCTTTCAATAAAGGTATATATAGATGTAACTCTTGAGAGTGTAAAATGAAACCAAATGGACCCTTGCGGGTCCATTTGGTTTCATTTTTACACTCTCAAGAGTTAAAATATTCATCATCTGAATTAGCCCCAAGTCTACACAACTAGAAGATGGACAAAAGCAAAATAAATCTTTAGTTTTGGGGTCTGTGGGGCTAAAGTGTTCTCAAATGGTGGTCCGTGGCTCAAATGCTGAATAAATGGTGGGCCCTGGTATCAAAAAGGTTGAAAACCCCTGGTATAATCCGTTTAAAAACACAATCAAGCTGTGGGAGAGGTACAGAGAGGAAGGGAAGTCTGTGGTCAATAATACTATAAACTATAAACAGGAGTTTTTCTTTTCTTTTTTTGCCGTCGGCGCGGTGGGGGGGGGGGTCCTCTGGAGTGAGTGTGGAACTATAGCGGTCCTCTGGAGTGAGTGTGGAACTATAGCGGTCCTCTGGAGTGAGTGTGGAACTATAGCGGTCCTCTGGAGTGAGTGTGGAACTACAGCGGTCCTCTGGAGTGAGTGTGGAACTATAGCGGTCCCTCTGGAGTGAGTGTGGAACTATAGCGGTCCTCTGGAGTGAGTGTGGAACTATAGCGGTCCTCTGGAGTGAGTGTGGAACTATAGCGGTCCCTCTGGAGTGAGTGTGGAACTATAGCGGTCCCTCTGGAGTGAGTGTGGAACTATAGCGGTCCCTCTGGAGTGAGTGTGGAACTATAGCGGTCCTCTGGAGTGAGTGTGGAACTATAGCGGTCTCTGGAGTGAGTGTGGAACTATAGCGGTCCTCTGGAGTGAGTGTGGAACTATAGCGGTCCTCTGGAGTGAGTGTGGAACTATAGCGGTCCTCTGGAGTGAGTGTGGAACTATAGCGGTCCTCTGGAGTGAGTGTGGAACTATAGCGGTCTCTGGTGTGAGTGTGGAACTATAGCGGTCCTCTGGAGTGAGTGTGGAACCGATTTTCGATATCCAGATAGGCTATTGTCCAACTCTTATTTTCCGATAGTGATTTCAATGGATATCAACCGATACCGATATATGCAGGCTAAATAATGGGAGCATTCAGTGATTTGTAAACCCTCCCAACAGACCAACAGCACGTGCACCAAGGCCTGCCTCCACTCCATCATAATTGGAGGAATGTCCCTCCATGTATTTTTCCTCTGATTGTGTGACAATATCCATCTCTGTAAATGGTGTTTTACAGATTTTTCCAAAAGACTAAAATGGTCATATTTTTATATTATTCCCAATGGCAATAATTTCCCATATTGATATTTAAAAGTCTTTATTTGCTTTTATGTATGTATGCAGGGGTGTGTAGTGGAGGGGGGCCGCGGGGGGGCGGCGTCCCCCCACTTCTCACATCTAAGATATTTTTTGGGGCAAAAGTATAGGCCTGTGTTTTTTTTTTTGTCTTGTCAATTACTTTAATGGATAAAATTAGGCATTGTAAACAATCGTTCTCAATATGCTATACTTTCTACAAAGTGTGCATGCATGTGTCTTAAAGGGGAATTCCATTTATATTCAATATTTTACTATGTCATTAATACTGTATACCTTAGAGATGTTGTGTGGACATGATAAAAAAAAGTTCCCCCATTCTGTGTTTCCTAGAAATGGGGGTAAAAAAATGATTAGCATGGTGAAATACATCTTGATGACATCATCAAGATGCGTTTCTCCATGTTAATGAGTTTGCTTTTTTCTGAGAGTGTACACATGGAACCAAATGGACCCGCTAGGGTCCATTTGGTTCACATTTGTACACTCTCAGAAAAAAAAAGAAAATGGGTGGAATTCCACTTTAAGAGGCGTCCCCCCACTTCTAAAAGTCCCACTACAACACTGTATATACCTGGGCATTATGCGGCCCTTTGGCTGACTCTGACCGGCCCCTGAAAGGGTTTTAAACCTGTGGTTCGGGGACCACCAGTGGTCCTTGAGAGAGTTCCAGTTAAATATGGAAAGTTGGTTAACCAGATGTAACTCTTTGAGAGCATAAAAATGAAACCAAATGGACCCTTGCGGGTCCATTTGGTTTAATTTTTACTCTCTCAAGAGTAAAAATATTCATCAGTGAATTATCCCAAGTCTACACAACTAGAGAATGTAGAAGAAGATTATGGTCATTTTGTTCTGTATGTTTGACTGTTTGGTTTCCCCCTGAAATTGTGGACAAAAGCAAAATAAATCTTTAGTTTAGGGGTCTGTGGGGCACAAATACTGAATAAATAGAGTCCCTGGTGTCAAAATGGTTGGTCTTACCGCTTACTTTAATCTTGCAATTAAATGAATATTACGCAGACGTTAGTCCAGCCTTTAGTCTCGGCCCTCCACAATATTTTATGTATCTCATTTGGCCCTTGGGAAAATAATTGCCCACCCCTGGTATTATATGTATATGTGTATGGACGATACATGGATCTGCCCATCCCTAGTGCTAGTCATCTCATTCAGACAATGTTTTAAATGTAGGATTCTCCTTTTTTCCCAGTGTGCTAGAATAAGGTTTCATCCCGTATGAGAGAAGTTGCATCTGTGCTCTAGTCAGTATAGAATGGAGTCTGATAAGTTCAGAGTCATTAAATACAGATATCCAGAATATCAGACAATGATTGAAATATCTTTGTATCTGGAGGCAGAAGAGATCTGCATCTATTGGGTTTGCATTTTTACACAACTCTTAATGTTATAAACAGAATGAGCTACTTGTTCATAACAGGTATTATGGTATGTGAACCGCTTATCCGTAGTTGGGTCACGGGGGCAACAGCTTCTCTCTCTCTCTCTCTCTCTCTCTCTCTGTGTCACCACACACACACACACACACACACACACACACACACACACACACACACACACACACACACACACACACACACACACACACACACACACACACACACACACAAACTGGAGATAGTTAATATCCTAATACTGATAAATTATTGATGTCAGCTGTTATGACTCCAAACATGCAAACATGACCAACTTTAATCACCTCAGTCTATATATGTAGCTGAATGACTAGTATTAAAATGTTAACGTCTTTTTTATGTCCAATGTGTTTGCATTTAGTTCACACAATTAACATAACTATAACTAAATGCATTCAAAATTAAATAAAGTTACTATTCAGGATTCAGACACTGATCTCTCTCTCTCT
This sequence comes from Benthosema pterotum, assembly GCA_039105355.1. NCBI lineage: Eukaryota > Metazoa > Chordata > Actinopteri > Myctophiformes > Myctophidae > Benthosema > Benthosema pterotum. The sequence goes on along the minus strand of CM076976.1, from coordinate 52,813,572 downwards.
CTCTCTCTCTCTCTCTCTCTCTCTCTCTCTCTGCTCTCTCTCTCT
>CM076976.1:52775767-52813027 GCA_039105355.1 Benthosema pterotum | reverse complement strand
ATAACTTCTGTCATGTGACTAGGTCAGGTGCTTTTATAACTTCCTGGCCATGTGGACTAGGTCAGGTGATGTGGATTCACACATTGAAGTTATTCCTATAATATGCAAGAAATTGGAGACATTTTAATTCATCTTGTTCTAATAGTCTCTCTCTCCTTCTCTCTCTCTCTCTCTCTCTCTCTCTTCTCCTCTCTCTCTTCTCTCTCTCTCCTCTCTCTCTCTCTCTCTCTCTCTCTCCAGAGTCAGTGAGGTTGGTGAATGGGTCTAGTCAGTGTTCAGGCAGAGTGGAGGTGAAATCTGATCACTCCTGGGTCTCCATACATGAAGGTGACTTTGACCAGAAGGATGCAAGGTGGTCTGTAGGCAGCTAGCCTGCGGAGCTCCTCAGTCCCTCCAGGGGGGCGCTCTATGGAGAGGGCAACTTTTCAACATGGACCAAAGAGTTCCAGTGTGAAGGCACAGAGTCTGCTCTCCTGGACTGTAGAACCTCAAACTCCTCTAGAAACTCACAGCTCACCTTACAAGACTGTTGAACTCACCTGCTCAGGTAATGGTCAAACTGTACTTTTGGTTTAGATTTTTACATATCATATTCTATTAATAAAAGTTAATATTACCTTTTAAATGTTTCCTCTCTTTGCAGTGGTTCTGTCTGTGAGGTTTGGGAGGAACCAGTAACTGTGCTGGTACACTGGAGATGCAGCACAGGCAGAGTGGAGACCAGCGGATGGTGATGACTGGAGCCTGAAGTCATCAGCTGTCGTGTGTCTACAGCTGGACTGCGGCTCTGCGTTTCAACAGAAAGGAAGCTTTGTTTACGCGTGACGCTGTATGGAGGGTTACACCTTACTGTGCTGGTTCTGAGCCTTCACTGAGTGACTGTGTCACAGTGGAGACTTCTAACATCACACGGAAAGGCTTGGTCACAGGCAGAACCACTGTGACATGTTCAGGTAACTCAGCAATGATTAGAACAATGGCTCCAATCTTTCAGTCAAACAACTGGCATCTGATGTTATTTTGTCTCTCTCTCCTCTCCAGAGTCAGTGAGGTTGGTGAATGGGTCTAGTCAGTGTTCAGCAGAGTGGAGGTGAAGTCTGATCACTCCTGGGTCTCCATACATGAAGCTGACTTTGACCAGAAGGATGCAGAGGTGGTCTGTAGGCAGCTAGCCTGCGGAGCTCCTTCAGTCCTCCAGGGGGCGCTCTATGGAGAGGGCAACGTTTTCAACATGGACCGAAGAGTTCCAGTGTGAAGGCACCGAGTCTGCTCTCCTGGACTGTAGAACCTCAAACTCATCTAGAAACTCCAGCTCACCTTACAAACTGTGAACTCTCCTGCTCAGGTGAAGGTCAAACTGTAACTGTTGGTTGTATTATCATACATTCCATAATGGGAGTAATATTAATTGCTGCTGTTTACTCTCTCGTCTCTGTACAGAGTCTGATGCTGTCAGGTTGGTAGGAGGAACCAATAAATGTTCTGGCATACTGGAGATGCAACACCAGAGAGAGTGGAGACCAGTGGATAGTGGGTCTGCCTGGAACCAGAACTCCTCAGCTGTCGTGTGTCGACAGCTGGACTGTGGCTCTGCTGTTTCAACAGAAAGGAGTTCTGGTTCCACACACAAACCGTCCTGGAGGATGACAACCTCCTGTGACGGCTCAGAGTCTTCAATGAATCATTGTGGAGCAAAGATGTCCGCTACTTCCTTCTACGTACTGGAGGTGAACTGTTCAGGTAACAAACTACTGCGACTGCAGTAATATATAGTAATATAAAATAACTGTATCCACTGATAGTGTGTAGAACTGCTGTGTGACTGTGTGTTGCTCTCTCTCTCTCTATAGAGTCAGTGAGGTTGGTGAATGGGTCTGTCAGTGTTCAGGCAGTGTGGAGGTGAAGTCTAATCACTCCTGGGTCTCGGTGTATGAAGGTGACTTTGACCAGCAGGATGCAGAGGTGGTCTGTAGGGAGCTAGCCTGCGGAGCTCCTTCCATGCTCTGGGGGGTGCTCTATGGAGAGGTTAACAATCCAATGACGACCAAAGACTTCTGGTGTAAAGGCAACGAGTCTGTTCTCTTGGACTGTGTAACTTCAACATCCACGAGAAACATAAGCTCACCTGGCAAGACCGTGGGACTCACCTGCTCAGGTAAAAGACAATCTGCACTTTGGATTTGGATCATTATGTCATAAATAAACAAATGCTGATCTTTGCTGTTCACTCTCTTGTCTCTGTAGAGTCTGCTGATGTCAGGTTTGTGCAGGGAACCACTAAGTGTATTGGAATACTGAGATGCATCACCAGGGAGAGTGGAGACCAGTGGATGGTTGGTCTGACTGGAACCAGAACTCATCGTCTGTAGTGTGTCGACAGCTGCACTGCGGCTCTGCCGTTTTAACAGAAATTACTTCAGGCTCTACATATGGACCTGTTTGGTGGATTTCCTCTTTCTGTGTTGGATCCGAGTTCTCACTGAAGGAGTGTGGAACAAAGGTGTCTGGTAATTCCACTGCCAGACTGAAGATTGGTCTGTTCTGGTAAAACAACAACGACTTCAATAATGACACATTTACATTATCTCTTCTAGAGTATCTGCCTGTACAATATATTTTAATTAAACAGGACATACAGTCAAATCTACTGAATTGCCAATTTCAGCCAATCACCTCTGATCTTGTTCCAGATATGCTGTTTAAACCAATCATCACCTTGGTGCGGCCCATTTCTGAAAGCCAGCAGCAGGGGCTGCAGGCGATGGAGGGTTCCTGCTCTGTCCAGCCAGCTGCCAATCACTCTGCATCCAACACAACGCACAACATCACATCACTGGAAACCAACACAACACACAACACCACTGTATTCAACACAAAACACAACAACCACTGAATTCAACCACAACAGACAACACCACTGAATTCAACACAACAGACAACATCAGCGGTTACAACACAGCAGACGATATCTCTAAATGCAACAGAACAGACAACATCTCTAAATGCAACAGAACAGACAACATCTCTAAATGCAACACAACAGACAATATCTCTAAATGCAACACAACAGACAACATCTCTAAATGCAACACAACAGACAACATCCCTGGACACAAGCCAACACACAACAACTCTGGGTACATTTGTACGTTCCATTTCTGAAAGCCAGCCGCAGCGGCTGCAGGTGATGGAGGTTTCAGCTCAGCATCAGATGCTCCATCCGGCACAGTACCCCAGAGGCTTCTTCACCTCACCTTCACTGGATCCGACACAACGCCACTCCTACAGCCAGCCTGTCAATCACTCTGTGTCCAACGCAGCACACAACACCGCTGAGTCCAACACAACATCACTGGATCAAACGCAGCACACAGCATCACTGGTTCCAACACAACGCACAACACCACTAGATACAACAACGCAACACACAACACCACTAGATACAACAACGCAACAAACAACTTCCACTAGATAAAACAACGCAAACAAACAACAGCACTAGATGCAACAACGCAACAAACAACACCACTAGATACAACAACGCAACAAACAACAACACTAGATACAACAACGCAACAAACAACACCACTAGATAAAACAACGCAACAAACAACACCACTAGATACAACAACGCAACACACAACAACACTAGATACAAACGAACACAACATCTCTGGACACAACACAGAACACAACACATCTCTGGATACAACGCAGAACACAACATCTCGGATACAACACAGAACACAACATCTCTGTATACAACACAGAACACAACATCTCTAGATACAACACTGAACACAACATCTCTGGACACAGCTCCAAACCTCACTGGATGCAACAAAACTCAGAACCACACCCAGACAGCTGCCAATCACTCTGCCACCTTCCTGTTTCCTGCAGCAAACCACACCCACCAGGGAAGTTACAGCTGTGTTTATCACATCCATGTGTTCCATCACAACTTCTCCTCCAAGAGCGACGTCCTCCTTCTCACTGTCAGAGGTAACATGAATTCTGGTCTTTTCAGGTCGCATGTTGAAACTCAATCAGGCAGAATCAGAGCTGTTCTTTCATGAAGGTTGATGTTCTAACACATTTAACATTTCCCTCACAGCATCTCATCTGACCTCTAACATTATCAAATGTACAGTTCTGCCCTTAATCCTGATAATCGCCGTCCTCTATCGTCTCCGGAAGGTAACCGTACTTTACTTAAATCAACTTAAGACTAATGTACATCTAGCAGTCAGGTGTTTTTTTTATTTTTCAACAGATCCAGTCTGAGCTAATGAATTAAATCAGGACACTGCTGTGTTTCTCCAGGTCATCAGAAGGCACTGCACAGGACAGCAGGACATGGCTGTTTGTTTATTATAATGTAAGACGGGACACGTCGAGATCGTTTATTATAACGAGTTTGCTCGTTCCGATGCTGAAGCCGGACTGAGTGAAGAGACAGAATACCAGCAGTATGATGATGTGGGTGAACAGGGAGGTGTTGAAGCTGCAGAATACCACCAGTATGATGATGTGGGTGAACAGGGAGGTGTTGAAGCTGCAGAATACCACCAGTATGATGATGTGGGTGAACAGGGAGGTGTTGAAGCTGCAGCCTGCACTGTAGAGATAGAATACCACCAGTATGATGATGTGGGTGAACCAGGTGTATCAGGTGTACCAGGTGTACCAGGTGTATCAGGTGTACCAGGTGACTCTGAAGGAGCAGAAAGAGACAGGACAGCTCCTACATGGACTCCTGTGGAGTGGATCATTAAAAACTTCTAGAACACACAGTAGGTTAGGTTACAGTTACTAGTTGGTTTTCAGATACTAGTTGGTTTACAGATACTAGTTGGTTACAGATACTAGTTGGTTACAGATACCAGTTGGTTACAGATACTAGTTGGTTACAGATACTAGTTGGTTACAGATACCAGTTGGTTACAGATACCAGTTGGTTACAGATACCAGTTGGTTACAGATACTAGTTGGTTACAGATACCAGTTGGTTACAGATACCAGTTGGTTACAGATACTAGTTGGTTACAGATACCAGTTGGTTACAGATACTAGTTGGTTACAGATACTAGTTGGTTACAGATACTAGTTGGTTACAGATACCAGTTGGTTACAGATACCAGTTGGTTACAGATACTAGTTGGTTACAGATACTAGTTGGTTACAGATACTAACAGAGGCGACAGCAGTGTTTGTTGTTTGTTTTTAAATATCATGGTAGGTTTTCAGGAATAGAAAGCCACCGTTTCTATAAGCTTGGATTTCCCCACCGATTATGTCATGGGAGAGGGTTTCTGAACTGCCCACAACCATCCTAGGAGACAGACTGGTTTCTGAACTGCCCTCAACCCTCCTAGGAGACAGACTGGTTTCTGAACTGCCCACAGCCCTCCTAGGAGACAGACTGGTTTCTGAACTGCCCACAACCCTCCTAGGAGACAGACTGGTTTCTGAACTGCCCTCAACCCTCCTAGGAGACAGACTGGTTTCTGAACTGCCCACAGCCCTCCTAGGAGACACAGACTGGTTTCTGAACTGCCCTCAACCCTCCTAGGAGACAGAACTGGTTTCTGAACTGCCCACAACCCTCCTAGGAGACACAGACTGGTTTCTGAACTGCCCACAGCCCTCCTAGGAGACAGACTGGTTTCTGAACTGCCCACAGCCCTCCTAGGAGACAGACTGGTTTCTGAACTGCCCTCAACCCTCCTAGGAGACACAGACTGGTTTCTGAACTGCCCACAGCCCTCCTAGGAGACAGACTGGTTTCTGAACTGCCCTCAACCCTCCTAGGAGACACAGACTGGTTTCTGAACTGCCCTCAACCCTCCTAGGAGACAGTCTGGTTTCTGAACTGCCCACAGCCCTCCTAGGAGACAGACTGGTTTCAGAATTGCCCTCAACCCTCCTAGGAGACACAGACTGGTTTCTGAACTGCCCACAGCCCTCCTAGGGGACAGACTGGTTTCTGAACTGCCCACAACCCTCCTAGGAGTTGAAAAATGTAGATTTTCATTAATGAGGATCTAGCTCACTGGTGTCAAACATACGGCCAACATACGCAATGATTTAATCCGGCCCCAGGCTTGTAGAGCAAAAATGTCTGACTCTATCAAAAAAAAAGTAAGTCTCTAGCACGTTCCTATCAAAAGTTATGGTCGTTTAAAGAAATGCTTCTGAGTTCTCTTCTCTGAGCACTAGTCCGGTAGCTTCACAGCTGAGAGTACTTAATTGATTGGAATGTTGACTCGCAGAGAGTGGAGGGGGGAGGGAATGGGGGGGGGGTGTACTGGTGCTGCAAAGTGAGAACTATACTTCAGCAGTAACCTGACTCCGCCAGATGGGGCAGCAGAGAGAGGAGTATTCCCTCCTCCTCTCTCTGCTGCCCCATCTGGCGGAGTCAGGTTACTTCACCAGTATAAGGGTCTATAACTGAGGGATCATTCAGATCACAGCTTGGCTATTTAAATATAAATACGGGTAATAATAATAATCCAATTCAGAGTTTAAAAAATATACAGTATTTTAGAAGCATTAGTTATTGTTATTCATTATTTTTTAATGTTCAATGATCCATCACTTCAATAAAAAGCACGTCTGCATAATTCCATGGGTGTGTAGCCATTTCCAAATTTCAGCTAAGACACTATTTGAAATTTAATTTTTTGTATTTTTGAATGGTTAATTGGCGCACTGTAAATAAAAATAGCATCTCTCATAGCAAATGTCTTAATCTAGGCTACAAGTATAAAACCAATAATGAAAGTCATTAATAACTATTAATAGCTACTCTTAATAATAAACTTGATTGTGTGATATACTGTAGCGGAGAAATTACGGCTGTGTACGTAAACATGCGTGTGCATGCTTGCAGTCTGTGACTGGTCTGTGACTGGCACCGCGGCGTGACTGGCACCGCGGTGCTCCGGCCCCCATGAAGTCACATTAAGTCCAATGCGGCCCCCACCCCAAAATGAGTTTGACACCCCTGGTCTAGCTGTATTATATGAAGATGTGTTGAAAAGTGATGACATCATCCTTCAAAGAGGTCGTGACATTTAAAAAGAAAACCAAAATCTACTGAATGTTCAGTTGTTTGTTTTCTGGGTGTAAATAAATGGAAATGTCCTCAGACTAGAAGATATGATCTTTGTAACTGTATAGGGCCTATGTATAAGACGTGTTATTTATTTGTTTAGTGCAGTGGTCCCCAAACTGGGGCCTGCGGGCCGCACACAGCCCACCTCTACACCTGACCCTAGTCAAAAAAAAAAAAAAAAAAAAAAAAAAAAAATCCTAGGATTTTCTTATAGGATTCCTATAAGATCCTATAGCAGGGGTTTTCAACAGGTGGTCCGGGGACCACCAGTGGTCCCAGAGAGGGTTCCAGGTGGTCCCCAGTTAAGTTGGTTAACCAGATGTAACTCTTGAGAGTGTAAACATGAAACCAAATGGACCCTTGCGGGTCCATTTGGTTTCATTTCACACACTCAAGAGTTAAATATTCCATCATTTGAATTAGCACTATTTAATTAAGAAGTCTACATTGTTTTGTTTGCAATATCCAGCCTGGAAACGTCAACAAAACCAAAATAATTCTTTAGTTTTAGGTCTTTGGGGCTCAAATGTCGTCAAATGGTGGTCCGTGGCTCAAATGCTGAATAAATGGTGGTCCCTGGAGTCAAAAAGGTTGAAAACCACTGTTCTATAGGATTCTTATATATGAACCCTAGGATCTTTTGACTAGGGAAGGGGACCCTGAACAATAGAGACTAGGGCTGTTGAATGATTACAATTCTTAGTTAGATTAATCACAGCTTCAAAATTAATTAAATCATGATTAATCACCAACTGTGTGCACATTATGCCTGTTTTCCTGTACAGCAGTGGTTTTCAACCTTTTTCATCCCAGGGCCCACCATTTATTCAGCATTTGAGCCACGGACATTTTAGCCACACAGACCCCCCCCCCCCCCCCCCCCCCCCCCCCCCAAACTAAAGATTTCCTTTGCTTCTGTCCATGACCATTAATCTTCTAGTTGTATAGATTAGGACTGATTCACATGATGAATATTTTAACTCTTGAGAGTGTAAAAATGAAACCAAATGGACCTGCCAGGGTCCATTTGGTTTCATTTTTAAACTCTCAAGAGTTACATCTGGTTAAACAACTTAGCTGGGGACCACCTGGAACCCTCTCAAGGACCACTGGTGGTCCCCGGACCACAGAATCTGAGAAGCATGTCGTTAGTGGGTCCATTTGGTTAGCTATGTATTTGGTTGTTTATGTAGCAGGTTCGCTACAGCCTCTGTGGTGATGGCCTCCAAAGTCTAGTATCTGCCCCCGGACCAAGGGGGATGTCCCTTTGGTCTAGTGGTCAAGATGTTGGACTTTCACATGCAGGAGACGCGGGTTCGAATCCCAGGCGTTCCATTTACATGCCGTCTGTGAAAAGACTCCAGGAGGAGGAGTCTCTGTCAGTCTGTCTGTGATGTCACCTCCATCAGACCAGGGGTTTTCAACCTTTTTGACACCAGGGACCACCATTTATTCAGCATTTGAGCCACGCACCACCATTTGATGACATTTTAGCCCCACAGACCTACAACTAAAGAATTCTTTTGGTTTTGTTCACAATTCAAGGCTGGATTTTGCAAACAAAACAGACTTCTGAATATTTTAACTAGATCTTGAGAGTGTGAGAATGAAACCAAATGGACCCGCAAGGGAAAGTAAGCCACCATGTTCTACTGAGGTTGTGTTACTGCCTAGGACTGCTCGGCCACTGGTCCAAGGTGATGTTTATGTTATATATTTATGTTATATTATCTATATGTGTACCTGTGATGGGACTATGCTTAACAAATATAACCTATATTCGATATCTTATAATATATGTACTGTATATATTTAAATATGGTTCTGATTATAAGTATACATATCCTTCACATTATCCTATATATCCTTATTGATTATTCGTTGATGTAGTTATTTGATTATATGAATATACTTTATTGGATTTATTCTCATTTGCTAGATATTGTTAATAATGCATGTGATGCTGATTAGGGATGCGACGATTATGTTCATTATTTCGTCATTATTCATATCAATTATCTGTCTTTCATTTTGTACAGTTGTACGCGTCCAATAAATTGTTAAGCTGTACCCTCTGCCTCTCCATTGGTCAGCCTGGCCGGTGGCCTTGTCTGTCCACACACCCTGTCAGCCACCTTACCTGAGCCAAAACCTACCCAGAGATATAGACTCTTTTTCACTGTCTCCGCCAGGTGTTATGGCCAGGCGCGTAGCGTGGCTCTAACTTCAGCCTGGGCCAGTAGAAAATCCCCAGCCTCTCCAGGCAAGTAAAAACTGTTTTACTGGAAATAGATGGGCACATGGGCCATTAACACCTATTGTTTTTTTTTGGGGGGGGGGGGGGGGGGCAACTTTGACACCTCCAGTCACCAAGACCAGTTAAACAGGTTTTGACCCATTTGATAACAAAAGCCTGGATGAATAGCGGGGCGTCAAGCCGTCTAACACCTCCGATCCCCCAACACTAGGCTACTCATGGTGCCTGTCTGTCTGTTCCCCCAACACTAGGCTACTCATGGTGCCTGTCTGTCTGTTCCCCCAACACTAGGCTACTCATGGTGCCTGTCTGTCTGTTCCCCCAACACTAGGCTATACCTATTGTGCCTGTCTGTCTGTTCCCCTGAATTCTTGGCCCAAGTGTACTGTACCTCAGCCTGGGCCAGCAAAATAATTCTGGGCCATGGCCCAAATGGCCCAAATGACACTACGCCTCTGGGTTATGCCTTACATCATAGAGGTGCCCATACTTTTTTTTTTTTTTTTTTTTTTTTTTTTACTTGAGAGCTACTTTCAAAATGACAACAAGATCTACACATCAAAAAAGTGATTATTCCATAGAAAGTTTGAGCTTTGAAATAGTGGTGATGGTGTTACTTACTGTTATATAGCAGGGGTTTTCAACCTTTTTCATCTCAGGGACCACCATTTTTTCAGGATTTGAGCCACAGACCACCATTTGAGGACATTTCAGCCCCACAGACCCCCAAATCTAAAGATTTATTTTTGCTTTTGTCCACAATTCCAGGCTGGATTTGGGGAAACCAAACAAGCAAAACATACATTCCAAAATGGCTAATTCAGATGATGCATTTTTTTTTTTTTACTCTTGAGAGTGTAAAAATGAAACCAAATGGACCCGCCAGGGTCCATTTGGTTTCATTTTTACGTTCTCAAGAGTTACATCTGGTTAACCAACTTAGCTGCGGACCACCTGGAACCCTCTCAAGGACCACTGGTGGTCCCCGGACCACTGGTTAATGTATAGTGTTTACTTGGAGGGGATAATTGGAAGGTTTTCTTACTACTGACATTTAAAAACAGTATTTGGGGTTTGTGATGTGCTGAGTTTAGTCTCTTGCACCCCAAACTGAGAACTTTGACTTTTTTTGTCCACAATTGGGGAAGAGAAACTGGCAAAACGTTGGTCAAAATAACAATTATTCTCAATTTTCTAATTGTGTGGACTCTTGAAAATTATGTAATTTATGCAATACATATAATTTAATGTAACTCTTGAGAGTGTAAAATGACCCATAAGGGTCCATTTGCTTTCATTTTAACACTCTCAAGAGTAGATAGAGAATAGAATAGATAGAATAGACGTCTTATGTTCTATATTTTAGGGCAGGGGTTTTCAACCTTTTTGACTCCAGGGACCACCATTTATTCAGCAATTGTGCCACGGACCACCATTTGATTACATTTGCACACCAAAGACCTAAAATTAAAGATTTCTTTTGGTTTTGTCCACAATTCCAGGCTGGATTTGGCAAACAAAACGGTGTAAACGTCCTAATTAAGTGCTGCTAATTTAGATGACGAATATTTTAACTCTTGAGAGTTAAAATATGTTTAATATATGTTTTGTTTTAATATATGTTTTTTTTTACGTTCTCAAACAAAACAGTTCATATTTAAGATACAATTAACAACAATACAATTTTTGATCGTTTTGTGGATAAATATACTTTTACTGTGTGACCTCCACAAAATGACCGGAAATACGGAACTAAATCTAAACTACCCTTTAAAACAGAGTTTTCAACCTTTTTCATCCCAGAGCCCACCATTTATTCAGCATTTTTACACTCTCAAGAGTTAAAATATTCATCATCTGAATTGGCCCAAGTCTACACAACTAGAAGACGGACAAAAGCAAGAGAAATCTTTAGTTTTGGGATCTGTGGGGCTAAAATGTCCTCAAGTGGTGGTCCGTGGGTCAAATGCTGAATAAAAGGTGGTCCCTGGTGTCAAAAAGGTTGAAAACCCCTGATTTAGCGGGATAAGGTCGGTCAGGAGGCGTAAACATTTCAGTGAGACAACACAACAGGCAGGCGAGAGCGGATAATGCAGAAGCCAATCACCTGCCGGGAGACGAACACTTCATTTGCATAGAGTGGCTATAAATACTGGCGCAACGCCGTTCAGAGCTCACAGTTCTATTCGTCAGTTCACTGAGAAAGAATCATGCCTGAAGTAGCGAAACCAGCGCCCAAGAAGGGCTCCAAGAAAGCCGTCAGCAAGTCTGCCGCCAAGGGCGGCAAGAAGCGCAGAAAGTCCAGGAAGGAGAGCTACGCCATCTACGTGTACAAGGTGCTGAAGCAGGTCCACCCTGACACCGGGATCTCTTCCAAGGCCATGGGCATCATGAACTCCTTCGTCAACGACATCTTCGAGCGCATCGCCGGCGAGGCCTCTCGTCTGGCTCACTACAACAAGCGCTCCACCATCTCATCGAGGGAGATCCAGACCGCCGTCCGCCTGCTGCTCCCCGGGGAGCTGGCCAAGCACGCCGTGTCTGAAGGTACCAAGGCTGTGACCAAGTACACCAGCTCCAAGTAAACTGATCTGTCTGCTCTTTACAACACAACGGTCCTTTTAAGGACCACCCATCTTATCAAAGAAAGGGTTGTCCATATATTAAACGAGCGGTCGTTACATAATGTGTAGGTAGTTGATCAATGTCAGCCGTTTGGCTTTATATAAATTGAGCTCGAGGATCTTTACAAGATTTCATCATCAATGTATGTCTATGATGTATCGTTTCCCGCTCTTCCACGGTACAAAAGGACAATGAAGCTACAACAGTACTAGTCTAGTGCAATGAAATGCTAAATGGCTGAGTTATAATACCCTAAACAACCATGTATAAGTGGGTATTTTACATGTGCAAGGGAGAGATTGTAGCAGTTCAATACATACTAGTACAATACTATTCCACAGTGTAAAAGGACAATGGAGCAACAGAAGTGCTAATTAGGTGAACTATAAAACCCTGAATTCATAGTGACTATACATTTGAACGGCTAAAATTTACAATAGAACCTAAGTGGGGTATTTTACATGTGTTTTACAAGGTCGATATGACAGCAGTTGGGTACATATCACCAGGTATTTGTTGTGCAAAAGGGATCTAAGCATTCGGACACAAAGAACTACAAAGGCGCATTGTTAAAGACTCTTGTAGACGTGCAGATTACGTTTATGTTAATCACGGCATTGTGATTGGGCGACAACTTTCCACCTATTTACATACTGCCATTGGAAATCATTGCCACTCATACCAAACATACATACCAAAGATATTCAAATCTTGTAGACTTGGTGCTCGACGTTCTAGTAGTTTAAAATATTATAAAATTATAACTATAAAGTATAATTACTATGCGTATTTAGACCACAGCAGTGTTCAGGACGTTGGAAAAGACTCTCATAGAAATAGTGGGTGGCTCTTAAAAGAGCCTTTGTGGGGTTTGTGTAGTCGATGTGATGCAGATTTATTTCTTGGTGGCTTTCTCGGTCTTCTTGGGCAGCAGAACAGCCTGGATGTTGGGCAGCACGCCGCCCTGAGCGATGGTCACTCCTCCCAGCAGTTTGTTGAGCTCCTCGTCGTTGCGGACGGCCAGCTGGAGGTGACGGGGGATGATACGGGTCTTCTTGTTGTCACGGGCAGCGTTTCCAGCCAACTCCAGGATCTCAGCGGTCAGATACTCCAGGACAGCCGCTAGATAGACCGGAGCGCCGGCACCCACTCTCTGGGCGTAGTTGCCTTTACGCAGCAGCCTGTGGACACGACCCACGGGGAACTGCAGCCCGGCACGGGATGAGCGAGTCTTGGCCTTCGCCCTGGCCTTTCCACCGGTCTTCCCACGTCCACTCATGATGTCGGTTTAATTCTAAAGTCAAGTAAAACAACTCGAAGAAAATAAGTGTGTTCGAAGATAGCCGTGCGACACGTTTTATATGTTCGATTTAGTAATGTCTGTGGTCGGCTATGCGCCCCACCAATCATAGAAACGGATGAGAGCGCGGGCTGATTGTGTAAGAGCTGCGCACCAATTACTACTTTCCAGCAGGGGCGAAATCCAACAGCGCCCTCCCATAGAGTAATAAAATAACAGAGACCTGACTGGAGCGACAGCCCCGCCCCCTTGCCGTTCATTTCAATGCAAGTTGCTCATTGGCGCATGAAGCACCCGGAAGACCGCCGGAAGTGCGCCTATTTCCGCATTGGGGCACCAAAATTTGGTGCCCCAATGCGGAAGTATTTCTCCATGAACGCGCCCGACGCAAGGGATTATGGGAACCATGAACGAGCGCCGTCGCGCACGAGCAAAGGAAAAAAAACATCAAAAAGCATCAAAAAACAAGCTTTTGGGTTTGCATTGAGCTTATTATCTGTCATATAATACATACGTTATGTTTTGAGAGGTAGTATATGACGTGAGGACCGCTGGTTCATGCAGAAAACAACTTAAAAACAAACTGCCCTGTCCGCGTGCACAAAGCAAACGAGCGTGCTTGCTCTCCGGCGGTCGTGCATGGATTCCACCCGCCTGCAGTACCAGACTTGACCACCAGGGGCCCGCCTGCTTCAAGCCTGGAGCCGCTGACTGAGGGTGTGCGCCCTCCTGCTTAGTGTTCGGTCTAATCTCTGTCTCCTCCCAGAGAAGGAGGTTTCTAACCATACCTAGTGGTAGCTGCGTGGCTGTGTGCCCCACCAATGAGCGTTTTGTGCTACTCAGACCCTTCTGGCTCTGGTGCTAATCTCCAATAATAGACAGTAGAGTCAATTGCTTCTCCAAATATTATAGTTTGCGCCTTTTGAAAACATCATGAATAGAAATGACTCAAATGTGACAAAAAAGAACAAAATACTAAGACTGACTGAATCTAAATTATTATACTCTGACATGTGTTAATTGAATTTCTTTTGCTAACATGGGACTAAAGGTTTTGATTTTACACAGATTAAAACTGACTAAAACCCGAGTTCCCGTCGACTAAAACTATCAAGGATACAGATGACAACATGTTTTTGTCCAAATTACTTAAAGGGGAATAACACCCATTTTCTTTCAGAGATGATACAAATGTGGACCAAATGGACTCGCTAGGGTCCATTTGGTTCACATTTGTATCATCTCTGAAAGAAAAATGGGTGGTATTTCCCATTTGTACCATCTCAGGAAAAAATAGTCTGAAAGAAAAAACATTAACATGATGAAATACTGTAATTTTGATGATGTCATCAGATGTATTTCACCAAGCTAATGATTTTTTCAGACCTCCATTTTTAGGAAATGCAGAATTGGGGGAACTTTTTTTTTTTTCATGTCCACACATCTCTAAGGTATATTAATGACATTAAAATGTTGAAAATGGGTGGAGTTTGTCGTGGAAAATGTTGGTAAACATTCTAAAACATCCCTAGAAGTGTTGTTATTTCAGTTGCCTAATGCTCCGTTCCTGTCAGGGATGGGGGTTTCAATTGTGAATGACCATCTGTTGACATGTCCTGAGTGCTAAACATGGGAGGACTCTTACGCTATAAAAGCTTTGTGAAGACATTGTAATTTGAACCATTTACTGGAGGGTTTCCGTTACGTGATGTTGTCATGTAAGTAGCTGGTTCCTACTCGAGTAAAGATCAATGATACATTTCAATCTGAGTTGTGGTCTTGCTTCATATTTTGTATATCTTGTTTTTCTGAGCACACGCAGGTCTGCAGTTTTCTTGGACATAATTGGAGGTGTTCCACCGAGATGATGAGTTTTGGTGTACTTATCTTGACGGGTGTCGGCCTGTGAGTATTAAGGGGATTTGTGGGTGCTCAGAAAGATTAGATGTTGCTTGATCAGGATTGTAATGTATCAGTGATTGTTGTTGTTTGACCGGTTATTCATAGGCGTCCACTGAGAAGAGTACTTTGTATTGCTTCTGGTATGACAGAGAGGTATTTTTACCTGCTGCTAGTCAAATGAATGTAGGTTGGAGAACCATGTATGTGGTTCTGCCAGACCTGTAGTGGACGGCCTAGAAGTGAGGCCTGTAGGGAGACAAGGTGTCTCGCCTGTAAATCGTATATGCATTTACGCACAGAAGCAGGGACTAAATGTCGCCGTGTTGTCTAGTGAAAGGCAAGCAAATGAGTGCTTGGCCTAGGGTCCTTTTGCTAAGAGAAAGCAAAAAAAACACAATTGTGGGTGAGAAAATGATCATTGCATTGAGTAGTCGTATAAATGAAAGACTGAGTCTTGTGTATTTGTGTGGTCTGCCTGGGTGAGAGTGAAAGAGTGTTGAGGGCAGAAGGTGTGTTTGAAAAGAGAGTGTGACAGAGTGTGAGTATGAGTAGCCTTGGCAAATTATTTTATTATTATTTTTTGTTGCAACTAGTTAAAAATTGGCATTAAAAATACTAGCTCTAAAGATTGTAAAATGAAGGAAATCGAAAGCGAAACTAAAAGATAAAAATTAGACCCTTGAAGAACTTTGATGTGGTCAAAAATGGTTAAATTAGATTCTGTGTTAATGTGACTGTACAGTCTGTGTCTTTAGTGTTTCCTGTCTGTGGATGTTTGTTCTGTACTAAGTTTATTTGTTAACTGTGTAGTGAGTCTCCGTTTGAAAGGAAGTGAAAAGGAAATCCTAGCAAATCCTAAAAAAGAAAAAAAAAAAGAAAATGAAGATACCGATTATAACAAGAATATATAGATTCTTCTAATTTAGGAACAAGTGTGAATTTTGGATCAACACATGTAATGAGGTGTGATCGTATATAGTAACAAAGAGAGATAATAGTATAATAAGTGACAATTTGTGAAAGTGTTTAAGATGAAAAGTAGAATAAAATAGTAAAGATATATATATATATGCACACCTATGTCAAGAATGATTTGACATGTAGTCGTGTGAAGTGTGCACACATCTGTAACCAAGTATGAAGAGAAAAAGAAAAAGGTGTAAGATCTGAAAAGTGAGATGGTCTTGTGTAGTTAACAGACCCACATGCTTATTTATTTAATTATAATATGGGTTGTGACATGTGTTAACAACTGTAGAAAATAATTACTAAGTGTTCGCCCATACCTGGTGTATATATATTGATGTCATATATGTCAAACTTAGGGCTCCGAGGCCCGAAACAGGCCGCAAATGATTTATCTTCGGCCTGGGATGATATTTTATTACAATTAGAATTGGCCCTTTAGTAAATTATACACACCATTCAGATTTTCTTTCTCATTTCACGATGATGCAGTGCTTAGTGAGGACCATAGGACAGGAAACTGAGCTTTAATGAAAATCAGTTGTGAGAACATGAAGATTCATCTTTGCATTTATCTTGTGATTAAGTGATTCATGATTTTTGATGTTGTATAAATTGTTGTGTTGTGGCCTGCTGTGTATTTGAGATTGACATTCCTGGGTTTAGAATAAAAAGGGTTGAGTAGTAGTTAAGCAACATACCAGATTATGACTGATGGAGACAGTGAAGTAAACTATAAATTGATTATAAATCTCCCCAACATGTGTGGGTAGTATTGTTGAAAATCGCTCTGGTCGGAAGGGCGTCTGTCCGTGAAATGGGACAGTTGGTGAAGTTTGAAATTTGAGAAAACATTGAGTGATCGATTACAACCAAGTTCAATAGAAGAATCAACTCTGTTGTCAACTGATTAGTTACCGGTAAATAGGATCATCGGATAGGATTTATCGTCTGTGATTTCTCGTTTCGTCATAGTTTTCCATTGTTGGTGTAAGTACACTAAAGAAGCAGTGGTCCACCTCTCTTCCCTTATTATTGATGGTACTTGCACATGAACAGCAACAAATATGATGGATAATAATATGATGGATTGACTATAACAAGTGGTTAAGTTGCAGCTTTGCCTGCTAAAAGTTAAATAGTGACTGTTTTGTCTGTTTTGTTTGTTTCTCAAGCAATATCTGATTTGGTTGGTTAAAAGGGAGAGCAGTTGACCAGGTGTTACCTCCTGTAGATAACAGTTGTTTTTTAGTGCTCTCATGGGCTGTGACCACCAGCTGTTATTGTCTTTTTGGAGATAGTAGGTTGGGGGTGGAGATGTCACCCTAAGGGAAATATTGTAGTACTGAAAGAGACTGGATCCTAAAAGTGCATAATAGATGCATAGAATAGATGCATAAAGTTGAACAAAATGGAGACATTTCCCATAAGCTGTATAATAAGTGATAACAGTAATATGTCATATAGGAGATTTTTGTATACACTGTATGTCTTATTGTAAATCACTCGCTGGATTGAGTGTCTGTTCAACTGAACAGTGTGTGAAATTAGTGTGAATCAATCAGGATGAGTACAGAAGGAAATGATAATTGTATGTATGCACACACGTGCACACAATTGTGCTAGAGTATAGAGAATTTAAAAGGAAAGAAATATCTAGCAGTGGTTTATGGACAGTTTGGTCAGCTCTGCTGATACTTTTAAATAGTTTGTGTTGTTGGGAGCTTTTAAAAAAAATGGAAAAAAGGAGTGAAAATAGATGTCTTACAACAAGAGATTTTGGGTATAGTTAGTTGAGCTAATATTGTTTGAAAGGAAAATTGCAAGTTGTAGTGACCACAGTACTAGTTCATCACCCTTTTAATATTATAGTGTGGAATTAAGCAGCTTATGAAAATAGTAGCAATGATAATAGTTAATAAATTGGTTATTACCTCCATTCTGATCACTAAGAAAGGTAGCAACACCTAGAGAGTGTTACCCCTAGCATAGGCTGTTTGTAAATGTAAATGTTATTGTTTTCATTATAGTTTTCACAAAAGACCAAAAGACAAAAATAGCAGGTTGATGATAGCTTTTCTTGAGAGAAAATAGGTCCCTAAAGAGGTAGATGTTGTACTATTGTGATGCCTGAAGCCAGAGTAACTTGTTGTGGTATGCCTTTTTATTTGATAGCTGTATATATTGTGTTTGGATACATTAGAGAAGCTTGCTCATGCACTGTGTATTACGTAGGCAATATAGGAGATTTCATTTATAGGATACTATTGACTAGGCCAAGTGACAAATGACTGAAAGATTTAGGTCTGCAAATAGGGAAATTATCAAAAATAGTAGCAGCCATATTTGCTGATTTTAAATTATATGGTGGGAGTTGCAATTGTGCAAACATATGCATTCATCAAGTAAGCCCATAATCTACCCATTACTTTGAGAGAGATACAAAGCATGCAAGGCTGTAAAATATTGGAGAAGCGTCTGGGATGGCATCAGGAAGCTGTGAGCAGTGGAGTTTTTTACTGGACTTTGAGACACTGAAACTGAGACACTAAGCTGGCACCATCAAAACCATGATGGTTCGAGGGGATTGGGGACCCCCACGGCTGGCAGAGAACTTTCGTGAAATGGGAGCTATTTCTGACTGATGCAACAAAGGAATATATGGAGGACAATTTTTGGACACTATGCAGGTTTTGTGGCGAGCAAGAAAACTGTATTCTTCTTTCTATGGTGATGGGGAGAGGTTGGTAAAGATTGACGGATGTATATGTACAGTATAGAATTCACGTGGGAAAAGTAATTATGGCTGCTATGAAAACTATTAAGTGGGACAAGTGTCCCTGGCAAATTACTGACACATGACAGAAGTTGACCTCATGTTGAGTTAACAGAGTGACAAGACAGCTGCAGTCCTATTTTCGAGTTGCAGGACATGCAGGATAAACAGAAACGCCCCCATTTACTGAAGCCCTGTGCCCCCAGGGGGCCAAGAATAATTGACAGATGGCTGGCTAACCAGCCCAGTGTGATTGGAATGTTAGCACCTTTGTTAAGGTGAAGATCCTAAATATATAGTAGTGGCTGGAGAAAAGTTAGATTAATAAGGAAAGGCATACTGTGATCTGATCGGGCCAGGTATTACAATGGAGCATTTACTGTTATAAATAGAAATTAGCATTCTAAGACTATAGTAGCATTGCGGTATGGAACCAAATATTATACTGGTGTGAACAGAATAGTAGTAATAGTATTGTGACTTGGCCCATTAAGAGGGTTTTCTATTAAATTGGAACAGAGGATTTGTATTTTGGCGAAAGGAAATCTGCAAATGTCTATCTGTATTCTAGAGTTGTTGTGCAGTGATTTATGATTCTGCGTTTAAACCATCTATGTTATCAATGCAGTGACTCCTTGTTGGGACCTTGTAGTGACAAAAAGTCAAACAGTTATACAGCAGAGATATTAAATATACTGAATATACTGTAACTGCCAAAAGTAACTTCTGACTTCTGTGCTTTTTGACTACAAGCTACTATTTTGCAGATGAAAGATGATCGGTAGCCAGCTGGTTGAAAGCATTACAGATTTGTTTGTTACTTTGTGGGTAATTTGAGATTGGGACCCAGTAAAATAGGAAGTATTGGTTATTGGTTATTATAGTGGCTACATTAGTGATTCAATGCTGAAAACTTTGTCTGTGATTCTGCAACGGATTGAATAACCAGTGAGTTTTAACTTGCTCTGTAAGATTTCTTAAGATTGAGCCTCAGAAGTGGCAATTACATTGCTTATGATTTGTGGCAACTAGTGTTAGGCCGATTATCGAATTCGATATTCATGATTTTATTAATAATCGGTATCGGTGCTCAAAATAAATAATCAAAAAAAGAGCAGCCGATTAGTTGTATTTATTATAAATGTTCAAAAATTGGACATCGACCTATCCGGTAGATTGTGGTGGTAAGGAGATGTATAGCTGTGTGTCTCTGACTCTCACCTCATGTAATTATAGATTTATCCAAATTATCCAAAATGTATTTTTCTCTTTTTCTTTTATGTCTGAAGCTCTGTGCCTGTACTTGAATAAAAAAAAGATGCATTCGATGGAAGGAAACTGAAACACTTTTGCTGCTTCCGCACTTTTATTCTATTAAAGTAAATAATAATCGTATCGGCTGATATCGGCTATCAGCCTTTTTGATGTTCCACTAACCGGTGATCAGAAACATCGGCCAAAAGTCTGATCGGTCGATCTCTAGTGGCAACTTTTGCTTGATGTTTAAAAGCATAAATACTATACTATGTATTGTCAGAAAATGAACTAAATGGGGGAAAGTAGGCAACTACAGATGAAGAATGAATATTTTTAGAGGATCATAATCTTGATTGTGAAGTCACTTTGGTTCGTGGTTGCTTGGATGTGCCCCAGTAGTAACTGGTCTATGACATATTCTGTGCACAATACAGATATGAACTTGATGCGAGTTGATTTCGATTGGGTTATCGGATGACTCTTTTTGACAAAAGTAGAGTTGTGTTGCATCCCAAGAGTTTGTATATACAGTATGACGTTTTTCCTGCCTGCAGGATTTAAGCGGGCTAAACAAAATGAGAAGTGTGTAAGTATCCGGTAAGTATACCTTAGTAGTTCAGGTTAAAAAGGGGACGCCCTTTTCCTGAACCTACATCATTGTTGCGTTGTGTATCATTTCGAGTCATGATTTCATTGATGTTGTCAAATGTACTATGTGATGAGTGTTTTTCAGGATTCTAAGTTCGCAGTGAAGGTAGAGTGTAATTTTCTCGATGATGGCATGTGTTGACTAATCTCTAACAAAAAAACAACAAAATCGGTCGTATGTGTGTTGTGTGATTTTGCGCCGGGATGATTTGCTGTGTTTGCCGAGAGGATGTTCTGGGATAAGGACGCCGCGATCTGTAAGTATGGAGTTTGCTTGGTTTGAGGTTTCTGGGTGCTGTGCATGCTGTTGTGTGCCGTATGTGCGTCTTTCAGTTTGTATATCTACAGATTTGAGAAGCCACTAGGATTCGACTCTATCCGGAATCAGACTGAGGGGAATGGATGGAGGGCATGGTTCATGAGGCTGAGTATTCTGTCAAAAATGTGCGTTACGATAACATATTACGAGTTCTATTTGCGGAGTTGAGCTGAGTTGAAAGTGAGGTGCTCTGCTGTGGCTTACACAGTCATGCTAATTCTCTACTATTAAAGGAAACTGATGTTTGTGGTGAAATAGAGATACAGATTCTGTCTGGTATGGCTATAGGGTGTAGCTGAATGTATGATTTCTATTTTAGATGGATAGGAGTGTCGAATTGACGCATATTGTATGTTGACCCATCCGATGAAGATCCCTGTCTGTTGGGGTGCTTCTGGGTTTTAGCTGGTTCGGCTTGGCTCAACTCTGTTTGGTTCTGGTCAATGGATTGTGATGTGTGTCCACTGTGGCAAAATATGGGATACTTGCACTGGGTTTCTTTCTTTTTCAGAGAGATGAACCGTGGGAGGTTAAAGAGGATAAGACAATGTGTGATGTCGAGGAAAGGATGCGTTGAGGGACCCTGTTCCTGCCGGGGCGCTGGTAGCGTCCCCTGTTCAAATGATGGCCGACGGTTCCAAGGCGACGTGACGGTGGGCACTGTGTGCTTGCCCTGGGCGAGATCTACACTGCGATGGTTATCACCTGAGCCGGCTTTGTTGCTGTGACGCGTGCAGCTACAGAGCTTGGACTGTGACAGATCTGCAGGCTCTCTACGTTGGGAGTTTGAGGGTCAGGATCTGCCAGTGACGCTGGTGAGAGGTTGTGAGCACAACTGTTCACTGGTCTGGACCCTGGATTCTGCGATCCTGTGCTATGATGTTAGGTCACCTGTGGGTGACCTGTGGTCTGTCACCATTGGCTGCAAATGGCCAAAAACGGCGAATGGCACCTTTCTCTGGATGTTTGTTCAAGCTGGAGCACAGTAGTGCTTGTGCTTGAGTTCATGGAACTTATGAGGCTTCAAGTGTGATCTGCTCCATGCAGGTTATGCTCTATGACGGCTGCAGTATGAAATGCAGTATGCAATGGGACGACTCTCTGGAACGGACACTTTTCGGGTGCTGAGTCGACTTTTCTGATGCTTGTATCGTAGGCCTAATATGGTGATCGCTCAAAAAGAGGGTCATGTAGGAATTTTCCCTGTTTGTCTAATTCGGTATTATACAGGTTTTTTTGTCTACATCTGCGGTACATTGATAGCTATTGATCGGGATTTTTAAAATGTTTAAAATGGGGGTATATGTCGTGGAAAATGTTGGTAAACATTCTAAAACATCCCTAGAAGTGTTGTTATTTCAGTTGCCTAATGCTCCGTTCCTGTCAGGGATGGGGGTTTCAATTGTGAATGACCATCTGTTGACATGTCCTGAGTGCTAAACATGGGAGGACTCTTACGCTATAAAAGCTTTGTGAAGACATTGTAATTTGAACCATTTACTGGAGGGTTTCCGTTACGTGATGTTGTCATGTAAGTAGCTGGTTCCTACTCGAGTAAAGATCAATGATACATTTCAATCTGAGTTGTGGTCTTGCTTCATATTTTGTATATCTTGTTTTTCTGAGCACACACAGGTCTGCAGTTTTCTTGGACAAGTTCCCCTTTAAGTGTGAGTAAAATGAATAGGCATACATCAGAACATAGATCCATGTGCTGTCACTAAAATTATTAAATCTAGCATTATCGGTTTAGAAACAGGGGTTGAGAGGATTGCAGGTGGTCCTCAGCTAAATGATGGGCCCTCACGGGTCATTTTGTTTCATTTTACACTCTCAAGAGTTTAATTATATTTAAACATTTGAAACACTTAATTTTCAAGAATCTACACAATATAGACAATGTAGAAGAATTGTTATTTGGACCATTTTTTGTCCGTTATCTCCTAAACAAAAACTTTAATGTTTTCTTTTGGGTCCGAGAGATTAAACATCAAAGGTGGTCCGTGGCTAAAATGCTGTTTGTGTAACCTTGATGCATTTCATGTAATCATTACTGGAATTGTATAATTGAATGATTTATCTTTGTATACTGTTTGATACCTGGCTTGTGCACTTGTGGGAATTCAATAAAATGCTGAATAACTAGTGGGCCCTGGTATGAAAAGGTCGAAAACCCCTGGTTTAGAGCAGGGGATTTTCAACAGGTGGTCCGGGGACCACCAGTGGTCCCTGAGAGGATTACAGGTGGTCCTCGGGTTAAATGATGGAAAGTTGCACCAGATGTAACTCTTTGAGAGTGTAAACATGAAACCAAATGGACCCTTGCGGGTCCATTTGGTTTCATGTTTACACCCTCAAGAGTTAAAAGATTAATGGTCATTTTGATCTGTATGTTGGACTGTTTGGTTTTTGCCGAAACCCAGCTTTGTAGAAAAAAGAAATATTTCGTTTTTGGAGTCTGTGGGGCTAAAATGTCATCAAATGGTGGTCCTCCGCGGGTCAAATTCTGAATGAATAGTGGGCCCTGGTATGAAAAAGGTTGAAAACCACTGGTTTAGAGTATTATTTATTACAGCTAATTGCTCACTCCACCAACGGCTCCAACCCGCTTTTTAAAATCCCCTCCAATCCGTGTCCCTGATTTACAACTCCTCCCCAAAACAAGGAGGTTCCTGCTCACTGACCAATCAGAGAATCGCGGCGCCTCGCGAGGTGCTAATAAAAGGCAGCAGTCCGCGCTCTGCAAAGTATTCCTTTCTCAACTTCTATAGAAGAGAGCAAGATAAAATGGCAAGAACCAAGCAGACAGCTCGTAAGTCCACCGGCGGCAAAGCGCCCAGGAAGCAGCTGGCCACCAAGGCAGCGCGTAAGAGCGCGCCGGCGACCGGCGGAGTGAAGAAGCCTCACCGCTACCGTCCCGGTACAGTGGCTCTGAGGGAGATCCGTCGCTACCAGAAATCCACCGAGCTGCTGATCCGCAAGCTGCCCTTCCAGCGCCTGGTGAGGGAGATCGCCCAGGACTTCAAGACCGACCTACGCTTCCAGAGCTCCGCCGTCATGGCTCTCCAGGAGTCCGCCGAGGCTTATCTGGTCGGTCTGTTTGAGGACACCAACCTGTGCGCCATCCACGCCAAGAGGGTGACTATCATGCCCAAAGACATCCAGCTGGCCCGCCGTATCCGCGGAGAACGTGCTTAAACTCACCCGTCACTGTAACGCCCCCAAAACGGCTCTTTTAAGAGCCACCAAATGTATTTTTAAGAGGACTATTCCCTTATATTATATTGTCTGCTGCTGTAGATTAGGGCACGCTGCCCATGAAAAGTAGTTTCTGTCCTTTACATGCTTTCACCAACCTCCTGCCAATTACACCATGTAGCTACAGATTGTCTAACTGCCTAACATGGGGTTGGTGACGGCATGTAATAGCCATTAGTATAGATGTATGGGCATAATAAACAGTCACCCATTCTCTTAGAAATGAAGGCCTAAAAATCCGTGGCGAGACAAAATTATCAAGTTGTATTTCCATGTTAATGATTTTTCTTAGTGTACATATGGTACAGAATGGGTGATAGTGATTATCACAGCGACATAGCTGTTAAGTTGTGCAATAAGATCCCTTGCACCAACAGGGATACCAACACTTGCAAGTCGAGGACAAAACACCCAGGATTCCAAATGGTTTGATCAAGTTAGTCAAACTGGGTAGGGATATTACTGTTGGAGAGAGGACACAATGCTATTTATTGATAACCATCTGAGTAAAACATCAATATAAATACAGTATGTAGGCCTAAGTGCAGATAGACTGTGACTATAGTGTAAATCTATATTGTATTGATACTTTCAGGATTCTGCTGTGTACAACTATCTTCAAATGACAGACAAACACAAAAGGGTATTTGACTACCCAATGCTGGAGAAAAGTATGAATGGAAGTATTATGTTAAGATTAAACTAATTGCAAATAAAATGAGACAACATGTCGAGGGCAGGGCAGTGTTTCCATACACCAGGCAAAAAAGTTAATTTCCTTCAAAAACAGCTTTTGATAGCAATTTAAACTGCTAGTCCCTTAATAGCAAGAAAAACTGAAAATGCATTATTAAAACTCAGTTTCAGATTCTGTGATCCTGGTGTAGTAAAATGAGAAAGTTAATCAGTTGATTTGAGAAAGTAAAACAATCAGTTGCATTCATTTCTAACAGTATTTAAATATCATCTGCGGGTTAGAGATATTACTATATGAAGATATTCACATTTGTGTTTAAATTCCATGTTTTCATTTTAAACATTAGGAGAGACAGCAGACAAAGCATAGATTAATATAACATTTGTACAGCCTTATTTAATTTAATTCTGTAGACCTGTACAGGGGTTGGCACTAAGGTCTCCGAGGCAAGTCAGGTTCTACTTGCCCTTAAGTCATGGTCACTTGCCCCCCAAAAATATATTGTAAATTTGAGAGTGTAAAATGAAACCAAATGGACCCTTGCGGGTCCATTTGGTTTCATTTTTTACACTCTCAAGAGTTAAAATTCATCATCTTAATTAGCCCATAGTGGTGACAGACCCAGTGGTCCCTGACTCCAGCAAAATGGTAGTTTGGAACCAAATGAACCTGGGAGAGAGATAGGAGAGATATCTAGAAAGCAGGGAAAGACACAGAGGCAGAGTGCAATGACTGCCTTCAAGACAAATTTATCTTGTGTTGTGTTATAGTGCACTAAGTTGCACACTTGCCCGATCGGGCAACCAGGTAGCAGTCTTCACTTGCCCTACCATTTTTACTTGCCCCGGGCAAGCGGGCAAGTGTTAGTGTCAAGCCCTGCCTGTATATTAAGTAATGCAGCAGATGTTCAGCAGTATGTACAGTTAGTGTAACTGTTGAGAGTGTAAAATTTAACCGTATGAAAGAGTCCCAGTCCACTGACTATGTTTAGTGTACTGTCTGAAAATGCAGCACTTAAGTTCAGACTCCATAGTCCATAGCAGGAGGGCAATTATTTTTCCCAACGGGCCAAATGAGATGCATCAAATATGGTGGAGGGACAAGACTAAAGGCTGAACTAAAGTCTGCTTAATATTAATCTAATTTGCAAGATAAAAGTAAGAGTAAGACCAAACTTTTTGAAACCAGGCCCCTTTATGATATTTTAGCCCCACAGACCCCAAAACTAAAGATTTCTTTTGTTTTTGTCCACAATACCAGGCAGGATTTGTGTAGATTTTAGGTAATTTAGATTATGAATATTTTAACTCTTGAGAGTGTAAACAAAATTAAACCAAATGGACTCTTGCGGGTCCATTTGGTTTCATTTTTACGCTCTCAAAGGGTTATATCTGGTTAACCAACTTTCCATATTTAACTGGAACTCTCTCAAGGACCACTGGTGGTCCCTGGACCACTGGTTGAAAACCACAGTACCCTTTCACAGGCCGGTCAGAGTCAGCCAAAGGGCCGCATTTGGCCCCCAGGGCCGCATTATGCCCAGGTATGGTCCATAGGCTCAACTTGGATAACTTAAAAGCACATGAGCCTAACAGTGTAATATACTATTACACTGTTGGGCTCTTATAAGGATAGTATATTTTTTCACTCACTCACTCACTCATTCACTCACTCACTCACTCACTCGCACACAGCTGTAATTTTATGATCTACCCATGGTTATGTCAACACCACAGTTTATGTTGATCCATTCAGTATTTAGATAATTGATATCCATTTAGCTGCCCCAATTTCTCCCTTTTTCTGGTGATAATATCAGCCATCAGAGAAAAAAGACGTTTTAAGTTACATTGGGTTTGTATAGGAAGGGGGGCAGTGCACAAAAACAAATATAAAAATAAAATGACCAAAGGTTGTTTTGAAAGTGAAATATCTCTTTAAGCTTAAGTAGGATTCATGATTATCTTGATGCTTTGCTGAGTTTCTACTTAATTTAAATTGCTCTGGATTAAGATTGGCAGCTAAATGCCCACGTTGTAAAGTAAAATAAAATGCTCTCTTGGTACTAAAATGATTCTAATAGTAGCCTACTAATAAATTTTCATGGTCCTTGTAACAATGTCCATGTCCCAAAGCAACGTCTGTCTGCTTACATCATCACAGGATTACCAGTGATAACATGGAAGGAATGAGTGCATACAAGTATTTATTTAATAAATAAACACAGACACCGGTACCACAGTTGACTTGAAGATGCAAACGTGGAAATGTCGGTTTTCTGCATTTTGATCATCATACGTTTGGAATGGAAGTGTTCTAACATCTCATTGGAAGTTGGTATCAACTCAACTCATGCTGTCAACTGGACTGTGTTTACTTGTGTCAGAAACCTCCTGTTTATAGAAAAGTAGAAGAGAAACCAAAAGTATAGTTCATGTTATTGCGTCGCCAGGGATGTCAGCTAAGATTGGTTTAAGTATAATTGTTCATGTGTCGTTGTTTAAAATGTTTTTAGAAGACAAATGGCAGAGGAATAACTGGTGTCGGACTGTGGAAGGGTGATATATTTAACATAAACCTTAAAAATCAGAACCTCGTTTTCATCTCAGATGAATTGAAGTCAAAAGAAGCGTGTTTATTAAATGGTCATCTCTTTGTTATATTAAATAATACACTCCGTAATTAGTTATATGTTGTTTTATTCGAGGAGAAAACACAAGTTTCACATTTCAGACATCCAGAGTAGTAGCTGCTGGCATTGTTGAGTCTAAATGGCTCTCATGTGGTGTTTAAGTCCAGCCCCTTCAGAGCGTCCAGCATCACTCTGTTAGAGTTTACTTTACAGAAGCAACTGCAACCGACTACGAGAGAATAATGGCAGAAGTCGCTCCCGCAGCAGCTCCAGCACCGGCCAAGGCCGCCAAGAAGAAGGCCGCTCCCCGACCCAAGAAGGTCGGCCCCAGCGTGGCCGAGCTGGTCGTCAAGGCCGTGTCGCGCCTCAAGGAGCGGGGGTGGAGTGTCTCTGGCCGCGGTCAAAAAGGCTCTGGCTGCCGGCGGCTACGATGTGGAGAAGAAAAAGGGTCCTCGTCAGGAGCGCCATCAAGAAGCTGGTCACCAAAGGCACCCTGGTCCAGGTCAAAGGCTCCTACAAGATGAGCAAGAAGGCTGCACCTGTGAAGGCAAAGAAGCCCGCGGCTAAGAAAGCAGTCAAAGCAAAGAAACCCGCAGCGGTAAAGAAGTCGCCCAAGAAGGCTGCAGTTAAGAAACCCGCAGCGCGCCAAGAAGTCACCCAAGAAGGCCAAGAAGCCTGCCGCCAAGAAAGTAGCAGCTAAAGCCCCAAAAAGCCGCCAAGAGCCCCAAGAAAGTGGCCAAGAAGCCCGCAGCAGCCAAGAAGGCTCCGGCCAAGAAGGTTGCCAAGCCAAAGGCAGGCAAAGAAGGCAGCGCCCAAAAAGAAGTAAATTGTTAAATATTTAAACTCACAAAAAGGCTCTTTTAAGAGCCAACCACATTGTTTTAGAAGAGTGTCCTCGATCTTTTCACTATGGTCACATGGTACCATGGAGCAATGGAATATGAAATATTCAGCATATAGTAAATATGTGTATATAGTAGCAATAAACTGGAGCAGTGGCCAGTAGAAAATTATTGTAAGGCATAGTTTCAACGCCTTGGTCATCATAACCACATGCATTTCATGTATGTTATGATTAAAAACAAAAAACGTGTTAATACACACATGTAAAACAAAGTAACTAATGTCGATATTTTATAATGCGGCCATTTCTTTCACCTAATCCAAATATAACCTAATGTAAGCGATGAATCACCGTTTGGTTCAAATATAGTGGCATATCCGTCCACGATGATAAGTGCATTAAATGGAACATTTCAAATAACACATGGATATCACTGGCGTCTCTCTGCCCCTTTTTAATTATATGATTAGGGTTTGGCAGTGCTGTAACAGCATGGGGGAAGAGTACGTGTGTTTGTGTGGGCGTGGTTACTGATCCAGTTAGTACGCCCACGCCGTTGCGTCTGCCTGTGCTCTCTTACGTCCTCAGAACCCACATATAAAGACAGGACTCGGGAGTTTCAACACATTCAGTTTGTGTATCTACAACAACTGCATTACTCAAAATGTCCGGAAGAGGGAAAGGCGGGAAGGGTCTAGGAAAAGGAGGCGCCAAGCGTCACCGCAAAGTTCTCCGTGACAACATCCAGGGAATCACCAAGCCCGCTATCCGCCGTCTGGCTCGCCGTGGCGGCGTGAAGCGTATCTCCGGTCTGATCTACGAGGAGACCCGCGGTGTCCTTAAGGTGTTCCTGGAGAACGTCATCCGTGACGCCGTCACCTACACCGAGCACGCCAAGAGGAAGACCGTGACCGCCATGGATGTTGTCTATGCTCTGAAGAGACAAGGACGCACTCTGTACGGCTTCGGAGGTTAAATGATACTACCCTGATCTACCAATAACCCAAAGGCTCTTTTAAGAGCCGCCCACGTTTTTCTATAAAGAAATAATTCTCAATATATCGGCGGTGCTAAACAAACGTCTACATTGCCAAAGCGAGTGTCACAAATACAATTAAAACGGTTGAGATGTGTGTACAGTTGGAGAGGTAAACAACAGTTACACTGTGACATAACAGGGCATAAATGTTTTTCTTAAGCAAGTCATGGAGTTTTTCATTGAGAGGCTTTATAATCTTTGGCAACAGCAAATGACTATAGCACCCCATTCAAATATGGGGTGTAGGAATATAGGCCTACTGAAACATGGACTAACCCCCATTCAAACGTATAGGTTCATTTGATTTATGTATAATGAATGAGGGGTCAATTTGGTTTAAATTGCTCTTGAAAGTAAAAACCTTACAGCAGGTTTTGAACTAACAACCTCCTAAATCATTTAAGCGCCCAACCTCACTGAGCTACTTAGGCTATTACCTGCCACAGGACAGTAGCCTATTCCTATATATCCTTTAATATTTGAGTGACATTCATACAAAAATAATAGGTTACTTAATAATAGTGATATTAACAACATCTATTATTATTATTGGGCAATTATTATTATTATTCCTACTGTGCGCTTGTCTGTCAGAGGAGGTTTATGGTACAACAGCGGCGCCGTGTGTGTATATGTCCTCATTACACCACCAACGTGCATTGCATTACATTACATTAATTACATTACATTACATTTCATGGCAGTCCTCAAACCTTTTCACGTCAAAGGACATTTTAGACATTGGACCCATAAGCGTCCATTTGGTTCCAAACTATCATTTAGCTGGGCATAGACCTGTATTGAGAATGGGGGAATTAAGGACAAAGTCGTGGATCTGAAGTAGGCCTATGCAGAATGCAGTAAACTAATAATAGTACAACATAAGACATTACAGAGACTTCGATTGTTACTGTGCACAACATTTGCCATATTGCACACACGTGCCCTAAAATGGCTCTTATTTGCGGCACCCCCGTTTAAAACAATGTATTTCCAACTCCAACAGTGTGTCCCTGTTTAGGTTGCGCTCGGGTTCGGTTGCTGATCCCTCAATGTCGCAACTCTATGGCTGTGGAACGTGACGGTGACAAGTGGGCGGAGCTTTGCGTATAAAGAAAGATGGCGCCAACAGCACGGTCGTTACTGGGTCCATGCGCAGTTTGAGGTATGTTTATGTTTGTTCACAAATGTTTGTTTGAGAAGCACACGGTTTTATCCACATTCAACGCTGTTGTCTAAACTTTCTGTGGCTTTATAGGACCATTGGTTGTTTACTGTTGTGTTTTTCCAACCAGTTTTATCAACATTTAAGCCACACAGACTAGGAATACATTTAGCCTCTCAGTTCTAAAACTAAAGGTCTTTATTTAATCAACACTTCCATGTTGTATAGATGTCTGTACAATTGACAGGCAAATTGTACACATGAACTTTAGGCAAATTTAGTAAATCAGATGTTCAATTTGTTTGTGCTTTTCAAATGTAGCATTTGGTCACATTTCCTGCTTCTACAGCCAAGTGAAAATCTAACACATTTAGACCTGATGCTAGATAATACAAACTTTTCAAAAAAAAAAAAAAAAAAAAAAAAATGGAGACTGTTACAATCTTGTAGGCCATTTTTCAACTGCTAATGATTTGACTAGCTAATTTCAGTAGCTAAAGGTAATGCTTTCAATAGCTAAATGTAATGCAGTGATTTCACTAGCTAATGCTAAAACCCACATGCTTATCAGTGTTACTCATTCCAGGAATGTCTGTTCTCTACAAGCCATATTTTGTTGTAAATTTGACTAATGGATGATTAAAATGAGACAATACAAACTAGTAAAAAAAAAAAAAAAAGATTCCCACAGTTGGGTTTCTGAACTCATGTAGGCCAGTTTATATAATGTAGATGTTGAAGACTTGAGTTTCCATATCTAACATCTTTAATATATTCTACACAATATAAAATCTATCAACATTGTAATGTATTTTTTGGTATGTGTCTTACAGGTTGATGTGACCTTGGACAGTGTCTTCAGGAGACAGCTGGTGTAATGGAGTGTCTACTCGGCTGAGCTGAAACCTTACAGCGTCAACAAACGTTGTGTCTGAGATGAGACGCAGAACTGTTCATACAGCGCCCTGCACAGCACCAGGCCCTCCACGGTACGTCCCTGCATTACATGTGACTGTGGTAGAAACCTATAGGGCTGTGTCACCATTATAACATGTTATAATGCATTACATGTGACTGTGGTAGAAACCTATAGGGCTGTGTCACCATTATAACATTATGATGCAGCTGCAAAGCAATTCTAGATACCTTTTATCAATGCCCTCCATTGACTCCCAATGACAAAAGATCTGTGATTTGCTTGTATTAAACAACGTTAAACTTGACAACATTGGAGCTGTATGGAAATGTTGAATTATCCTTTCTATCTGCAAAGCATTTGTTTGATAAAAATCCACTGTAGATATGTTATGAGATACTTTCTGTCGGAAAAAATAATCACCTGCAGTGATTATTTTTCCAAGTACTGGAGTTTGGAAGCGCTCATCATTGGTCACTGAACGTCCCTGTGTACAACCTGTTTAGAATTTGCACATAATGCAGGAGGCAGCAGCCCGACCTGTTAATACAGACGAGTGCTGCAAAAGTCCAGTACTTTTATTTAGACAGAAAATGGCTCATAACATGTCTATGGTGGAGTTTTATTAAACCAATACTTTGCAAACAAAGCGGTGAATTCAAGCTTTACCTACAGCTGCACTTCCTTGTTCACTTTGGGCTGCTCAAAAGCTTCCTGTCATGGATGTTGCCTTGTTCACTTTTGTGACTTGTTTTTCAGTAAAGTTGCTTGAAAATAATGGTACTTACTAGTTACAGGAAACATTTTTATTTAGCCTTGTTTGCTAATGTTTAAACCTGATTGATTCTGCTCAAACATTTTCATAAAGGACTTCAAGTTCCATTCAAACAGTATCTGTTACACAGATATCTGTTCAAACAGTATCTGTTACCCCAATGAAAACTGTTGAGCCAGATTTGTATTCATTCATATAAAACAAGAACTACTTTGGTAAATATCTGATCCACAAGCCCACAACACTTTGTGAGCCTGTATATCTGCTATTCTCAAGTAGTTGCCAAGAATAATGGTAGCTCATTTATTTTTATATGCTGCTTATTTCTCACAATCCGGCGCAGTTTACTCTGGTGTTGCCAGATTGTGATAAATAGTAATTGGGTCTATGGAAAGTAGCCACCCCAAATGAGCTATATACCTCTATTAATATTTGAGCAGAATCACAGCTTGAAGCATTGGGGAACAAGGGAAACATTAGGGAACAATGCTAAAATGATTATTAAAAAAAAAAAAAAAAAAAAAAATTCAAACTAGTAACTTTTTAAAGCAACTTTACTGGGTAAAAAACAATACATGGCAACATCCATGATGGGAGGCTTTTGAGCGGGCCAAAACGGACAAGGACGTGTTGTTCACATAGACATTAAGCTTTCCATAAAATAAGATGCGGTTACACCTCTATTGTATTCCCTTTGGGGAGTTTGGAGTTGATTTTCAAACATTTTAGGAGTATGAGTGGACACAAAACGTAGTCCATGTGATAGATGGGTCAGAAATGAACAAAGGATGTAGCTAACATTTTAGAAATGAGTCAACAATACAAATAGCGTTTGTTTAACTTTATTTTACTGCGTGACCCCAGTGACCTCCACAAAATGACCAGAACTACTTAAGATTCACTTTAACCAGCTCAGAACTCCCACCACGGGACTCAATTAACACCGTTGACATCACTATATTAATGGCAAGTAATTCATGCAGCTTAACTTTCAACAAATCTGAACCATCCCTTTTAATGGATTGAATCGTTCACAATTTTAATAAAGTTGAATAATGGTGACACAGCCCTGTTGGACTATGCTATGACTTCCAAAATGTCAACCGGTAGGACAAACTATTTTTTTTTTCTAATCTTTTTCTTTCCTCTTGTTGTTGTTCCTTCCTCAGAACGTGAAGCTGACCAGAGGTACAGACTCGACCACCCGGTTCTACCGTTATCAAGCAATAATTCCCAGGAGGCTGCTTATCAGCAGCATTTTATGGATGACAGCATGTTGTCTGGAGTCTACTCACTGAATCCCCTGACTCGACGCTGCTGTTGTCACTGCTGGTTGCCGTTAGCAGTGAAAGGTTAGTGAACCTGTTCATGCTTGTGTCAGTGAGCTACATGCTACCATAGTTAGCAGTGACAGGTTAGTGAACCTGTTCATGCTTGTGTAAGTGAGCTACATGCTACCATAGCGCAGGTTGTCATTCTGGCCGTGTATAATGCCATTCTACGTCACATGCCACTACGGGGCAATGTGTAAATTATGTTAAATAATGGCCTGGCACTCAGTGCCGTGCTATAGATCTGATATTTTTCAACTTTAAGTTAATGGTTAAAAGTAATTGCGCTCTGTTCTAGTATCTCTCTATTCTTTGCTTTTAATAAAGTTATCTGTTTTTTGTTGTCCGAGTCTTTAATCGCATTTTATTTCTTTAAAGTATTTTCTTCCTTTCCTTCTGTCCTATCTATTTCTTCACTAGTCTACTAGTCTACCTGCATATCACCTCTGTACATACTGTGTACAGAGGTGATGTGGAGGTGATGTGATTTGTCTGGTATCATTATGGTAGCATGTAGTCCTGCTTAACGTTGTGTTTAAGTCTGTGCAAACCAGAGGGAGCGATTCTATGCAATCACCAGCAGTGACAGCTGCTGAGGAAGAGCCAGTGCAGCTGACGGTGTTATCTGGCAACCCAAACCCTTGCCTTAAAGGGGAATTCCACCCATTTTCATTTTTTTTTCTGAAAAATGAACCCCAACGGGTTCATTTGGTTCCATTTGTACGCTCTCAGAAAAAAAGAAGCGTCTAAAGAATCCATTAACATGGTGAATACATCTTGATGATGTCATCAAGATGTTTCACCATGTTTCATTTCATGTCCACCCAGCACCTCTAGGGTATACTAATGACACATTAGAATGTTGAAAATGGGTGGAGTTCCCCTTTAACCAGTCCCTACCCAGACAGCAAAATTCATTGATTTAACATTGGATTTTGGTTATCTAACCAAAATCCAACGTTGAATCAATGCATTTTGAATCAATCATAACCATAACCACAGTGCAATGCTGAACTGCCATGGTAGGTGCCAATCCTGTTGTCACCTTGGTAATGTGATGCTTGGCTGGCAATGCTGACGCAGGTGATTGCATATACGCTCCTTCTAGCAAACTAACAGAGGAAGCAAATGATGGCCGATGTGTCATTTGATTCCTTGGTTAGTGTTTGTTGTGAGTTTAATGGCTGATTAACTCAGATAGCAAAATTCATTGATTCAACGTTGGCTTTTGGTTAGATTTAACCAAAATCCACGTTGAATCAATGCATTTTGAATCAATCATAACCATAACCACAGTGCAATGCTGAACTGCCATGGTAGGTGTCAATCCTGTTGTCACCTTGGTAATGTGATGCTTGGCTGGCAATGCTGACGCAGGTGATTGCATATACGCTCCTTCTGGCAAACTAACAGAGGAAGCAAATGATGGCCGATGTGTCATTTGATTCCTTGGTTAGTGAGTGTTGTGAGTTTAATGGCTGATATTAACCCAGGTAGCAAAATGCATTATTCAACATTGAATTTTGGTTAATCTAACCAAATCCAACGTTGAATCAATGCATTTGCGATCTGGGAAAGGTAAGTGAGCGTAGTTTATTAATTTTACCTGTCAGGTAGAAACCTTGTACCTCCCTAAATAGTTCAACCTTTTTGTTTTGTAAATTAATTTGTTACTCGGTCATGCTGTAGTGTCACACACTAAAGAGACTGAAGTAACAAATATCTGATCTACAAGATGACTGTTTGGGATGTACAAGGTTTCTATAACCAACACTTTCTCTTCTATTCTTTTGCTTTAATAAAGTTATTTGTTGTTGTTGTCTCAGACTCTTTTGATCGAATTTTATTTATTCCG
Organism: Benthosema pterotum; assembly: GCA_039105355.1. Taxonomy (NCBI): domain Eukaryota; kingdom Metazoa; phylum Chordata; class Actinopteri; order Myctophiformes; family Myctophidae; genus Benthosema; species Benthosema pterotum. Next base: position 52,777,345 of record CM076976.1, on the reverse strand, counting down.
CTTTTTTTAGTCATTTCTTTCTTTCTCCTGCCTGTCACACTAGTTGTTGACTAGTGTTTGTGGTGCGTCAATCGGGGTGCGTTTTTTTTTTTATTATTATTTGCGTTGCGTTATTTCCACAAATCCTAATCACGTGAGTTCACATTACATATGAACACAGGCCCGGTATGTAATGTGCTTTCATGTGATAATTTCACAGCTTATCATTCACGGCGGTCGTAGTTTTATAAAGTTAAAGGGGAGTTCCACCCATTTTAATTTTATTATGTCATTAATATATAATTTTGAAAGTGGGTGGAATTTCCCGTTAAGTTGAGAACTAAAAGTAATGTAGGCGCATCGATCATGGCATAATTATTACTGTTGTATGATGTGACCTAATGTTGTCCATGTGTTGTACTAATGTTCATAGTGTTGACAATGACTACTGTGGCGCAATTGCTTTTGTGTTTCCTCATTTGTAAGTTGGCTTTTACCCATCCTTCATTTCTCTGTTTATTCTTTGCTTTGATATTGTTTTAAACCAGGGGTTTTCAACCTTTGACACCAGGGACCACCATTTATTCAGCATTTGAGCCACGGACCACCATTTGATGACATTTTAGCCACACAGACCTAAAACTAAAGAATTCTTTTGGTTTTTTCACAATTCGAGCTAGAACAAAACCGTGTAGACTTCTTAATGAAATAGTGCTAATTCAGATAATTCAAAATATATTAACTCTTGAGTGTGAAAATGAAACCAAATGGACCCGCAAGGGTCCATTTGGTTTCGTTTTTACATTATCAAGAGTTACATTTGGTTAACCAACTTTCCATCATTTAGCCTGGGGACCACCTGGAACCCTCTCAAGGACCACTGGTGGTCCCCGGACCACCTGTTGAAAACCCCTGTTTTAAAGTAATTTATTTTCTACCTCATCTCTAGATTGTGTAAATTCTGAAATGGGTTTTGTATTTTATTTTATTATTATTATTTTTTCATACTTATGTCTCCACAAAAATACTAAGGCCAACTGCTTGGGCGGAGACCAAGGAAATCTATTTTGTTTTGTGTTCATAAAGTGCTCAAAGTGCATAAAGTGAGAAGTGCAGCAGCAAACATCTAGGTCATAAGACCATTGTTGGTGTTCTATTATCACAGCTCTAATTTGTGAAATAGCTTCACCACAAGCTCACATCAAATATGAACACAGGCCCGGTATTTGATGTGCGTTTATGATGATGAGACCAATCACGTCTGCCTGCATCACATAACACACACAGGGTTAGGTTAGGGTTAGGTATGTGATGCAGGTTGATGAGAAGTGTCTTATAATGTGCGAGTAGATTTATGGATGCTGCCATTTGCAGCTAAAACGTCAAGGCATTGGCGATGGACCTATGACCCAAACGTTTGCTGCTGCACTCTTCACTTGTTGCACTTTGTAGCACTTTATGAGCACAGAAATAAAATGTATTTTCTTAGTTTGTGTCTGAGGAGTCAACCTTAAGGTATTTGTGTGGCGAGGCTTATGTTTTGGATGTATAGAAGATGTAAACTGCCATTTATGTATTAATAAAATTCAAGTTTAAACA
>CM076976.1:52731709-52775267 GCA_039105355.1 Benthosema pterotum | reverse complement strand
GTTTCATTGTTTTTTTTTCTCACTTAATTATTTCATTTTCATTTTTTTTATTATTTGGGCTGAAGTGCTTGTGGTGGTTCAGGAACCTGTCATGAGATGTGAAGTTCATGAAGAAACGTGTTGAAGGAGACCATCTTCAACAAACCCCAGAAACCCATGTGCTCCCTTTCTCAAATCAAACAGGACAATGACAATGAGGCAGAGTCGTTACTGAAGGAAGAATCACATTGAAAGATGGTAATTTGACAGACTGAATTGCAATTCATCAAATGTAGGTCATTTAGTCAGTGTGGCCTTGGTTGTTTACCTCAGGGGAGAAAATATGTTTAGCCCTTTAGCTACTTGAGCACAGATTCTAGGATACAAGTTAATCATGCCACAGAGCTTGTTAGATTTGCTGCTTATTAAGCGTTTTGAAATTGTTCAGATACAGTTTACGTATGGACATGACTAAAATTAGGACAAGAGGCTTACTGTAGTACACGGTTATCCAGCCAATGTCTGCCAGTTGGTTGTCGTTGTTAAAAAAAAGTGCTGTTATGCTGTTTTCTAATTCAGTGCCTTCATTTTCTTTTCTCTGATTTACATTGCTCGCCTGGTTATGGTAGGAGGCACCATTTCAGAGAACATGATCAGACGGATGTTGGCGACTTCCATGACCAACGGCCGGGCCAGTGGATGCAATTGGGGCTGGAAAGAGCGACAAATGGTGTGGAGAAAAAGAAGGCTTTCAAGAACACAGCACTACAACAATGCATGTTTGGTGAGCTTCCTTGCCTGCAAACTACTTCATAATTTTAGGGTGTGAGGCATGACTGCTTTTGATTCAGAATATAATGGGGGGTATGCATGGGACATGACTTGGAGGTTATGCAGGAATTGAATGCCTAATCAAAACACAAATTTCTGGCCTTGATAGCCCATACATCTAAACTAGCCTGGAGACCAGCCCAAACTCAGGAACCACAGGAACAAAAACCCTGTGCCTATTGGGTCTGGAACTCAATATGGACCAATAGAGCCCACTGTTAACCCTAACCCTTTGGCTTTGACTTGTATTTGGAATTTGTTTGGGACTGCTCCTGGGAAATAAAACTTCAACACAGTTCCAGACTATGCTCAGTGTGTTGTACTGTATCTAGGCATACAGTAGGGACAGAATTTAAATCCAACTATTACAGTATATTGCATCCTCTCTGCTCTTTATGTATAAAATGCAATAACTTAAATGTTATGTTGTAATAAAGTGGTGTATGATGCTAACAAGAAATTGTACCTTCCTCCCTCCTATTTGTCTCTTTGTCTTTCAGTTGCTGTTCGCTCGGCAGATTGACCAAAGCTCACTGAAAGGACTACTGCGAAAACGGTCATGCAGTGGCTGCGTTTTGCGCCAGATCAGGACGGATGCATCCACAGAGTGCCCCAAACCCAGTTCAAGCGGCCCCATGGAGTGTTACAAACCCAGGTCAACCAGCCCATCTGAAAATATGTAGTCCCAGGGAATTGACTTTTTTTTTTTTTTTTTAACCCTTTTTATATTATTCTCCCAATTGGTTGACATGGGGAGGAATTTCCCTGTGGTGTTGTTGCCCAGAACAACACCACGGATGCCGTCTCCGTGCCAATGTTGATTTGGATTCATCTTCCTGGCTGCATTCATTCTGCAGTGATTGGATACAATTGGTATCCCAACTTGAAAATTGCATTTTCTGTTAATGAAACAGCTGCTGAAGAGACTGGAGACTCCGAACAAAGCCCCAATACCTATAGACCTGCGCAGTGACGTCACCAGCCCTGTTCCACTAGTGGATTCCTCATTCATTTTCCTCATAGACTTTTCGAAAATGGTTGATAAAAACACGATTGCGTTGGGGCAAATCCAACTCGGGTCGTGACAAATCATGACAACAATCACAATATCGTCATATAATATCTAATTAGCAAGAAGTAGACTTTTTGTTTCGTTTTCATCTTAGAAATTATTTAATTCTTCCAAAAGTTTGTGTGTGACATCATGATTCGTCACGACCCGAGTTGGCTTTGTCCGCGGCGTAAATCGTCTTAATATAAATTCTTTTCGAAAAATCTATGAGAAAAATGAATGGGAATCCGTTTTCCGTTTCTGGAACAGGGGCGGGTGACGTCACTGCGCAGGTCTATAGAAATGATGAGTACTAGGGGTGTTTGATACTGTATCAATATCGGAAAAAACGTATCGGATCTGTCGTATTGCCATTATCAGTTTCAGAAAAGTATCAGTATTGTCCCTTATTTGTCATTATCGGTTCATACCAGTGGTAAATGTGTTGGTAAAATATGCCAGTGTAACTACATGTCAGACAAAGGGTTGACACTTTGTGGCAGGTAAAATAACATGTTGGGTCATGTGGAGTCTGCTATTCTGGTTGGTTGACTTTAAGATTTCTTTTTCCTGATCAGAAAAGGAAAAAAAATGTATCGGGACCTCATAGAAGCAGTGATTTGAGTTAATAAAGTTCGCTCTGAAAGAACATAATGTTAAAAAAAATTACACTGTTTTCTTGTGTGTGTGTGTATATACAGTACAACTACTGATATTTGGAAGGAAGGTATTAGGGTTTGAGTTGACGGTTATATATTTTAGGGGACTGTCATTACACAGCCTGTGTGATCTACCTTTTAGGCACCCGTGATCTACTTGAATGGTTTACCAGTTTTCCAAAAATAATATACAGTAATGTTGTCATTTTAACTTTGTTTACTCATTTTGGAATGGCAATTTTGAACAATCTAATACAGATCATCTGCCAACAATAAGTATTGAGTGAAGACACTTGTAATAGTATGGTGTAGACTCAAAATAACTAATGGGTTTAGATATTAATCTCAAATGTACATGTAGTTCTGGTCCATAGCTCCACTGCTTCTATGATTCTGCCCTGCAGTGGAGCTCTGTGAAAGACAATGTAATCTCTGGGATGAACCTCTGACCAGTCTCTCTTCTGGAGTGGAGATATAAAGAACGTTTTATCTACTCACCAAAACAAACGTGGCTTGTGTTATTAGGCTACTTTCCTAAGTGAAAACATGGAGCCACATGGATAAAATGCACTCTTTGGTAAATACTTTTCTTTTTCCCTGCTGAAAAACTACTCTGTACAATAAGTGCATTTTATACATGTGTTGATGGGCTCAGTGCATCCCCTAAGGAAAGTAGTCTTTCTAATCACACAAAGTGTTTGTTTTGGTGAGTAGGTTAAAAAGTTCTTATATTTCCACTCCAGAAGAGAGACTGGTCAGAGGTTCATCCCAGAGATTACATTGTCTATCACAGAGCTCCCCTGCAAGGGAGAATCATAGAAGCAGTGGAGCTATGGGCCAGAACTACATGTAGATTACCATTTAGATATTAGTTGAATACTGGTTGAATTAACATTGATTTGTAACATTGATTCAATGTAAAATCAACCAAAATGTACATTTAGATCCCAATTTAGAAGATGGTTGAATCAACATTCAGTATAGCATCAGCTATGGTTGAAAACCTAGCATTGGATCAACATTGACGGAGGCGAACCACGTTCAATGATAGTTCAATGTCAGGCTTCAACGTGGATTCAATTTTCTGCCTGACCATATTTCAACGTTGATTCCATCCTATTTTGCTATCTGGGAGGGGTTTTCACAACAGGTGGTCCGGGGACCACCAGTGGTCCCTGAGAGGGTTCCAGGTGGTCCCCAGTTAAGTTGGTTAACCAGATGTTACTCTTGAGAATGTAAGAATGACACAATTTTCATGTTTATACTCTCAAGAGTTAAAATTCATCATCTTAATTAGCCCATGGGTCCTACACAACTAGAGAATGTAGAAGATTAGGTTGATGTGTATGTTAATTTGGCTGTTTTGCTTCCCAAATCCAGCCTGGAATTGCGGATAGCTAGAAAGCAGGGAAAGTGCAATGCCTGCCTTCAAGACACATTTATCTTGTGTTGTCTTATAGTGCACTAAGTTGCACACTTGCCTGATCAGGCAACCAGGTAGCAGTCTTCACTTGCCCCACCATTCTTTTTTTTTTTACTTGCCCCGGGCAAGCGGGCAAGTATTAGTGTCAAGCCCTGTGCACAGTCCCTTACTAATAGACTTGGGTAACTGAATTTGGCAGTTATAATTTATGCAACACAATGAGCCAAAATTGGCAGGACCAGGTAAACACAACACATTGAGCAAGGCACTGCAGGGAATTGAACCCCGTTCCGGTAAACCCAGAAGTCCACACAAGTGCCATAGTTTGTTTTGTTGTAATTTACAGGTCCAAAAATCAATCACATTGATTGACATCTCAACCACCGACAACAAAACATTTCAATAAAGTCACTTCACAATTTACATTGTTTCAACTTGAATTTTATTAATACATAAATGGCAGTTTACATCTTCTATACATCCAAAACATAAGACTCGTCACGCAAATACCTTAAGGTAGACTCCTCAGACACAAACTAAGAAAATCTATTTTATTTCTGTGCTCATAAAGTGCTACAAAGTGCAACAAGTGAAGAGTGCAGCAGCAAACGTTTGGGTCATAGGTCCATCACCAATGCCTTGATGACGTTTTAGCTGCAAATGGCAGCATCCATAAATCTACTCACATTATAAGACTCATCTCATCAGCCTGCATCACATACCTAACCCTAACCTACCCTGTGTGTATTATGGGATGCAGGCAGACGTGTTTGGTCTCTAATCATCATAAACGCACATCAAATACCGGGCCTGTGTTCATATTTGATGTGAGCTTGTGGTGAAACTATATTCACAAATTAGAGCTGATTATGGAACACCAACAATGGTCTTATGACCTAGATGTTTGCTGCTGCACTTGTCACTTTAAGCACTTTGAATACTTTTGAACACAAACAAATAAATATAGATTTCCTTGGTCTCGCCCAAGCAGTTGGCCTTAGTATTTTTGTGGAGACATAAGTATGAATAAAAATAAAATACAATACAAACCCATTTCAGAATTTACACAATCTAGAGATGAGGTAGAAAATAAATTACTTTAAAACAGGGGTTTTCAACAGGTGGTCCGGGGACCACCAGTGGTCCTTGAGGGTTCGAGGTGGTCCCCAGGCTAAATGGAAAGTTGGTTAACCAAATGTAACTCTTGATAATGTAAAAACGAAACCAAATTGACCCGCAAGGGTCCATTTGGTTTCATTTTCACACTCAAGAGTTAAAATATTTTGAATTATCTGAATTAGCACTATTTCATTAAGAAGTCTACACGGTTTTGTTCTAGCCTGGAATTGTGAACAAAACCAAAAGAATTCTTTAGTTTTAGGTCTGTGTGGCTAAAATGTCATCAAATGGTGGTCCGTGGCTCAAATGCTGAATAAATAGTGGTCCCTGGTGTTAAAAAGGTTGAAAACCCCTGGTTTAAAACAATATCAAAGCAAAGAATAAAACCTAGAAATGAAGGGATGGGTAAAAGCCAACTTGCAAATGAGGAAACACAAAAGCAATTGTTCCACAGTATTCATTTGTCAACACTATGAACATTAGTACAACACATGAACAACATTAGGTCACATCATACAACAGTAATAATTATGCCATGATCGATGCGCTTACATTACTTTTTAGTTCTCACCTTAACGGGAAATTCCACCCACTTTCAAAAATTATAAATTAATGAAATAATACAATTAAATTGGGTGGAAACTCCCTGTAACTTTATAAAACTACGACCGCCGTGAATGATAAGCTGTGAAATTATCACATGAAGCACATTACATACCGGGCCTGTGTTCATATGTAATGTGAATCACGTGATTAGGATTTGTGGAAAATATCGCAACGCAAATAAATAAAAAAAAACGCACCCGATTGACGCACCACAAACACTAGTCAACAACTAGTGTGACAGGCAGGAGGAAAGAAAGAAATGACTAAAAAAGCGAATAAATAAAATTCGATCAAAAGAGTCTGAGACAACAACAACAAATAACTTTATTAAAGCAAAAGAATAGAAGAGAAAGTGTTGGTTAGAAACCTTGTACATCCCAAACAGTCATCTTGTAGATCAGATATTTGTTACTTCAGTCTCTTTAGTGTGTGACCGAGTAACAAATTAATTTACAAAACAAAAAGGTTGAACTATTTAGTGGAGAGTACAAGGTTTCTACCTGACAGGTGTAAAATTAATAAACTACGCTCACTTACCTTTCCCAGATAGCAAAATGCATTGATTCAACGTTGGATTTTGGTTAGATAACCAAAATTCACGTTGAATCAATGCATTTTGCTACCTGGGTTAATATCAGCCATTAAACTCACAACACTCACTAACCAAAAGGAATCAAAATGACACATCGGCCATCATTTGCTCCTCTGTTAGTTTGCTAGAAGGAGCGTATATGCAATCACCAGCATCGCCAGCCAAGCATCACATTGCCAAGGTGCCAACAGGATTGACACCTACCATGGCAGTTCAGCATTGCACTGTGGTTATGGTTATGATTGATTCAAAATGCATTGATTCAACGTTGGATTTTGGTTAGATCCAGAACCAAAATCCAATGTTGAATCAATGAATTTTGCTGTCTGGGTAGGGACTGGTTAAAGGGGAACTCCACCCATTTTCAACATTCTAATATGTCATTAGTATACCCTAGAGGTGTTGGGTGGACATGAAATGGTCTGAAGAAAACCACTAACATGGTGAAACATCTTGATGACATCATCAAGATGTATTCACCATGTTAATGGATTTCTTTAGACGCTTCTTTTTTTTCTGAGAGCGTACAAAATGGAACCAATTGAACCCGTTCGGATTCATATTTTTTTTTCGGGAAAAAAAAAAAATGAAAAGGGTGGGTGTTGGAATTCCCCTTTAGGCAAGGGTTTTTGGGTTGCCAGATAATACCGTCAGCTGCACTGGCTCTTCCTCAGCAGCTGTCACTGCTGGTGGATTGCATAGAATCGCTCCCTCTGGTTTGCACAGACTTAAACACAACATTAAGCAGGACTACATGCTACCATAATGATACCAGACAAATCACATCACCTCCACATCACCTTTGTACACAGTTGTACAGAGGTGATATGCAGGTAGACTAGTAGACTAGTGAAGAAATAGATAGGACAGAAGGAAAGGGAAGAAAATACTTTAAAGAATATAAAATGCGATTAAAGACTCCGACAACAAAAAAACAGATAACTTTATTAAAAGCAAAGAATAGAGAATAGAAAGGAGAGACTAGAATTGAGCGTAACCGCTTTTAATCATTAATTTGATAAAGTTAAAATTATCAGATCTATAACACGGCACCAAGTGGCCATGCCATTATTTAACATTAATTTACACATTGCCCCGTAGAGGCATGTGACGTAGAATGGCATTATACACGGCCAGAATGACAACCCGTGGTATGGTAGCATGTGTAGCTCACTTATACAAGCATGAACAGGTTCACTAACCTTTCACTGCTAACGGCAACCAGCAGTGGAATCATTACTCACCCTTACAGCTAACAGCACCAGCAGTGGAACCATTGGTTCACCTTCACAGCCAACAGCACTCAGGGACAACAGCAGCATTGAGTCTGTACCTCTGGTCAGCTTCACGTTCTGAGGAAGGAACAAGAAAGAAAAAGATTAGAAAAAAATAGTTTGTCCTACCGGTTGACATTTTGGAAGTCATAGCATAGTCCAAAAGGGCTGTGTCACCATTATTCAACTTTATTAAAATTGTGAACGATTCAATCCATTAAAAGGGATGGTTCAGATTTGTTGAAAGTTAAGCTGCATGGATTACTTGTCATTAATATAGTGATGTCAACGGTGTTAATTGAGTCCTGTGGTGGGAGTTCTGTTCTGGTTTTAGTGAATCTTAAGTAGTTCTGGTCATTTTGTGGAGGTCACTGGGGCCACGCAGTAAAATAAAGCTAAACAAATATTTCTAAAATATTAGCTACATCCTTCGTTCATTTCTGACCCATCTATCACATTGACTACATTTTGTGTCCACTCAAACTCCTAAAATGTTTGAAAATCAATCACTCCCAACTCCGCAAGGGGAATACAATAGGATGTAACATCTTGATTTTATGGAAAACTTAGTCTGTGCACAACACTTCCTTGTTGATTTGGCCCGCTCAAAAGCCTCCCCTCATGGATGTTGCCATGTATTGTTTTTCTTCCCGTAAAATTGCTTAAAATGATTTTTTTTTAACACTCTTTGAAACTAGTAACTTTATGTTTTAGCATTGTTTCCTAATGTTAGCATTGTTCCCTAATGTTTCAATCTGTGATTCTGCTCAAATATATATATCATTTGGGGTGGCTACTTTCCATAGACACAATTACTTATTTTTATCACAATCTGGCAACACCAGAGTAAACAGCCCCGGCTTGTGAGATGGATCAGATATTTACCAAAATAGTTCTTGTTTATATAAATGAAAAAATAAAATCTGGCTCAGTTTTCATATGGGGTAACAGATACTGTTTGAACAGATATCTGTAACAGATACTGTTTGCTAAACATTTTCATAAAGGACTTCAAGTTCCATTCAATCAGGTTTAAACATTAGCAAACAAGGCTAAATAAAAATCTTTCTGTAACTAGTAAGTACCATTATTTTCAAGCAACTTTACTGAAAAACAAGTCACAAAAAAAGTGAACATGGCAACATCCATGACAGGAAGCTTTTGAGCAGCCCAATATGAACAAGGAAGTGCAGCTGTAGGTAAAGCTTGAATTCACCGCTTTGTTTGCAAAGTATTTGTTTAATAAAACTCCACCATAGACATGTTATGAGCTACTTTCTGTCTAAATAAAAGTACTGGACTTTTGAGGAACTCGTCTGTATTAACACGTCAGGCTACTGCCTCCTGCATTATGTGCAAATTCTAAACAGGTGGTACACAGGGACGTTCAGTGACCAATGATGAGCGCTTCCAAACTCCAGTACTTGGAAAAATAATCACCTGCAGTGAATTTATCGACAGAAAGTAGCTCATAACATGTCTACGGTGGATTTTTATCAAACAAATGCTTTGCAGATAGAAAGGATAATTCAACTTTTCCATACAGCTCCAATGTTGTCAAGTTTAACGTTGTTTAATACAAGCAAATGGCAGATCTTTTGTCATTGGGAGTCAATGGAGGGCATTGATAAAAGGTATCTAGAGTTGCTTTGCAGCTGCATCTTAATGTTATAATGGTGACACAGCCCTATAGGTTTCTACCACAGTCACATGTAATGCATTATAACATGTTCTAATGGTGACACAGCCCTATAGGTTTCTACCACAGTCACATGTAATGCATTATAACATGTTATAATGGTGACACAGCCCTATAGGTTTCTACCACAGTCACATGTAATGCAGGGACGTACCGTGGACGTGGAGGGCCTGGTGCTGTGCAGGGTGCTGTATGAACAGTTCTGCATCTCATCTCAGACACAACGTTTGTTGGCACCGTAAGGTTTCAGCTCAGCCCAGTAGACACTCCATTACACCAGCTGTCTCCTGAAGACACTGTCCAAGGTCACATCAACCTGCAAGACAAATACCAAAAAATACATTACAATGTTGATAGATTTTATACCGTGTAGAATATATTAAAGATGTTAAGGAAACTCGAGTCTTCAACATCTATATTATATAAACTGGCCCACATGAGTTCAGAAACCCAACTGTATTATTTACTAATTTGTATAGTCTCTTATATCATTTTAATCATCCATTAGTCACATTTACAACAGGATATGGCTTGTAGAGATCAGACATTCCTGGAATGAGTAACACTGATAAGCAGGTGGTTTTAGCATTAGGTTTAGCTAGTGAAAGCACTGCATTACCTTTAGCTATTGAAAGCATTACCTTTAGCTACTGAAATTACTTTTAACTTTAACCACCAAAGGTTTTAGCTACTCAAAGCATTAGCAGTCGAAAAAAAAAAAATGGCCTACAAGATTAACACACCTCCATGTTTGGAGAATTTGGTATCAGACATCTAGCATCAGGTCTAAATGTGTTAAAAGATTTTCACTTGACTGTTGGAAACAGAAAATGTAACCAAATGCTACATTTGGTTACATTTAAAAGCACAAACTAATTGTTGAACATCTGATTTACTAAATTTGCTTAAGGTTCATGTACACAATTTGCCTGTCAATTGTGCAGACATCTATACAACATGGAACTGTTGATTAAATAAAGACCTTTAGTTTTAGAACTGAGGCTAAATGTATTCCTAGTCTGTGTGGCTTAAATGTTGATAAAAATGGACCCTGGTATAAAACTGGTTGGAAAACACTAGAGTAAACAACCAATGGTCCTATAAAGCCACAAAAGGTTTAGACAACAGTGTTGAAGGTGGATAAAACCGTGTGCTTCTCAAACAAACATTTGTGAACAAACATAAACATACCTCAAACAGCGCATGGCCCCAGTAAAGACCTACTGTTGGCGCCATCTTTCTTTTAAACCCAAAGCTCCGCCCACTTGATCACGTCACGTTCCACAGCCATAGAGTTGCGACATTGAGGGATCAGCAACCGAACACTAGCGCAACCTAAACAGGGACACACTGGAGTTGGATGGAAATGGATTGTTTTCAACGCGGGCGCCGCAAATAAGAGCCGTTTTAGGGCACGTGTGTGCAATATGGCAACTGTTGTGCACAGTAACAATCGGAGTCTCTGTAGGCCTAATGTTTATGTTGTACTATCATTAGTTTACTGCATTTCTGCATACTTCAATTGTCGTCCCCATTCTCAATACAAGACTATGTCCCAGCTAAATTATAGTTTACTTTGGAACCAAATGGATTTATGGGTCTGTAATGGGTCTGTAAATCGGGGAAAAAAATGGCTGAGAATCACCACCAGACCAGAGCCGTAAAAAATCTCGTATGGTGGTCCATCCATGGTATTTGACATGAAAAGATTTGAGGACTGCCATGTAATCTAATGCACGTTGATGGTGTAATGAGCACATACACACACACGGCGCCGCTGTTGTACCATAAACCTCCTCACACAGACTAGCGAACAGTGGAGTAGGAATTTGATAATAGCCTAATAAGAATACTGGTCGAGTGGCACTGCCGTATGGATATCATCCACAGCAGTCTGTAGCATGAATTTCCTCTCTGGTTGACATGGCGGATCACACAAGTATACAAACTTAAGGATGACATCATGGGTAATGAAGTTCAAATGACATGATGCAACACTTCACTTTAGAACATTCTCGAACACTCAATGGAAAGAAAGAAAACAGAGAGGGGGATAACAGAGTGACCCAGGTCAGGGTCATGTGCAGAATTTGTTGATAAGACCATCTGAACTAAAATGAAAATAAAGCCAAGTTGGTGTACAGAAAACCTTTCACTGACTTTACTGGGTGAGAGGCTAAAATGTACACTGGAGGCCTAATCAGCTGATCTGGTCATATATGTGACATCTTTTTATTAATCATTTGGGTGACATTATGTGAGATCATTCACAATCAAATTTCTTAATTATCGTATTGTCCCGAATATAAGACGACTCTGTTATAACACGACCCCCATTTTTCAAGAGCCATTTACAGAAAAAAGAACATTGAATGTCAAATAGTATAGCCCCTGAATATAAGACGACTCTGTTTTTTGGGATATATCCATTGGGAAAAAAAAAAAAAAAAAATAGTCTTATATTCAGGCCAATAGGGTATTAATATTTCCATCACCTGCAAACATCACAAGGGCCTAAATAATTACCATCGCATTTAGTGGATAAACTCTTTGTTGGATAAGATGGGTGGTCCTTAAAAGGACCGTTGTGTTGTAAAGAGCAGACAGATCAGTTTACTTGGAGCTGGTGTACTTGGTCACAGCCTTGGTGCCTTCAGACACGGCGTGCTTGGCCAGCTCCCCGGGGAGCAGCAGGCGGACGGCGGTCTGGATCTCCCTGGATGAGATGGTGGAGCGCTTGTTGTAGTGAGCCAGACGAGAGGCCTCGCCGGCGATGCGCTCGAAGATGTCGTTGACGAACGAGTTCATGATGCCCATGGCCTTGGAAGAGATCCCGGTGTCAGGGTGGACCTGCTTCAGCACCTTGTACACGTAGATGGCGTAGCTCTCCTTCCTGGACTTTCTGCGCTTCTTGCCGCCCTTGGCGGCAGACTTGCTGACGGCTTTCTTGGAGCCCTTCTTGGGCGCTGGCTTCGCTACTTCAGGCATGATTCTATCTCAATGAAATGAAGACTAGAAGTGAGCTCTGAACGGCGGTGTAGCAGCATTTCTAGGAAGCCTATGCAAATGAAGTGTGCGACTGCCAGCAGATGATTGGCTACTGCTTGTGCAACTGACCCACTGAGAAGGCTCACTGTTTTACAGTCGCTGTTTTCCTTCCCGCCTGATCTGTTGTCCCGCTCAAATAAAGAGTGGGGTAGTGATAGAGGAAATCAATAATTCAATACACACATGAATCTATTGTAGGGAAATGTGTGTTTACGTTGCCTAAAGAGCTTTACTGCATAAAATGTGTAACTGACCCTGTACAGTGTGATCAGTCACAAACTTGGCAATATCAGATAAAGGCTACATGTCAGATTGTTTGATATATTACCAGTACCAATAACTGGTACGTTTAAAGCACAGCTAACAAAATGAGTGGACGCAAAGATGTTTTTTTTTTTTTTTTTACCTTTTAAGCATTACAATACGGCCCACCTTGTGCAATCCATCATAACATTTACGTACAAATACCGCCATGCGCTTCTATGTAGCCAAAAAACAGAGGAAGTAAAAGGGGGGATGTGAGTTTCTTCAGATTGCACAGGCCAGGTATAGGTTTCGTCCGTACGTGCCAAAACTCCCCGTTAAGAGCAGTGAGTTTCCCGGTCGGGTCATACCAAAGACCCTAAAAATGGGACCCAAAGCCTCCCTGCTTGGCGCTCAGCATCAAAGGGATGGATTGGGGTAGGAAAACATAAGCGTAAAGTTGGACTTATCCACAGCCAGAGTGAGATTCTGACTCCAAATCAACTTCATCGGTGCGTGAATAGGATAGTGTAGTGGGTCTACCATAGCTCTGGTCCAGAGCTCCACTGCTTCTGAGTCTGACTTGCATTGGAGCTCTGTTGGTCTCCGTGCATTCGGCCATTACTGCACCCGACCAGCCTCTCTTCTCTAGTGGATATATAAAGAACGTTTTACCTACTCACCTAAATAAACACGTCTTGTGTCATTAGAAAGCCTACTTACCTTAGTGGTCGCACTCTTAGCCCCCCACCACACAGATAAAATGGACTTTTTGGCCAGAACGCGATGGTTTTTCACCTGAAAAACAACCAGGATTTGCGCCCTCTACCGATATTGCCAATAGAAAAGTTCCATAGGAAATATTTTTCCTTCAGTGAAAAACGATCGCGTTCTGGCCAAAAAGTCCAATTTATCCGTGTGGTGGGAGGCTCAGAGTGCGACCACTAAGGTAAGTAGGCTTTCTAATGACACAAGACGTGTTTATTTAGGTGAGTAGGTAAAACGTTCTTTATATATCCACTAGAGAAGAGAGGCTGGTCGGGTGCAGTAATGGCCGAATGCACGGAGACCAGAGCTCCAATGCAGGTCAGACTCAGAAGCAGTGGAGCTCTGGACCAGAGCTAGGTCCACCACAAAAACTACAGATGTTCAGGCAGTGTTCATACATTGACTAGTACTGAGATATTGGGAATTAATTCTTTATAGAAAACGTGGGCGGCTCTTAAAAGAGCCTTTGGGTTGTTGGTAGATCAGGGTAGTATCATTTAACCTCCGAAGCCGTACAGAGTGCGTCCTTGTCTCTTCAGAGCATAGACAACATCCATGGCGGTCACGGTCTTCCTCTTGGCGTGCTCGGTGTAGGTGACGGCGTCACGGATCACGTTCTCCAGGAACACCTTGAGGACACCGCGGGTCTCCTCGTAGATCAGACCGGAGATACGCTTCACGCCGCCACGGCGAGCCAGACGGCGGATAGCGGGCTTGGTGATTCCCTGGATGTTATCACGGAGAACTTTGCGGTGACGCTTGGCGCCTCCTTTTCCTAGACCCTTCCCGCCTTTGCCTCTTCCGGACATCTTGGATACTGCAACTGTTGTAGAATCAAAAACTGAATGATTCGAAACCTCTGAGCTCTGCATTAATATGTGTGTTCTGAGGACGTAAGAGAGGACACAACGGCATGGGCGTAACTAACCACGCCCACACATAAACACATTCCTCCCCCGTGCTGCCACAGCGCTGCTAAACCCTAATCATGTGTAATCAGAATTCGATTTGATATTTGTCTTGAACAGAAAAGGGGCAGAGACGCAAGTGATATTCATGTGTTATTGGTAATGTTTCATTTAGTGCAGAATTGTCTCGATGAGGCTTCGATCAGAGTTATGATTTATACAAACGTATCATCGTGGATGGATATGCCCACTATATTTGAACCAAACGGCGATTGATTGCTTCGATTAGGTTATATATGTGGATTCGATGAGAGAAATGGCCTTATTAGAAAATATCGGCATTAGCTTTATATTATATATAAAAAACATGAAATGCATGTTATGGTGACGCTATTCTAGAACTCAACCCGGTCCATTTGTACAGTCAAGAAAAAGAGTGCTTTACGTTGACAACTCGCGTTAGAGTAGTTTATACTGTTGCTATCATATACTAGGTATACATAAATTTACTATACATTTTTACATCGTATTGCTCCCGTGTACTATGTGAGCAAAGTAAGATCGAGGACACTCTTCTAAAACAATGTGGTTGGCTCTTAAAAGAGCCTTTTGTGGGTTTAAATATTTAGTAGACAGTTTACTTCTTTTTGGGCGCTGCCTTCTTTGCTGCCTTGGGCTTGGCAACCTTCTTGGCCGGAGCCTTCTTGGCTGCTGCGGGCTTCTTGGCCACTTTCTTGGGGCTCTTGGCGGCCTTCTTGGGGCTTTTAGCTGCTACTTTCTTGGCGGCAGGCTTCTTGGCCTTCTTGGGTGACTTCTTGGCGGCTGCGGGTTTCTTAACTGCCGCCTTCTTGGGCGACTTCTTAGCCGCTGCGGGTTTCTTAGCTTTGACTGCTTTCTTAGCCGCGGGCTTCTTTGCCTTCACAGGTGCAGCCTTCTTGCTCATCTTGTAGGAGCCTTTGACCTGGACCAGGGTGCCTTTGGTGACCAGCTTCTTGATGGCGCTCCTGACGAGGACCTTTTTCTTCTCCACATCGTAGCCGCCGGCAGCCAGAGCCTTCTTGACCGCGGCCAGAGACACTCCACCCCGCTCCTTGGAGGCGGACACGGCCTTGACGACCAGCTCGGCCACGCTGGGGCCGACCTTCTTGGGTCGGGGAGCGGCCTTCTTCTTGGCGGCCTTGGCCGGTGCTGGAGCTGCTGCGGGAGCGACTTCTGCCATTATTCTCTCGTAGTATGTTGCAGTTGCTTCTGTAAAGTAAACTCTAACAGAGTGATGCTGGACGCTCTGAAGGGGCTGGACTTAAACACCGCATGAGAGCCATTTAGACTCAACGGTGTCAGCAGCTCTACTCTGGATGTCTGAAATGTGAAACTTGTGTTTTCTCCTCGAATAAAACAACATATAACTAATTACGGAGTGTATTATTTAATATAACAAAGAGATGACCAGTTAAAACACATGCTTCTTTTTGACATCCATTCATCTGAGATGAAAATGAGGTTCTGATTTTTAAGGTTTGTGTTAAATACATCACCCTTCCACAGTCCGACACCAGTTATTCCTCTGCCATTTGTCTTCAAAAACATTTTAAACAAGGACAAATGAACAATTATACTTAAACCAATCTTAGCTGACATCCTTGGCGACGCAATGACATAAACTATACTTTTGGTTTCTCTTCTGCTTTTCTATAAACAGGAGGTTTCTGACACAAGTAAACACAGTCCAGTTGACAGCATGAGTTGAGTTGATACCAACTTCCAATGAGATGTTAGAACATTTCCATTCCAAACGTATGATGATCAAAATGCAGAAAACCGACATTTCCACGTTTGCATCTTCAAGTCAACTGTGGTACCGGTGTCTGTGTTTATTTATTAAATAAATACATGTATGCACTCATTCCTTCCATGTTATCATGATGATGTAAGCAGACATACGTTGCTTTGGGACATGGACATTGTTACAAGGACCATGAAAATTTATTAGTAGGCTACTATTAGAATAATTTTAGTACCAAGAGAGCATTTTATTTTACTTTACAACGTGGGCATTTAGCTGCCAATCTTAATCCAGAGCAATTTAAATTAAGTAGAAACTCAGCAAAGCATCAAGATAATCATGAATCCTACTTAAGCTTAAAGAGATATTTCACTTTCAAAACAACCTTTGGTCATTTTATTTTTATATTTGTTTTTGTGCACTGCCCCCTTCCTATACAAACCCAATGTAACTTAAAACGTCTTTTTTCTCTGATGGCTGATATTATCACCAGAAAAAGGGAGAAATTGGGGCAGCTAAATGGATGTCAATTATGTAAATACTGAATGGATCAACATAAACTGTCTGTGGTGTTGAGACAACCATGGGTAGATCATAAAATTACAGTGAGTGAGTGAGTGAGTGAGTGAGCCTAACAGTGTAATAGCCACCTTACATATTGTGCTTTTAAGTTATCCAAGTTGAGCTTATGGACCATACCTGGGCATTGTGCGGCCCGGGGGCCAAATGCGGCCCTTTGGCTGACTCTGACCGGCTTGTGAAAGGGTACTGCGGTTTTTAACCAGTGGTCCGGGGACCACCAGTGAGTTCCAGTTAAATATGGAAAGTTGGTCAACCAGATTTAACTCTTTGAGAGCGTAAAAATGTTTACACTCTCAAGAGTTAAAATATTCATCATCTGAATTACCTAAAATCTACACAATCGGATAATGTAAAGGAATGGTCATTTTTGATCTGTAGGTTTGCCTGTTTTGTTTCCCAAATCCAGCCTGGTATTGTGGACAAAGATGATATGTTAGCCCCACTGACCTCAAAACTAAAGATTTATTTTATCTTTAGTTTTGAGGTCAGTGGGGCTAACATATCATAAATGTGGTCCTCTGTGGCTCACATACTGAATAAATTGAGGGCCCTGGTATCAAAACGGTTGGTCTTACTCTTACTTGTATCTTGAAAATTAAATGAAAACACACAGACTTTAGTTCAGCCTTTAGTCTTGTCCCTCCACAATATTAGATGTATCTCATTTGGCCCGTTGGGAAAAAATAATTGCCCTCCTGCTATGGACTATGGAGTCTGAACTTAAGTGCTGCATTTTCAGACAGTACACTAAACATAGTCAGTGGACTGGACTCTTTCATAAGGTTAAATTTTACACTCTCAACAGTTACACTATACATACTGCTGAACATCTGCTGCATTACTTAATATACAGGCAGGGCTTGACACTAACACTTGCCCGCTTGCCCGGGGCAAGTAAAAATGGTAGGGCAAGTGAAGACTGCTACTTAGTGCACTATAACACAACACAAGATAAATTTGTCTTGAAGGCAGTCATTGCACTCTGCCTCTGTGTCTTTCCCTGCTTTCTAGCTATCTCTCCTATCTCTCTCCCAGGTTCATTTGGTTCCAAACTACCATTTTGCTGGAGTCAGGGACCACTGGGTCTGTCACCACTATGGGCTAATTAAGATGATAATTTTAACTCTTGAGAGTGTAAAAATGAAACCAAATGGACCCGCAAGGGTCCATTTGGTTTCATTTTTACACTTTTTACACTTTTTTTTTTGGTTTTCATTTTTACACTTTTTACACTCTCAAGTTACATCTGGTTAACCAACTTAGCTGGGGACCACCTGGTGGTCCCCGGACCACCTGTTAAAAACCCCTGGTTTAAAGCACCCAAGTAGGAAGTAAACTTAAATGCAAATTTACAATATCGTCACCTTCTTAAAATAATCGCCTAAGTCATTTTTTGGCCATTTTTTGCGATATACTGTATATTATACAGTATAATATGCTCATTCCTGTATAATATACAGTATATCGCAAAAAATGGCCAAAAAATGACATAGGCGATTATTTTAAGAAGGTGACGATATATTATAATAATATCTCTAACCCGCAGATGATATTTAAATAGTGTTAGAAATGAATGCAACTGATTGTTTTACTTTCTTAAATCAACTGATTAACTTTCTCATTTTACTACACCAGGATCACAGAATCTGAAACTGAGTTTTAATAATGCATATTCAGTTTTTCTTGCTATTAAGGGACTAGCAGTTTAAATTGCTATCAAAAGCTGTTTTTGAAGGAAATTAACTTTTTTGCCTGGTGTATGGAAACACTGCCCTGCCCTCGACATGTACCATTCTGTTCTATTTGTGAGATGTCTCATTTTATTAGCATTTAGTTTAATCTGAACATAATACTTGCATTCATACTTTTCTCCAGCATTGTGTAGTCAAATACCCTGTTTTTGTTTGGTCATTTGAAGATAGTAGAGATATTACTCTAACAGTAATATCTCTACCCAGTTTGACTAACTTGATCAAACCATTTGGAATCCTGGGTGTTTTGTCCTCGACTTGCAAGTGTTGGTATCCCTGTTGGTGCAAGGGGTCTTATTTGTCTTATTGCACAATTTAACAGCTATGTCACTGTGATAATAACCACCCATTCTGTACCATATGTACACTAAGAAAAATCATTAACATGGAAATACAACTTGATAACTTTGTCTCGCCACGGATTTTTAGGCCTTTATTTCTAGGAGAATGGACGACTGTTTATTATGCCCATACATCTATACTAATGGCTATTACATGCCGTCACCAACCCCATGTTAGGCTGCTACACAATCTGTAGCTACATGGTGTAATCGGCAGGAGGTTGGTGAAGGCATGTTAAATACAGAAACTACTTTTCATGGGCAGCGTGCACTAATCTACAGCAGCAGACAATATAATATAAGGGAATAGTCCTCTTAAAAATACAGTTGGTGGCTCTTAAAAGAGCCGTTTTGGGGGCGTTACAGTGACGGGTGAGTTTAAGCACGTTCTCCGCGGATACGGCGGGCCAGCTGGATGTCTTTGGGCATGATGGTCACCCTCTTGGCGTGGATGGCGCACAGGTTGGTGTCCTCAAACAGACCGACCAGATAAGCCTCGGCGGACTCCTGGAGAGCCATGACGGCGGAGCTCTGGAAGCGCAGGTCGGTCTTGAAGTCCTGGGCGATCTCCCTCACCAGGCGCTGGAAGGGCAGCTTGCGGATCAGCAGCTCGGTGGATTTCTGGTAGCGACGGATCTCCCTCAAAGCCACCGTACGGGACGGTAGCGGTGAGGCTTCTTCACTCCGCCGGTCGCCGGCGCGCTCTTACGCGCTGCCTTGGTGGCCAGCTGCTTCCTGGGCGCTTTGCCGCCGGTGGACTTACGAGCTGTCTGCTTGGTTCTTGCCATTTTATCTTGCTCTCTTCTATAGAAGCTGAGAATAGAATGTCTTGCAGAGCGCGGACTGCTGCCTTTTATTAGCGCCTCGCGAGACGCCGCCGTTCTTTGATTGGTCAGTGAGCAGGAACCTCCTTGTTTTGGGGGAGGTGCCATGCGTCACAATTCAAATGAACTGGGGCTCCTGTGGACAAAGATAATACAAGGTATATACAGTAGTGTACGTTGTATTCCAGTGTTGCCAACTTGGCGCATTTGTCACTATATTTAGCGCTTTTTCAGACCCCCCTAGCGCCAAAATTAGTGAAAAACTCCTGGCGGAAATTCTGGTGCTTTTTTTGCTGCCGAGTTGGGGGGAAATTGATTGACAGGCACCAGAGATAAAACCATAAAATCATTAGTTTCAACCGAATGATCATGTTTGATTATTCGGTTGAAAATTATGTTTTAATTCATCCCCCAAAGACACAAACATCACTCAGTGCCCAGATTAGAGGAGCTATACTGCCACTCTACATCGAGACAGGTTGGTATATAGATGAAGATAGAATGTACTCAGTATGAAAAAGTGTCATATAACCCCATAAGGGATGTGTCACAAGGTGGCATGACACTTAAACAAAAAACAGAGTCATCCATTCATTCATTCTTATATGCAGAGTTGAAACGTTGGCTACTTATGTTTTTTTTTTTTTTTTTTTTTTTTTTTTTTTGTACACACTTAAACAATTTAGGCCTGACCCAAGGTTTCTGAAAAACTTGAAATATTTGTATATTAGCATAAAAAAAAGTTTATTCTGTAATACAGTACATACTGTACATAATCCAAATATGGATTACCGTCCTGAAAGGGTTTAAGATTTTGGACTACCGGTAATTCTAAAATGTGCCTTGATCTTTACGTGCGGTTTGCCATTTTCTGAGTCTAACAAAAAAAGGGCGCAAACTTCTGCTACAGTGGTGATTGGTGGGGAGCAATATACACTAAGCCCGCGCACTCGTCCGTTATCGTGATTGGTGGGGCGCACAGACACAAAGGATTTTTTTTTTTTTTCTTTCTTTTAAACCAAGTTGAAGATATAAAAGGACTCACGCGCTTGTGCTCCGACACATTTCTTCGAGCTGTTTTAACTCTAGAAATAAATCTACATCATGAGTGGACGTGGGAAGACCGGTGGAAAGGCCAGGGCGAAGGCTAAGACTCGCTCATCCCGTGCCGGGCTGCAGTTCCCCGTGGGTCGTGTACACAGGCTGCTGCGTAAAGGCAACTACGCCCAGAGAGTGGGTGCCGGCGCTCCGGTCTATCTGGCGGCTGTCCTGGAGTATCTGACCGCTGAGATCCTGGAGTTGGCTGGAAACGCTGCCCGTGACAACAAGAAGACCCGTATCATCCCCCGTCACCTCCAGCTGGCCGTCCGCAACGACGAGGAGCTCAACAAACTACTGGGCGGAGTGACCATCGCTCAGGGCGGCGTGCTGCCCAACATCCAGGCTGTTCTGCTGCCCAAGAAGACCGAGAAAGCCGCCAAGAAATAAATCTGCATCACCTCGACTACACAAACCCCACAAAGGCTCTTTTAAGAGCCACCCACTATTTCTATGTGAGAGTCTTTTCCAACGTCCTGAACACACCCCGCTGTGGTCTAAATACGCATAGTAATAATTTAGTTATAATTTTATAATAGTTTAAACTACTAAAACGTCGAGCATCGAGTCTCCAAGATTTGAACATCTTTGAATATGTTTAATACGAGTGGCAATGATTTCCAATGGCAGTATCACAATGCCGTGATTAACACCTTGAACCTTGAAACGTAATCTGCACGTCTACAAGAGTCTTTAACAATGCGCCTTTGTAGTTCTTTGTGTCCGAATGCTTAGATCCCTTTTGCACAACAAATACCTGGTGATATGTACCCAACTGCTGTCATATCGACCTTGTAAAACACATGTAAAATACCCCACTTAGGTTCTATTGTAAATTTTAGCCGTTCAAATGTATAGTCACTATGAATTCAGGGTTTTATAGTTCACCTAATTAGCACTTCTGTTGCTCCATTGTCCTTTTACACTGTGGAAGAGCGGGAATCACTGGAGTATAGTATTGTACTAGTATGTATTCAACTGCTACCATCTCTCCCTTGCACATGTAAAATACCTACTTATTCTTAGCCTAAGTGTTATATCCTTTCAGTTTGCCACTATGTTTAGGGTTTTATAGCTCAGCCATCTAGCATTCCATTGCACTAGACTAGTACTGTTGTAGCTTCATTGTCCTTTTGTACCGTGGAAGAGCGGGAAACGATACATCATAGACATACATTGATGATGAAATCTTGTAAAGATCCTCGAGCTCAATTTATATAAAGCCAAACGGCTGACATTGATCAACTACCTACACATTATGTAACGACCGTTTGTTAATAGATGGACAACCCTTTCTTTGATAAGATGGGTGGTCCTTAAAAGGACCGTTGTGTTGTAAAGAGCAGACAGATCAGTTTACTTGGAGCTGGTGTACTTGGTCACAGCCTTGGTGCCTTCAGACACGGCGTGCTTGGCCAGCTCCCCGGGGAGCAGCAGGCGGACAGCGGTCTGGATCTCCCTGGATGAGATGGTGGAGCGCTTGTTGTAGTGAGCCAGACGAGAGGCCTCGCCGGCGATGCGCTCGAAGATGTCGTTGACGAACGAGTTCATGATGCCCATGGCCTTGGAAGAGATCCCGGTGTCAGGGTGGACCTGCTTCAGCACCTTGTACACGTAGATGGCGTAGCTCTCCTTCCTGGACTTTCTGCGCTTCTTGCCGCCCTTGGCGGCAGACTTGCTGACGGCTTTCTT
Source organism: Benthosema pterotum (assembly GCA_039105355.1). Taxonomy (NCBI): domain Eukaryota; kingdom Metazoa; phylum Chordata; class Actinopteri; order Myctophiformes; family Myctophidae; genus Benthosema; species Benthosema pterotum. The sequence goes on along the minus strand of CM076976.1, from coordinate 52,752,996 downwards.
GGAGCCCTTCTTGGGCGCTGGCTTCGCTACTTCAGGCATGATTCTTTCTCAGTGAACTGACGAATAGAACTGTGAGCTCTGGACGGCGTTGCGCCAGTATTTATAGCCACTCTATGCAAATGAGGTGTTCGTCTCCCGGCGAGTGATTGGCTGCTGCATTATCCGCTCTCGCCTGCCTGTTGTGTTGTGTTGTCTCACTAAAATGGTTATCCCTCCTGACCGACCTGTTTTTCAACCTTTTTGACACCAGGGACCACCTTTTATTCAGCATTTGACCCACGGACCACCATTTGAGGACATTTTAGCCCCACAGATCCCAAAACTAAAGATTTCTTTTGCTTTTGTCCGTCTTCTAGTTGTGTAGACTTGGGCTAATTCAGATGATGAATATTTTAACTCTTGAGAGTGTAAAAATGCTGAATAAATGGTGGGCCCTGGGATGAAAAAGGTTGAAAACCACTGTTTTAAAGGGTAGTTTAGATTTAGTTCCGTATTTCCGGTCATTTTGTGGAGGTCACACAGTAAAAGTATATTTATCCACAAAACGATCAGAAATTGTATTGTTGTTAATTGTATCTTAAATATGAACTGTTGTTTGAGAACGTAAAAATGAAACCAAATGGACCCTTGCGGGTCCATTTGGTTTCATTTTCACACTCTCAAGAGTTAAAATATTCGTCATCTAAATTAGCAGCACTTAATTAGGACGTTTACACCGTTTTGTTTGCAAAATCCAGCCTGGAATTGTGGACAAAACCAAAAGAAATCTTTAATTTTAGGTCTTTGGTGTGCAAATGTAATCAAATGGTGGTCCGTGGCTCAAATGCTGAATAAATGGTGGTCCCTGGAGTCAAAAAGGTTGAAAACCCCTGCCCTAAAATATAGAACATAAGACGTCTATTATATCTATTCTATTCTCTATCTACTCCTGTGAGTGTTAAAATGAAACCAAATGGACCCTTATGGGTCATTTTACTCTCTCAAGAGTTACATTAAATTATATGTATTGCATAAATTACATAATTTTCAAGAGTCCACACAATTAGAGAATTGAGAATAATTGTTATTTTGACCAACGTTTTGCCAGTTTCTCTTCCCCAATTGTGGACAAAAAAAAGTCAAAGTTCTCAGTTTTGGGTGCAAGAGACTAAACTCAGCACATCACAAACCCCAAATACTGTTTTTAAATGTCAGTTGTAAGAAAAACTTCTAATTATCCCCCTCCAAGTGCATTATTCTTAAACACTATACACTAACCAGTGGTCCGGGGACCACCAGTGGTCCTTGAGAGGGTTCCAGGTGGTCCCCAGCTAAGTTGGTTAACCAGATGCAACTCTTGAGATCGTAAAAATGAAACCAAATGGACCCGCCAGGGTCATTTTTACACTCTCAAGAGTTAAAAAAAATGCATCATCTGAATTAGCCATTTTGGAATGTATGTTTTGCTTGTTTGGTTTCCCCAAATCCAGCCTGGAATTGTGGACAAAAGCAAAAATAAATCTTTAGATTTGGGGGTCTGTGGGGCTGAAATGTCCTCAAATGGTGGTCTGTGGCTCAAATCCTGAAAAAATGGTGGTCCCTGAGATGAAAAAGGTTGAAAACCCCTGCTATATAACAGTAAGTAACACCATCACCACTATTTCAAAGCTCAAACTTTCTATGGAATAATCACTTTTTTGATGTGTAGATCTTGTCATTTTGAAAGTAGCTCTCAAGTAAAAAAAAAAAAAAAAAAAAAAAAAAAAAAAAAAAGTATGGGCACCTCTATGATGTAAGGCATAACCCAGAGGCGAGTCATTTGGGCCATTTGGGCCATGGCCCAGAATTATTTTGCTGGCCCAGGCTGAGGTACTACGGAGCCCCGGAGTGGCCACATGCGGATTTTTTTTTAATTCGTTCCCTCGATTTAGCATATCGAGGCCTCGATTTACTAAATCGAGCGAACGAAATAATATATCGTGCCCACGAAATAGTTATTTCGTGCCCACGGGTTAGTTATCTCGTGGCCACGAATTAGCATATCGAGGCCTCGAATTACTATATCGAGCGAACGAAATAATACCAGCATCTTCCCGGCTGCCAGATCCTCCCACTAGAAGCGCCAGCCGTAGCACAGAGGTCTCAGCTGTTACTTTACAGCACAGAACAGGTAATCTTACACTATTTTATGCAACTTAATGACTAAACGGATTATAATGTTGTGTTTTATATGTGTTCACCTTGTGAAAGAAATAGGACCTAGCCAAACAGAGCTAACTTGTTGGCTATGCGTGTTTACACCTTGTTCAATGGGCTGTAATCGTTTCAGTAATATAACATCACAATGCAACGTTTGATGCTGTGGTATCAATGTGTTAAGAGCCAACACAATGGATTCATGTTTAAGAATATGTGTGAAATCTGAGCGGACAATAGTGTATTGATAAGATGACTTTACTTGCACACACCCACACACACATTCTATAGCAGGGGTTTTCAACAGGTGGTCCGGGGACCACCAGTGGTCCTTGAGAAGGTTTTACGTGGTCCCCATGGCTAATGATGGAAAGTTGCTTAACCAGATGTAACTCTTGAGAATGTAAAAATGAAACCAAATGGATCCTTGCGGGTCCATTTGGTTTCATTTTTACACTCTCAAAAGTTAAAATATTCATCATCTGAATTAGCACCACTTAATTAAGACGTTTACACTGTTTCGTTGGCAAAATGCAGCCTGGAATTGTGGACAAAATCAGAATAATTATTTAATTTTAGGTCTTTGGTGTGAAAATGTAATCAAATGGTGGTCCGTGGCCCAAATGCCGTATAAATGGTGGTCCCTGGAGTCAAAAAGGTTGAAAACCCCTGTTCTATAGGCTATTTTTCTAAACATAATTGAATCAGTGGATATTACAGCAATATGACTGATGATCATCACCAGAACTATTTATTGCCTGCTAATTTCATAGGCTATAGGCTATGTGTGTAGGATTAAACTGCCACCGTAGTCATACAGCACATACAGCACTACCCTTAAAGGGACACTTCACCTTTTTGCAAAATAAATATACGTTGATAACGTTTAGAAGATTTAGAACACATTACTGGGGGGTCTTTACTTTATACGTGTAATATGTAGTTTTACATATATTATGAATGTGGAACCTTTTAAGGGTCCACAAGGGGTTATATTGACACTATAAACCCTACACAACACTAGGATGGAACAAACAATTAAAACCTTTTATTCTCTCTCCCATTTCTCAGGTTGAGGATGAATTTGTCCTGCATCTGCACTGTGAGATGAACACCACACAGCCTCCTCTCCAAAGACTTCATAGTCGGCGACACTCCAGGATCCTACACACCCCATTTCATTAATTTGTTTATTGTCTAACATGGAACTGATCGTAACCAGGAGTGTAGTGGAGGGGGGACGCGGGGGGACGGCACTTCTCACATCTAAAATATTTTTGGGTCTGAAAAAAATCATTAGCATGGTGAAATACATCTTGATGACATCATCGAGATGTGTTGCACCATGTTAATGAGTTTCCTTTTTTCTTAGTGTACAAATGGAACCAAATGGTTCAGAGGCGTCCCCCCACTTCTAAAAGTACTACTACAACACTGATCATAACAATGTTTCTGCCAAGACTTGGAATTGTAATATTTCATCACCACACCATATCATAAGGCTTATATTTACTATTTTGTACAGAACAGTATGATTTTACACAAATTGAGAACTAAACCGTGCAGTCTCTGGGCCAGGTTCCTATATGCATCCGTAAACACCTGTAAACCATTTAAATGCATTAGATCAAATGTTATAAAATCTTTGGACTTGTTCATGTCCAAGCTATGTAATAAATGGATAATTAATTATTGCTTTGATTATTGTACACAACACAATGACTAAACAACTCACCAAAGAATAAACATATACCGGTGGTCATAATGTGCTAGTGGTGTGCTACTATGATGTATAATATAAGTGTTAACTTAGTGGTGAGTTGAGTTGTGTTCTCTTATAAACAGCAGGCAGGAAGCAACAGTCGATCCATGGTGAGTTTGGCCAAGATAGGGTAATGAACTGCTGCGGGACAACAGTTTGTAGACTGGGAATACATGTGGAAAATAAGTTAATCTAAATGTCATTACTTAAATTATAAAACACCATTTGACTGCTTTAGCTAGATAGGAGCCTGGGTATACCAATTATGTGCAAATGAAAAGTAATACTGTATGTAGCTACTCATGTAATAAATAATATTGCTATGATACTGACACAATTATGATGACACTTCAACACTATTAACTGTTATTCCATTATGAAATGTTATAAGTAGCTACCTCTGTGAAAGGCATTGTTAGGCTACTTTATGCATATTTATTACATTATGAGCTTATAACAATTTTACACTATGTCAACAACAGAGTAGACCTTCGGAGCCTGATGCTGGATAGGAGTGGGTGAATTCAGGGCTCTAAGTAGTTTCATCATCTCATTTAATAATTGATCCAAGTTGTATCATTTAACAACTATCCTTTAATAAGTTTTGCATTCTTATTAAGCAAAATCTGCAAGGTAATGTAAAGTGGAGTAAAACAGTTTCACCTGTAAAGTAGTGGAATAATAAGCAATGTACTGTGCTTACCACCACTACCAAAATTGTGCAATAGAATAGCACATGTTTTGTAGTGTACACTTGTATTTACATTAATACACTTGATCACATTGAATCTTGTCTGTCAAGGATTCAGCCTGCAGGAGAAACCCTAAATACAAAAGTGAACGCATCATATTGCACATAACCACCACACCAAGGGATCTGATGAAGTACTGTCACAAGGGACATGCAGAGTTTTAGTGGGGAAGATCCTGAAATCACATAAGAGGGCATTTTTTGACAAAAATAGCAGATCTACAAGCTCTCAACATTGTGTTCAGTTTTTTTTAAGATACTAAAAACATATTTAGATAAGATATTTGTAGCCAGGTTGAGAAGTGGTGAAGCATGAAGTTTATAAGAAAATGAACACATTGAACTCTACATCTATTCTGGTGTGATGAAAGAGCAACATACTGTATCTCTCACCATCTTCACTAGTCAGAAGAAACACACTGTTGAAAACTTTATTGACAATACATGAATTTATTAATGAAATGGGGTGCGTAGTCTTTGGAGAGGAGGCTGTGTGGTGTTCATCTCACAGTGCAGATGCAGGACAAATTCATCCTCAACCTGAGAAATGGGAGAGACAATAAGAGGTTTTAATTGTTTGTTCCATCCTAGTGTTGTGTAGGGTTTATAGTGTCAATATAACCCCTTGTGGACCCTTAAAAGGTTCCACATTCATAATATATGTAAAACCACATATTACACGTATAAGTAAAGACCCCCCAGTAATGTGTTCTAAATCTTCTAAACGTTATCAACGTATATTTATTTAGCAAAAAGGTGAAGTGTCCCTTTAAGGGTAGTGCTGTATGTGCTGTATGACTAGTGACTACGGTGGCAGTTTAATCCTACACACATAACCTATAGCCTATGAAATTAGCAGGCAATAAATAGTTCTGGTGATGATCATCAGTCATATTGCTGTAATATCCACTGATTCAATTTCAGTTTAGAAAAATAGCCTATAGAACAGGGGTTTTCAACCTTTTTGACTCCAGGGACCACCATTTATTCGGCATTTGGGCCACGGACCACCATTTGATTACATTTTCACACCAAAGACCTAAAATTAAATAATTATTCTGATTTTGTCCACAATTCCAGGCTGTATTTTGCCAACGAAACAGTGTAAACGTCTTAATTAAGTGGTGCTAATTCAGATGTTGAATATTTTAACTTTTGAGAGTGTAAAAATGAAACCAAATGGACCCGCAAGGGTCCATTTGGTTTCATTTTTACATTCTCAAGAGTTACATCTGGTTAAGCAACTTTCCATCATTAGCCATGGGGACCACGTAAAACCTTCTCAAGGACCACTGGTGGTCCCCGGACCACCTGTTGAAAACCCCTGCTATAGAATGTGTGTGTGGGTGTGTGCAAGTAAAGTCATCTTATCAATACACTATTGTCCGCTCAGATTTCACACATATTCTTAAACATGAATCCATTGTGTTGGCTCTTAACACATTGATACCACAGCATCAAACGTTTCATTGTGATGTTATATTACTGAAACGATTACAGCCCATTGAACAAGGTGTAAACACGCATAGCCAACAAGTTAGCTCTGTTTGGCTAGGTCCTATTTCTTTCACAAGGTGAACACATATAAAACACAACATTATAATCCGTTTAGTCATTAAGTTGCATAAAATAGTGTAAGATTACCTGTTCTGTGCTGTAAAGTAACAGCTGAGACCTCTGTGCTACGGCTGGCGCTTCTAGTGGGAGGATCTGGCAGCCGGGAAGATGCTGGTATTATTTCGTTCGCTCGATATAGTAATTCGAGGCCTCGGTATGCTAATTCGTGGCCACGAGATAACTAACCCGTGGGCACGAAATAACTATTTCGTGGGCACGATATATTATTTCGTTCGCTCGATTTAGTAAATCGAGGCCTCGATATGCTAAATCGAGGGAACGAATTAAAAAAAAAATCCGCATGTGGCCACTCCGGGGCTCCGTAAGGTACAGTACAGTACACTTGGGCCAAGAATTCAGGGGAACAGACAGACAGGCACCATGAGTAGCCTAGTGTTGGGGGAACAGACAGACAGGCACCATGAGTAGCCTAGTGTTGGGGGAACAGACAGACAGGCACCATGAGTAGCCTAGTGTTGGGGGAACAGACAGACAGGCACCATGAGTAGCCTAGTGTTGGGGGAACAGACAGACAGGCACCATGAGTAGCCTAGTGTTGGGGGATCGGAGGTGTTAGACGGCTTGACGCCCCGCTATTCATCCAGGCTTTTGTTATCAAATGGGTCAAAACCTGTTTAACTGGTCTTGGTGACTGGAGGTGTCAAAGTTGCTCCCCCCCCCCAAAAAAAAAAACAATAGGTGTTAATGGCCCATGTGCCCATCTATTTCCAGTGAAACAGTTTTTACTTGCCTGGAGAGGCTGGGGATTTTCTACTGGCCCAGGCTGAAGTTAGAGCCACGCTACGCGCCTGGCCATAACACCTGGCGGAGACAGTGAAAAAGAGTCTATAGAGATGCGCAGTGACGTCACCGCCCCGGTTCCGGAAGTCTTTTCCCCATTCATTTTTCTCATAGACTTTTCGAAAATAATTTATATCAAGACGATTACGCCGCGGCCAAAGCCAACTCAGGTCGTGACAAATCATGACAACAAACACAATATCACATTATCGTCATATAATATATAATTGGGAAGAAGTAGAAAACGGCATGATACAAGACTTTTTTTTTTTTTTTTCGTTTTTCATCTTAGAAATTATTTTATTGTCCCAAAAGTTTGTGTGTGTCATCATGATTCGTCACGACTCGAGTTGGCCTTGTCCGCGGCGTAATCGTTTTGATATTAATTATTTTCGAAAAGTCTATGAGAAAAATGAATTGGGAAAAGACTTCCGGAACCAGAGCGGTGACGTCACTGCGCATCTCTATATCTCTGGGTAGGTTTTGGCTCAGGTAAGGTGGCTGACAGGGTGTGTGGACAGACAAGGCCACCGGCCAGGCTGACCAATGGAGAGGCAGAGGGTACAGCTTAACAATTTATTGGACGCGTACAACTGTACAAAATGAAAGACAGATAATTGATATGAATAATGACGAAATAATGAACATAATCTTCGCATCCCAAATCAGCATCACATGCATTATTAACAATATCTAGCAAATGAGAATAAATCCAATAAAGTATATTCATTTAATCAAATAACTAAATCAATCAATGAATAATCAATAACATCACAGACAGACTGACAGAGACTCCTCCTCCTGGAGTCTGGAGTCTTTTCACAGACGGCATGTAAATGTAACGCCTGGGATTCGAACCCGGCTCTCCCGCGTGAAAGTCCAACATCTTGACCACTAGACCAAAGGGACATCCCCCTTGGTCCGGGGGCAGATACTAGACTTTGGAGGCCATCACCACAGAGGCTGTAGCGAACCTGCTACATAAACAACCAAATACATAGCTAACCAAATGGACCCACTAACGACATGCTTCTCAGATTCTGTGGTCCGGGGACCACCAGTGGTCCTTGAGAGGGTTCCAGGTGCTCCCCAGCTAAGTTGTTTAACCAGGTGTAACTCTTGAGAGTGTAAAAATGAAACCAAATGGACCCTCAAGGGTCCATTTTTACACTCTCAAGAGTTACATCTGGTTAACCAACTTAACTGGGGACCACCTGGAACCCTCTCTGGGTTCCTGGGCCACCTGTTGAAAACCCCTGCTATAGGATCTTATAGGAATCCTATAAGAAAATCCTAGGATTTTTTTTTTCTTTTTTTTTTTTTTACTAGGGTCAGGTGTAGAGGTGGGCTGTGTGCGGCCCGCAGGCCCTAGTTTGGGGACCACTGCACTAATCAAATAAAATACACGTCTTATACATAGGCCCTATACAGTTACAAAGATCATATCTTCTAGTCTGAGGACATTTCCATTTATTTACACCCAGAAAACAAACAACTGAACATTCAGTAGATTTTGGTTTTCTTTTTAAATGTCACGACCTCTTTGAAGGACGATGTCATCACTTTTCAACACATCTTCATATAATACAGCTAGATCCTCATTAATGTAAAATCTACATTTTTCAACTCCTAGGAGGGCTGTGGACAGTTCAGGAACCAGTCTGTCTCCTAGGAGGGCTGTGGGCAGTTCAGAAACCAGTCTGTCTCCTAGGAGGGTTGAGGGCAGTTCAGAAACCAGTCTGTCTCCTAGGAGGGTTGAGGGCAGTTCAGAAACCAGTCTGTCTCCTAGGAGGGCTGTGGGCAGTTCAGAAACCAGTCTGTCTCCTAGGAGGGCTGTGGGCAGTTCAGAAACCAGTCTGTCTCCTAGGAGGACTGTGGGCAGTTCAGAAACCAGTCTGTCTCCTAGGAGGGCTGTGGGCAGTTCAGAAACCAGTCTGTGTCTCCTAGGAGGACTGTGGGCAGTTCAGAAACCAGTCTGTGTCTCCTAGGAGGGCTGTGGGCAGTTCAGAAACCAGTCTGTGTCTCCTAGGAGGGCTGTGGGCAGTTCAGAAACCAGTCTGTCTCCTAGGAGGGTTGTGGGCAGTTCAGAAACCAGTCTGTGTCTCCTAGGAGGGTTGTGGGCAGTTCAGAAACCAGTCTGTCTCCTAGGAGGGCTGTGGGCAGTTCAGAAACCAGTCTGTCTCCTAGGATGGTTGTGGGCAGTTCAGAAACCCCTCTCCCATGACATAATCGGTGGGAAATCCAAGCTTATAGAAACGGTGGCTTTCTATTCCTGAAAACCTACCATGATATTTAAAAACAAACAACAAACACTGCTGTCGCCTCTGTTAGTATCTGTAACCAACTAGTATCTGTAACCAACTGGTATCTGTAACCAACTAGTATCTGTAACCAACTAGTATCTGTAACCAACTAGTATCTGTAACCTAACCTACTGTTGTGTTCTCTCAGAAGTTTTTAATGATCCACTCCACAGGAGTCCATGTAGGAGCTGTCCTGTCTCTTTCTGCCCCTTCAGAGTCACCTGGTACACCTGATACACCTGGTACACCTGATACACCTGATACACCTGATACACCTGGTACACCTGGTACACCTGGTACACCTGGTACACCTGATACACCTGATACACCTGATACACCTGGTACACCTGATACACCTGATACACCTGATACACCTGGTACACCTGGTACACCTGGTACACCTGGTACACCTGATACACCTGATACACCTGGTACACCTGGTACACCCACATCATCATACTGGTGGTATTCTGCAGCTTCAACACCTCCCTGTTCACCCACATCATCATACTGGTGGTATTCTGCAGCTTCAACACCTCCCTGTTCACCCACATCATCATACTGGTGGTATTCTGTCTCTTCACTCAGTCCGGCTTCAGCATCGGAGCGAGCAAACTCGTTATAATAAACGATCTCGACGTTGTCCCGTCTTACATTATAATAAACAACAGCCATGTCCTGCTGTCCTGTGCAGTGCCTTCTGATGACCTGGAGAAACACAGCAGTGTCCTGATTTAATTCATTATGTGGATCTGTTAAAAAAAAAAAAAAAAAAACCTGACTGCTAGATGTACATTGTAGTCTTAAGTAGATTTAAGTAAAGTACGGTTACCTTCCGGAGACGATAGAGGACGGCGATCATCAGGATTAAGGGCAGCACTGTACATTTGATAATGTTAGAGGTCAGATGAGATGCTGTGAGGGAAATGTTAAATGTGTTAGAACATCAACCTTCATGAAAGAACAGCTCTGATTCTGCCTGATTGAGTTTCAACATGCGACCTAAAAAGACCAGAATTCATGTTACCTCTGACAGTGAGAAGGAGGACGTCGCTCTTGGAGGAGAAGTTGTGATGGAACACATGGATGTGATAAACACAGCTGTAACTTCCCTGGTGGGTGTGGTTTGCTGCAGGAAACAGGAAGGTGGCAGAGTGATTGGCAGCTGTCTGGGTGTGGTTCTGAGTTTCGTTGCATCCAGTGAGGTTTGGAGCTGTGTCCAGAGATGTTGTGTTCTGTGTTGTATCCAGAGATGTTGTGTTCAGTGTTGTATCTAGTGGTGTGGTGTTCTGTGTTGTATCCAGAGATGTTGTGTTCTGTGTTGTGTCCAGAGATGTTGTGTTCAGTGTTGTGTCCAGAGATGTTGTGTTCAGTGTTGTGTCCAGAGATGTTGTTTGTTGTGTTGTTGTATCTAGTTGTGTTGTTTGTTGCGTTGTTGTATCTAGTGGTGTTGTTTGTTGCATTGTTGTATCTAGTGGTGTTGTGTGTTGCGTTGTTGTATCTAGTTGTGTTGTTTGTTGCGTTGTTGTATCTAGTGGTGTTGTTTGTTGCGTTGTTTTATCTAGTGGTGTTGTTTGTTGCGTTGTTTTATCTAGTGGTGTTGTTTGTTGTGTTGGAACCAGTGATGCTGTGTGCTGCGTTTGATCCAGTGATGTTGTGTTAGACTCAGTGGTGTTGTGTGCTGCGTTGGACACAGAGTGATTGACAGGCTGGGTGTAGGTGTGCGTTGTGTCGGATCCAGTGAAGGTGAGGTGGAAGAAGCCTCCTGGGTACTGCGGCCGGATGGAGCATCTGATGCTGAAGCTGAAACCCTCCATCACCTGCAGCCGCTGCGGCTGGCTTTCAGAAATGGAACGTACAAACGTACCCAGAGTTGTTGTGTGTTGGCTTGTGTCCACTGATGTTGTCTGTTGTGTTGCATTTAGAGATATTGTCTGCTGTGTTGCATTTAGAGATGTTGTCTGTTCTGTTGCATTTAGAGATATTGTCTGTTGTGTTGCATTTAGAGATATTGTCTGCTGTGTTGCATCTACAGATGTTGTCTGTTGTGTTGTAACCGCTGATGTTGTCTGTTGTGTTGAATTCAGTGATGTTGTCTGTTGTGTTGAATACAGTGGTGTTGTGTTTTGTGTTGAATACAGTGGTGTTGTGTTTTGTGTTGAATACAGTGGTGTTGTGCGTTGTGTTGGGTCCAGTGATGTGATGTTGTGCGTTGTGTTGGATGCAGAGTGATTGGCAGCTGGCTGGACAGAGCAGGGACCCTCCATCGCCTGCAGCCCCTGCTGCTGGCTTTCAGAAATGGGCCGCACCAAGGCGATGATTGGTTTAAACAGCATATCTGGAACAAGATCAGAGGTGATTGGCTGAAATTGGCAATTCAGTAGATTTGACTGTATGTCCTGTTTAATTAAAATATATTGTACAGGCAGATACGCTAGAAGAGATAATGTAAATGTGTCATTATTGAAGTTGTTGTTTTACCAGAACAGACAATCTTCAGTCTGGCAGTGGAATTACCAGACACCTTTGTTCCACACTCCTTCAGTGAGAACTCGGATCCAACACAGAAAGAGGAAATCCACCAAACAGGTCCATATGTAGAGCCTGAAGTCATTTCTGTTAAAACGGCAGAGCCGCAGTGCAGCTGTCGACACACTACAGACGATGAGTTCTGGTTCCAGTCAGACCAACCATCCACTGGTCTCCACTCTCCCTGGTGTTGCATCTCCAGTATTCCAATACACTTAGTGGTTCCCTGCACCAACCTGACATCAGCAGACTCTACAGAGACAAGACAGTGAACAGCAAAGATCAGCATTTGTTTATTTATGACATAATGATCCAAATCCAAAGTGCAGATTGTCTTTTACCTGAGCAGGTGAGTCCCACGGTCTTGCCAGGTGAGCTTATGTTTCTCGTGGATGTTAAAGTTACACAGTCCAAGAGAACAGACTCGTTGCCTTTACACTGGAAGTCTTTGGTCGTCATTGGATTGTTAACCTCTCCATAGAGCACCCCCCAGAGCATGGAAGGAGCTCCGCAGGCTAGCTCCCTACAGACCACCTCTGCATCCTGCTGGTCAAAGTCACCTTCATACACCGAGACCCAGGAGTGATTAGACTTCACCTCCACACTGCCTGAACACTGAGTAGACCCATTCACCAACCTCACTGACTCTATAGAGAGAGAGAGAGAGAGGAACACACAGTCATACAGCAGTTCTACACACTATCAGTGGATACAGTTATTTTATATATTACTATATATTACTGCAGTCGCAGTAGTTTGTTACCTGAACAGTTCACCTCCAGTACGTAGAAGGAAGTAGCGGACATCTTTGCTCCACAATGATTCATTGAAGACTCTGAGCCGTCACAGGAGGTTGTCATCCTCCAGGACGGTTTGTGTGTGGAACCAGAACTCCTTTCTGTTGAAACAGCAGAGCCACAGTCCAGCTGTCGACACACGACAGCTGAGGAGTTCTGGTTCCAGGCAGACCCACCATCCACTGGTCTCCACTCTCTCTGGTGTTGCATCTCCAGTATGCCAGAACACTTATTGGTTCCTCCTACCAACCTGACAGCATCAGACTCTGTAGAGAGACGAGAGAGTAAACAGCAGCAATTAATATTGCTCCCATTATGGAATGTATGATAATACAACCAACAGTACAGCTTGACCTTTACCTGAGCAGGAGAGTTCAACAGTCTTGTAAGGTGAGCTGGAGTTTCTAGATGAGTTTGAGGTTCTACAGTCCAGGAGAGCAGACTCGGTGCCTTCACACTGGAACTCTTTGGTCCATGTTGAAACGTTGCCCTCTCCATAGAGCGCCCCCTGGAGGACTGAAGGAGCTCCGCAGGCTAGCTGCCTACAGACCACCTCTGCATCCTTCTGGTCAAAGTCAGCTTCATGTATGGAGACCCAGGAGTGATCAGACTTCACCTCCACTCTGCCTGAACACTGACTAGACCCATTCACCAACCTCACTGACTCTGGAGAGAGAGAGAGAGAGACAAAAATAACATCAGATGCCAGTTGTTTGACTGAAAGATTGGCGTCATTGTTCAAATCATTGCTGAGTTACCTGAACATGTCACAGTGGTTCTGCCTGTGACCAAGCCTTTCCGTGTGATGTTAGAAGTCTCCACTGTGACACAGTCACTCAGTGAAGGCTCAGAACCAGCACAGTAAGGTGTAACCCTCCATACAGCGTCACGCGTAAACAAAGCTCTCCTTTCTGTTGAAACGGCAGAGCCGCAGTCCAGCTGTCGACACACGACAGATGATGACTTCAGGTTCCAGTCATCACCATCCGCTGGTCTCCACTCTGCCTGGTGCTGCATCTCCAGTGTACCAGCACAGTTACTGGTTCCTCCCACCAACCTCACAGACAGAACCACTGTAAAGAGAGGAAACATTTAAAAGGTAATATTAACTTTTATTATAATAGAATATGATATGTAAAAATCTAAACTAAAAGTACAGCTTGACCTTTACCTGAGCAGGTGAGTTCAACAGTCTTGTAAGGTGAGCTGGAGTTTCTAGATGAGTTTGAGGTTCTACAGTCCAGGAGAGCAGACTCGGTGCCTTCACACTGGAACTCTTCGGTCCATGTTGAAACGTTGCCCTCTCCATAGAGCGCCCCCTGGAGGACTGAAGGAGCTCCGCAGGCTAGCTGCCTACAGACCACCTCTGCATCTTCTGGTCAAAGTCACCTTCATGTATGGAGACCCAGGAGTGATTAGACTTCACCTCCACTCTGCCTGAACACTGACTAGACCCATTCACCAACCTCACTGACTCTGGAGAGAGAGAGAGAGAGAGAGAGAGAGAGAGAGAGAGAGAGAGAGAGAGAGAGAGAGAGAGAGAGAGAGAGAGAGAGAGAGAGAGAGAGAGAGAGAGAGAGAGAGAGAGAGAGAGAGAGAGACTATTAGAACAAGATGAATTGAAATGTCTCCAATTTCTTGCATGATATTATGAGAGGAATAACTTTAATGTGTGAATCCACATCACCTGACCTAGTCACATGACCAGGAAGTTATACAAGCACCTGACCTAGTCACATGACCAATGACTATCTAATCAGGACAAGAAGCGAAGGCACCTACGGGGGAGTCCACATTGGTTCATGGGAGGAAACAGACATGCGCAGTACATTCCAGGAAGTTTGACGCTTGCAAACCATGCATGCCATTGGTCTCTTGGATGGTTTGACTTCCTGGTCTGTACTGAGCATGTCTGTTTCCTCCCATGAACCAATGTGGACTCCCCCATAGGTGTCTTGGCTTCGTGTCCTGATTAGATAGTCATTGCACATGACCAGGAAGTCTAGTTGGTGTTTCATTTCAGACCAAAGCTGTAGATCCAACTGTCCTTGTTTAATGTGTAATGTTTAATATTTAGTTTTTAATATTTAATGTATACTATTATGCTCATTGAATGTTGGATATATGGCGCCACCTGTTGGCTCCACTCAGAGCCAGCGCCAGCTATGTGCAGAAAACCACCGAAAGTGAAAACTACACAAAATAGACAGCCGTGAACTCATTTGTCTTCTAAACATCGTTGTTTACGTCAATCTGATCCGGAAAGATGCGTCAGGTCACGTGCATGCGCAGAACTTTGGATATTCAATGTCACACCATGGAATCTTATTGGGGATAGCCACTGATGCTAAAAACAGCTAATGTACGGCAGATAAAACTATATAATACATGATAAAACTATTATTATTTTTGGATTAATAGACATTAAAGAAACCCCAAATTTCTCAGCTTGGTAAAGTAGTGTTTAATCAATAAAGCTGAGATATTCCGGCTGTGACAGAATGGTTTGATGCTATTCTGTGAGTGTTGTACGTCTACTGCTGACCTCTGAGTTTGGGTTCAAAGCCTGTTGAAGATGACAAAGCGTTTACATCGTTGAAGTCATTGCTGTACCTGAACAGTTGACCTTCAGAGTAACGTTGCCATGATGGGACTTCACTGCACCACACTGCGCCGGTGAAGACTCAGAGCCAACACAGGAAGATGGAATTATCCATCCAGATTCACGTGTAGAAGTAGGAGTGAATTCTGTTGAAACGGCAGAGCCACAGTCTAGTTGCCGGCACACCACAGACGATGACATCCGGTTCCAGTCAAACCAAGCCAACACTCGTCTCCAGTCTCCCTGGTGTAGCATCTCCAGAGCACCGCTGCACTTACTGCTACCTCAACCAACCTGACGTCACCAGAATCTGTGCAGGGAGCGATAAGCAGGAACAATGTGTAACTTTATGTACAACACCTGAAAGAATACATTCTGGAATCAGCTTGAATTATTTCACATTTCTTTACCTGTTGGGTTGCGTTTTGGTTCAACTTGGAGAGCTGAGGAGAAAAAAATGAAATTAATAAAATAAACATGTTTCACTGCAACAGAAATATGTCTGTCTGTCTGTCTGTCTGTCTGTCTGTCTGTCTGTCTGTCTGTCTGTCTGTCTGTCTGTCTGTCTGTCTGTCTGTCTGTCTGTCCAATGTAAACAGCAGCAAAGTATTCATAGTGAGGTAATATTCCAGTGTAAACAGTAATAAAGCATTCATAGTGAGGTAATATTCCAGTGTAAACAGTAATAAAGCATTCATAGTGAGGTAATATTCCAGTGTAAACATTAATAAAGCATTCATAGTGAGGTAATATTCCAGTGTAAACAGTAATAAAGCATTCATAGTGAGGTAATATTCCAGTCTCTACTCACAGCAGTCTGTAGGTTTTTCAGAGCTCTCCCCACACTCATCGGCTGCAGGGTCACATTTCCATGACAACGGAAGGCATGTGTCCTTCTGACAAACAAACTGAAGAGAGAGACACAGGTTTACCTTTAGAATCACTGATGTGTCAAAAGCAGACATGAGGCATGTATGTCTTCAGCCTTTGAGGACAGAAACACATTCAGTTTTCTGGGGAATAAAATATGTTCCAACTCTAGACTTGTAGCTATAATGTGTTTTAGAAACACAAAAGTAGGCTATAGTTCATAATCAAATTAAACAACTTCATTACTGTTCTCTACCTTGAGGGAGAACCAGCACTGGTCACATGTAAACAAAAATATGTGTGGTGTGTGTGCGTGTGTGTGCGTGTGCGTGCGTGCGTGTGTGCGTGTGTGTGTGTGTCACACCAATAGTGGTGACCTGTAGAAACCTGCAACTTAGTATCATCATATCATATCATATCAGTCACCACAAACAGCAAAGTTAATGGTCACAGTTGTCCACGTATCTGTCCCTCCCAGGGAAGCTGTGCAGCTGTGATGAATGCTGTTGATTGCATAGCTCTGTGGTGGTTTTACAGTGAAATACAGAGACTTAATTCTCTTAACCTCTGACTGCCACCGCATACAACATGCAACACGCAAGCAGTCTGGTCTGGTCAAGCAAAACAATCTACATCAGTGGTTCTCAAATGTTTGTATGTCAAGGACGCGGACCATGATCTAAAAATAATGTTCCACAATTTTAAAATGTTTACATATTTTACAGTTATTCCAGCAGTGTAATCACCTGGCTGGCAGTGCAGCTGGACATGCACTGCTTGTTGTCAGCTGACCAGGTCCTGTCTGTGGGACAGGAGCAGCTGTATCCTCCTCCAGGTGAGAGCAGACACAGGTCACTGCAGCCTCCATTGTTGATCTGACACGGATGACCAGACACTGCAGGGTGGACAAAACACACACATGTACCAGGTTACGCTTAGGTTTCTGATTTTACACTTTTATACAAGGTTTGAGCTGCAATCCTGTTAGTTTTCTGGTTCTGGTACAGTTTTTTTGTGGCGATAGGTTTAGGTTTAGGCATAGTTTTTGTGAGGTTAGGATTTAGGCTTTTGTATTCCCCCAAGTTACTGGTAGGGTGTATTCTGTGGTAATCAGATTGTGTGAGTGACGCAGAGCTTTAGAGAAATCCGCTCTTTGCTCTCTCACCTTCATTGTCTCCACCAGGCCGGAGGCATGGTGGGGAATATGTTTTGCCCTCCGTCCGTGTGTGTGTGTGTCCGTCCGTCTCCGTGTCCGTCTGTTACCAGGTAATCTCCGGCGCCGTTAACCCGATCAATGTCAAAATTTGCACACACACTCCCTGGATGCCAACGATGAACCTCTACTCCAAAATTTCCAGAAGAGCCCATCATAGCGCCACCAGGAGGCAGATGCATGCATTTTTTGGGGCAAAAATCTGTGTGTGCGTCCGTCTGTTACAAGCTAATCTCCCAAACCGTCAACCCAATCGATGCCACAATTTGCACACACACTCCCTGGATGCCAACCATGAACCTCTGCCCCAAAGTTTCCACAACGGCATGTTATAGCGCCACCAGGAGGCCGATTTTTGCCATCTTTTTGCAAAAATCTGTGTGTGTGTCCGTCTGTTACCACCTAATCTCCCAAACCGTCAACCCAATCGATGCCACAATTTGCACACACACTCCCAGGATGCCAACCATGAACCTCTGCCCCAAAGTTTCCACAACGGCACGTTATAGCACCACCAGGAGGCCAATTTTTGCCATATTTTTGCAAAAATCTGTGTGTGTGTCCGTCTGTTACCAGCTAATCTCCCAAACCGTCAACCCAATCGATGCCACAATTTGCACACACACTCCCTGGATGCCAACCATGAACCTCTACTCCAAACGTTCCAGAAGAGCCCATCATAGCGCCACCAGGAGGCAGATGATTGCATTTTTTGGGGCAAAAACCTGTGTGTGCGTCCGTCTGTTACCAGCTAATCTCCCAAGCGGTTAAGCCAATCGATGCCACAATTTGCACACACACTCCCTGGATGCCAACCATGAACCTCTGCCCCAAAGTTTCCACAACGGCACGTTATAGCGCCACCAGGAGGCCAATTTTTGCCATATTTTTGCAAAAATCTGTGTGTGTGTCCGTCTGTTACCAGCTAATCTCCCAAACCGTCAACCCAATAGATGCCACAATTTGCACACACACTCCCTGGATGCCAACCAAGACCCTCTGCCCCAAGATTTCCGCAACGGCATGTTATAGCGCCACCAGGAGGCCGATTTGTGGCATATTTTTACAAAAAATTGTGTGTGCGTCTGTCTGTTACCAGCTTATCTCTCAAACTGTTAACCCGATCGACATCATAATTTGCACACACACTCCCTGGATGCCAAACATGAACCTCTGCCCCAAAGTTTCCACAACGACACGTAATAGCGCCACCAGGAGGCCGATTCTTGCCATCTTTTTGCAAAAATCTGTGTGTGTCCGGCTGTTACCAGCTAATCTCCCAAACTGTCAACCCAATCGATGCCACAATTTGCACACACACTCCCTGGATGCCAACCATGAACCTCTGCGTCAAAATTTCTACAACGGCATGTTATAGCGCCACCAGGAGGCTGATTCATGGCATCTTTTACAAAAATGTGTGTGTGTCTGTCTGTTACCAGCTTATCTACCAAACTGTTAACCCTATCGACATCACAATTTGCACACACATTCCCTGGATGCCAAGCATGAACCTCTGATCCGAATTTTCCACAACGGCATGCCATAGCGCCACCAGGAGGCCGATTTTGTAAAGACGATGAACACAGCAGGCATTTACATAAAATCTTCATCACACTAAAATACTAGGCTGAGAAAACATTTCACCCTTTTCACAATAGCTTGTTATAGCGCCACCAACAGTTTGACATTTGCAAAACACATTTTTGGACAAAAGGCCTCAGATCATCAAAATGCTAAAGCCATAATAATAAATGGTACGCTTTTTACATTGGCCTATTATAGCACCACCAGGAAGCCACAACCTGACCTGGCCTGGTGGAGACCTGTGCCCAGAAGGGCACTTTTCTAGTTTACACATCAGACGCTCCGATCCGCCCACTCAGCAGTAACATTCTTTAAATGCTGCTTTCCTGACAGGCTATTGTCTAATTATTGTCTAAAGTATTAAAGGGTGGGAGGCATGGATATTTCCTTTTAAAAGTTTAACTGTTTTACATTCCTTGCTATCTTTAGTTTAAGGGATTTTAGCTATGGGAGCGGGCTTTCGAACATTTCCTTTTTTTATTATCTATTACAGTCTACTACAAATCTATAGTCTAACGGAGTCCTGATTAGGGTTTGGTTTGGTTAACCAAAGTACATTCCAGCCACATGGCTGCAGGAAGATATTTACAATAGTGGATGCTGAATGTTCACTAAGGGGTGCTACAAAATGTGCATGCATGCATACTATGTGTGTATGTGCACGTGCCTTGTGTGCACACACATTTCCGTGCATTTTAAACAAGGAAAAGTGTCTTTTACCGTCCCTCTCCACGTGTATGAACAAACTGACAGGTCATTTATCAGGATAAAGAGGATAAAAAATCAGGGTCAATAAAAAGCTCACCAGAATGGAGGTCTAAAATAAATCGTGGGCGTGTGCACCAAACAGAAATAAACGGACGCCATGCGATAGCGCCCCTCGTCACTCGCCTGCTTTATCGCAGGCGTTTTTTAAGCACAAAACGCCAGTCCTGTTGAAAATGAATTGGTGTGATTCATTACTCCCCATGTGAAAGGCCCTTAAGGCTCCCATACTGCGATACAGCATACAGTATGTATTAGGACCTACTGTATGCCAGGGGTTTTCAACCTTTTTGACACCAGGGCCCACTATTTATTATATTCAGCATTTGAGCCACGGAGGACCACTGTTTGATGAAATTTTAGCGCCACAGACCCCAAAACTAAAGATGTATTTTGCTTTTGTCCACAATTTCAGGCTGGATTTGGGAAACCAAACAGTCCAACATACAGATCAAAATGACCATTAATCTTCTACATTCTCTAGTTGTGTAGACTTGGGATAATTCACATGATGAATATTTTAACTCTTGAGGGTGTAAACATGAAACCAAATGGACCCGCAAGGGTCCATTTGGTTTCATTTTTACACTCTCAAGAGTTACACCTGGTTAACCAACTTTTCACCTGGATAACCAACTTAGCTGGAACCCTCTCAAGGACCACTGGTGGTCCCTGGACCACCAGGGGGGGGGGGTATACAAGCTCACAATGCATCATGTGTGTGACACATTGTGAGCTTGTAGATCAGCTATGTAGATCAGACATAGTCAGGCTGTGAGAACAAAACTGAGAGCCTTCACAATAAAAGCACGTAGATTTCACAAATTCTAAATGATTAATTCTTATTTTTTAGGTTTGGACTTCGTTCCTAGTAGTAATACAGTCTGTGGTTGTGGATAACTGTGTGTGTGTGTGTGTGTGTGTGTGTGTGTGTGTGTGTGTGTGTGTGTGTGTGTGTGTGTGTGTGTGTGTGTGTGTGTGTGTGTGTGTGTGTGTGTGTGTGTGTGTGTGTACAGACCCTCAGCTTGGCGGTCAGGATGGTACATGTGGATGTCCCATGGACTGTTCAGGTTTGTGGTGACTGTGATCTTGTTGGTTCCCTGAGTCCTGTCAGCTCTGTAGATGGATCTGGTCCTCCTGTCTGTCCAGTATATGTGATCCTCAAACAGAGTCAAAGCCTCGATGCCGTTCTCCTCCTGACTCACAACTATGGACACAAACGTCACATTAGACAATAAATCAACACAGTATTATAAAGATAAATATAACACAAGTTCAAATTAACAAATATAACAATAGTGAGTGTCCTCAATGTCTGTGCAGTGTGTGTTTGTGTTTGTGTGTGTGTGTGTGTGTGTGTGTGTGTGTGTGTGTGTGTGTGTGTGTGTGTGTGTGTGTGTGTGTGTGTGTGTGTGTGTGTGTGTGTGTGTGTGTGTGTGCGCGCATTGTGTGTGCGTGTGTGCGTGCGTGTGTGTGCGCATTGTGTGTGTGCGTGTGCGTGCGTGTGTGTGTGCG
>CM076976.1:52719209-52726709 GCA_039105355.1 Benthosema pterotum | reverse complement strand
GACATTTTAGCCCCACAGACCCCAAAACTAAAGATTTCTTTTGCTTCTGTCCACAATTTCAGGCTGGATTTGTGGAAACCAAACAGTCCAACATACAGATCAAAATGACCATTAATCTTCTACATTCTCTAGTTGTGTAGACTTGGGATAATTCACATGATGAATATTTTAACTCTTGAGAGCGTAAACATGAAACCAAATGGACCCGCAAGGGTCCATTTGGTTTCATTTTTACGCTCTCAAGAGTTACACCTAACTTAGCTGGAACCCTCTCAAGGACCACTGGTGGTCCCCGGACCACCAGTGGGTGTGGGGGGGGGGGGGGGGGGGGGGGGGGGGGGGGAGTATACAAGCTCACAATGCATCATGTTTGTGACACATTGTGAGCTTGTAGATCAGCTATGTAGATCAGACATAGTCAGGCTGTGAGAACAAAACTGAGAGCCTTCACAATAAAAGCATGCAGGTTTCACAAATCCAAAATGATTAATTCTTATTTTTTAGGTTTTAGTAATACAGTCTGTGGTTGTGTATAACTGTGTGTGTGTGTGTGTGTGTGTGTGTGTGTGTGTGTGTGTGTGGTGTGTGTGTGTGTGGTGTGTGTGTGTGGTGTGTGTGTGTGTGTGTGTGTGTGCGTGTGTGTGTGCGCGTGTGTGTGTGTACAGACCCTCAGCTTGGCGGTCAGGATGGTACATGTGGATGTCCCATGGATCGTCCAGGTTTGTGGTGACTGTGATCTTGTTGGTTCCCTGAGTCCTGTCAGCTCTGTAGATGGATCTGGTCCTCCAGTCTATCCAGTATATGTGATCCTCAAACAGAGTCAAAGCCCTGATGCCGTTCTCCTCCTGACTCACAACTATGGACACAAACGTCACATTAGACAATAAATCAACACAGTATTATAAAGATAAATATAACACAAGTTCAAATTAACAAATATAACAATAGTGAGTGTCCTCAATGTCTGTGCAGTGTGTGTGTGTGTGTGTGTGTGTGTGGGTGTGGGTGTGTGTGTGTGTGTGGTGTGTGTGTGTGTGTGTGTGTTGTGTGTGTGTGTGTGTTACCTGTGTGTCTGTTGGTTCCATCCAGGTTACTAAACTCAATGCGTTTCCCATCGTAGTTGATCCAGTATATGTGATCATTGATGTAGTCTAACGTCAGACCTCTGGGCTGTGAGATGTCCTCCTTCAGGATGACTGTCCTGTTGGTGCCGTCCATCCCCATCCTCTCTATGTGGTTGATCCAATGGTCTGACCAGTACAAGTATCTGTCAGGAGACACCATGTGTTATGACCCTGGCTCATTACTATTATTAATTGTGATATATTATTGATATGTATGTATGTATATATTGATCAATATTATATAGATATGTATCTATGGTGGTCCCCTCTCAGGGACCACTGGCGAAATGATGGAGAGTTGGTAACCAAATGGACCATAATCTTTAACTCTTGAGAGCATAAAATTAAACAGACCCGTACGAGTCCATTTGGTTTCATGATGATTTGGTCACATTTGTAAATTGTCAGGAAAATGTTGAAAATGGGTGGAGTCCCCCTTTAACCCAGTCTACATGAGTGTTGTACACGCCTCATATATGAGGCGTGTACACCTCCTATTTTATATGGGAAATGGTGAAAGCGCAGCAGAAATCTTTGAATATTATAGATTCTTTCAGAGTGTAATGTTTTATAGAATACAGAATGTCAGGTTGAAATGTGTTAAATGTTGTTCATTTTTAAACAGTGTATATGAATCAGTTTAGTGTTTTTAACCATAGATGTGTAAGAGGAACAGAACATGATGCAGTTCTCTTACCCGTAGCGTACATCCACAGCCATGGAGTATGGCCAGTCCAGACCGGTGTTGACCAGAACTCTTCTGGACGATCCGTCTAGTTTGGACACCTCTATGGTTTCACTGCCAGCGTCACCCCAGTACAGGTTTCCTGACACCCAATCAACAGCCAGACAGCGTGGATCACTGAGTGAGGTGCTGTGAAGGACCTGTCAATCAACCATACATGAATATGAATTGAATCAACATGTTTTATTTTTATTTTTTTATTCCAGTCTTTCAGAATTATTGTCTAGAGAATTATTGGGCTGCGGACCACCATCTGAAAATACGGACCCTAACCCTGCGCGCACGCGCACACACACACACGCACACACACACACACACACACACACACACACACACACACACACACACACACACACACACACACACACACACACACACACACACACACACACACACACACACACACACACACACACACACACACACACACACACACACACACACACACACACACACACACACACACACACACACACACACACACACACGTTCTCTGGTTGATATTTAACACTGACGTCACAAAGTATTCACATTACTAATATCAGTTATTGTTCATTTGGTTTCATCCTCATGGTCATTGTCACACTGACCTGGACGTCTCTGACACTGATGTGCATGCGGAGGATCCTGGAGGGGTTCTGTTCTATCCAATAGATCATCTGCTGCTGGTAGTCAAAGTCCAGAGCCTCAGTCCATGCCTCTCCCTGGATCTGTCACAACACAGCAGTTGTTTTAGTCTCAGACAGAAATACATTCCAGCAGGTCAAAAACTATCATGTACACAGTTTTATCAACAACCTTTATTCACCGCAAAATAACTAACTAACTGACTAACAAAAAGACAGCAAAATATTTCCGCGACCTCAACCGTAGGTCGCGACCGCTTTAAACAAAATGAAAGTTGTGTGACCATTTTGTGTAGCAGATCCAGCCTATGTTATTCTTCTGAGCTGTGAAAAAACACAATTAACCATTTGTGCACCTCAGGATAGAACTGGAGATAGGATCTGTGAATGATTAGAACAAACATGAGGAGGAGAAGGAGAGGAAGTGGATGCAAGGCCCTTTGACTGCACCGCATGTGTGTGTGTGTGTGTGTGTGTGTGTGTGTGTGTGTGTGTGTGTGTGTGTGTGTGTGTGTGTGTGTGTGTGTGTGTGTGTGGTGTGTGTGTGTGTGTGTGTGTGTGTGTGTGTGTGTGTGTGAACATTGGATGAATGAGTGACACTGAAGCTCTAGAAATGTTAATGTTCTGACCAACAGCTTATCTCAAGGTGTCAGCTTTGAAGTAAACCAAAAGGGAACCGGTTTAAACTAGCCGAGAGACAAAGAGAGAGAGAGAAATTATGACGCCCCAAAATCAGAGATTTAACTGAAATATATAGATCTGGTTGCTTTTTGCTCTTTTGTCGGATGATGATTTGTGAAACAAAAACAAAGCAACAAAGCAACGCTATTATGGATTTTTCTGTAAGTAAAATAAAATCAACTGTAGAAGTTTTTTTGCACCACATTTTCATATTTTTTATAGACAGCAGACCTACAAGCAAAAACAATTACTGTAGATGACTGGAATATGACTAAAACTAAATGAAAAACCCAAATCAAAATGTGCTGTTAAAATCAACAGTGGTGTGTGTGTGTGTGTGTGTGTGTGTGTGTGTGTTGTGTGTGTGTGTGTTGTGTGTGTGTGTGTGTGTGTGTGTGTGTGTGTGTGTGTGTGTGTGTGTGTGTGGTGTGTGTGTGTGTTGTTGTGTGACGTCTAAATGGTTTTCACCTGATAGAGCTGTGTTGTTGTTGTTGTTGTTGTTGTTGTTGTTGTTGTTCTGGAGTCGTCCAAGATGATCTTCAACAGCTTCTTCCTCTCAGCTACGATGAGGAAGGGCTCCCCCTCTGGAGGAAGTGAGACATTACATCTGAGATGGTTTCCTTTACAAATAAATCAAACCCTGCAAAACTAGACTATTTAATATCAATGTTACACTGTTATAAATACCCCCCCCCCCTCTCTCTCTCAAATCACACCCATGTGAAGTGCACTGTTGTGTTTTAGTCCCGCCCACTCTGTGTGTTGCTGTGTTTTAGTCCCGCCCACTCTGTGTGTGTTGTGTTTTAGTCCCGCCCACTCAGTGTGTTGCTGTGTTTTAGTCCCGCCCACTCTGTGTGTTGTTGTGTTTTAGTCCCGCCCACTCTGTGTGTTGCTGTGTTTTAGTCCCGCCCACTCTGTGTGTTGCTGTGTTTTAGTCCCGCCCACTCTGTGTGTTGTTGTGTTTTAGTCCCGCCCACTCTGTGTGTTGTTGTGTTTTAGTCCCGCCCACTCAGGGCCAGTCCTGCTGATGTCTGGAGGTGGCATCGGCCAGCTGGAATCTAACCAACAACCCTTCTCTCACCTTTCTGGATGCACTGCTTGTTGTCAGCTGACCAGGTGTAGTCTGGGGGACAGGAGCAGCTGTATCCTCCTCCAGGTGAGAGCAGACACAGGTCACTGCAGCCTCCATTGTTGATCTGACACGGATGACCAGACACTGCAGGGTGGACAAAACACACACATGTACCAGGTTACACTTAGGTTTCTGCTTTTACACTTTTATACAAGGTTTGAGCTGCAAGTTTTCTGGTTCTGGTACAGGTTTTTGTGGCGATAGGTTTAGGTTTAGGCATAGTTTTTGTGAGGTTAGGATTTAGGCATTTGTATTCCCCCAAGTTACTGGTAGGGTGTATTCTGTGGTAATCAGATCGTGTGAGTGACGCAGAGCTTTAGAGAAATCCGCTCTTTGCTCTCGACGGCTTTTGTCCTGCTCATCACTGTCTGGTGTGACATCCTCCTGCACCACTATCACATCACTGTCTGGTGTGACATCCTCCTGCACCACTATCACACGCTCACCTTCATTTACACATCAAAGTATTAAAGGGTGGGGGCATGGATATTTCCTTTTAAAAGTTTAATTGTTTTACATTCCCTGCTATCTTTAGTTTTAGGGATTTTAGCTATGGGAGCGGGCTTTCGAACATTTCCTTTTTTTATTATCTATTACAGTCTACTACAAGTCTATAGTCTAACGGAGTCCTGATTAGGGTTTGGTTTGGTTAACCAAAGTACATCCAGCCACATGGCTGCAGGAAGATATTTACAATAGTGGATGCTGAACGTTCACTAAGGGGTGCTACAAAATGTGCATGCATGCATACTATGGTGTATGTGCACGTGCCTTGTGTGCACACACATTTCCGTGCATTTTAAACAGAGAAAAGTGTCTTTTAATCCTCCTCTCCACGTGTATGAACAAACTGACAGGTCATTTATCAGGATAAAGAGGATAAAAAATCAGGTCAATAAAAAGCTCACCAGAATGGAGTCTAAAATAAATCGTGGGCGTGTGCACAAAACAAAAATAAACGGACGCTGTGTGATAGCGCCCCTCGTCACTCGGCTGCTTTATCGCAGGCGTTTTTTAAGCACAAAACGCCGGTCTGTTGAAAATGAATTAAGAGGTGTGATTCATTACTCCCACAAGTGAAAGGCCCTTAAGGCTCCCATAGTGCGATACAGCATACAGTATGTATTAGGACCTACTGTATGCCAGGAGTTTTCAACCTTTTTGACAACAGGGCCCACTATTTATTCAGCATTTGAGCCACAGAGGACCACCGTTTGATGACATTTTAGCCCCACAGACCCCAAAACTAAAGATTTCTTTTGCTTCTGTCCACAATTTCAGGCTGGATTTGTGGAAACCAAACAGTCCAACATACAGATCAAAATGACCATTAATCTTCTACATTCTCTAGTTGTGTAGACTTGGGATAATTCACATGATGAACATGTGAATTATCCCATGATGAACATTTTAAAATGAAACCAAATGGACCCTTGCGGGTCCATTTGGTTTCATTTTTACGCTCTCAAGAGTTACACCTAAC
Source organism: Benthosema pterotum (assembly GCA_039105355.1). Classification (NCBI taxonomy): domain Eukaryota; kingdom Metazoa; phylum Chordata; class Actinopteri; order Myctophiformes; family Myctophidae; genus Benthosema; species Benthosema pterotum. The sequence continues at coordinate 52,720,918 of CM076976.1, read as the reverse complement.
TTAGCTGGAACCCTCTCAAGGACCACTGGTGGTCCCCGGACCACCAGTGGGTGTGGGGGGGGGGGGAGTATACAAGCTCACAATGCATCATGTTTGTGACACATTGTGAGCTTGTAGATCAGCTATGTAGATCAGACATAGTCAGGCTGTGAGAACAAAACTGAGAGCCTTCACAATAAAAGCATGCAGGTTTCACAAATCCAAAATGATTAATTCTTATTTTTTAGGTTTAGTAATACAGTCTGTGGTTGTGTATAACTGTGTGTGTGTGTGTGTGTGTGTGTTGTGTGTGTGTGTGTGTGTGTGTGTGTGTGTGTGGTGTGTGTGTGTGTGTGTGTGTGTGTGTGTGTGTGTGTGGTGTGTGTTGTTGTGTGTGTGTGTGTGTGTGTGTGTGTGTGTGTGTGTGCGTGTGTGTTGTGCGTGTGTGCGTGTGTACAGACCCTCAGCTTGGCGGTCAGGATGGTACATGTGGATGTCCCATGGATTGTCCAGGTTTGTGGTGACTGTGATCTTGTTGGTTCCCTGAGTCCTGTCAGCTCTGTAGATGGAGCCGGTCCTCCTGTCTGTCCAGTATATGTGATCCTCAAACAGAGTCAAAGCCCTGATGCCGTTCTCCTCCTGACTCACAACTATGGACACAAACGTCACATTAGACAATAAATCAACAGTATTATAAAGATAAATATAACACAAGTTCAAATTAACAAATATAACAATAGTGAGTGTCCTCAATGTCTGTGCAGTGTGTGTGTGTGGTGTGTGTGTGTGTGGGTGTGGGTGTGTGTGTGTGTGTGTGTGTGTGTGTGTGTGTGTGTGTGTGTGTTACCTGTGTGTCTGTTGGTTCCATCCAGGTTACTAAACTCCAATGCGTTTCCCATCGTAGTTGGACCAGTATATGTGATCATTGATGTAGTCTAACGTCAGACCTGTGGGCCTGTAGATGTCCTCCTTCAGGATGACTGTCCTGTTGGTGCCGTCCATCCCATCCTCTCTATGTGGTTGATACCACGGTCTGACCAGTACAAGTATCTGTCAGGAGACACCATGTGTTATGACCCTGGGTCATTACTATTATTAATTGTGATATATTATTGATATGTATGTAGGTATATATTGTCCAATATTATATAGATATGTATCTATGGTGGTCCCCTCTCAGGGACCACTGGCGAAATGATGGAGAGTTGGTAACCAAATGGACCATAATCTTTAACTCTTGAGAGCATAAAATTAAACAGACCTGTACAAGTCCATTTGGTTTCATGATGATTTGGTCACATTTGTAAATTGCCAGGAAAATGTTGAAAATGGGTGGAGTCCCCTTTTAACCCAGTCTGCTGTGGTGTTTGTACACGCCTCATATATGAGGCGTGTACACCTGCTATTTTATGTGGGAAATGGTGAAAGCGCAGCAGAAATCTTTGAATATTATAGATTCTTTCAGAGCGTAATGTTTTATAGAATATAGAATGTCAGATTGAAATGTGTTAAATGTTTGTTCATTTTTAAAAACAGTGTATATGAATCAGTTTAGTGTTTTAACCATAGATGTGTAAGAGGAACAGAACATGATGCAGTTCTCTTACCCGTAGCGTACATCCACGCCATGGAGGATGAGTCTTCAACCGGTGTTGACCAGAAACTCTTCTGGACGATCCGTCTAGTTTGGACACCTCTATGGTGTCACTGCCAGCGTCAACCCCAGTACA
>CM076976.1:52660384-52718709 GCA_039105355.1 Benthosema pterotum | reverse complement strand
TACCTCTGGACAGCTTCTCGTTCTGAGTAAGGAACAACAAGAGGAAAGAAAAAGATTAGGAAAAAATAGTTTGTCCTACAGGTTGACATTTTGGAAGTCATAGCAATAGTCCAACAGGGCTGTGTCACCATTATTCAACTTTATTAAAATTGTGAACGATTCAATCCATTAAAAGGGATGGTTCAGATTTGTTAAGTTAAGATGCATGGATTACTTGTCATTAATATAGTGATGTCAACGGTGTTAATTGAGTCCTGTGGTGGCAGTTCTGTTCTGGTTTTAGTGAATCTTAAGTAGTTCTGGTCATTTTGTGGAGGTCACTGGGGCCACGCAGTAAAATAAAAGCTAAACAAATATTTTTAAACTATTAGCTACATCCTTCATTCATTTCTGACCCATCTATCACATTGACTACATTTTGTGTCCACTCAAACTCCTAAAATGTTTGAAAATCAATCACTCCCAACTCCGCAAGGGGAATACAATAGGATGTAACATCTTGATTTTATGGAAAACTTAGTCTGTGCACAACACTTCCTTGTTGATTTGGCCCGCTCAAAAGCCCTCCCCTCATGGATGTTGCCATGTATTGTTTTTCTTCCCGTAAAATTGCTTAAAATGATTTTTTTAACACTCTTTGAAACTAGTAACTTCATGTTTTAGCATCGTTTCCTAATGTTAGCATTGTTCCCTAATGTTTCAATCTGTGATTCTGCTCAAATATTATAATATAAGTATATAGCTCCTTTGGGGTGGCTACTTTCCATAGACCCAATTACTTTTTTTTTTATCACAATCTGGCAACACCAGAGTGTAAACAGCCCCAGCTTGTGAGATGGATCAGACAGTTACCAAAATAGTTCTTGTTTTATATAAAAGAAATAAAATTTAGCTCAACAGTTTTCATTGGGATAACAGATACTGTTTGAACAGATATCTGTGTAACAGATACTGTTTGAATGGAACTTGAAGTCCTTTATGAAAATGTTTAGCAGAATCAATCAGGTTTAAACATTACCAAACAGGCTAAATAAAAATGTTTCTGTAACTAGTAAGTACCATTATTTTCAAGCAACTTTACTGAAAAAACAAGTCACAAAAAAAGTGAACAAGGCAACATCCATGACAGGAAGCTTTTGAGCAGCCCAAAGTGAACAAGGAAGTGCAGCTGTAGGTAAAGCTTGAATTCACTGCTTTGTTTGCAAAGTATTGGTTTAATAAAACTCCACCATAGACATGTTATGAGCTACTTTCTGTCTAAATAAAAGCACTGGACTTTTGAGGCACTCGTCTGTATTAACAGGTCGGGCTGCTGCCTCCTGCATTATGTGCAAATTCTAAACAGGTTGTACACAGGGACGTTCAGTGACCAATGATGAGCGCTTCCAAACTCCAGTACTTGGAAAAATAATCACCTGCATTGAATTTATCGACAGAAAGTAGCTCATAACATATCTACAGTGGATTTTTATCAAACAAATGCTTTGCAGATAGAAAGGATAATTTAACTTTTCCATACAGCTCCAATGTTGTCAAGTTTAACGTTGTTTAATACAAGCAAAGGGCAGATCTTTTGTCATTGGGAGTCAATGGAGGACATTGATAAAAGGTATCTAGAGTTGCTTTGCAGCTGCATCTTAATGTTATAATGGTGACACAGCCCTATAGGTTTCTACCACAGTCACATGTAATGCATTATAACATGTTATAATGGTGACACAGCCCTATAGGTTTCTACCACAGTCACATGTAATGCATTATAACATGTTATAATGGTGACACAGCCCTATAGGTTTCTACCACAGTCACATGTAATGCATTATAACATGTTATAATGGTGACACAGCCCTATAGGTTTCTACCACAGTCACATGTAATGCATTATAACATGTTCTAATGGTGACACAGCCTATAGGTTTCTACACAGTCACATGTAATGCAGGGACGTACGTGGACGTGGAGGGCCTGGTGCTGTGCAGGGGCTGTATGAACAGTTCTGCATCTATCTCAGACAGAACGTTTGTTGACGCTGTAAGGTTTCAGCTCAGCCAGTAGACACTCCATTTACACCAGACTGTCTCCTGAAGACACTGTCCAAGGTCACATCAACCTGCAAGACAAATACCAAAAAATACCTTACAATGTTGATAGATTTTATATCTTGTAGAATATATTAAAGGTGTTAAATATGGAAACTCGAGTCTGCAACATCTATACATTATATAAACTGGCCCACATGAGTTCAGAAACCCAACAGTGGGATTCTCTTTTTTATGCCGACCCAGATAGCAAAATGCATTGATTCAACGTTGAATTTTGGTTGGATATTGTTAAATCAATGCATGTTGCTATCTGGGAATTTGTATTGTCTTATACATTTTAATCATCCATTAGTCACATTTACAACAGGATATGGCTTGTAGAGATCAGGCATTCCTAGAATGAGTAACACTGATAAGCAGGTGGTTTTAGCATTAGGTTTAGCTAGTGAAAGCACTGCCTTAGCTATTGAAAGCATTACCTTTAGCTACTGAAATTACTTTTAACTTTAACCACCAAAGGTTTTAGCTACTCAAAGCATTAGCAGTTGAAAAAATGGCCTACAAGATTAACACACCTCCATGTTTGGAGAATTTGGTATCAGACATCTAGCATCAGGTCTAAATGTGTTAAAAGATTTTCACTTAAATGTTGGAAACAGAAAATGTAACCAAATGCTACATTTGGTTACATTTAAAAGCACAAACTAATTGTTGAACATCTGATTTACTAAATTTGCTTAAGGTCCATGTGTACAATTTGCCTGTCAATTGTACAGACATCTATACAGCATGGAACTGTTGATAGAATAAAGACCTTTAGTTTTAGATCTGAGAGGCTAAATGTATTCCTAGTCTGTGTGGCTTAAATGTTGATAAAATGGACCCTGGTATAAAACTGGTTGAAAAACACAACAGTAAACAACCAATGGTCCTATAAAGCCACAAAAAGTTTAAACAACAGTGTTGAAGGTGGATAAAACCGTGTGCTTCTCAAACAAACATTTGTGAACAAACATAAACATACCTCAAACAGCGCATGGCCCCAGTAAAGACCTGCTGTTGACGCCATCTTTCTTTTAAACCCAAAGCTCCGCCCACTTGATCACGTCACGTTCCACAGCCATAGAGTTGCGACATTGAGGGATCAGCAACCGAACACTAGCGCAACCTAAACAGGGACACACTGGAGTAATGGATGGAAATGGATTGTTTTCAACGCGGGCGCCGCAAATAAGAGCCGTTTTAGGGCACGTGTGTGCAATATGACAACTGTTGTGCACAGTAACAATCGGAGTCTCTGTAATGTTTATTTCTGCATACTTCAATTGTCGTCCCCATTCTCAATACAAGTCTATGTCCCAGCTAAATTATAGTTTACTTTGGAACCAAATGGATTTATGGGTCTGTAATGGGTCTGTAAATCGGGGGGAAAAAATGGCTGAGAATCACCACCAGACCAGAGCCGTAAAAAATCTCGTATGGAGGTCCATCCATGGTATAAATATTTGACATGAAAAGATCTGAGGACTGCCATGTAATCTAATGCACGTTGGTGGTGTAATGAGCACATACACACACACGGCGCCGCTGTTGTACCATAAACCTCCTCTGACAGACTAGCGCACAGTGGAGTAGGAATTTGATAACAGCCTAATAAGAATGCTGGTCGAGTGGGCACTGCCGTATGGATATCATCCACAGCAGTCTGTAGCATGAATTTTCTCTCTGGTTGACATGGCGGATCACACAAGTATACAAACTTAAGGATGACATCATGGGTAATGAAGTTCAAATGACATGATGCAACACTTCACTTAAGTTTAAAACATTCTCGAACACTCAATGGAAAGAAAGGGGACAGAGAGGGGGATAACAGAGTGTGACCCAGGTCATGTGCAGAATTTGTTGATAAGACCACCTGAACTAAAATGAAAATAAGCCAAGTTGGTGTACAGAAAACCTTTCACTGACTTTACTGGGTGAGAGGCTAAAATGTATACTGGAGGCCTAATCAGCTGATCTGGTCATATATGTGACATATTTTTTATTAATCATTTGGGTGACATATGTGAGATCATTCGCGATCAAATTTCTTAAATATTAATATTTCCATCACAAGGGCCTAAATAATTATCGCATTTAGTGGATAAACTCTTTGTTGGATAAGATGGTGGTCCTTAAAAGGACCGTTGTGTTGTAAAGAGCAGACCGGTCAGTTTACTTGGAGCTGGTGTACTTGGTCACAGCCTTGGTGCCTTCAGACACGGCGTGCTTGGCCAGCTCCCCGGGGAGCAGCAGGCGGACGGCGGTCTGGATCTCCCTGGATGAGATGGTGGAGCGCTTGTTGTAGTGAGCCAGACGAGAGGCCTCGCCGGCGATGCGCTCGAAGATGTCGTTGACGAACGAGTTCATGATGCCCATGGCCTTGGAAGAGATCCCGGTGTCAGGGTGGACCTGCTTCAGCACCTTGTACACGTAGATGGCGTAGCTCTCCTTCCTGGACTTTCTGCGCTTCTTGCCGCCCTTGGCGGCCGACTTGCTGACGGCTTTCTTGGAGCCCTTCTTGGGCGCTGGCTTCGCTACTTCAGGCATGATTCTATCTCAACGAAATGAAGAATAGAAGTGAGCTCTGAACGGCGGTGTAGCAGCATTTCTAGGAAGCCTATGCAAATGAAGTGTGGTACTGCCAGCAGATGATTGGCTACTGCTTGTGCAACTGACCCACTGAGAAGGCTGTTTTCCTTCCCGCCTGATCTGTTGTCCCGCTCAAATAAAGAGTGGGGTAGTGATAGAGTAAATCAACAATTCAATACACACATGAATCTATTGTAGGGAAATGTGTGTTTACGTTGCCTAAAGAGCTTTACTGCATAAAATGTGTAACTGACCCCGTACAGTGTGATCAGTCACAAACTTGGCAATATCAGATAAAGGCTACATGTCAGATTGTTTGATATATTACCAGTTTGCTGGCAATAACTGGTACATTTAAAGCACAGCTAACAAAATGAGTGGACGCAAAGATGTTTTTTTTTTTCTTTTTCAAACCCTAACCCTGTTTTTTTTTTCTTTTTTTTACCTTTTAAGCATTACAATAGGCCGGCCCACCTTGTGCAATCCATCATAACATTTACGTACAAATACCGCCATGCGCTTCTATGTAGCCAAAAAACAGGAAGTAAAAGGGGGGATGTGAGTGTCTTCAGATTACACAGGCCAGGTATAGGTTTCGTCCGTACGTGCCAAAACTCCCCCGTTAAGAGCAGTGAGTTTCCCGGTCAGGTCATACCAAAGACCCTAAAAATGGGACCCAAAGCCTCCCTGCTTGGCGCTCAGCATCAAAGGGATGGATTGGGGTGGGAAAACATGAGCGTAAAGCTGGACTTATCCACAGCCAGAGTGAGATTCTGACTCCAAATCAACTTCATCGGTGCGTGAATAGGATAATGTAGTGGGTCCACCACAAAAACTACAGATGTTCAGGCAGTGTTCATACATTGACTAGTACTGAGATATTGGGAATTAATTCTTTGTGGAAAACGTGGGCGGCTCTTAAAAGAGCCTTTGGGTTGTTGGTAGATCAGGGTAGTATCATTTAACCTCCGAAGCCGTACAGAGTGCGTCCCTGTCTCTTCAGAGCATAGACAACATCCATTGCGGTCACGGTCTTCCTCTTGGCGTGCTCGGTGTAGGTGACGGCGTCACGGATCACGTTCTCCAGGAACACCTTGAGGACTCCGCGGGTCTCCTCGTAGATGAGACCGGAGATACGCTTCACGCCGCCACGGCGAGCCAGACGGCGGATAGCGGGCTTGGTGATTCCCTGGATGTTATCACGGAGAACTTTGCGGTGACGCTTGGCGCCTCCTTTTCCTAGACCCTTCCCGCCTTTGCCTCTTCCGGACATCTTGAATACTGCAGCTGTTGTAGATACAAAAACTGAATGATTCGAAACGTCTGAGCTCTGCATTAATATGTGTGTTCTGAGGACGTAAGAGAGGACACAACGGCATGGGCGTAACTAACCACGCCCACACATAAACACATTCCTCCCCCGTGCTGTCACAGCGCTGCCAAACCCTAATCATGTGTAATCAGAATTCGATTTGATATTTGTCGTGAACAGAAAAGGGGCAGAGACGCAAGTGATATTCATGTGTTATTGGTAATGTTTCATTTAGTGCAGAATTGTCTCGATGAGGCTTCGATCAGAGTTATGATTTATACAAACGTATCATCGTGGATGGATATGCCCACTATATTTGAACCAAACGGCGATTGATTGCTTCGATTAGGTTATATATGTGGATTCGATGAGAGAAATGGCCTTATTAGAAAATATCGGCATTAGCTTTATATTATATATAAAAAAACATGAAATGCATGTTATGGTGACGCTATTCTAGAACTCAGTCCGGTCCATTTGTACAGTCAAGAAAAAGAGTGCTTTACGTTGACAACTTGCGTTAGAGTAGTTTATACTGTTGCTATCATATACTAGGTATACATAGATTTACTATACATTTTACATCGTATTGCTCCCGTGTACTATGTGAGCAAAGTAAGATCGAGGACACTCTTCTAAAACAATGTGGTTGGCTCTTAAAAGAGCCTTTTATGGGTTTAAATATTTAGAAGACAGTTTACTTCTTTTTGGGCGCTGCCTTCTTTGCTGCCTTTGGCTTGGCAACCTTCTTGGCCGGAGCCTTCTTGGCTGCTGCGGGCTTCTTGGCCACTTTCTTGGGGCTCTTGGCGGCCTTCTTGGGGCTTTTAGCTGCTACTTTCTTGGCGGCAGGCTTCTTGGCCTTCTTGGGTGACTTCTTGGCGGCTGCGGGTTTCTTAACTGCCGCCTTCTTGGGCGACTTCTTAGCCGCTGCGGGTTTCTTTGCTTTGACCGCTTTCTTAACCGCGGGCTTCTTTGCCTTCACAGGTGCAGCCTTCTTGCTCATCTTGTAGGAGCCTTTGACCTGGACCAGGGTGCCTTTGGTGACCAGCTTCTTGATGGCGCTCCTGACGAGGACCTTTTTCTTCTCCACATCGTAGCCGCCGGCAGCCAGAGCCTTCTTGACCGCGGCCAGAGACACTCCACCCCGCTCCTTGGAGGCGGACACGGCCTTGACGACCAGCTCGGCCACGCTGGGGCCGACCTTCTTGGGTCGGGGAGCGGCCTTCTTCTTGGCGGCCTTGGCCGGTGCTGGAGCTGCTGCGGGAGCGACTTCTGCCATTATTCTCTCGTAGTCGGTTGCTTCTGTAAAGTAAACTCTAACAGAGTGATGCTGGACGCTCTGAAGGGGCTGGACTTAAACACCGCATGAGAGCCATTTAGACTCAACGGTGTCAGCAGCTCTACTCTGGATGTCTGAAATGTGAAACTTGTGTTTTCTCCTCGAATAAAACAACATATAACTAATTACGGAATGTATTATTTAATATAACAAAGAGATGACCAGTTAAAACACACGCTTCTTTTTGACATCAATTCATCTGAGATGAAAACGAGGTTCTGATTTTTAAGGTTTGTGTTAAATACATCACCCTTCCACAGTCCGACACCAGTTATTCCTCTGCCATTTGTCTTCTAAAACATTTTAAACAAGGACAAATGAACAATTATACTTAAACCAATCTTAGCTGACATCCTTGGCGACGCAATAACATGAACTATACTTTTGGTTTCTCTTCTGCTTTTCTATAAACTGGAGGTTTCTGACACAAGTAAACACAGTCCAGTTGACAGCATGAGTTGAGTTGATAGCAACTTCCAATGAGATGTTAGAACACTTCCATTCCAAACGTATGATGATCAAAATGCAGAAAACCGACGTTCCCATCTTCAAGTCAACTGTGGTACCGGTGTCTGTGTTCATTTATGAAATAAATACATGTATGCACTCATTCCTTCCATGTTATCACTGGTAATCCTGTGATGATGTAAGCAGACAAACGTTGCTTTGGGATATGGACATTGTTACAAGGACCATGAAAATTGCCATCATTTATTAGTAGGCTACTATTAGAATCATTTTAGTACCAAGAGAGCATTTTATTTTACTTTACAACGTGGGCATTTAGCTGCCAATCTTAATCCAGAGCAATTTAAATTAAGTAGAAACTCAGCAAAGCATCAAGATAATCATGAATCCTACTTAAGCTTAAAGAGATATTTCACTTTCAAAACAACCTTTGGTCATTTTATTTTTTATATTTGTTTTTGTGCACTTCCTGTTGTAATGCAGTAGTTTTCTCAACAGTTTGTCCAATAGATGGCACTGTTTCATTACTGTTCTAATCTACCTCTGCTGACTGACCTAAAAGAAGTGAGGAGTAACTTCCTGGTTCATTGTTGTTGTGCTGTACACACTGCGTGTTAATAAAGTTCTAGCTCTGCAAGCAATAGGTTATGGGCCCAGATCGTCGCTGAAAAAGCTGCTGTACACGGACTTTGTGTGAAGATAAACAGTATTGTGGGATATCACAATGGAGGATAAGCTGTTTATTGACAAGCTGAGCGGACCAGAGAATTGGGCAACATGGAAGTTTCAGATGGAACACTGGCTAAAAGCGAAAGGACTATGGGGCTTGCTAGACGAGACGGAGACGGTAGCTGCAGATGCTAATGCAGCAGCACAGGCTGAATTCGCTCGACGGAGAGAAAAGGCATTCTCTATGGTAGTACTGAATGTAAGTACACCCCAGCTATACTTGATAACAAGCTGTCAAACTCCCAAAGAGGCGTGGACTACGCTGAAAGCTCATTTTGAGAGAGACACTGTGGCAAATAAACTGTTCTGAAGAAAAGATATTTCCGATGTGAAATGAAAGAAGGAGATGCTTTAACTGATCACTTAAAACAAATGAAGGAGCTAACCGATCAGCTATCAGCAATTGGATCTGTAATTGAAGAGGAAGATCAGATCGTCACACTGCTAGGTAGCTTGCCACCAAGTTATGCAACAATTGTCACTGCACTAGAAACAAAGATTGACAACCTGACACTGAAGTTTGTGCAGCAAGCATTAATAAATGAGGAACAAAAGCGAGTGAATGCTAATGATTCCAGTAGTAGTACGTCAGGAGGTGCATCAGCCATGTCGTCACAATTTCGAGGAAACGTGCAGGATAGCTCCAAGACAGTGGGAGCAGCAGACAGAAGTACGTGGAGATGCTACAAATGCGGAAAAGAAGGTCATATAAAACGTGATTGCCCGACCTGGAAAAACAAAACAAAAAAAGAAAATTCACAAAGCCAAGCATGTGATGTGTGAGGATGAAGAGGATTCCTCTGAAAGTGCCTTTGTGATGAAAGAGGCAAACAGTGACAGTGCAAAGCAGGTCGAATGGCTAATTGATTCTGGAGCATCAAAACACATGACATGTGATAAAGACATTCTCCAAGACTACCAGAAATTCACAAAAACACAGTCAGTGAAACTGGGTGATGGCAGGGTGGTAGACGCCCTAGGAATTGGAAATGCCAACATGAAAATGACTTTTAAGTCAAGTGATGTAAAAAATGTCACAATGTATGATGTGCTGTATGTTCCAAAGCTGTCTGGGAATTTATTCTCAGTGGGAGCTGCTACCAAGAAAGGAAATAGTGTGCAGTTCAAAAAGTCTCGTTGCTACATACGTGGAAGAAATGGAACACTTCAAGGCATGGGAACGCAAAGAGCTGATGGACTATATCAGCTGGATATTGAAGGAAGTGAACCAGTATGTCACAGTGCATCAGTAGCTGCCAGTCTGTGGCACCAGCGCCTTGGTCACACTACTAAACTTAAGGAACTCAAAGATCTGGTGAACGGAGTGAACTTCCCTGCAGAAAAAGAGATTCCCTTCTGTGAAGGATGTGTGGAAGGCAAGTTGGCTAGAAAGCCATTCAAGTCGATTGGAGGGATCCGTTCCAAACGCAAAATGCAGCTGATTCACAGTGATGTGTGTGGTCCCATGCAGACTGAATCTATAAGTGGCTCAAAATATTTTGTGACCTTCATTGATGACTACACAAGATGCTGCAAAGTATACTTCATGAAACAGAAGAACGAGGTGCTAAGCAAATTCAAGGAGTTTGAGAGAACATTCTCAAATGAGTCTGGTCTGAGCGTCACAAAGCTGAGGACGGATAACGGTGGTGAGTACACGTCAAAGGAGTTTCAAGAATATTTGAAGTCTCAAGGCATTCACCATGAAATGACTGTACCTCACTCACCACAGCAAAACGGTGTTGCAGAAAGAAAAAACAGGACATTAGTTGAAGCAGCCAGAAGCATGCTGTCACACGCAAAGTTGCCAAAAATGTTCTGGGCAGAGGCGGTAGCCACCGCAGCTTACATACAGAACAGGCTGCCCACAGCTGTTCTGAAGGAAGAGACACCCTATGAGAGATGGTGTGGAAAGAAACCTGACATGAGCCACATGAAGGTATTTGGCTGTATTGCTTATGCTCATATCCCAGACGAAGAAAGAAGGAAACTGGACAAAAAGGCTGTGAAGCTTCGTTTCGTTGGGTATGCGAACAATGCCAAGGGATATCGCCTGTATGATGAAGAGAAAAGGAGGATTCTAATCCGCCGTGATGTCATCTTCGATGAGTCTAACTTCGACTGGAAGCAGGAAGTGAAAGTACCCTGCTCAGAGAACGAGATTGACATAAAAACAGACGAGAGTGAAACACAACATGAAGAGGTCACCGCTGACAGCACTGTCAGAACAAGCGGCAGAATCAGAAAGGCTCCAAGAAGATTTGGATATGAAGAGTTTGCTGATACAGTGACTGTTGATCATCATGCCAATATGTGTCGCGTGACAGAGCCAGTCACACTGAAAGAAGCATTGACAAGTCCTAATGCAAAAGAATGGCAGGAGGCAGCTGACTTGGAATATGAGTCACTGCTGGAAAATGAGACGTGGGACTTGGTGGATTTACCAAGAGAAAGAAAGGCAGTAGGATCGAGATGGTTGTTCAAAGTCAAGCATCACAGTGATGGAAGAGTGGAGAGGTACAAGTGCAGGCTCGTCGCCAAGGGCTACTCACAGTCGTATGGTGCTGACTATGATGAAACGTTTTCACCAGTAGTACGTTTCAGCTCTATTCGTACACTACTCTCCTTTGCCATTCAAAACGACCTACATGTACACCAGATGGATGTTGTAACTGCATTCCTTAACGGAAACCTGGAAGAAGAAATCTACATGGAGCAGCCGGAGGGCTACATCAAACCAGGGCAGGAACACCTGGTATGCAAACTGAAAAAATCAATCTACGGACTGAAACAGTCTCCTCGCTGTTGGAGCAAGGCTTTCACAGAGTTCATGATGGAAATCGGATTCAAGCAAAGCACTTCAGACCCCTGCGTATTTGTGAGATCAAGAAAAGAGCTTGAAATACTCGCAGTCTACGTGGATGATTTGATCCTGATAACAGAGTCAACTGAAAGCATGAACGAGCTCAAAGTGGCTCTCAAGGAGCGCTACAAGATGAAAGACATGGGAGAGCTGTCCTATATCCTGGGCATCTCTGTGAGCCAAGACAAAGAGAGAAACCGTGTCATTCTTCATCAAAAGCACTACATTGAAGCCATACTGCAAAAATATGGAATGGAAAATGCAAATCCTGTGGCAACTCCTGCTGATACCAACGTCAAATTGAGCAAAAGTGATGGTGTCAGTAAGCCAGTGGACCAGCATACCTATCAATCAATGGTGGGAAGTCTGCTATATGCTGCAATGGCAACACGACCTGATATAGCACAAGCAGTGAGTGCTGTCTCAAAGTTCAACGCAGATCCAGATGCTGCACATCTGACCGCCGTGAAGAGGATACTTCGATACTTGAAAGGGACGCTGAACTTGGCTCTCAAGTATGAAAAATCTGACTCTGGAGCGTTGATTGGATTCTCGGATGCTGACTGGGCTGGAGATCAAGATGACCGCCGCTCAACAACAGGCAACGTCTTTCTACTGAGTGGAGGAGCAGTAAGCTGGCTCAGCAAGAAACAAGCAACAGTTGCACTTTCAACAGCAGAAGCGGAGTACATCGCACTCAGCCAAGCAGCACAAGAAGGAATCTGGCTGAAAAGACTGCTGAGTGATCTCGGAGTGGAATCTGTGTCCACAGTGATCCTGGAAGACAACCAAGGAGCCATCGCAATCGCGAAGAATCCTGTGAACCACTCCAGGACCAAACACATTGACATTCGCTACCACTACATCCGTGAATGCGTGCAGAATGGACAAATCGAACTGCAGTATTGTCCAACAAACCTCATGAAAGCGGATATCTTTACCAAACCACTGCCTAGACAGAGATTTGAATATCTCAGGGGAGAGATTGGACTTTTCCCTATTGAATAGAGTGGTTCTGTGCTTGACAGGTGTACGCCGAACGCTGCCTGATCAATGCAAATAAAAAATGAAAACAAAAGAGTTCCAGTAACAATATTGTGAAAAAGAGTTCCAGTGAAAAAACATTGTAAACAAACAAAAGAGTTCCAGTGAAAACAATGTGAAAGAAAAGTTTTGTTGTTTTGTTGAATATTTATAAGTGAGAGCACGGCTCTGTATTATTATTTAAAGGAACTTAAGAACTTAAAGGAACTTAATTAATGCTATTGAAAAAACTAAGTGGGAGTGTTGTAATGCAGTAGTTTTCTCAACAGTTTGTCCAATAGATGGCACTGTTTCATTACTGTTCTAATCTACCTCTGCTGACTGACCTAAAAGAAGTGAGGAGTAACTTCCTGGTTCATTGTTGTTGTGCTGTACACACTGCGTGTTAATAAAGTTCTAGCTCTGCAAGCAATACATCCCCCTTCCTATACAAACCCAATGTAACTTAAAACGTATTTTTTTTTTCTCTGATGGCTGATATTATCACCAGAAAAAGGGAGAAATTGGGGCAGCTAAATGGATATCAATTATCTAAATACTGAATGGATCAACATAAACTGTCTGTGGTGTTGAGACAACCATGGGTAGATCATAAAATTACAGTGAGTGAGTGAGTGAGTGAGCCTAACAGTGTAATAGCCACCTTACATATTGTGCTTTTAAGTTATCCAAGTTGAGCCTATGGACCATACCTGGGCATTGTGCGGCCCGGGGGCCAAATGCGGCCCTTTGGCTGACTCTGACCAGCTTGTGAAAGGGTACTGCGGTTTTTAACCAGTGGTCCGGGGACCACCAGTGAGTTCCAGTTAAATATGGAAAGTTGGTCAACCAGATTTAACTCTTTGAGAGCGTAAAAATGTTTACACTCTCAAGAGTTAAAATATTCATCATCTGAATTACAACTGTACCTAAAATCTACACAATCGGATAATGTAAAGGAATGGTCATTTTTGATCTGTAGGTTTGCCTGTTTTGTTTCCCAAATCCAGCCTGGTATTGTGGACAAAGATGATATGTTAGCCCCACTGACCTCAAAACTAAAGATTTATTTTATCTTTAGTTTTGAGGTCAGTGGGGCTAACATATCATAAATGTGGTCCTCTGTGGCTCACATACTGAATAAATTGAGGGCCCTGGTATCAAAACGGTTGGTCTTACTCTTACTTGTATCTTGAAAATTAAATGAAAACACACGGACTTTAGTTCAGCCTTTAGTCTTGTCCCTCCACAATATTAGATGTATCTCATTTGGCCCGTTGGGAAAAATAATTGCCCTCCTGCTATGGACTATGGAGTCTGAACTTAAGTGCTGCATTTTCAGACAGTACACTAAACATAGTCAGTGGACTGGACTCTTTCATAAGGTTAAATTTTACACTCTCAACAGTTACACTATACATACTGCTGAACATCTGCTGCATTACTTAATATACAGGCAGGGCTTGACACTAACACTTGCCCAGGGCAAGTAAAAATGGTAGGGCAAGTGAAGACTGCTACTTAGTGCACTATAACACAACACAAGATAAATTTGTCTTGAAGGCAGTCATTGCACTCTGCCTCTGTGTCTTTCCCTGCTTTCTAGCTATCTCTCCTATCTCTCTCCCAGGTTCATTTGGTTCCAAACTACCATTTTGCTGGAGTCAGGGACCACTGGGTCTGTCACCACTATGGGCTAATTAAGATGATAATTTTAACTCTTGAGAGTGTAAAAATGAAACCAAATGGACCCGCAAGGGTCCATTTGGTTTCATTTTTACACTTTTTACACTTTTTTTTTTGGTTTTCATTTTTACACTTTTTACACTCTCAAGTTACATCTGGTTAACCAACTTAGCTGGGGACCACCTGGTGGTCCCCGGACCACCTGTTAAAAACCCCTGGTTTAAAGCACCCAAGTAGGAAGTAAACTTAAATGCAAATTTACAATATCGTCACCTTCTTAAAATAATCGCCTAAGTCATTTTTTGGCCATTTTTTGCGATATACTGTATATTATACAGTATAATATGCTCATTGCTGTATAATATACAGTATATCGCAAAAAATGGCCAAAAAATGACATAGGCGATTATTTTAAGGAGGTGACGATATATTATAATAATATCTCTAACCCGCAGATGATATTTAAATAGTGTTAGAAATGAATGCAACTGATTGTTTTACTTTCTCAAATCAACTGATTAACTTTCTCATTTTACTACACCAGGATCACATAATCTGAAACTGAGTTTTAATAATGCATATTCAGTTTTTCTTGCTATTAAGGGACTAGCAGTTTAAATTGCTATCAAAAGCTGTTTTTGAAGGAAATTAACTTTTTTGCCTGGTGTATGGAAACACTGCCCTGCCCTCGACATGTACCATTCTGTTCTATTTGTGAGATGTCTCATTTTATTAGCATTTAGTTTAATCTGAACATAATACTTGCATTCATACTTTTCTCCAGCATTGGGTAGTCAAATACCCTGTTTTTGTTTGGTCATTTGAAGATAGTTGTACACAGCAGAATCCTGAAAGTGTCAATACAATATAGATTTACACTATAGTCACAGTCTATCTGCACTTAGGCCTACATACTGTATTTATATTGATGTTTTACTCAGATGGTTATCAATAAATAACATTGTGTCCTCTCTTCAACACTAATATCCCTACCCAGTTTGACTAAATTGATCAAACCATTTGGAATCCTGGGTGTTTTTTGTCCTAAACTTGCAAGTCTTGGCATCCCTGTCGGTGCAATTGATCTTATTTGTTTTATTGCACAATTCAACAGCTATGCCGCTGTGATAATCACTATCGCCCATTCTGTTCCATATGTAAACTCTAAGAAAAATCATTAACATGGGAATACAACTTGATAACTTTGTCTCGACACGTATTTAAGCCTTCATTCCTAGGAGAATGGGTGACTGTTTATTATACCCATACATCTATACTAATGGCTATTACATGCCGTCACCAACCCCATGTTAGGCTGCTACACAATCTGTAACTACATGGTGTAATTGGCAGGAGGTTGGTGAAAGCATGTGAAGAAGAGAAACTACTTTTCAAGGGCAGCGTGCCCTAATCTACAGCAGACAAAATAAAAGGGAATAGTCCTCTTCAAAACACATTTGGTGGCTCTGAAAAGAGCCGTTTTGGGGGAGTTACAGTGACGGGTGAGTTTAAGCACGTTCTCCGCGGATACGGCGGGCCAGCTGGATGTCTTTGGGCATGATGGTCACCCTCTTGGCGTGGATGGCGCACAGGTTGGTGTCCTCAAACAGACCGACCAGATAAGCCTCGGCGGACTCCTGGAGAGCCATGACGGCGGAGCTCTGGAAGCGCAGGTCGGTCTTGAAGTCCTGGGCGATCTCCCTCACCAGGCGCTGGAAGGGCAGCTTGCGGATCAGCAGCTCGGTGGATTTCTGGTAGCGACGGATCTCCCTCAGAGCCACTGTACCGGGACGGTAGCGGTGAGGCTTCTTCACTCCGCCGGTCGCCGGTGCGCTCTTACGCGCTGCCTTGGTGGCCAGCTGCTTCCTGGGCGCTTTGCCGCCGGTGGACTTACGAGCTGTCTGCTTGGTTCTTGCCATTTTATCTTGCTCTCTTCTATAGAAGCTGAGAATAGAATGTCTTGCAGAGCGCGGACTGCTGCGTTTTATTAGCGCCTCGCGAGACGCCGCCGTTCTTTGATTGGTCAGTGAGCAGGAACCTCCTTGTTTTGGGGGAGGAGCCATGCGTCACAATTCAAATGAACTGGGGCTCCTGTGGACAAAGATAATACAAGGTATATACAGTAGTGTAGGTTGTATTCCAGTGTTGCCAACTTGGCGCATTTGTCACTATATTTAGCGCTTTTTCAGACCCCCCTAGCGCCAAAATTAGTGAAAAACTCCTGGCGGAAATTCTGGTGCTTTTTTGCTGGTGAGTTGGGGGGAAATTGATTGACAGCCTGACAGGCACCAGAGATAAAACCATAAAATCATTAGTTTCAACCGAATGATCATGTTTGATTATTCGGTTGAAAATTTTGTTTTATTTAATCCCCCAAAGACACAAACATCACTCAGTGCCCAGATTAGAGGAGCTATACTGCCACTCTACATCGAGACAGGTCGGTATATATACTCAACAAAAATATAAACGCAACACTTTTGTTTTTGCTCCCATTTTTCAGGGGATGGACTTAAAGACCTAAAATTCATTTGAGATATACAATATAACCATTTCTGTCAAACACTGTTCACAAATCTGCCTAAATGTGTGATATTGAGCACTTCTGCTATGTTAAGATAATCCATCCCACCTCACAGGTGTGCCACATCAAGATGCAGATGTGACATCATGGTTAGTGCACAGGTGTACCTTAGACTGTCCACAATAAAAGGCCACCCTGAAATGTGCAATTTTGTTTTGCCTTATTGGGGGTATGGTCCTCCGAACCAGTCAGTATCTGGTGTGACCACCATTTGCCTCATGCAGTGCAACACATCTTCCTCTCATAGAGTTTATCAGATTGTCAATTGTGGCGTGTAGAATGTTGGTCCACTCCTCTTCAATGGCTATGTGAAGTTGCTGGATATTAGTGGGAACTGGTACACACTGTCAAAATGGTAATAACACATTATTACGACATTATTACCATTTCGACAGCACGTACCAGTTCCCACAAATATCCAGCAACTTCACACAGCCATTGAAGAGGAGTGGACCAACATTCCACAGGCCACAATTGACAATCTGATAAACTCTATGCAAAGAAGATGTGTTGCACTGCATGAGGCAAATGGTGGTCACACCAGATACTGACTGGTTCGGAGGCCCATACACCCAATAAGGCAAAACAAAATTGCACATTTCAGGGTGGCCTTTTATTGTGGACAGTCTAAGGTACACCTGTGCACTAACCATGATGTCACATTTGCATCTTGATGTGGCACACCTGTGAGGTGGGATGGATTATTTTAACAAAGCAGAAGTGCTCAATATCACACATTTAGGCAGATTTGTGAACAGTGTTTGACAGAAATGGTTATATTGTATATCTGGAATGAATTTTAGGTATTTAAGTCCATCCCCTGAAAAATGGGAGCAAAAACAAAAGTGTTGCGTTTATATTTTTGTTGAGTAGATGAAGATAGAATGTACTCTGTATGAAAAAGTGTCACCCCATAAGGGATGTGTCACAAGGTGGCATGACACTTAAACAAAAAACAGAGTCATCCATTCATTCATTCTTATATGCAGAGTTGAAACGTTGGCTACTTATTTTATTTTATTTTTTATTTTTTGTACACACTTAAACAATTTAGGCCTGACCTAAGGTTACTGAAAAACTTGAAATATTTGTATATTAGCATAAAAAAAAAGTATTCTGTAATACAGTACATACTGTACATAATCCAAATATGGATTACCGTCCTGAAAGGGTTTAAGATTTTGGACTAATTCTAAAATGTGCCTTGATCTTTACGTGCGGTTTGCCATTTTCTGAGTCTAACAAAAAAGGGCGCAAACTTCTGCTACAGTGGTGATTGGTGGGGAGCAATATACACTAAGCCCGCGCTCTCGTCCGTTATCGTGATTGGTGGGGCGCAGACACAAAGATTTTTTTCTTATCCTTTTGAACCAAGTTGAAGATATAAAAGGACTCACGCGCTTGTGCTCCGACACATTTCTTCGAGTTGTTTTAACTCTAGAAATAAATCTACATCATGAGTGGACGTGGGAAGACCGGTGGAAAGGCCAGGGCGAAGGCCAAGACTCGCTCATCCCGTGCCGGGCTGCAGTTCCCCGTGGGTCGTGTCCACAGGCTGCTGCGTAAAGGCAACTACGCCCAGAGAGTGGGTGCCGGCGCTCCGGTCTATCTGGCGGCTGTCCTGGAGTATCTGACCGCTGAGATCCTGGAGTTGGCTGGAAACGCTGCCCGTGACAACAAGAAGACCCGTATCATCCCCCGTCACCTCCAGCTGGCCGTCCGCAACGACGAGGAGCTCAACAAACTACTGGGCGGAGTGACCATCGCTCAGGGCGGCGTGCTGCCCAACATCCAGGCTGTTCTGCTGCCCAAGAAGACCGAGAAAGCCGCCAAGAAATAAATCTGCATCACCTCGACTACACAAACCCCACAAAGGCTCTTTTAAGAGCCACCCACTATTTCTATATGAGAGTCTTTTCCAACGTCCTGAACACACCCTGCTGTGGTCTAAATACGCATAGTAATTATAATTTAGTTATAATTTTATAATTTTATAATAGTTTAAACTACTACAACGTCGAGCATCGAGTCTCCAAGATTTGAACATCTTTGAATATGTTTAATATGAGTGGCAATGATTTCCAATGGCAGTATCACAATGCCGTGATTAACAAACGTAATCTGCACGTCTACAAGAGTCTTAAACGATGCGCCTTTGTAGTTCTTTGTGTCCGAATGCTTAGATCCCTTTTGCACAACAAATACCTGGTGATATGTACCCAACTGCTGTCATATCGACCTTGTAAAATACCCCCACTTACATTTAGGTTCTATTGTAAATTTTAGCCGTTCAAATGTATAGTCACTATGAATTCAGGGTTTTATAGTTCACCTAATTAGCACTTCTGTTGTTCCATTGTCCTTTTACACTGTGGAAGAGCGGGAATCACTGGAGTGTACTAGTGTGTATTCAACTGCTACCATCTCTCCCTTGTATATGTAAAATACCCACTTATAATTAAGTTCAGGCTCATATCCTCTCAGCCATCTAGCATTCCATTGCACTAGACTAGTACAGTTGTAGCTTCATTGTCCTTTTGTACCGTGAAGAGCGGGAAACGATACTTCATCATAGACATACATTGATGATGAAATCTTGTAAAGATCCTCGAGCTCAATTTATATAAAGCCAAACGGCTGACATTGATCCAACTACCTACACAGTCTGTAACGACCGCTCGTTTAATATATGGACAACCCTTTCTCTGATAAGATGGGTGGTCCTTAAAAGGACCGTTGTGTTGTAAAGAGCAGACAGATCAGTTTACTTGGAGCTGGTGTACTTGGTCACAGCCTTGGTGCCTTCAGACACGGCGTGCTTGGCCAGCTCCCCGGGGAGCAGCAGGCGGACGGCGGTCTGGATCTCCCTGGATGAGATGGTGGAGCGCTTGTTGTAGTGAGCCAGACGAGAGGCCTCGCCGGCGATGCGCTCGAAGATGTCGTTGACGAACGAGTTCATGATGCCCATGGCCTTGGAAGAGATCCCGGTGTCAGGGTGGACCTGCTTCAGCACCTTGTACACGTAGATGGCGTAGCTCTCCTTCCTGGACTTTCTGCGCTTCTTGCCGCCCTTGGCGGCAGACTTGCTGACGGCTTTCTTGGAGCCCTTCTTGGGCGCTGGCTTCGCTACTTCAGGCATGATTCTATCTCAGTGAACTGACGAATAGAACTGTGAGCTCAGGACGGCGCTGCGCCAGTATTTATAGCCAGCCTATGTAAATGAAGTGTTCGTCTCCCGGCGAGTGATTGGCTGCTGCATTATCCGCTCTCGCCTGCCTGTTGTGTTGTGTTGTCTCACTAAAATGGTTATCCCTCCTGACCGACCTGTTTTTCAACCTTTTTGACACCAGGGACCACCTTTTATTCAGCATTTGACCCACGGACCACCATTTGAGGACATTTTAGCCCCACAGATCCCAAAACTAAAGATTTCTTTTGCTTTTGTCCGTCTTCTAGTTGTGTAGACTTGGGCTAATTCAGATGATGAATATTTTAACTCTTGAGAGTGTAAAAATGCTGAATAAATGGTGGGCCCTGGGATGAAAAAGGTTGAAAACCACTGTTTTAAAGGGTAGTTTAGATTTAGTTCCGTATTTCCGGTCATTTTGTGGAGGTCACACAGTAAAAGTATATTTATCCACAAAACGATCAGAAATTGTATTGTTGTTAATTGTATCTTAAATATGAACTGTTGTTTGAGAACGTAAAAATGAAACCAAATGGACCCTTGCGGGTCCATTTGGTTTCATTTTCACACTCTCAAGAGTTAAAATATTCGTCATCTAAATTAGCAGCACTTAATTAGGACGTCTACACCGTTTTGTTTGCAAAATCCAGCCTGGAATTGTGGACAAAACCAAAAGAAATCTTTAATTTTAGGTCTTTGGTGTGCAAATGTAATCAAATGGTGGTCCGTGGCTCAAATTCTGAATAAATTGTGGTCCCTGGAGTCAAAAAGGTTGAAAACCCCTGCCCTAAAATATAGAACATAAGACGTCTATTCTATCTATTCTATTCTCTATCTACTCTTGAGAGTGTTAAAATGAAACCAAATGGACCCTTACGGGTCATTTTACACTCTCAAGAGTTACATTAAATTATATACAGTAAGTAACACCATCACCACTATTTCAAAGCTCAAACTTTCTATGGAATAATCACTTTTTTGATGTGTAGATCTTGTTGTCATTTTGAAAGTAGCTCTCAAGTAAAAAAGAAAAAAAGAAAAAGAAAAGTATGGGCACCTCTATGATGTAAGGCATAACCCAGAGGCGTAGTGTCATTTGGGCCATTTGGGCCATGGCCCAGAATTATTCTGCTGGCCCAGGCTGAGGTACAGTTACACTTGGGCCAAGAATTCAGGGGAACAGACAGACAGGCACAATAGGTAGCCTAGTGTTGGGGGAACAGACAGACAGGCACAATAGGTAGCCTAGTGTTGGGGGAACAGACAGACAGGCACCATGAGTAGCCTAGTGTTGGGGGAACAGACAGACAGGCACAATAGGTAGCCTAGTGTTGGGGGAACAGACAGACAGGCACCATGAGTAGCCTAGTGTTGGGGGAACAGACAGACAGGCACCATGAGTAGCCTAGTGTTGGGGGAACAGACAGACAGGCACCATGAGTAGCCTAGTGTTGGGGGAACAGACAGACAGGCACCATGAGTAGCCTAGTGTTGGGGGATCGGAGGTGTTAGACGGCCGTTATTCATTCAGGCTTTTGTTATCAAATGGGTCAAAACCTGTTTAACTGATCTTGGTGACTGGAGGCCATTAACACCATTAACACCTAAAAAAACAATAGGTGTTAATGGCCCATGTGCCCATCTATTTCCAGTAAAACAGTTTTTACTTGCCTGGAGAGGCTGGGGATTTTCTACTGGCCCAGGCTGAAGTTAGAGCCACGCTACGCGCCTGGCCATAACACCTGGCGGAGACAGTGAAAAAGAGTCTATGTCTCTGGGTAGGTTTTGGCTCAGGTAAGGTGGCTGACAGGGTGTGTGGACAGCGACACCGGCCAGGTTGACCAATGGAGAGGCAGAGGGTACAGCTTAACAATTTATTGGACGCGTACAACTGTACAAAATGAAAGACAGATAATTGATATGAATAATGACGAAATAATGAACATAATCGTCGCATCCCTAATCAGCATCACATGCATTATTAACAATATCTAGCAAATGAGAATAAATCCAATAAAGTATATTCATATAATCAAATAACTACATCAACGAATAATCAATAAGGATATATAGGATAATGTGAAGGATATGTATACTTATAATCAGAACCATATTTAAATATATACATATATTATAAGATATCGAATATAGGTTATATTTGTTAAGCATAGTCCCATCACAGGTACACATATAGATAATATAACATAAATATACAACATAAACATCACCTTGGACCAGTGGCCGAGCAGTCCTAGGCAGTAACACAACCTCAGTAGAACATGGTGGCTTACTTTCCCTTGCGGGTCCATTTGGTTTCATTCTCACACTCTCAAGATCTAGTTAAAATATTCAGAAGTCTGTTTTGTTTGCAAAATCCAGCCTTGAATTGTGAACAAAACCAAAAGAATTATTTAGTTGTAGGTCTGTGGGGCTAAAATGTCATCAAATGGTGGTCCGTGGCTCAAATGCTGAATAAATGGTGGTCCCTGGTGTCAAAAAGGTTGAAAACCCCTGGTCTGATGGAGGTGACATCACAGACAGACTGACAGAGACTCCTCCTCCTGGAGTCTGGAGTCTTTTCACAGACGGCATGTAAATGGAACGCCTGGGATTCGAACCCGGCTCTCCCGCATGTGAAAGTCCAACATCTTGACCACTAGACCAAAGGGACATCCCCCTTGGTCCGGGGGCAGATACTAGACTTTGCAGGCCGTCACCACAGAGGCTGTAGCGAACCTGCTACATAAACAACCAAATACATATAGCTAACCAAATGGACCCACTAACGACATGCTTCTCAGATTCTGTGGTCCGGGGACCACCAGTGGTCCTTGAGAGGGTTCCAGGTGCTCCCCAGCTAAGTTGTTTAACCAGATGTAACTCTTGAGAGTTTAAAAATGAAACCAAATGGACCCTGGCGGGTCCATTTGGTTTCATTTTTACACTCTCAAGAGTTTAAATATTCATCATGTGAATCAGTCCTAATCTATACAACTAGAAGATTATTGGTCATGGACAGAAGCAAAGGAAATCTTTAGTTTGGGGGGGGGGGGGGGGGGGGGGGGGGGGGGTCTGTGGGGCTAAAATGTCCTCAAATGGTGGTCCGTGGCTGAAATAGAAATAAATAGTGGTCCCTGGGATGAAAAAGGTTGAAAACCCCTGCTGTACAGGAAAACAGGCATAATGTGCACACAGTTGGTGATTAATCATGATTTAATGAATTTTGAAGCTGTGATTAATCTAACTAAGAATTGGAATCATTCAACAGCCCTATAGTCTCTGGTATTGTTCAGGGTCCCCTTCCCTAGTCAAAAGATCCTCTAGCATTACAATAGAAAAATCCTGTCAGATTTTGGAACAAATCCTATTGGATTTCCAATAGGGTTCATATAAGAATCCTAGAACAGTGGTTTTCAACCTTTTTGACTCCAGGGACCACCATTTATTCAGCATTTGAGCCACGGACCACCATTTGACGACATTTGAGCCCCAAAGACCTAAAACTAAAGAATGATTTGGGTTTTGTTGATGTTTCCAGACTGGATATTGCAAATAAAACAATGTAGACTTCTTAATTAAATAGTGCTAATTCAAATGATGAAATATTTAACTCTTGAGTGTGTGAAAATGAAACCAAATGGACCCGCAAGGGTCCATTTGGTTTCATGTTTACACTCTCAAGAGTTACATCTGGTTAACCAACTTAACTGGGGACCACCTGGAACCCTCTCTGGGACCACTGGTGGTCCCCGGACCACCTGTTGAAAACCCCTGCTATAGGATCTTATAGGAATCCTATAAGAAAATCCTAGGATTTTTTTTTTTTTTTTTACTAGGGTCAGATGTAGAGGTGGGCTGTGTGCGACTGTGCGGCCCGCAGGCCCCAGTTTGGGGACCACTGCACTAAACAAATAAAATACACGTCTTATACATAGGCCCTATACAGTTACAAAGATCATATCTTCTAGTCTGAGGACATTTCCATTTATTTACACCCAGAAAACAAACAACTGAACATTCAGTAGATTTTGGTTTTCTTTTTAAATGTCACGACCTCTTTGAAGGACGATGTCATCACTTTTCAACACATCTTCATATAATACAGCTAGATCCTCATTAATGTAAATCTACATTTTTATACTCAGTCTGTCTCCTAGGAGGGCTGTGGGCAGTTCAGGAACCAGACTGTCTCCTAGGATGGTTGTGGGCAGTTCAGAAACCAGTCTGTGTCTCCTAGGATGGCTGTGGACAGTTCAGAAACCAGTCTGTCTCCTAGGATGGTTGTGGGCAGTTCAGAAACCCCTCTCCCATGACATAATCAGTGGGAAATCCAAGCTTATAGAAACGGTGTCTTTCTATTCCTGAAAACCTACCATGATATTTAAAAACAAACAACAAACACTGCTGTCGCCTCTGTTAGTATCTGTAACCAACTAGTATCTGTAACCAACTAGTATCTGTAACCAACTGGTATCTGTAACCAACTAGTATCTGTAACCAACTGGTATCTGTAACCAACTAGTATCTGTAACCAACTGGTGTCTGTAACCAACTGGTATCTGTAACCAACTAGTATCTGTAACCAACTAGTATTTGTAACCAACTAGTATCTGTAACCTAACCTACTGTTGTGTTCTAGAAGTTTTTAATGATCCACTCCACAGGAGTCCATGTAGGAGCTGTCCTGTCTCTTTCTGCTCCTTCAGAGTCACCTGATACACCTGGTACATCTGATACACCTGGTACATCTGATACACCTGATACACCTGGTACACCTGGTTCACCCACATCATCATACTGGTGGTATTCTATCTCTGCAGTGCAGGCTGCAGCTTCAACACCTCCCCGTTCACCGACATCATCATACTGGTGGTATTCTGCAGCTTCAACACCTCCCTGTTCACCCACATCATCATACTGGTGGTATTCTGCAGCTTCAACACCTCCCTGTTCACCCACATCATCATACTGGTGGTATTCTGTCTCTTCACTCAGTCCGGCTTCAGCATCGGAACGAGCAAACTCGTTATAATAAACGATCTCGACGTTGTCCCGTCTTACATTATAATAAACAACAGCCATGTCCTGCTGTCTTGTGCAGTGCCTTCTGATGACCTGGAGAAACACAGCAGTGTCCTGATTTAATTCATTAGCTCAGACATGGATCTGTTAAAAAATAAAACAAAACCTCTGACTGCTAGATGTACATTGTAGTCTTAAGTTGATTTAAGTAAAGTACGATTACCTTCCGGAGACGATAGAGGACGGCGATTATCAGGATTAAGGGCAGCACTGTACATTTGATAATGTTAGAGGTCAGATGAGATGCTGTGAGGGAAATGTTAAATGTGTTAGAACATCAACCTTCATGAAAGAACAGCTCTGATTCTGCCTGATTGAGTTTCAACATGCGACCTGAAAAGACCAGAATTCATGTTACCTCTGACAGTGAGAAGGAGGACGTCGCTCTTTGAGGAGAAGTTGTGATGGAACACATGGATGTGATAAACACAGCTGTAACTTCCCTGGTGGGTGTGGTTTGCTGCAGGAAACAGGAAGGTGGCAGAGTGATTGGCAGCTGTCTGGGTGTGGTTCTGAGTTTCGTTGCATCCAGTGAGGTTTGGAGCTGTGTCCAGAGATGTTGTGTTCAGTGTTGTATCTAGTGGTGTGGTGTTCTGTGTTGTATCTAGAGATGTTGTGTTCTGTGTTGTGTCTAGAGATGTTGTGTTCTGTGTTGTATCCAGAGATGTTGTGTGTTGCGTTGTTGTATCTAGTGGTGTTGTTTGTTGCATTGTTGTATCTAGTGGTGTTGTTTGTTGCGTTGTTGCATCTAGTGCTGTTGTTTGTTGCGTTGTTGCATCTAGTGTTGTTGTTTGTTGCGTTGTTGCATCTAGTGCTGTTGTTTGTTGCGTTGTTGCATCTAGTGGTGTTGTTTGTTGCGTTGTTGTATCTAGTGGTGTTGTTTGTTGCGTTGTTTTATCTAGTGGTGTTGTGCGTTGTGTTGGAACCAGTGATGCTGTGTGCTGCGTTTGATCCAGTGATGTTGTGTTGGACTCAGTGGTGTTGTGTGCTGCGTTGGACACAGAGTGATTGACAGGCTGGGTGTAGGTGTGCGTTGTGTTGGATCCAGTGAAGGTGAGGTGGAAGAAGCCTCCTGGGTACTGCGGCCGGATGGAGCATCTGATGCTGAAGCTGAAACCCTCCATCACCTGCAGCCGCTGAGGCTGGCTTTCAGAAATGGAACGTACAAATGTACCCAGAGTTGTTGTGTGTTGGCTTGTGTCCACTGATGGTGTCTGTTGTGTTGCATTTAGAGATGTTGTCTGTTGTGTTGCATTTAGAGATATTGTCTGTTGTGTTGCATTTAGAGATATTGTCTGTTGTGTTGCATTTAGAGATATTGTCTGCTGTGTTGCATTTAGAGATATTGTCTGTTGTGTTGCATTTAGAGATATTGTCTGCTGCGTTGTAACCGCTGATGTTGTATGTTGTGTTGAATACAGTGGTGTTGTGTTTTGTGTTGAATTCAGTGGTGTTGTCTGTTGTGTTGAATTCAGTGGTGTTGTGTTTTGTGTTGAATACAGTGGTGTTGTGCGTTGTGTTGGTTCCAGTGATGTGATGTTGTGCGTTGTGTTGGATGCAGAGTGATTGGCAGCTGGCTGGACAGAGCAGGAACCCTCCATCGCCTGCAGCCCCTGCTGCTGGCTTTCAGAAATGGGCCGCACCAAGGCGATGATTGGTTTAAACAGCATATCTGGAACAAGATCAGAGGTGATTGGCTGAAAATGGCAATTCAGTAGATTTGACTGTATGTCCTGCTTAATTAAAATATATTATACAGGCAGATACGCTAGAAGAGATAATGTAAATGTGTCATTATTGAAGTCGTTGTTTTACCAGAACAGACAATCTTCAGTCTGGCAGTGGAATTACCAGACACCTTTGTTCCACACTCCTTCAGTGAGAACTCGGATCCAACACAGAAAGAGGAAATCCACCAAACTGGTCCATATGTAGAGCCTGAAGTAATTTCTGTTAAAACGGCAGAGCCGCAGTGCAGCTGTCGACACACTACAGACGATGAGTTCTGGTTCCAGTCAGACCAACCATCCACTGGTCTCCACTCTCCCTGGTGTTGCATCTCCAGTATTCCAATACACTTAGTGGTTCCCTGCACCAACCTGACATCAGCAGACTCTACAGAGACAAGAGGGTGAACAGCAAAGATCAGCATTTGTTTATTTATGACATAATGATCCAAATCCAAAGTGCAGATTGTCTTTTACCTGAGCAGGTGAGTCCCACGGTCTTGCCAGGTGAGCTTAAGTTTCTCGTGGATGTTAAAGTTACACAGTCCAAGAGAACAGACTCGTTGCCTTTACACCGGAAGTCTTTGGTCGTCATTGGATTGTTAACCTCTCCATAGAGCACCCCCCAGAGCATGATAGGAGCTCCGCAGGCTAGCTCCCTACAGACCACCTCTGCATCCTGCTGGTCAAAGTCACCTTCATACACCGAGACCCAGGAGTGATTAGACTTCACCTCCACACTGCCTGAACACTGAGTAGACCCATTCACCAACCTCACTGACTCTATAGAGAGAGAAAGAGAGAGAGAGGAACACACAGTCATACAGCAGTTCTACACACTATCAGTGGATACAACGTTATTTCATTGACACACTTCAGCTCAGATTGACCAACCATTTATTGCAAAGCTTTTGCATGTTAGTATGGCGGAGTGGCTCTGCCCATGAGATAACGGATCTATGAACAGACATAGATCTGATATCTCGTTTGATATCGCATCCTGTGAACCGAGCGCGGCTCTGATATCAAACCCCCCTGAGCAGAGCCGTTTAACAATACAACATCAGTACATGAAGACAATATGGAACACAACATAACACCATGACATGAGAACAAATCCGGCAAGTACATAACTCAATACTGAAGATACTGGGTGAGAACAAGGGGGAGGAGGTCGGGGAGGAGGGGGTTCAAAATTTCGCGGAGCTGGGGAGCGTGACAGCTCAGCAAGAGAGTTGTATAGTGAACTGGGGCTGCTTAAGAAGCCTGCCTGAATTGAACTATGGGAAAGGTGGGCGTGAATGAAATGCTGTAGCGAATAGGGGAGAGGGATAACATAGGGAGCTGCAGATTAAAGGGACAGGTCTAGGCGGAGGGGAAGGATGGAGCATGATACACTAACACCAATCTGCCTTCCGTGCCTCCATGAACTATCGCTTACGCTGGATTTTATATTACTGCAGTCGCAGTAGTTTGTTACCTGAACAATTCACCTCCAGTACGTAGAAGGAGGTAGCGGACATCTTTGCTCCACAATGATTCATTGAAGACTCTGAGCCGTCACAGGAGGTTGTCATCCTCCAGGACGGTTTGTGTGTGGAACCAGAACTCCTTTCTGTTGAAACGGCAGAGCCGCAGTCCAGCTGTCGACACACGACAGCTGAGGAGTTCTGGTTCCAGGCAGACCCACCATCCACTGGTCTCCACTCTCTCTGGTGTTGCATCTCCAGTATGCCAGAACATTTATTGGTTCCTCCTACCAACCTGACAGCATCAGACTCTGTACAGAGACGAGAGAGTAAACAGCAGCAATTAATATTACTGCCATTATGGAATGTATGATAATACAACCAACAGTACAGTTTGACCTTCACCTGAGCAGGAGAGTTCAACAGTCTTGTAAGGTGAGCTGGAGTTTCTAGATGAGTTTGAGGTTCTACAGTCCAGGAGAGCAGACTCGGTGCCTTCACACTGGAACTCTTTGGTCCATGTTGAAACGTTGCCCTCTCCATAGAGCGCCCCCTGGAGGACTGAAGGAGCTCCGCAGGCTAGCTGCCTACAGACCACCTCTGCATCCTTCTGGTCAAAGTCAGCTTCATGTATGGAGACCCAGGAGTGATCAGATTTCACCTCCACTCTGCCTGAACACTGACTAGACCCATTCACCAACCTCACTGACTCTGGAGAGAGAGAGAGAGACAAAAATAACATCAGATGCCAGTTGTTTGACTGAAAGATTGGTGTCATTGTTCTAATCATTGCTGAGTTACCTGAACATGTCACAGTGGTTCTGCCTGTGACCAAGCCTTTCCGTGTGATGTTAGAAGTCTCCACTGTGACACAGTCACTCAGTGAAGGCTCAGAACCAGCACAGTAAGGTGTAACCCTCCATACAGCGTCACGTGTAAACAAAGCTCTCCTTTCTGTTGAAACGGCAGAGCCACAGTCCAGCTGTCGACACACGACAGCTGATGACTTCAGGTTCCAGTCATCACCATCCGCTGGTCTCCACTCTGCCTGGTGCTGCATCTCCAGTGTACCAGCACAGTTACTGGTTCCTCCCACCAACCTCACAGACAGAACCACTGCAAAGAGAGGAAACATTTAAAAGGTAATATTAACTTTTATTATAATAGAATATGATATGTAAAAATCTAAACTAAAAGTACAGCTTGACCTTTACCTGAGCAGGTGAGTTCAACAGTCTTGTAAGGTGAGCTGGAGTTTCTAGATGAGTTTGAGGTTCTACAGTCCAGGAGAGCAGACTCGGTGCCTTCACACTGGAACTCTTCGGTCCATGTTGAAACGTTGCCCTCTCCATAGAGCGCCCCCTGGAGGACTGAAGGAGCTCCGCAGGCTAGCTGCCTACAGACCACCTCTGCATCCTTCTGGTCAAAGTCACCTTCATGTATGGAGACCCAGGAGTGATTAGACTTCACCTCCACTCTGCCTGAACACTGACTAGACCCATTCACCAACCTCACTGACTCTGGAGAGAGAGAGAGAGAGAGAGAGAGAGAGAGAGAGAGAGAGAGAGAGAGAGAGAGAGAGAGAGAGAGAGAGAGAGAGAGAGAGAGAGAGAGACTATTGGAACAAGATGAATTAAAATGGCTCAATTTCTTGCATGATATTATGAGAGAAATAACTTAAATGTGTGAATCCACATCACATGACCTAGTCACATGACCAATGACTATCAAATCAGGACAAGAAGCGAAGGCACCTACGGGAGAGTCCACATTGGTTCATGGGAGGAAACAGACATGCTCAGTACATTCCAGGAAGTTTGACGCTTGCAAACCATGCATGCCATTGGCCTCTTGGATGGTTTGACTTCCTGGTCTGTACCTATGATAAAAATAAAGAGGATAGTGCACGGGGGCGTGGCGCAGGCTGGTCCTGGAGGTTTGCACATGCTCAGTGTAAACAGGAACTGCTATGGTGGAATGTTCCAGCAGAGGCGCTAGAATTACTGAACCTGAACTGAAATGATAAAAAATAATATAAAAAGAGAATACTTTAATGCTTCTGTTTTTAGTTTAAATATTATGTCAATTTAACTACTGTGTGGAGGAAAAAAGATGGTTATAACAGACTGAAAGACAAGGGCAAGTAGCCTACATTTACTGAATGGAAATGTTTTGTACATTGTTCTTTTGTAGCTTTTCCCTGTTCGTGATGGTTGCTTTAATTACAGACAGTACATGTGTCAACTTTTATTTTTGTGAAATGACAAAGAAACATGGATACTGTTCATTTAAACAGTGGATGGATTATATAAAATGTTTGAAAAGGGAATCGTGATGCTGTTCAATTCACAACTACTCTGGATCTCATTATTTACATCACAAGTTATGGGATTTCTATCTAGCGCCTCTGCTGGAACATTCCACCATAGCAGTTCCTGTTTACACTGAGCATGTGCAAACCTCCGGCACCAGCCTGCGCCACGCCCTCGTGCACTATCCTCTTTATTTATCATAGGTCTGTACTGTGCATGTCGGTTTCCTCCCATGAACCAATGTGGACTCCCCCGTGGGTGTCTTGGCTTCGTGTCCTGATTAGATAGTCATTGCACATGACCAGGAAGTCTAGTTGGTGTTTCATTTTAGACCAAAGCTGTAGATCCAACTGTCCTTGTTTAATGTGTAATGTTTAATATTTAGTTTTTAATATTTAATGCTTAATATTATGCTCATTGAATGTTGGATATATGGCACCACCTGTTGGCTCCACTCAGAGCCAGCGCCAGCTATGTGCAGAAAACTACCGAAAGTGAAAACTACACAAAATAGACAGCCGTGAACTCATTTGTCTTCTAAACATCGTTGTTCACATCAATCTGATCCGTAAAGATGTATCAGGTCACGTGCATGCGCAGAACTTTGGATATTCAATCTCACACCATGGAATCTTATTGGGAATAGCCACTGATGCTAAAAAACAGCTAATGTACGGCAGATAAAACTATATAATACATGATAAAACTATTATTATTTTTGGATTAATAGACATTAAAGAAACCCCAAATTTCTCAGCTTGGTAAAGTAATGTTTAATCAATAAAGCTGAGATATTCCGGCTGTGACAGATTGGTTTGATGCTATTCTGTGAGTGTTGCACGTCTACTGCTGACCTCTGACCTCTGAGTTTGGGTTCAAAGCCTGTTGAACATGACAAAGTGTTTACATCGTTGAAGTCATTGCTGTACCTGAACAGTTGACCTTCAGCGTAACGTTGCCATGATGGGACTTCACTGCACCACACTGCGCCGGTGAAGACTCTGAGCCAACACAGGAAGATGGAATTATCCATCCAGATTCACGTTTAGGAGTAGGAGTGAATTCTGTTGAAACGGCAGAGCCACAGTCTAGTTGCCGGCACACCACAGACGATGACATCCGGTTCCAGTCAAACCAAGCCAACACTCGTCTCCAGTCTCCCTGGTGTAGCATCTCCAGAGCACCGCTGCACTTACTGCTACCTCCAACCAACCTGACGTCACCAGAATCTGTGCAGGGAGCGATAAGCAGGAACAATGTGTAACTTTATGTACAACACCTGGAAGAATACATTCTGGAATCAGCTTGAATTATTTCACATTTCTTTACCTGTTGGGTTGCGTTTTGGTTCAACTTGGAGAGCTGAGGAGAAAAAAATGAAATTAATAAAATAAACATGTTTCACTGCAACAGAAATATGTCTGTCTGTCTGTCTGTCTGTCTGTCTGTCTGTCTGTCTGTCTGTCTGTCTGTCTGTCTGTCTGTCTGTCTGTTCAATGTAAACAGCAGCAAAGTATTCATAGTGAGGTAATATTCCAGTGTAAACATTAATAAAGTATTCATAGTGAGGTAATATTCCAGTATAAACAGTAATAAAGCATTCATAGTGAGGTAATATTCCAGTGTAAACAGTAATAAATCATTCATAGTGAGGTAATATTCCAGTATAAACATTAATAAATAATCCATAGTGAGGTATTATTCCAGTCTCTACTCACAGCAGTCTGCAGGTTTTTCAGAGCTCTCCCCACACTCATCGGCTGCAGGGTCACATTTCCATGACAACGGAAGGCATGTGTCCTTCTGACAAACAAACTGAAGAGAGAGACACAGGTTTACCTTTAGAATCACTGATGTGTCAAAAGCAGACATGAGGCATGTATGTCTTCACCCTTTGAGGTCAGAGAACACATTCAGTTTTCTGGGGAATAAAATATGTTCCAACTCTAGACTTGTAGCTATAATGTGTTTTAGAAACACAAAAGTAGGCTATAGTTCATAATCAAATTAAACAACTTCAGCACTGGTCACACTGGTCACATGTAAACAAAAAACATGTGTGGTGTGTGTGTGTGTGTGTGTGTGTGTGTGTGTGTGTGTGTGTGTGTGTGTGTGTGTGTGTGTGTGTGTGTGTGTGTGTGTGTGTGTGTGTGTGTGTGTGTGTGTGTGTGTGTGTCACACCAATAGTGGTGACCTGAAGAAACCTGCAACTTAGTATCATCATATCATATCAGTCACCACAAACAGCAAAGTTAATGGTCAGAGCTGTCCACGTATCTGTCCCTCCCAGGGAAGCTGTGCAGCTGTGATGAATGCTGTTGATTGCATAGCTCTGTGGTGGTTTTACAGTGAAATACGTAAGGGATAACACCCGACGAACCGGTGATTTGTTTCCTATTAACTGACCAAGGCGCAGCCGAGGTCAGTTAGTTAGGAACAAATCACCTGTTCGAAGCGCACCGTGGTTTTCAACCAGTGGTCCGAGGACCACCAGTGGTCCTTGAGAGGGTCACGGCAACGGCATGTACTACGCAGCTAACCAAATGGACTCGCTAACGGCGTGCTGGAACTAAATGCAGAAGCGGGAAGCGCACCGTGGTTTTCAACTAGTGGTCCGAGGACCACCAGTGGTCCTTGAGAGGGTGACGGCAGCGACATGTAAACAACCAAATACGTAGCTAACCAAATAGACCCGCTAACGGCATGTAAACAACCAAATACGTAGCTAACCAAATGGACCCGCTAACGGCGTGCTGGAACTAAATGTGGAAGCGCACCGCGGATTGATATGAACACAGCTGTTTGCACTTTGGGGAACTTGTTTATGCAGCGGTCAATAATAGCGCAGAGCGGTGATTATACTGTATTATGTGACCGCTCACATGACCAGAACGCTGGCTTCTGATTGGAGCATTCATTCAAGCCATGTAATACAGAGACTTAATTCTCTTAACCTCTGACTGCCACTGCATACAACATGCAACACGCAAACAGTCTGGTCTGGTCAAGCAAAACAATCTACATCAGTGCTTCTCAAATGTTTGTATGTCAAGGACGCGGATCATGATCTAAAAATAATGTTAGTTTGCCACATTTCCACAATTTTAAAATGTTTACATATTTTACATTTATTCCAGCAGTGTAATCACCTGGCTGGCAGTGCAGCTGGACATGCACTGCTTGTTGTCAGCTGACCAGGTGTAGTCTGTGGGACAGGAGCAGCTGTATCCTCCTCCAGGTGAGAGCAGACACAGGTCACTGCAGCCTCCATTGTTGATCTGACACGGATGACCAGACACTGCAGGGTGGACAAAACACACACATGTACCAGGTTACACTTAGGTTTCTGCTTTTACACTTTTATACAAGGTTTGAGCTGCAATCCTGTTAGTTTTCTGGTTCTGGTACAGTTTTTTTTTTTTTTTTTTTGTGGCGATAGGTTTAGGTTTAAGCAAGCATACAAGCTCACAATGCATCATGTTCGTGACACATTGTGAGCTTGTA
The DNA here is from genome assembly GCA_039105355.1 of Benthosema pterotum. Taxonomy (NCBI): domain Eukaryota; kingdom Metazoa; phylum Chordata; class Actinopteri; order Myctophiformes; family Myctophidae; genus Benthosema; species Benthosema pterotum. The sequence continues at coordinate 52,684,748 of CM076976.1, read as the reverse complement.
GATCAGCTATGTAGATCAGACATAGTCAGGCTGTGAGAATAAAACTGAGAGCCTTCACAATAAAAGCATGCAGGTTTCACAAATCCAAAATGATTAATTCTTATTTTTTAGGTTTGGACTTCGTTCCTAGTAGTAATACAGTCTGTGGTTGTGTATAACTGTGTGTGTGTGTGTGTGTGTGTGTGTGTGTGTGTGTGTGTGTGTGTGTGTGTGTGTGTGTGTGTGTGTGTGTGTGTGTGTGTGTGTGTGTGTGTGTGTGTGTGTGTGTGTGTGTGTGTGTGTACAGACCCTCAGCTTGGCGGTCAGGATGGTACATGTGGATGTCCCATGGACCGTTCAGGTTTGTGGTGACTGTGATCTTGTTGGTTCCCTGAGTCCTGTCAGCTCTGTAGATGGATCTGGTACTCCAGTCTGTCCAGTATATGTGATCCTCAAACAGAATCAAAGCCTCGATGCCGTTCTCCTCCTGACTCACAACTATGGACACAAACGTCACATTAGACAATAAATCAACACAGTATTATAAAGATAAATATAACACAAGTTCAAATTAACAAATATAACAATAGTGAGTGTCCTCAATGTCTGTGCATTGTGTGTGTGTGTGTGTGTGTGTGTGTGTGTGTGTGTGTGTGTGTGTGTGTGTGTGTGTGTGTGTGTGTGTGTGTGTGTGTGTGTGTGTGTGTGCGTGCGTGCGTGCGTGCGTTACCTGTGTGTCTGTTGGTTCCATCCAGGTTACTAAACTCAATGCGTTTCCCATCGTAGTTGATCCAGTATATGTGATCATTGATGTAGTCTAACGTCAGACCTGTGGGCTGTGAGATGTCCTCCTTCAGGATGACTGTCCTGTTGGTGCCGTCCATCCCCATCCTCTCTATGTGGTGGATACCAGAGTCTGACCAGTACAAGTATCTGTCAGGAGACACCATGTGTTATGACCCTGGGTCATTACTATTATTAATTGTGATATATTATTGATATGTATGTAGGTATATATTGTCCAATATTATATAGATATGTATCTATGGTGGTCCCCTCTCAGGGACCACTGGCGAAATGATGGAGAGTTGGTAACCAAATGGACCATAATCTTTAACTCTTTAGAGCAGGGATTTTCAACAGGTGGTCCGGGGACCACCAGTGGTCCTTGAGAGGGTTCCAGGTGGTCCCCAGCTAAGTTGATTAACCAGATGTAACTCTTGAGAACGTAAAAATGAAACCAAATGGACCCTTGCGGGTCCATTTGGTTTCATTTTTACACTAAGAAGAGTTAAAATATTCATCATCTTAATTAGCCCAAAGTCTACACAACTATAGAGAATGTAAGAAGATTAATGGTCATTTTGATCTGTATGTTTGACTGTTTGGTTTCCCCAAATCCAGCCTGGAATTGTGGACAAAAGCAAAATAAATCTTTAGTTTTGGGGTCTTTGGGGCTAAAATGTCATCAAATGGTGGTCCGTGGCTCAAATGCTGAATAATTGGTGGTCCCTGGTGTCAAAAAGGTTGAAAACCCCTGCTTGAGAGCATAAAATTAAACAGACCCGTACAAGTCCATTTGGTTTCATGATGATTTGGTCACATTTGTAAATTGTCAGGCAAATGTTGAAAATGGGTGGAGTCCCCCTTTAACCCAGTCTGCATGGGTGTTGTACACGCCTCATATATGAGGCGTGTACACCTCCTATTTTATGTGGGAAATGGTGAAAGCGCAGCAGAAATCTTTGAATATTATAGATTCTTTCAGAGCGTAATGTTTTATAGAATATAGAATGTCAGGTTGAAATGTGTTAAATGTTGTTCATTTTTAAACAGTGTATATGAATCAGTTTGGTGTTTTTAACCATAGCGGGCTCAGTGATCATTTTATGATTTTCTGTACCCGCAAAAAACAAAAACTTAAGACTGGCTGTATCAAAACAGTCATATCTAGGAACCTCAAAAACTACTCTAGCGAGGTCCTCAACCAAGAACTTGAGACTGTGGATTGGTCCGATGTGTTTGCTTGCTCACAAGTCGGCGAAGCTTGGCTACGTTTCAAAAACAAATTCTTATCGGTTCTTAACCGCATGGCTCCTCTCAGAACCATCAGGGTGAAAACCCGCTCAGAGCCATGGATGAATCCTGACATTCTGACTGCGATGAAAGCCAGAGACAAAAAGTGCTCTGAACTTCTCAAATGCAAGTCCAAACTAGCCGAGCGTCCCAACAGCAAGCATCTACAAACCAAACTAGCCACTCTAAAAACTCAAAGAAACAAATTAAGGAATACCGTAACTGCCTTGATCAAATCTGCTAAATGTAATTACATCAACGACAAAGCAGAGGAGAACAAACACAACCCACGGGAGCTCTGGAAGCTATTTAACAACCATCTAGGCTGTAGTCGGAAACTAAAAACCAAAGTTTCCAACATAAACATCAAATGTGATGAAACCCTCATCACTGACAAACTTGATGTAGCCAACTACTTAAACTCATTTTTTACAAACATAGCAACAACACTGGTTAGCAAACTGCCCCCCCACTCTGGGCGTTTTGGTGTAGAACATATCATGACCTTCTACAAAGACCTAGGTGTTTGCAAAGATGAGTTTAAATTGGAAATGGTAACAACGGAGGTGGTGTTTAAAAAACTGAGTGCCCTCCAACCCCACAAGGCCACGGGGCATGACAATATTCCCTCCAAATTCCTTAATGACTCAGCCAGCTCTATAGCTCCAATCATCACACACATAGTCAACCTCTCCATCAAACAAGGACAGGTCCCCCAAGATTTCAAAATGGCCAAAGTAACCGCCCTGCACAAGAAAGGGAGCAAATTAGACCCCGGTAACTACCGCCCGATCTCTATTCTAACCTCCATCTCGAAAGTGATGGAGAAAATAGTGTACGAACAGGTGGAGAAGTACCTGACCACAAAAAAACTAATGTACGAATTTCAATCTGGCTTTAGAACATCCCACTCCACTGACACATGCCTCCTCTACTTGAGTGACCACATCAGGCAGGAAGTGGATGACGGCAAATACTGCGGCATGGTCATGCTGGACCTCCAAAAGGCCTTTGACACCGTGAACCACTCCATACTGCTTAACAAACTAAGAGCAATTGGTTTCGATAGCATATCAGTGAGCTGGATGCAGTCCTACCTTGAGGGGAGAGAACAGATGGTGGAGGTGGATGGAGCCCTGTCCCCCCCCCTCCCTGTGAACTGTGGTGTTCCACAAGGGAGCATACTAGGGCCTCTACTGTTCCTTCTATATGTGAACGACATGACATCAGCCTGTGACTGCAAATTGTTCTTGTTTGCCGATGACTCAGCACTGCTGGTCTCGCAGAAGAACAAACAGCAGGTCGAAAAAATCCTCAGCTCCGAACTCAGTAGAATCTGCACCTGGCTCGCCGATAACAAACTATCACTACACCTTGGTAAAACTGAATCCATACTCTTTGGTACAAATGCTAAGCTCAGTAAGGCAGATGGCTTCACTGTCAAAGTGGGGGAAAACATTATCACCCGGAAAGAAGAAATTACCTACCTGGGTTCCATCCTGGAGGCAAATCTTTCCGGTGATAAAATGGCCACCAACGTAATCAAAAAGGTCAACCAAAGAACTAGATTCCTATACAGGATCTCCTCACTGGTCAACAAAGACACTCTGAAGACCATAACTGGAGCCCTGGTACAAGGTTTCTTTGACTATGCCTGCACCTCTTGGTACCACAGCACCTCAAAAACCTTAAAAACAAGGCTTCAGACCTCCCAAAACAAACTTGTCAGACTGTTACTTGGCCTCACACCTCGAACCCACCTCACCCCTGCCCACTTCGACAGCCTAGGTTGGCTTAGGGTTGACGACAGAGTACAACATCTCGCAATGGGTTTGGTCCACAAGATACGATACTCTACCAAAATACCCTTATACCTATCCAAATACTTCCTTAACGTCAATGAAGTACACTCCCACAACACCAGAGGGAGTACTACTAACCATGTCCAACCCAGATTTGGCACAAACAAGGGTCTCAATTCCTTCCGCTCATATGCCACCAAAATGTGGAATGCCCTACCAACAGTCATAAAGGCATGTAAATCCCTTGACTCCTTCAAAACCGCCCTCAAAGGGCACCTACAGATGGCTGCAATGCTTAACTGGCCTCTGTAAAACAAAAATGTATATAAAATCCCCCCACCCACCCCGCCTCTCCTCTATGTACATTTCTCTTTTCCCTTTTTTACCTCCACTATGATTTTGCCCCCATGATTTGCTGCTCCTGTCTTTACTGGTGTAGTTGTCTTGTATGTACGGTATTTGAATGCCTCAATGAAATGAACAAGTTGGCCACTATTGTAAACAAGTGTATGCTTAACTAGTGTGTCCAATCAGCTTTTTCAGATTTGATGCAGTTGTACTTGAATTGTACTGTAATTCTCCAAGCAGTTTTGTAGCAGTGTGTACTTGACTTGTATTGTAACTCATCTCTCTGTTAATAAAAATTTCATTCATTCATTCATTCATTCATTCATTCATTCATTCATTCATTCATTCATTCATTCATTCATTCAGATGTGTAAGAGGAACAGAACATGATGCAGTTCTTACCCGTAGCGTACATCCACAGCCATGGAGGATGGAGACTCCAGACCGGTGTTGACCAGAACTCTTCTGGACGATCCGTCTAGTTTGGACACCTCTATGGTTTTACTGCCAGCGTCACCCCAGTACAGGTTTCCTGACACCCAATCTACAGCCAGACTGACTGGATTACTGAGTGAGGTGTTGTGAAGGACCTGTCAATCAACCATACATGAATATGAATTGAATCAACATGTTTTATTTTTTTTTATCCCAGTCTTTCAGAATTATTGTCTAGAGAATTATTGGGCTGCGGACCACCATCTGAAAATACCTTGCGCGCGCGCGCACGCACGCACACGCACACACACACACACACACACACACACACACACACACACACACACACACACACACACACACACACACACACACACACACACACACGCTCTCACACACTCTCACACACTCTCACACACACTATATTACTGTAATACTATTACAGTAATATCATATATTACTGTAATAGCATTACAACAGGTTACTCAATAATATTATCACTGAGTAACAGTTACATTTACTGGTGACCCATGAAAACACAGACGGGCCGCGCCCCACTGTTTGTGAAACGTTGCACTATAAGTGACTGAGCCACCAGGCAGCCTGTTCTCTGGTTGATATTTAACACTGACGTCACAAAGTATTCACATTACTAATATCAGTTATTGTTCATTTGGTTTCATCCTCATGGTCATTGTCACACTGACCTGGACGTCTCTGACACTGATGTGCATGCGGAGGATCCTGGAGGGGTCCCGTTCTATCCAATAGATCATCTGCTGCTGGTAGTCAAAGTCCAGAGCCAGAGTCCATGCCTCTCCCTGGATCTGTCACAACACAGCAGTTGTTTTAGTCTCAGACAGAAATACATTCCAGCAGGTCAAAAACTATCATGTACACAGTTTTATCAACAACCTTTATTCACCGCAAAATAACTAACTAACTGACTAACAGAAAGACAGCAAAATCTTTTCGCGACCTCGACCTAGGTCGCGACCGCTTTAAACAAAATGAAAGTTTTGTGACGATTTTGTTGTAGATCCAGCCTATGTTATTCTTCTGAACTGTGAAAAAACACAATTAAGCATTTGTGCACTTCAGGATAGAACTGGAGATAGGATCTGTGAATGATTAGAACAAACATGAGGAGGAGAAGGAGGGGAAGTGGATGCAAGGCCCTGTGACTGCACCGCGCGCGTGTGTGTGTGTGTGTGTGTGTGTGTGTGTGTGTGTGTGTGTGTGTGTGTGTGTGTGTGTGTGTGTGTGTGTGTGTGTGTGTGTGTGTGTGTGTGTGCGCGCACAAACGGAACTAACACATTCCTTGATGTGAACATTGGATGAATGAGTGACACTGAAGCTCTAGAAATGTTAATGTTCTGACCAACAGCTTATCTCAAGGTGTCAGCTTTGAAGTAAACCAAAAGGGAACCGGTTTAAACTAGCCGAGAGACAAAGAGAGAGAGAGAAATTATGACGCCCCAAAATCAGAGATTTAACTAAATATATAGATCTGGTTGCTTTTTGCTCTTTTGTCGGATTATGATTTGGGAAACAAAAACAAAGCAGCGCTATTATGGATTTTTCTGTAAGTAAAATAAAATCAACTGTAGAAGTTTTTTTTGCACCACATTTTCATATTTTTTTATAGACAGCAGACCTACAAGCAAAAACATTTAGATGACTGCAATATGATTAAGACTAAATGAAAAACCCAAATCAAAATGTGCTGTTAAAATCAACAGTGGTGTGTGAGTGTGTGTGTGTGTGTGTGTGTGTGTGTGTGTGTGTGTGTGTGTGTGTGTGTGTGTGTGTGTGTGTGTGTGTGTGTGTGTGTGTGTGTGTTGGATGTGTTGTTGTGTGACGTCTAAATGGTTTTCACCTGATAGAGCTGTGTTGTTGTTGTTGTTGTTATTGTTATTGTTGTTGTTGTTCTGTAGTCGTCCAAGATGATCTTCAACAGTCCTCTGTCCCTCTCAGCTACGATGAGGACGGGCTCCCCCTCTGGAGGAAGTGAGACATTACATCTGTGATGGTTTCCTTTAAAAATAAATATACCCTGCAAAACTAGACTATTTAATATCAATATTACACTGTTACAAATAGACCCCCCCCTCTCTCAAATCACACCCATGTGAAGTGCACTGTTGTGTTTTAGTCCCGCCCACTCTGTGTGTTGCTGTGTTTTAGTCCCGCCCACTCTGTGTGTTGCTGTGTTTTAGTCCCGCCCACTCTGTGTGTTGTTGTGTTTTAGTCCCGCCCACTCTGTGTTGCTGTGTTTTAGTCCCGCCCACTCTGTGTGTTGCTGTGTTTTAGTCCCGCCCACTCTGTGTGTTGCTGTGTTTTAGTCCCGCCCACTCAGGGCCAGTCCTGCTGATGTCTGGATGTGGCAACGGCCAGCTGGAATCTAACCAACAACCCTTCTCTCACCTTTCTGGATGCACTGCTTGTTGTCAGCTGACCAGGTGTAGTCTGTGGGACAGGAGCAGCTGTATCCTCCTCCAGGTGAGAGCAGACACAGGTCACTGCAGCCTCCATTGTTGATCTGACACTGATGACCAGACACTGCAGGGTGGACAAAACACACACATGTACCAGGTTACACTTAGGTTTCTGCTTTTACACTTTTATACAAGGTTTGAGCTGCAATCCTGTTAGTTTTCTGGTTCTGGTACAGGTTTTTGTGGCGATAGGTTTAGGTTTAGGCATAGTTTTTGTGAGGTTAGGATTTAGGCTTTTGTATTCCCCCAAGTTACTGGTAGGGTGTATTCTGTGGTAATCAGATCATGTGAGTGACGCAGAGCTTTAGAGAAATCCGCTCTTTGCTCTCGACGGCTTTTGTCCTGCTCATCACTGTCTGGTGTGACATCCTCCTGCACCACTATCACATCACTGTCTGGTGTGACATCCTCCTGCACCACTATCACATCACTGTCTGGTGTAACATCCTCCTGCACCACTATCACATCACTGTCTGGTGTAACATCCTCCTGCACCACTATCACATCACTGTCTGGTGTGACATCCTCCTGCACCACTATCACATCACTGTCTGGTGTGACATCCTCCTGCACCACTATCACATCACTGTCTGGTGTGACATCCTCCTGCACCACTATCACATCACTGTCTGGTGTGACATCCTCCTGCACCACTATCACATCACTGTCTGGTGTGACATCCTCCTGCACCACTATCACATCACTGTCTGGTGTGACATCCTCCTGCACCACTATCACATCACTGTCTGGTGTGACATCCTCCTGCACCACTATCACACGCTCACCTTCATTTACACATCAGACGCTCCAATCCGCCCACTCAGCAGTAATTCTGTGTGCCTGCCAGTATGGCAGAAGCACACAGGTTGTGATTCGTCAACTTAATCCATAATCAGACATATTTATATCCGAAATTTTGACCGCTATGGCCGGCCGCACGGTTTGCACAATCCCCGCAATATATACATCGAAACGTGCGGCTCGGCCGGGAAAGATGTGCTTGTGCTTTTCTTTCCGATACGCGTTACCGTGCCAACGTAATTCGCAATAAACAACGCAAAAAATCCCCATTCGAAATGAATGGGGGCACACCGAAAACATCAGAAAAAGAAGCGCTTATTTGGAGCCACATTACTCTGGCACACTGTGGCGTAGAAACACGATTTTAACTTTAAACAGCAGACGCGGCTCTCGACTTCGTCACGGTTCAGACGGTATTCGAATATGTTGCACGGTTTGTCCGCTATCGCAGTTCAAAGTGTGCATGGTTCGAGAATTTAGCGGTGCTTAGAGGCTCGCACGACCAGTGAGCGAGTAAAACAGAGTGCGAAATGCAGTGTTTCAAAGTTCGGGTCATGACCGAACAAATCGTCCTCACGGCCACAATATTCGCTTTACATGCGTGCTTTTCGGACATTTTGTAGACAAACTTCTCGCCTTTCACCCAATGTGACCACCAAAGCACAGTCAGGCACAGAACCGGTGCTACGGGCCTCAGAGCGAGATGACGTAACCTCCCGTCTCCATATTAATTACATTGTAATGTGCCGCATTTCGGTGTTTGACGATTCTTTTCAAACGCGAATTCTTAAATCGCTCTCACGACCACGTCTTTTATCGTACCAATACCACGATCGCACACAACATAGCTTGCGAAGTCGTAACGCCCACATCGAAAAAAGTAATCGCTTACGAGTTTTAGTTTTTGCGTGGGAGGCCTTCGTTCCAAGACAGTGCAACCCTTTGACTCCCTGTTTAAACTAATGGACCATAGTATCTGTACTGACTCACTGAACACAGGTGTAACAGATTAGGCCCTAGTTAGATGGCTGCCACTAGCCACACGCGCACAGAGACACGCACACACATGCTCTCCTCTCCAGTCTATGCTTTGCTGCATAGTTAGTTAGACATGCCCAAATATGGAGTGTGTGACGCACACGCGCGCACACACACACACACACACACACACACACACACACACCACACACGTGCGCATGCACACACACACATGCGCGCGCACGCACACGCATGCACACACACACACACAGTCCGGGTCCTCTCTGAGGTCACCTGATGGGCCACGACTGGTTATTCATGCATGCAGCCACACACGCACACACATATACAGTACACACACACACGCAAGCACACATGCGCACTCACACACACACACATTGGCAAGTCAGTTGGCAAAACATCCTCTCTCTCCTGTATTAAGCCTATGTCGCTCGCCCGACATCCTCTCTCTCCTGTATTAAGCCTATGTCGCTCGCCCGACACCCCCTCTCTCCTGTAGTAAGTCTATGTCGCTCGCCCTGACACCTCTCTCTCCTGTATTAAGCCTATGTCGCTCGCCCTGACACCCTCTCTCCCCTGTATTAAGCCTATGTCGCTCGCCCTGACACCCTCTCTCTCCTGTAGTAAGTCTATGTCGCTCGCCCTGACACCCTCTCTCTCCTGTATTAAGCCTATGTCGCTCGCCCTGACACCCTCTCTCTCCTGTATTAAGCCTATGCCGCTCGCCCTGACACCCTCTCTCTCCTGTATTAAGCCTATGTCGCTCGCCCTGACACCCTCTCTCTCCTGTATTAAGCCCATTTACAGTCAATGGAGTGAAATATGGAATGCTCATCCAGCTGGCTACTATGTTAGCATAGCATGTTAGCATGCTACTATATTAGTATAGCATTAGCATGTTAGCATCCCGCAAAAGGTTGCACACACTTGGCGAGTGGCAGGCACACAGTAAAATTTCTTAGAAATTTTGTTTCTAGTATTCTTTAAATGCTGCTTTCCTGACAGGCTATTGTCTAATTATTGTCTAAAGTATTAAAGGGTGGGGGGCATGGATATGTCCTTTTAAAAGTTTAATTGTTTTACATTCCTTGCTATCTTTAGTTTTAAGGATTTTAGCTATGGGAGCGGGCTTTCGGACATTTCCTTTTTTATTATCTATTACAGTCTACTACAAGTCTATAGTCTAACGGAGTCCTGATTAGGGTTTGGTTTGGTTAACCAAAGTACATCCAGCCACATGGCTGCAGGAAGATATTTACAATAGTGGATGCTGAACGTTCACTAAGGGGTGCTACAAAATGTGCATGCATGCATACTATGTGTGTATGTGCACGTGCCTTGTGTGCACACACATTTCTGTGCATTTTAAACAGGGAAAAGTGTCTTTTACCGTCCCTCTCCACATGTATGAACAAACTGACAGGTCATTTATCAGGATAAAGAGGATAAAAAATCAGGGTCAATAAAAAGCTCACCAGAATGGAGGTCTAAAATAAATCGTGGGCGTGTGCACAAAACAAAAATAAACGGACGCTGTGCGATAGCGCCCCTCGTCACTCGCCTGCTTTATCGCAGGCGTTTTTTAAGCACAAAACGCCGGTCCTGTTGAAAATGAATTAAGAGGTGTGATTCATTACTCCCCATGTGAAAGGCCCTTAAGGCTCCCATACTGCGATACAGCATACAGTATGTATTAGGACCTACTGTATGCCAGGGGTTTTCAACCTTTTTGACACCAGGGCCCACTATTTATTCAGCATTTGAGCCACGGAGGACCACCGTTTGATGAAATTTTAGCCCCACAGACCCCAAAACTAAAGATTTATTTTGCTTCTGTCCACAATTTCAGGCTGGATTTGGGGAAACCAAACAGTCCAACATACAGATCAAAATGACCATTAATCTTCTACATTCTCTAGTTGTGTAGACTTGGGATAATTCACATGATGAATATTTTAACTCTTGAGAGCGTAAACATGAAACCAAATGGACCCGCAAGGGTCCATTTGGTTTCATTTTTACGCTCTCAAGAGTTACACCTAACTTAGCTGGAACCCTCTCAAGGATCACTGGTGGTCCCCGGACCACCAGTGGGGGTATACAAGCTCAAAATGCATCATGTGTGTGACACATTGTGAGCTTGTAGATCAGCTATGTAGATCAGACATAGTCAGGCTGTGAGAACAAAACTGAGAGCCTTCACAATAAAAGCATGCAGGTTTCACAAAGTCAAAATGATGAATTCTTATTTTTAAGGTTTGGACTTTGTTCCTAGTAGTAATACAGTCTGTGGTTATGTATAACTGTGTGTGTGTGTGTGTGTGTGTGTGTGTGTGTGTGTGTGTGTGTGTGTGTGTGTGTGTGTGTGTGTGTGTGTGTGTGTGTGTGTGTGTGTGTGTGTGTGTGTGTGTGTGTGTGTGTGTACAGACCCTCAGCTTGGCGGTCAGGATGGTACATGTGGATGTCCCGTGGACCGTTCAGGTTTGTGGTGACTGTGATCTTGTTGGTTCCCTGAGTCCTGTCAGCTCTGTAGATGGATCTGATCCTCCAGTCTATCCAGTATATGTGATCCTCAAACAGAGTCAAAGCCCAGATGCCGTTCTCCTCCTGACTCACAACTATGGACACAAACGTCACATTAGACAATAAATCAACACAGTATTATAAAGATAAATATAACACAAGTTCAAATTAACAAATATAACAAGTCCTCAATGTCTGTGCAGTGTGTGTGTGTGTGTGTGTGTGTGTGTGTGTGTGTGTGTGTGTGTGTGTGTGTGTGTGTATGCATTGTGTGTGTGTGTGCGTGTGTGTGTTTGCATTGTGTGTGTGCGTGTGCGTGTGCGTGTGCGTGTGCGTGTGTGTGTGTACACCATAGTATGTGTGTGTGCGCAGCATGTAAGTGCAGCATGCACATACATGTGTTTGCATGTGCACTAGTGTGTGTGTGTGTGTGTGTGTGTGTGTGTGTGTGTGTGTGTGTGTGTGTGTGTGTGTGTGTGTGTGTGTGTGTGTGTGTGTGTGTGTGTGTGTGTTACCTGTGTGTCTGTTGGTTCCATCCAGGTTACTAAACTCAATGCGTTTCCCATTGTAGTTGGACCAGTATATGTGATCATTGATGTAGTCTAACGTCAGACGTGTGGGCTCTGAGATGTCCTCCTTCAGGATGACTGTCCTGTTGGTGCCGTCCATCCCCATCCTCTCTATGTGGTTGATACCACGGTCTGACCAGTACAAGTATCTGTCAGGAGACACCATGTGTTATGACCCTGGGTCATTACTATTATTAATTGTGATATATTATTGATATGTATGTAGGTATATATTGTCCAATATTATATAGATATGTATCTATGGTGGTCCCCTCTCAGGGACCACTGGCGAAATGATGGAGAGTTGGTAACCAAATGGACCATAATCTTTAACTCTTGAGAGCATAAAATTAAACAGACCCGTACAAGTCCATTTGGTTTCATGATGATTTGGTCACATTTGTAAATTGTCAGGAAAATGTTGAAAATGGGTGGAGTCTCCCTTTAACCCAGTCTGCATGGGTGTTGTACACGCCTCATATATGAGGCGTGTACACCTGCTATTTTATGTGGGAAATGGTGAAAGCGCAGCAGAAATCTTTGAATATTATAGATTCTTTCAGAGCGTAATGTTTTATAGAATATAGAATGTCAGGTTGAAATGTGTTAAATGTTGTTCATTTTTAAACAGTGTATATGAATCAGTTTAGTGTTTTTAACCATAGATGTGTAAGAGGAACAGAACATGATGCAGTTCTCTTACCCGTAGCGCACATCCACAGCCATGGAGGATGGCCACACCAGACCGGTGTTGACCAGAACTCTTCTGGACGATCCGTCTAGTTTGGACACCTCTATGGTTTTACTGCCCTCGTCACCCCAGTACAGGTTTCCTGACACCCAATCAACAGCCAGACTGACTGGATATCTGAGTGAGGTGCTGTGAAGGACCTGTCAATCAACCATACATGAATATGAATTGAATCAACATGTTTTATTATTTTTTTTTTTTATCCCAGTCTTTCAGAATTATTGTCTAGAGAATTATTGGGCTGCGGACCACCATCTGAAAATACGGACCCTAACCCTGCGCGCGCGCACACACACACACTCACACTCACACTCACACACACACACACACACACACACACACACACACACACACACACACACACACACACACACACACACACACACACACACACACACACACACACACACACACAGTGAGTGAGAGATACCCCAATTGGCAAATATTTTAGTTAAAAAACATTCGCCCTGAAAGAATAGATATTTGCACCACATTTCTATCAGACCTACAAGCTCTCATCGTGTCACTCAGTGCCATGCTGTAGTACTATTAGAGTAATATATTACTGAGTAACAGTTACATTTACTGGTGACCCATGAAAACACAGACGGGCCGCGCCCCACTGTTTGTGAAACGTTGCACTATAAGTGACTGAGCCACCAGGCAGCCTGTTCTCTGGTTGATATTTAACACTGACGTCACAAAGTATTCACATTACTAATATCAGTTATTGTTCATTTGGTTTCATCCTCATGGTCATTGTCACACTGACCTGGACGTCTCTGACACTGATGTGCATGCGGAGGATCCTGGAGGGGTTCTGTTCTATCCAATAGATCATCTGCTGCTGGTAGTCAAAGTCCAGAGCCCAAGTCCATGCCTCTCCCTGGATCTGTCACAACACAGCAGTTGTTTTAGTCTCAGACAGAAATACATTCCAGCAGGTCAAAAACTATCATGTACACAGTTTTATCAACAACCTTTATTCACCGCAAAATAACTAACTAACTGACTAACAGAAAGACAGCGAAATCTTTTTGCGACCTCGACCTAGGTCGCGACCGCTTTAAACAAAATAAAAGTTTTGTGACCATTTTATGTAGCAGATCCAGCCTATGTTATTCTTCTGACCTGTGAAAAAAAAAATACAATTAACTATTTGTGCACCTCAGGATAGAACTGGAGATAGGATCTGTGAATGATTAGAACAAACATGAGGAGGAGAAGGAGAGGAAGTGGATGCAAGGCCCTGTGACTGCACCGCATATGTGTGTGTGTGTGTGTGTCAGTGTGTGTGTGTGTGTGTGTGTGTGTGTGTGTGTGTGTGTGTGTGTGTGTGTGTGTGTGTGTGTGTGTGTGTGTGTGTGTGTGTGTGTGTGTATGTGCACACAAACAGAACTAACACATTCCTTGATGTGAACATTGGATGAATGAGTGACACTGAAGCTCTAGAAATGTTAATGTTCTGACCAACAGCTTATCTCAAGGTGTCAGCTTTGAAGTAAACCAAAAGGGAACCGGTTTAAACTAGCCGAGAGACAAAGAGAGAGAGAGAAATTATGACGCGCCAAAATCAGAGATTTAACTGAAATATATAGCTCTGGTTGCTTTTTGCTCTTTTGTCGGATATTATGGATTTTTCTGTAAGTAAAATAAAATCAACTGTTTTAGTTTTTTTGCACCACATTTTCATATTTTTTTATAGACAGCAGACCTACAAGCAAAAACAATTAGATGACTGCAATATGATTAAGACTAAATGAAAAACCCAAATCAAAATGTGCTGTTAAAATCAACAGTGGTGTGTGTGTGTGTGTGTGTGTGTGTGTGTGTGTGTGTGTGTGTGTGTGTGTGTGTGTGTGTGTGTGTGTGTGTGTGTGTGCGCGCGCGCATGGGCGTCACCGCCATTCACAATGCGGGTGCCTCAGCACCCGCAACTTTTCACGTCGGAAAAAAAATGATGCGAAAAAGTGGGGGTGCTGGCCAAACCGCAACTGTCCATGCTGCGGGAGAGGCAGAGCCATATGAACCATATAGTGTAGACAGAGTTACGACAACTCCGTCCACTCCAAGAGGCAAGTTCAATGGCGGCTTTTCTACTGAGACTCCAATCGGGAATGGGGACAACAAATAGGGACAAGTCCTGGACCTGAAGTAGGCAGTAATGCAACGGCCTCCGGCAACAGCCTTGCAACAGCCCCTTGAAAGCATGCATAAAATAGCTCTTATTTGCGCTGTCGCCCTCATTGAAAACAATGCATTTCCAACTCCAGTTTGTCCCTATTCAGGCTGCATGAACAGCAGCGCGAGCGTTCAGTTTGTGACGCCTCAATGTCGCCACTCTTCTACTAGATGGCACTGATCTGGGAAGGAGGGAGAATGGGTGGCCGGCCGCTTGCATTCATTGCTTTGATTCAGTTGCAGTCGGCGACGGTGCGGTTTTGAAACTTTTTCGTCAATCCACTACATTCTCGTCTCGACACGTCACGTCAACCATAACTCACAAACGTCTCGTCATATTTTAGTCATCATAGATAGCCGTTTTATCTTGTCACAGTCAGTCTTTTACTGCATTATAACACTGCTTCATTGAAGTGTGTAACCATTACATTTATTGTGAAATATTAGTAAAAAGTGTTTTAGAGGGGGTAAAAGCCCCAAAAATTTTGCGGCCGTGCGTCAAAAGCGAAATCAGCACCCGCATCTTTCCAGACGCGGTGACGCGCCTGCGTGTGTGTGTGTGTGTGTGTGTGTGTGTGTGTGTGTGTGTGTGTGTGTGTGTGTGTGTGTGTGTGTGTGTTGGATGTGTTGTTGTGTTGTGTGTTCACCTGATAGAGCTGTGTTGTTGTTGTTGTTGTTGTTGTTGTTGTTGTTGTTGTTGTTGTTCTGGAGTCGTCCAAGCTGATCTTCCACAGCTTCCTGCTCTCAGCTACGATGAGGAAGGGCTCCCCCTCTGGAGGAAGTGAGACATTACATCTGAGATGGTTTCCTTTACAAATAAATCAAACCCTGCAAAACTAGACTATTTAATATCAATGTTACACTGTTATAAATACCCCCCCCCCCTCTCTCTCTCAAATCACACCCATGTGAAGTGCACTGTTGTGTTTTAGTCCCGCCCACTCTGTGTGTTGTTGTGTTTTAGTCCCGCCCACTCTGTGTGTTGCTGTGTTTTAGTCCCGCCCACTCTGTGTGTTGCTGTGTTTTAGTCCCGCCCACTCTGTGTGTTGTTGTGTTTTAGTCCCGCCCACTCTGTGTGTTGCTGTGTTTTAGTCCCGCCCACTCTGTGTGTTGTTGTGTTTTAGTCCCGCCCACTCTGTGTGTTGTTGTGTTTTAGTCCCGCCCACTCTGTGTGTTGCTGTGTTTTAGTCCCGCCCACTCTGTGTGTTGATGTGTTTTAGTCCCGCCCACTCAGGGCCAGTCCTGCTGATGTCTGGAGGTGGCAACGGCCAGCTGGAATCTAACCAACAACCCTTCTCTCACCTAATGTCTCTTTCTGGATGCACTGCTTGTTGTCAGCTGACCAGGTGTAGTCTGGGGGACAGGAGCAGCTGTATCCTCCTCCAGGTGAGAGCAGACACAGGTCACTGCAGCCTCCATTGTTGATCTGACACGGATGACCAGACACTGCAGGGTGGACAAAACACACACACATGTACCAGGTTACACTTAGGTTTCTGCTTTGACACTTTTATACAAGGTTTGAGCTGCAATCCTGTTAGTTTTCTGGTTCTGGTACAGTTTTTTTGTGGCGATAGGTTTAGGCTTAGGCATAGTTTTTGTGAGGTTAGGATTTAGGCTTTTGTATTCCCCCAAGTTACTGGTAGGGTGTATTCTGTGGTAATCAGATCGTGTGAGTGACGCAGAGCTTTAGAGAAATCCGCTCTTTGCTCTCGACGGCTTTTGTCCTGCTCATCACTGTCTGGTGTGACATCCTCCTGCACCACTATCACATCACTGTCTGGTGTAACATCCTCCTGCACCACTATCACATCACTGTCTGGTGTGACATCCTCCTGCACCACTATCACATCACTGTCTGGTGTGACATCCTCCTGCACCACTATCACACGCTCACCTTCATTTACACATCAGACGCTCCAATCCGCCCACTCAGCAGTAACATTCTTTAAATGCTGCTTTCCTGACAGGCTATTGTCTAATTATTGTCTAAAGTATTAAAGGGTGGGGGGCATGGATATGTCCTTTTAAAAGTTTAATTGTTTTACATTCCTTGCTATCTTTAGTTTTAGGGATTTTAGCTATGGGAGCGGGCTTTCGAACATTTCCTTTTTTATTATCTATTACAGTCTACTACAAGTCTATAGTCTAACGGCGTCCTGATTAGGGTTTGGTTTGGTTAACCAAAGTACATCCAGCCACATGGCTGCAGGAAGATATTTACAATAGTGGATGCTGAACGTTCACTAAGGGGTGCTACAAAATGTGCATGCATGCATACTATGTGTGTATGTGCACGTGCCTTGTGTGCACACACATTTCTGTGCATTTTAAACAGGGAAAAGTGTCTTTTACCGTCCCTCTCCACATGTATGAACAAACTGACAGGTCATTTATCAGGATAAAGAGGATAAAAAATCAGGGTCAATAAAAAGCTCACCAGAATGGAGGTCTAAAATAAATCGTGGGCGTGTGCACAAAACAAAAATAAACGGACGCCGTGCGATAGTGCCCCTCGTCACTCGGCTGCTTTATCGCAGGCGTTTTTTAAGCACAAAACGCCGGTCCTGTTGAAAATGAATTAAGAGGTGTGATTCATTACTCCCCATGTGAAAGGCCCTTAAGGCTCCCATACTGCGATACAGCATACAGTATGTATTAGGACCTACTGTATGCCAGGGGTTTTCAACCTTTTCGACACCAGGGCCCACTATTTATTCAGCATTTGAGCCACGGAGGACCACCGTTTGATGACACTTTAGCCCCACAGGGGCTGGGGGGGGGGGGGGGGGGGGGGGGGGGGGGGGGGGGGTATACAAGCTCACAATGCATCATGTTCGTGACACATTGTGAGCTTGTAGATCAGCTATGTAGCTATGGGCTGCAATCGGTTTGAAAACAAAAAAAGGTTCAAAGTTTAGCTCAAAAATGTGGAATTGTGAGCTATGAATGGAACTAGTTTGTTTTTAAATTTGAGAACTGTGAAATGAACTTTCCAAACACCGCTTTGTAGTGTGTGTGTGTGTGTGTGTGTGTGTGTGTGTGTGTGTGTGTGTGTGTGTGTGTGTGTGTGTGTGTGTGTGTGTGTGTGTGTACAGACCCTCAGCTTGGCGGTCAGGATGGTACATGTGGATGTCCTGTGGACGGTTCAGGTTTGTGGTGACTGTGATCTTGTTGGTTCCCTGAGTCCTGTCAGCTCTGTAGATGGATCTGGTCCTCCAGTCTATCCAGTATATGTGATCCTCAAACAGAGTCAAAGCCTCGATGCCGTTCTCCTCCTGACTCACAACTATGGACACAAACGTCACATTAGACAATAAATCAACACAGTATTATAAAGATAAATATAACACAAGTTCAAATTAACAAATATAACAATAGTGAGTGTCCTCAATGTCTGTGCAGTGTGTGTGTATGTCTGTGTGTGTGTGTGTGTGCGCGCGCGCACGCGCGCGCGCGTGCGTGCGTGCGTGCGTGCGTGTGTGTTACCTGTGTGTCTGTTGGTTCCATCCAGGTTACTAAACTCAATGCGTTTCCCATCGTAGTTGGACCAGTATATGTGATCATTGATGTAGTCTAACGTCAGACCTCTGGGCTGTGAGATGTCCTCCTTCAGGATGACTGTCCTGTTGGTGCCGTCCATCCCCATCCTCTCTATGTGGTTGATACCATGGTCTGACCAGTACAAGTATCTGTCAGGAGACACCATGTGTTATGACCCTGGGTCATTACTATTATTAATTGTGATATATTATTGATATGTATGTAGGTATATATTGATCAATATTATATAGATTATGTATCTATGGTGGTCCCCTCTCAGGGACCACTGGCGAAACGATGGAGAGTTGGTAACCAAATGGACCATAATCTTTAACTCTTGAGAGCATAAAATTAAACAGACCCGTACGAGTCCATTTGGTTTCATAATGATTTGGTCACATTTGTAAAAATGTTGAAAATGGGTGGAGTCCCCCTTTAACCCAGTCTGCATGGGTGTTGTACACGCCTCATATATGAGGCGTGTACACCTCCTATTTTATGTGGGAAATGGTGAAAGCGCAGCAGAAATCTTTGAATATTATAGATTCTTTCAGAGCGTAATGTTTTATAGAATATAGAATGTCAGGTTGAAATGTGTTGAATGTTGTTCATTTTTAAACAGTGTATATGAATCAGTTTAGTGTTTTTAACCATAGATGTGTAAGAGGAACAGAACATGATGCAGTTCTCTTACCCGTAGCGTACATCCACAGCCATGGAGTATGGCCAGTCCAGACCGGTGTTGACCAGAACTCTTCTGGACGATCCGTCTAGTTTGGACACCTCTATGGTCTCACTGCCATAGTCACCCCAGTACAGGTTTCCTGACACCCAATCAACAGCCAGACTGACTGGATCACTGAGTGAGGTGTTGTGAAGGACCTGTCAATCAACCATACATGAATATGAATTGAATCAACATGTTTTATTTTTTATTTATTTTTATCCCAGTCTTTCAGAATTATTGTCTAGAGAATTATTGGGCTGCGGACCACCATCTGAAAATACGGACCCTAACCCTGCGCACACGCACACACGCGCACACGCGCACACACACACACACACACACACACACACACCACACACACACACACACACACACACACACACACACACACACACACACACACACTATTACTGTAATACTATTACAGTAATATCATATGTTACTGTAATAGCATTACAACATGTTACTCAATAATATTATCACTGAGTAACAGTTACATTTACTGGTGACCCATGAAAACACAGACGGGCCGCGCCCCACTGTTTGTGAAACGTTGCACTATAAGTGACTGAGCCACCAGGCAGCCTGTTCTCTGGTTGATATTTAACACTGACGTCACAAAGTATTCACATTACTAATATCAGTTATTGTTCATTTGGTTTCATCCTCATGGTCATTGTCACACTGACCTGGACGTCTCTGACACTGATGTGCATGCGGAGGATCCTGGAGGGGTTCCGTTCTATCCAATAGATCATCTGCTGCTGGTAGTCAAAGTCCAGAGCCTCAGTCCATGCCTCTCCCTGGATCTGTCACAACACAGCAGTTGTTTTAGTCTCAGACAGAAATACATTCCAGCAGGTCAAAAACTATCATGTACACAGTTTTATCAACAACCTTTATTCACCGCAAAATAACTAACTAACTGACTAACAGAAAGACAGCGGAATCTTTTCGCGACCTCGACCTAGGGCGTGATCGCTTTAAACAAAATAAAAGTTTTGTCGCCATTTTGTAGCAGATCCAGCCTATGTTATTCTTCTGAACTGTGAAAAAAAACACAATTAACCATTTGTGCACCTCAGGATAGAACTGGAGATAGGATCTGTGAATGATTAGAACAAACATGAGGAGGAGAAGGAGGGGAGGTGGATGCAAGGCCCTTTGACTGCACCGCATATGTGTGTGTGTGTGTGTGTGTGTGTGTGTGTGTGTGTGTGTGTGTGTGTGTGTGTGTGTGTGTGTGTGTGTGTGTGTGTGTGTGTGTGTGTGTGTGTGTGTGTGTGTGTGTGTACAAACGGAACTAATACATTCCTTGATGTGAACATTGGATGAATGAGTGACACTGAAGCTCTAGAAATGTTAACTCTTTGACAGATCAGCAGAAAAGCTAGGCTCGCTCCCATTAGGCTCAATATTAACACAATAATTTATAGAAAATCCTCTGTTGTGAATTTGTACAAATGAATGATATCCAAAGACACCTTAAGGTGTCTACTTTAAGGGAAAAAATAAAATGAGTTGATCAAGTGTTTTGGCTTTTTTTAATACATTTGGCAAAACAGGCTGTATTTTCACATTTCACTGTTTCCAGGGCTCATTCAGAGATAAATGCATTTAAAGTTATATCATTTATCATTTATCAATGATAGTTGTAAAGTGTGTGAGGTGTTTTCTGGGTTTTGTAGTGCAATCACCACTCAAAGGACTTCATCAGGTGGTGTGCAGTGAGTTAATGAGCTTGTTAATAAAACAAAACCCAAAACGACTTTTGGAGTGATGAACAGACAACAGAATAATCAATCACTCCAAAAGTCGTGGTAAAACAGTTAAGGAGTTAATGTTCTGACCAACAGCTTATCTCAAGGTGTCAGCTTTGAAGTAAACCAAAAGGGAACCGGTTTAAACTAGCCGAGAGACAAAGAGAGAGAGAGAAATTATGACGCCCCAAAATCAGAGATTTAACTGAAATATATAGATCTGGTTGCTTTTTGCTCTTTTGTCGGACGATGATTTGTGAAACAAAACCAAGCAACGCTATTATGGATTTTTCTGTAAGTAAAATAAAATCAACTGTAGAAGTTTTTTTTGCACCACATTTTCATATTTTTATAGACAGCAGACCTACAAGCAAAAACAATTACTGTAGATGACTGGAATATGACTAAAACTAAATGAAAAACCCAAATCAAAATGTGCTGTTAAAATCAACAGTGGTGTGTGTGTGTGTGTGTGTGTGTGTGTGTGTGTGTGTGTGTGTGTGTGTGTGTGTGTGTGTGTGTGTGTGTGTGTGTGTGTGTGTGTGTGTGTGTGTGTTGGATGTGTTGTTGTGTGAGGTCTAAATGGTTTTCACCTGATAGAGCTGTGTTGTTGTTGTTTTTGTTGTTGTTGTTGTTGTTGTTCTGGAGTCGTCCAAGCTGATCTTCAACAGCTTCTTCAACTCAGCTACGATGAGGAAGGGCTCCCCCTCTGGAGGAAGTGAGACATTACATCTGAGATGGTTTCCTTTACAAATAAATCAAATCCTGCAAAACTAGACTATTTAATATCAATGTTACACTGTTATAAATACCCCCCCCCCCTCTCTCAAATCACACCCATGTGAAGTGCACTGTTGTGTTTTAGTCCCGCCTACTCTGTGTTGTTGTGTTTTAGTCCCGCCCACTCTGTGTGTTGTGTTTTAGTCCCGCCCACTCTGTGTGTTGCTGTGTTTTAGTCCCGCCCACTCTGTGTGTTGCTGTGTTTTAGTCCCGCCCACTCTGTGTGTTGCTGTGTTTTAGTCCCGCCCACTCTGTGTGTTGCTGTGTTTTAGTCCCGCCCACTCTGTGTGTTGCTGTGTTTTAGTCCCGCCCACTCAGGGCCAGTCCTGCTGATGTCTGGAGGTGGCAACGGCCAGCTGGAATCTAACCAACAACCCTTCTCTCACCTTTCTGGATGCACTGCTTGTTGTCAGCTGACCAGGTGTAGTCTGTGGGACAGGAGCAGCTGTATCCTCCTCCAGGTGAGAGCAGACACAGGTCACTGCAGCCTCCATTGTTGATCTGACACGGATGACCAGACACTGCAGGGTGGACAAAACACACACATGTACCAGGTTACACTTAGGTTTCCTCTTTTACATTTTTATACAAGGTTTGAGCTGCAATCCTGTTAGGTTCTGGTACAGTTCTGGTACAGTTCTGGTTTCTGGTTCTGGTACAGTTTTTTTGTGGCGATAGGTTTAGGTTTAAGCATAGCTTTTGTGAGGTTAGGATTTAGGCTTTTGTATTCCCCCAAGTTACTGGTAGGGTGTATTCTGTGGTAATCAGATCATGTGAGTGACGCAGAGCTTTAGAGAAATCCGCTCTTTGCTCTCGACGGCTTTTGTCCTGCTCATCACTGTCTGGTGTGACATCCTCCTGCACCACTATCACATCACTGTCTGGTGTAACATCCTCCTGCACCACTATCACATCACTGTCTGGTGTAACATCCTCCTGCACCACTATCACTGTCTGGTGTGACATCCTCCTGCACCACTATCACATGCTCACCTTCATTTATACATCAGACGCTCCAATCCGCCCACTCAGCAGTAACATTCTTTAAATGCTGCTTTCCTCACTTTCCTGACAGGCTATTGTCTAATTATTGTCTAAAGTATTAAAGGGTGGGGGCATGGATATTTCCTTTTAAAAGTTTAATTGTTTTACATTCCTTGCTATCTTTAGTTTTAGGGATTTTAGCTATGGGAGCGGGCTTTCGAACATTTCCTTTTTTTTATTAACTATTACAGTCTACTACAAGTCTATAGTCTAACGGAGTCCTGATTAGGGTTTGGTTTGGTTAACCAAAGTACATCCAGCCACATGGCTGCAGGAAGATATTTACAATAGTGGATGCTGAACGTTCACTAAGGGGTGCTACAAAATGTGCATGCATGCATACTATGTGTGTATGTGCACGTGCCTTGTGTGCACACACATTTCCCTGCATTTTAAACAGGGAAAAGTGTCTTTTACCGTCCCTCTCCACGTGTATGAACAAACTGACAGGTCATTTATCAGGATAAAGAGGATAAAAAATCAGGGTCAATAAAAAGCTCACCAGAATGGAGGTCTAAAATAAATCGTGGGCATGTGCACAAAACAAAAATGAACGGACGCCGTGCGATAGCGCCCCTCGTCACTCGCCTGCTTTATCGCAGACGTTTTTTAAGCACAAAACGCCGGTCCTGTTGAAAATGAATTAAGAGGTGTGATTCATTACTCCCCATGTGAAAGGCCCTTAAGGCTCCCATACTGCGATACAGCATACAGTATGTATTGGACCTACTGTGTGCCAGGGGTTTTCAACCTTTTTGACACCAGGGCCCACTATTTATTCAGCATTTGAGCCACAGAGGACCACCGTTTGATGACATTTTAGCCCCACAGACCCCCAAAGTAAAGATTTATTTTGCTTTTGTCCACAATTTCAGGCTGGATTTGGGAAATCAAACAGTCCAACATACAGATCAAAATGACCATTAATCTTCTACATTCTCTAGTTGTGTAGACATGACATTCACATGAATATTTTAACTCTTGAGAGCGTAAACATTTTTATGCTCTCAAGAGTTACACCTGGTTAACCAACTTTTCACCTGGTTAATCAACTTAGCTGGAACCCTCTCAAGGACCACTGGTGTTCCCCGGACCACCGTTGGGGGGGGGGTATACAAGCTCACAATGTATCATGTTTGTGACACATTGTGAGCTTGTAGATCAGCTATGTAGATCAGACATAGTCAGGCTGTGAGAACAAAACTGAGAGCCTTCACAATAAAAGCATGCAGCCTTCACAAATTCAGAATGATTAATTCTTATTTTTTAGGTTTGGGCTTCGTTCCTAGTAGCAATACAGTCTGTGGTTGTGTATAACTGTGTGTGTGTGTGTGTGTGTGTGTGTGTGTGTGTGTGTGTGTGTGTGTGTGTGTGTGTGTGTGTGTGTGTGTGTGTGTGTGTGTGTGTGTGTGTGTGTGTGTGTGTACAGACCCTCAGCTTGGCGGTCAGGATGGTACATGTGGATGTCCCGTGGATAGTTCAGGTTTGTGGTGACTGTGATCTTGTTGGTTCCCTGAGTCCTGTCAGCTCTGTAGATGGATCTGGTCC
>CM076976.1:52640384-52657884 GCA_039105355.1 Benthosema pterotum | reverse complement strand
GTGACTAGTGTCAGTGCCTGTCTGCAGCTGCGGTAGACAGTGTGTGACTAGTGTCAGTGCCTGTCTGCAGCTGCGGTAGACAGTGTGTGACTAGTGTCAGTGCCTGTCTGCAGCTGGTAGACAGTGTGTGACTAGTGTCAGTGCCTGTCTGCAGCTGGTAGACAGTGTGTGACTAGTGTCAGTGCCTGTCTGCAGCTGCGGTAGACAGTGTGTGACTAGTGTCAGTGCCTGTCTGCAGCTGCGGTAGACAGTGTGTGACTAGTGTCAGTGCCTGTCTGCAGCTGCGGTAGACAGTGTGTGACTAGTGTCAGTGCCTGTCTGCAGCTGGTAGACAGTGTGTGACTAGTGTCAGTGCCTGTCTGCAGCTGGTAGACAGTGTGTGACTAGTGTCAGTGCCTGTCTGTAGCTGGTAGACAGTGTGTGACTAGTGTCAGTGCCTGTCTGCAGCTGGTAGACAGTGTGTGACTAGTGTCAGTGCCTGTCTGCAGCTGGTAGACAGTGTGTGACTAGTGTCAGTGCCTGTCTGCAGCTGGTAGACAGTGTGTGACTAGTGTCAGTGCCTGTCTGCAGCTGGTAGACAGTGTGTGACTAGTGTCAGTGCCTGTCTGCAGCTGGTAGACAGTGTGTGACTAGTGTCAGTGCCTGTCTGCAGCTGCGGTAGACAGTGTGTGACTAGTGTCAGTGCCTGTCTGTAGCTGGTAGACAGTGTGTGACTAGTGTCAGTGCCTGTCTGCAGCTGGTAGACAGTGTGTGACTAGTGTCAGTGCCTGTCTGTAGCTGGTAGACAGTGTGTGACTAGTGTCAGTGCCTGTCTGCAGCTGGTAGACAGTGTGTGACTAGTGTCAGTGCCTGTCTGCAGCTGGTAGACAGTGTGTGACTAGTGTCAGTGCCTGTCTGCAGCTGGTAGACAGTGTGTGACTAGTGTCAGTGCCTGTCTGCAGCTGGTAGACAGTGTGTGACTAGTGTCAGTGCCTGTCTGTAGCTGGTAGACAGTGTGTGACTAGTGTCAGTGCCTGTCTGCAGCTGCGGTAGACAGTGTGTGACTAGTGTCAGTGCCTGTCTGCAGCTGGTAGACAGTGTGTGACTAGTGTCAGTGCCTGTCTGCAGCTGGTAGACAGTGTGTGACTAGTGTCAGTGCCTGTCTGCAGCTGGTAGACAGTGTGTGACTAGTGTCAGTGCCTGTCTGTAGCTGCGGTAGACAGTGTGTGACTAGTGTCAGTGCCTGTCTGCAGCTGCGGTAGACAGTGTGTGACTAGTGTCAGTGCCTGTCTGCAGCTGCGGTAGACAGTGTGTGACTAGTGTCAGTGCCTGTCTGCAGCTGCGGTAGACAGTGTGTGACTAGTGTCAGTGCCTGTCTGCAGCTGGTAGACAGTGTGTGACTAGTGTCAGTGCCTGTCTGCAGCTGGTAGACAGTGTGTGACTAGTGTCAGTGCCTGTCTGCAGCTGGTAGACAGTGTGTGACTAGTGTCAGTGCCTGTCTGCAGCTGGTAGACAGTGTGTGACTAGTGTCAGTGCCTGTCTGCAGCTGCGGTAGACAGTGTGTGACTAGTGTCAGTGCCTGTCTGCAGCTGCGGTAGACAGTGTGTGACTAGTGTCAGTGTCTGTCTGCAGCTGGTAGACAGTGTGTGACTAGTGTCAGTGCCTGTCTGCAGCTGGTAGACAGTGTGTGACTAGTGTCAGTGCCTGTCTGCAGCTGGTAGACAGTGTGTGACTAGTGTCAGTGCCTGTCTGCAGCTGGTAGACAGTGTGTGACTAGTGTCAGTGCCTGTCTGCAGCTGCGGTAGACAGTGTGTGACTAGTGTCAGTGCCTGTCTGCAGCTGGTAGACAGTGTGTGACTAGTGTCAGTGCCTGTCTGCAGCTGGTAGACAGTGTGTGACTAGTGTCAGTGCCTGTCTGCAGCTGCGGTAGACAGTGTGTGACTAGTGTCAGTGCCTGTCTGCAGCTGCGGTAGACAGTGTGTGACTAGTGTCAGTGCCTGTCTGCAGCTGCGGTAGACAGTGTGTGACTAGTGTCAGTGCCTGTCTGCAGCTGGTAGACAGTGTGTGACTAGTGTCAGTGCCTGTCTGCAGCTGGTAGACAGTGTGTGACTAGTGTCAGTGCCTGTCTGCAGCTGCGGTAGACAGTGTGTGACTAGTGTCAGTGCCTGTCTGCAGCTGCGGTAGACAGTGTGTGACTAGTGTCAGTGCCTGTCTGCAGCTGCGGTAGACAGTGTGTGACTAGTGTCAGTGCCTGTCTGCAGCTGGTAGACAGTGTGTGACTAGTGTCAGTGCCTGTCTGCAGCTGGTAGACAGTGTGTGACTAGTGTCAGTGCCTGTCTGTAGCTGGTAGACAGTGTGTGACTAGTGTCAGTGCCTGTCTGCAGCTGGTAGACAGTGTGTGACTAGTGTCAGTGCCTGTCTGCAGCTGGTAGACAGTGTGTGACTAGTGTCAGTGCCTGTCTGCAGCTGGTAGACAGTGTGTGACTAGTGTCAGTGCCTGTCTGCAGCTGGTAGACAGTGTGTGACTAGTGTCAGTGCCTGTCTGCAGCTGGTAGACAGTGTGTGACTAGTGTCAGTGCCTGTCTGCAGCTGCGGTAGACAGTGTGTGACTAGTGTCAGTGCCTGTCTGTAGCTGGTAGACAGTGTGTGACTAGTGTCAGTGCCTGTCTGCAGCTGGTAGACAGTGTGTGACTAGTGTCAGTGCCTGTCTGTAGCTGGTAGACAGTGTGTGACTAGTGTCAGTGCCTGTCTGCAGCTGGTAGACAGTGTGTGACTAGTGTCAGTGCCTGTCTGCAGCTGGTAGACAGTGTGTGACTAGTGTCAGTGCCTGTCTGCAGCTGGTAGACAGTGTGTGACTAGTGTCAGTGCCTGTCTGCAGCTGGTAGACAGTGTGTGACTAGTGTCAGTGCCTGTCTGTAGCTGGTAGACAGTGTGTGACTAGTGTCAGTGCCTGTCTGCAGCTGGTAGACAGTGTGTGACTAGTGTCAGTGCCTGTCTGCAGCTGCGGTAGACAGTGTGTGACTAGTGTCAGTGCCTGTCTGCAGCTGGTAGACAGTGTGTGACTAGTGTCAGTGCCTGTCTGCAGCTGCGGTGGACAGTGTGTGACTAGTGTCAGTGCCTGTCTGCAGCTGCGGTAGACAGTGTGTGACTAGTGTCAGTGCCTGTCTGCAGCTGGTAGACAGTGTGTGACTAGTGTCAGTGCCTGTCTGCAGCTGCGGTGGACAGTGTGTGACTAGTGTCAGTGCCTGTCTGCAGCTGGTAGACAGTGTGTGACTAGTTTCAGTGCCTGTCTGCAGCTGCGGTGGACAGTGTGTGACTAGTGTCAGTGCCTGTCTGTAGCTGGTAGACAGTGTGTGACTAGTGTCAGTGCCTGTCTGCAGCTGGTAGACAGTGTGTGACTAGTGTCAGTGTCTGTCTGCAGCTGGTAGACAGTGTGTGACTAGTGTCAGTGCCTGTCTGCAGCTGGTAGACAGTGTGTGACTAGTGTCAGTGCCTGTCTGCAGCTGGTAGACAGTGTGTGACTAGTGTCAGTGCCTGTCTGCAGCTGGTAGACAGTGTGTGACTAGTGTCAGTGCCTGTCTGCAGCTGGTAGACAGTGTGTGACTAGTGTCAGTGCCTGTCTGCAGCTGGTAGACAGTGTGTGACTAGTGTCAGTGCCTGTCTGCAGCTGGTAGACAGTGTGTGACTAGTGTCAGTGCCTGTCTGTAGCTGGTAGACAGTGTGTGACTAGTGTCAGTGCCTGTCTGCAGCTGGTAGACAGTGTGTGACTAGTGTCAGTGCCTGTCTGCAGCTGGTAGACAGTGTGTGACTAGTGTCAGTGCCTGTCTGCAGCTGCGGTAGACAGTGTGTGACTAGTGTCAGTGCCTGTCTGCAGCTGGTAGACAGTGTGTGACTAGTGTCAGTGCCTGTCTGCAGCTGGTAGACAGTGTGTGACTAGTGTCAGTGCCTGTCTGCAGCTGGTAGACAGTGTGTGACTAGTGTCAGTGCCTGTCTGCAGCTGGTAGACAGTGTGTGACTAGTGTCAGTGCCTGTCTGCAGCTGCGGTAGACAGTGTGTGACTAGTGTCAGTGCCTGTCTGCAGCTGGTAGACAGTGTGTGACTAGTGTCAGTGCCTGTCTGCAGCTGGTAGACAGTGTGTGACTAGTGTCAGTGCCTGTCTGCAGCTGGTAGACAGTGTGTGACTAGTGTCAGTGCCTGTCTGCAGCTGGTAGACAGTGTGTGACTAGTGTCAGTGCCTGTCTGCAGCTGGTAGACAGTGTGTGACTAGTGTCAGTGCCTGTCTGGAGCTGGTAGACAGTGTGTGACTAGTGTCAGTGCCTGTCTGCAGCTGCGGTAGACAGTGTGTGACTAGTGTCAGTGCCTGTCTGCAGCTGGTAGACAGTGTGTGACTAGTGTCAGTGCCTGTCTGCAGCTGGTAGACAGTGTGTGACTAGTGTCAGTGCCTGTCTGCAGCTGCGGTAGACAGTGTGTGACTAGTGTCAGTGCCTGTCTGCAGCTGGTAGACAGTGTGTGACTAGTGTCAGTGCCTGTCTGCAGCTGCGGTGGACAGTGTGTGACTAGTGTCAGTGCCTGTCTGCAGCTGGTAGACAGTGTGTGACTAGTGTCAGTGCCTGTCTGCAGCTGCGGTGGACAGTGTGTGACTAGTGTCAGTGCCTGTCTGTAGCTGGTAGACAGTGTGTGACTAGTGTCAGTGCCTGTCTGCAGCTGGTAGACAGTGTGTGACTAGTGTCAGTGCCTGTCTGCAGCTGGTAGACAGTGTGTGACTAGTGTCAGTGCCTGTCTGTAGCTGGTAGACAGTGTGTGACTAGTGTCAGTGCCTGTCTGTAGCTGGTAGACAGTGTGTGACTAGTGTCAGTGCCTGTCTGCAGCTGGTAGACAGTGTGTGACTAGTGTCAGTGCCTGTCTGCAGCTGGTAGACAGTGTGTGACTAGTGTCAGTGCCTGTCTGCAGCTGCGGTAGACAGTGTGTGACTAGTGTCAGTGCCTGTCTGCAGCTGGTAGACAGTGTGTGACTAGTGTCAGTGCCTGTCTACAGCTGGTAGACAGTGTGTGACTAGTGTCAGTGCCTGTCTGCAGCTGCGGTAGACAGTGTGTGACTAGTGTCAGTGCCTGTCTGTAGCTGGTAGACAGTGTGTGACTAGTGTCAGTGCCTGTCTGCAGCTGGTAGACAGTGTGTGACTAGTGTCAGTGCCTGTCTGCAGCTGCGGTAGACAGTGTGTGACTAGTGTCAGTGCCTGTCTGCAGCTGGTAGACAGTGTGTGACTAGTGTCAGTGCCTGTCTGCAGCTGGTAGACAGTGTGTGACTAGTGTCAGTGCCTGTCTGCAGCTGGTAGACAGTGTGTGACTAGTGTCAGTGCCTGTCTGTAGCTGGTAGACAGTGTGTGACTAGTGTCAGTGCCTGTCTGCAGCTGGTAGACAGTGTGTGACTAGTGTCAGTGCCTGTCTGCAGCTGGTAGACAGTGTGTGACTAGTGTCAGTGCCTGTCTGCAGCTGCGGTAGACAGTGTGTGACTAGTGTCAGTGCCTGTCTGCAGCTGGTAGACAGTGTGTGACTAGTGTCAGTGCCTGTCTGCAGCTGGTAGACAGTGTGTGACTAGTGTCAGTGCCTGTCTGCAGCTGCGGTAGACAGTGTGTGACTAGTGTCAGTGCCTGTCTGTAGCTGCGGTAGACAGTGTGTGACTAGTGTCAGTGCCTGTCTGCAGCTGCGGTAGACAGTGTGTGACTAGTGTCAGTGCCTGTCTGCAGCTGCGGTAGACAGTGTGTGACTAGTGTCAGTGCCTGTCTGCAGCTGGTAGACAGTGTGTGACTAGTGTCAGTGCCTGTCTGCTGCTGCGGTGGACAGTGTGTGACTAGTGTCAGTGCCTGTCTGCAGCTGCGGTAGACAGTGTGTGACTAGTGTCAGTGCCTGTCTGCAGCTGGTAGACAGTGTGTGACTAGTGTCAGTGCCTGTCTGCAGCTGCGGTGGACAGTGTGTGACTAGTGTCAGTGCCTGTCTGCAGCTGGTAGACAGTGTGTGACTAGTGTCAGTGCCTGTCTGCAGCTGCGGTGGACAGTGTGTGACTAGTGTCAGTGCCTGTCTGTAGCTGGTAGACAGTGTGTGACTAGTGTCAGTGCCTGTCTGCAGCTGGTAGACAGTGTGTGACTAGTGTCAGTGCCTGTCTGCAGCTGGTAGACAGTGTGTGACTAGTGTCAGTGCCTGTCTGTAGCTGGTAGACAGTGTGTGACTAGTGTCAGTGCCTGTCTGTAGCTGGTAGACAGTGTGTGACTAGTGTCAGTGCCTGTCTGCAGCTGGTAGACAGTGTGTGACTAGTGTCAGTGCCTGTCTGCAGCTGGTAGACAGTGTGTGACTAGTGTCAGTGCCTGTCTGCAGCTGCGGTAGACAGTGTGTGACTAGTGTCAGTGCCTGTCTGCAGCTGGTAGACAGTGTGTGACTAGTGTCAGTGCCTGTCTACAGCTGGTAGACAGTGTGTGACTAGTGTCAGTGCCTGTCTGCAGCTGCGGTAGACAGTGTGTGACTAGTGTCAGTGCCTGTCTGTAGCTGGTAGACAGTGTGTGACTAGTGTCAGTGCCTGTCTGCAGCTGGTAGACAGTGTGTGACTAGTGTCAGTGCCTGTCTGCAGCTGCGGTAGACAGTGTGTGACTAGTGTCAGTGCCTGTCTGCAGCTGGTAGACAGTGTGTGACTAGTGTCAGTGCCTGTCTGCAGCTGGTAGACAGTGTGTGACTAGTGTCAGTGCCTGTCTGCAGCTGGTAGACAGTGTGTGACTAGTGTCAGTGCCTGTCTGTAGCTGGTAGACAGTGTGTGACTAGTGTCAGTGCCTGTCTGCAGCTGGTAGACAGTGTGTGACTAGTGTCAGTGCCTGTCTGCAGCTGGTAGACAGTGTGTGACTAGTGTCAGTGCCTGTCTGCAGCTGCGGTAGACAGTGTGTGACTAGTGTCAGTGCCTGTCTGCAGCTGGTAGACAGTGTGTGACTAGTGTCAGTGCCTGTCTGCAGCTGGTAGACAGTGTGTGACTAGTGTCAGTGCCTGTCTGCAGCTGCGGTAGACAGTGTGTGACTAGTGTCAGTGCCTGTCTGTAGCTGCGGTAGACAGTGTGTGACTAGTGTCAGTGCCTGTCTGCAGCTGCGGTAGACAGTGTGTGACTAGTGTCAGTGCCTGTCTGCAGCTGGTAGACAGTGTGTGACTAGTGTCAGTGCCTGTCTGCAGCTGGTAGACAGTGTGTGACTAGTGTCAGTGCCTGTCTGCAGCTGGTAGACAGTGTGTGACTAGTGTCAGTGCCTGTCTGCAGCTGGTAGACAGTGTGTGACTAGTGTCAGTGCCTGTCTGCAGCTGGTAGACAGTGTGTGACTAGTGTCAGTGCCTGTCTGCAGCTGGTAGACAGTGTGTGACTAGTGTCAGTGCCTGTCTGCAGCTGGTAGACAGTGTGTGACTAGTGTCAGTGCCTGTCTGCAGCTGGTAGACAGTGTGTGACTAGTGTCAGTGCCTGTCTGCAGCTGGTAGACAGTGTGTGACTAGTGTCAGTGCCTGTCTGCAGCTGGTAGACAGTGTGTGACTAGTGTCAGTGCCTGTCTGTAGCTGGTAGACACTGTGTGACTAGTGTCAGTGCCTGTCTGCAGCTGGTAGACAGTGTGTGACTAGTGTCAGTGCCTGTCTGCAGCTGCGGTAGACAGTGTGTGACTAGTGTCAGTGCCTGTCTGCAGCTGGTAGACAGTGTGTGACTAGTGTCAGTGCCTGTCTGTAGCTGGTAGACAGTGTGTGACTAGTGTCAGTGCCTGTCTGCAGCTGGTAGACAGTGTGTGACTAGTGTCAGTGCCTGTCTGTAGCTGCGGTAGACAGTGTGTGACTAGTGTCAGTGCCTGTCTGTAGCTGGTAGACAGTGTGTGACTAGTGTCAGTGCCTGTCTGCAGCTGGTAGACAGTGTGTGACTAGTGTCAGTGCCTGTCTGCAGCTGGTAGACAGTGTGTGACTAGTGTCAGTGCCTGTCTGCAGCTGCGGTAGACAGTGTGTGACTAGTGTCAGTGCCTGTCTGCAGCTGGTAGACAGTGTGTGACTAGTGTCAGTGCCTGTCTGCAGCTGGTAGACAGTGTGTGACTAGTGTCAGTGCCTGTCTGCAGCTGGTAGACAGTGTGTGACTAGTGTCAGTGCCTGTCTGTAGCTGGTAGACAGAGTGTGACTAGTGTCAGTGCCTGTCTGCAGCTGGTAGACAGTGTGTGACTAGTGTCAGTGCCTGTCTGCAGCTGCGGTAGACAGTGTGTGACTAGTGTCAGTGCCTGTCTGCAGCTGGTAGACAGTGTGTGACTAGTGTCAGTGCCTGTCTGCAGCTGGTAGACAGAGTGTGACTAGTGTCAGTGCCTGTCCGCAGCTGGTAGACAGTGTGTGACTAGTGTCAGTGCCTGTCTGCAGCTGGTAGACAGAGTGTGACTAGTGTCAGTGCCTGTCTGTAGCTGGTAGACAGTGTGTGACTAGTGTCAGTGCCTGTCTGCAGCTGGTAGACAGTGTGTGACTAGTGTCAGTGCCTGTCTGCAGCTGGTAGACAGTGTGTGACTAGTGTCAGTGTCTGTCTGCAGCTGGTAGACAGTGTGTGACTAGTGTCAGTGTCTGTCTGCAGCTGGTAGACAGTGTGTGACTAGTGTCAGTGCCTGTCTGCAGCTGGTAGACAGTGTGTGACTAGTGTCAGTGCCTGTCTGCAGCTGGTAGACAGTGTGTGACTAGTGTCAGTGCCTGTCTGCAGCTGGTAGACAGTGTGTGACTAGTGTCAGTGCCTGTCTGCAGCTGGTAGACAGTGTGTGGCTAGTGTCAGTGCCTGTCTGCAGCTGGTAGACAGTGTGTGACTAGTGTCAGTGTCTGTCTGCAGCTGCGGTAGACAGTGTGTGACTAGTGTCAGTGCCTGTCTGCAGCTGGTAGACAGTGTGTGACTAGTGTCAGTGCCTGTCTGCAGCTGGTAGACAGTGTGTGACTAGTGTCAGTGCCTGTCTGTAGCTGGTAGACAGTGTGTGACTAGTGTCAGTGCCTGTCTGCAGCTGGTAGACAGTGTGTGACTAGTGTCAGTGCCTGTCTGCAGCTGCGGTGGACTGAGTGAGAGAGACTGAGAGTGAAGCGACGAGCCCCCCCCCCCCCCTATGCACCTACCAATCAGGAAATACTTTAAATGAGGGGGAGAATAATAATGATATATATATTTTTAATTTGGGATTTTTCCTTGCCATAGCGTTTGGGGGGGCAAGCGCCAAATCTGGGGGGCATTGCCCCCCCTAGCCTATGCCTAGATCCGCCCCTGGTGTGTGTGTGTGTGTGTGTGTGTGTGTGTGTGTGTGTGTGTGTGTGTGTGTGTGTGTGTGTGTGTGTTACCTGTGTGTCTCTTGGTTCCATCCAGGTTACTAAACTCAATGCGTTTCCCATCGTAGTTGATCCAGTATATGTGATCATTGATGTAGTCTAACGTCAGACCTCTGGGCTGTGAGATGTCCTCCTTCAGGATGACTGTCCTGTTGGTGCCGTCCATCCCCATCCTCTCTATGTGGTTGATACCATGGTCTGACCAGTACAAGTATCTGTCAGGAGACACCATGTGTTATGACCCTGGGTCATTACTATTATTAATTGTGATAAATTATTGATATGTATGTAGGTATATATTGTCCAATATTATATAGATATGTATCTATGGTGGTCCCCTCTCAGGGACCACTGGCGAAATGATGGATAGTTGGTAACCAAATGGACCATAATCTTTAACTCTTTAGAGCAGGGATTTTCAACAGGTTCTCCGGGGACCACCAGTGGTCCTTGAGAGGGTTCCAGGTGGTCCCCAGCTAAGTTGATTAACCAGATGTAACTCTTGAGAACGTAAAAATGAAACCAAATTTGGTTTCATTTTTACACTCTCAAGAGTTAAAATATTCATCATCTTAATTAGCCCAAAGTCTACACAACTATAGAGAATGTAAGAAGATTAATGGTCATTTTGATCTGTATATTTGACTGTTTGGTTTCCCCAAATCCAGCCTGGAATTGTGGACAAAAGCAAAATAAATCTTTAGTTTTGGGGTCTGTGGGGCTAAAATGTCATCAAATGGTGGTCCGTGGCTCAAATGCTGAATAATTGGTGGTCCCTGGTGTCAAAAAGGTTGAAAACCCCTGCTTTAGAGCATAAAATTAAATAGACCCGTACAAGTCCATTTGGTTTCATGATGATTTGGTCACATTTGTAAATTGTCAGGCAAATGTTGAAAATGGCTGGAGTCCCCCTTAAACCCAGTCTGCATGGGTGTTGTACACGCCTCATATATGAGGCGTGTACACCTCCGGTTTTATATGGGAAATGGTGAAAGCGCAGCAGAAATCTTTGAATATTATAGATTCTTTCAGAGCGTAATGTTTTATAGAATATAGAATGTCAGGTTGAAATGTGTTAAATGTTGTTCATTTTTAAACAGTGTATATGAATCAGTTTAGTGTTTTAACCATAGATGTGTAAGAGGAACAGAACATGATGCAGTTCTCTTACCCGTAGCGTACATCCACAGCCATGGAGTATGGCCAGTCCAGACCGGTGTTGACCAGAACTCTTCTGGACGATCCGTCTAGTTTGGACACCTCTATGGTGTCACTGCCAGCGTCACCCCAGTACAGGTTTCCTGACACCCAATCAACAGCCAGACTGACTGGAACACTGAGTGAGGTGTTGTGAAGGACCTGTCAATCAACCATACATGAATATGAATTGAATCAACATGGTTTATTTTTATTTTTTTATTCCAGTCTTTCAGAATTATTGTCTAGAGAATTATTGGACTGCGGACCACCATCTGAAAATACGGACCCTAACCCTGCGCGCGCGCGCACACACGCGCACGCGCACACACACACACACACACACACACACACACACACACACACACACACACACACACACACACACACACACACACACACACACACACACACACACACACACACACACACACACACACACACACACACACACACACACACACACACACACACACACACACACACACACACACACACACACACACACACACACACACACACACACACAGTGAGTGAGAGATACCCCAATTGGCAAATATTTTAGTTAAAAAACATTCGCCCTGAAAGAATAGATATTTGCACCACATTTCTATCAGACCTACAAGCTCTCATCGTGTCACTCAGTGCCATGCTGTAGTACTATTAGAGTAATATATTACTGAGTAACAGTTACATTTACTGGTGACCCATGAAAACACAGACGGGCCGCGCCCCACTGTTTGTGAAACGTTGCACTATAAGTGACTGAGCCACCAGGCAGCCTGTTCTCTGGTTGATATTTAACACTGACGTCACAAAGTATTCACATTACTAATATCAGTTATTGTTCATTTGGTTTCATCCTCATGGTCATTGTCACACTGACCTGGACGTCTCTGACACTGATGTGCATGCGGAGGATCCTGGAGGGGTTCAGTTCTATCCAATAGATCATCTGCTGCTGGTAGTCAAAGTCCAGAGCCCAAGTCCTTGCCTCTCCCTGGATCTGTCACAACACAGCAGTTGTTTTAGTCTCAGACAGAAATACATTCCAGCAGGTCAAAAACTATCATGTACACAGTTTTATCAACAACCTTTATTCACCGCAAAATAACTAACTAACTGACTAACAGAAAGACAGCGAAATCTTTTTGCGACCTCGACCTAGGTCGCGACCGCTTTAAACAAAATTAAAGTTGTGTGACCATTTTGTGTAGCAGATCCAGCCTATGTTATTCTTCTGAACTGTGAAAAAACACAATTAACCATTTGTGCACTTCAGGATAGAACTGGAGATAGGATCTGTGAATGATTAGAACAAACATGAGGAGGAGAAGGAGAGGAAGTGGATGCAAGGCCCTTTGACTGCACCGCATATGTGTGTGTGTGTGTGTGTGTGTGTGTGTGTGTGTGTGTGTGTGTGTGTGTGTGTGTGTGTGTGTGTGTGTGTGTGTGTGTGTGTGTGTGTGTGTGTGTGTGTGTGTGTGTGTGTGTGTGTGTGTGTGTGTGTGCACACAAACAGAACTAACACATTCCTTGATGTGAACATTGGATGAATGAGTGACACTGAAGCTCTAGAAATGTTAATGTTCTGACCAACAGCTTATCTCAAGGTGTCAGCTTTGAAGTAAACCAAAAGGGAACCGGTTTAAACTAGCCGAGAGACAAAGAGAGAGAGAGAAATTATGACGCCCCAAAATCAGAGATTTAACTGAAATATATAGCTCTGGTTGCTTTTTGCTCTTTTGTCGGGCGAGGATTTGTGAAACAAAAACAAAGCAGCGCTATTATGGATTTTTCTGTAAGTAAAATAAAATCAACTGTAGAAGTTTTTTTTGCACCACATTTTCATATTTTTTTATAGACAGCAGACCTACAAGCAAAAACAATTACTGTAGATGACTGGAATATGACTAAAACTAAATGAAAAACCCAAATCAAAATGTGCTGTTAAAATCAACAGTGGTGTGTGTGTGTGTGTGTGTGTGTGTGTGTGTGTGTGTGTGTGTGTGTGTGTGTGTGTGTGTGTGTGTGTGTGTGTGACGTCTAAATGTTGTTCACCTGATAGAGCTGTGTTGTTGTTGTTGTTGTTGTTGTTCTGGAGTCGTCCAAGATGATCTTCAACAGCTTCTCCCACTCAGCTACGATGAGGAAGGGCTCCCCCTCTGGAGGAAGTGAGACATTACTTCTGAGATGGTTTCCTTTAAAAATAAATCAAACCCTGCAAAACTAGACTATTTAATATCAATGTTACACTGTTATAAATACCCCCCACCCTCTCTCAAATCACACCCAAGTGAAGTGAGGGGCACTCTTATAATCGTGTATCATCATGGCCAATCAGAATGCCTGTTGGCTGTGATTGGTTAGATCAGGGGTGTAAAACCAAAATACAGAGTGGGCCAAAGTAGAAAAATTGGTACAAGTCGAGGGCCGGAGATACCGGTCTGTGTTTCAACACCGGTTTACGATGACGTCCCTGTCAAAGATAATTGTAAAGATGAAACTGCCTGCATTAAAAAAAAAACTGTTTTAAGTTTTAATGAAAAATAGCAGGTGTTCACGTCTCATTGCGCGCCACAGAGTGGCGCGCTATGAGACGTGAACACCTGCTATTTTTCAGGGAAAATCTTTTTCTTCTATGATCCTCACCAAGTGCTGCTTTCATAGTTAATTGAGAAATTCAATGAGACTGAGTTGAGGAAGTAAAACAATTAGTCGCATTCATTTCTTATCACAGTGTGTGCAATATACAGTACCAGAGGGCCAGTTCTAATACTAATTCAGTATCATCCCGCGGGCCAATCCATTCACGGGCCTGATTTGGCCCCCGGGGCCCTGAGTTTGACATATGTGGGTTAGATGATTTACGTGACGTTACATGAATTTTGACCTATCTCTGTCGGTGGACGGTCGCCGTGGACGGACAACGGCCGACGACCGTCCTTCGAAGCACTCTGATTGGCTGGTTTATGTGATGACATCATGGTGATGTAATTAGATCTTGCTCTCTGCTCGTTAAGGAGATCTACAGCTGAGTGTCTGTGACACGACTTTCTCACAGACTTTCTCTTCCATGTTTCAAATTCATACATATTTGCCTAAAGGCCTGTTACCACAGTGAGTGCATGTGAGAGACACTGAAGCCCCTAAGTGCTCCGGATGTGCTGGTCCGTACCTTGCATGGTTTCCGCTGCCGTTGGTGATGTGGATTTGATCCCCAGAAATTTGAGGAAAGTGCTAAATAAATTAGTGAGAGGAGCAGGTTGTGGATCACCAGGATCACCACTAGTGTCTTCACTAGTGGAAGGATCAGGTTGTAGATCACCAGGATCACCACTAGTGTCCTCACTAGTGAGAGGAGCAGGTTGTAGATCACCAGGATCACCACTAGTGTCCTCACTAGTGAGAGGAGCAGGTTGTAGTTCTGGTTCAGGATCAGCTGGAGTAGAAGGACAAAAACACAAGTAATAATTGCATCATTTCAACTCAGGGGCGGATCTAGGCATAGGGTGGGGGGGCAGATTCGGTGCTTGCCCCCCCAAATGCGATGGCAAGGAAAAATCCCAAATTAAAAAAACAAACAAACAAAAAAAAAACAGGTATTATTCTCTCCCTCATTTAAAGTATTTCCTGATTGGTAGATGCATAGGGAGGGAGGGGCTAGTCGCTTCACTCTCAGAGCCACGTTTCCATAAAACCTTTGCGAAAATAGGAAGAGTATGTTAATTAAGTCAAAAAATGAAGAGCGAATTGTCGGCTGTTTCCATTAACTGATGAAATGCGACTTATGGGAGTCTAGGGGAAAATAAAATAGGTTCATGAAACAAGCAATAGGTGGCACAGTTTTGCCAGTAACGTGATACGTATGGTTATTTTAGATATATTTTTACTTTTGAAGTTACTTTAGGCTACTACACCTGGGTATCTGCAGCGCGACACGTGCAAGGAAAAAAAGGTTTGAACTATTAACGGAATAATATCTATAAGGGCAGAGCCCGGTCATGTAAAACAGCTGTTTATGTCTGTTATCACTTGCGTGTCTTAGCTATCATGCATGATGATACAGATACTGTAAATATAGGACCTGTAGCTGCCCTGCGACATGAACAAACATGAACAAACGCGATGGGAGTCGGAACGTTTTGGCCATGTACGTGAGTCCCCTTGGCTTGGATGTCTGTGTGCGCACGGCCCTCGTCCGTTTTGAGCGGTTTTGTAGAAATATAACTTACATTAACAAATAACAATGCTCTCATCGGCAGACCAGAACTCTTCAAATGCGCTATAATGCGTGTCCGGTGGTTTCCAATAGACCTGCGCAGTGACGTCACCAGCCCTGTTCCACTAG
Organism: Benthosema pterotum; assembly: GCA_039105355.1. Lineage (NCBI taxonomy): Eukaryota > Metazoa > Chordata > Actinopteri > Myctophiformes > Myctophidae > Benthosema > Benthosema pterotum. Next base: position 52,643,025 of record CM076976.1, on the reverse strand, counting down.
TGGATTCACCAGCCCTGTTCCACTAGTGGATTCACCAGCCCTGTTCCACTAGTGGATTCACCAGCCCTGTTCCACTAGTGGATTCACCAGCCCTGTTCCACTAGTGGATTCACCAGCCCTGTTCCACTAGTGGATTCACCAGCCCTGTTCCACTAGTGGATTCCTCATTCATTTTCCTCATAGACTTTTCAGTGACGTCACCAGCCCTGTTCCACTAGTGGATTCCTCATTCATTTTCCTCATAGACTTTTTGAAAATGGTTAATAAAAACACGATTGTGCCGCGGCCAAAGCCAACTCGGGTCGTGACAAATTATGACAACAAACACAATATTGTCATATAATCTATAATTAGGAAGAAGAAAAAAAACGGCATGATACAAGACTTTTTGTTTCGTTTTTCATCTTAGAAATGATTTGATTGTCCCAAAAGTTTGTGTGTGTCATCATGACTCGTCACGACTCGAGTTGGCTTTGTCCGCGGCGTAATCGTCTTTATATAAATTATTTTCGAAAAGTCTATGAGAAAAATGAATGGGGAATCCATTTCTCGACTTGGTTAACGAGATGTAACTCTTTGAGAGCGTAAAAATGAAACATTTTCATTTTTCATTTTTACACCCTCAAGAGTTAAAATATTCATCATGTGAATTAGCCCAACTTAGTCTACTGTACACAACTAGAGAATGTAGAAGATCGACTCGCTATACCCAGTTCCACAAGCACCACACCCCCGCCCCGCTCCCGCTGTCCCGACTCCCCAGCCCAGCAGAACATGATGCAAACACGGCTTGAACAACGAAGCACCGTCGCAACCCACAGCTATGGTTTTCCACAAGCACAAGGCATGCACACTTTTTATATAAAAAAAAAATAATAATACAAAAAAATAAAATGAAAGACAGACAGACATACATGAAAGGATTAAAGGGATATTCCACTTTCCAAAAACCTTTGGTCATTTGATGCTCTCCTCAGTCTCATGTGAACACACCAGACAGTTTATAAGTTTTAGTTCACACGATTAACATAACTATAAATGCATTCAAAAGTTACTATTCAGGATCTCTCTCTCTCTCTCTCTCTCTCTCTCTCTCTCCTCTCTCTCTCTCCTCTCTCTCTCTCTCTCTCTCTCTCTCTCTCTCTCTCTCTCTCTCTCTCTCTCTCTCTCTCTCTCTCTCTCTCTCTCTCTCTCTCTCTCTCTCTCTCTCTCTCTCTCTCTCTCTCTCTCTCTCTCTCTCTCTCTCTCTCTCTCTCTCTCTCTCTCTCTCTCTCTCTCTCTCTCTCTCTCTCTCTCTCTCTCTCTCTCTCTCTCTCTCTCTCTCTCTCTCTCTCCATTCACTATTTTGATAGTTGATGTTCATTTTGCTGCCTGAATGTTGTTCCTATACAAACCCATTATAACTTAAAACTCCATTTTAACCATGATTTATTTGAAAACAACCCATCTTTTTTCTGGTGACTGATATTGCCCTCCTAATATGTGAGAGGGCTGCTAGATCCGCCCCTGTTTCAACTTAATTTCTCTGTAAAGTCCTAGTAGTACAAAGTAGAAGGTTAAAATGTCTAAATATTTCCAGGTCTTGCAGGATATTCTACACACTGTTAATAAATCAATCAATAAATACATTTATACATGTTGTATGATCTAATAATGTTTAATACACGTTAAACACACACACTGTGTTCACTCCTGCTGTGATATACTGATAGTAGAGACTATAACCCATTATAATACTGATAGTAGAGACTATAACCCATTATAATACTGATAGACTTTAGGCAGATGACAGCAGCGTCTCTCCACTATGTCAACAGGAAGTTGATCCGTGCTCAAGGATAAAGCTACTTGCCGGTGCAGCCGTTCCGACTGCGGCTGAAGCTACAGTTTAACATAGTGTCCACAACGGCTGTTTGACACATTCTGTAGAGACTCATCACCATGGTAACAGGGGTGGATCTAGGCATGGGTGTGGGGGGGCAATGCCCCCCTAAATACCCAGTCTGCCCCCCCCCCAAACATGATGGCATGCAAAACAACCCAAAATATTTCAAAATAAAGTGCTTATATTTAAAATAATTTGAAACAGTTCTACTGCTACTAACTAACTACAGCTGTGGCACCACTAAACCAACAGCATTTCATCATTGAAAACAGAAAACTCTCTGAGTCAGACCTTTAGCTTTATGCATGCTGCGTGTCTGTTGCAACTTCAACAACAACAACAACTGGTGTTATTATTGATGCTTAATTGCGTAATAAAAGTCCTGTAACAGAAGGTATAGGTGTGACTTCTTGAAGCCACGCCCGTGGCTTCAAGAACTACTTCATATTGACCAGCAGTGGCGTGCACAGAGAATTTCAAGGGCAGGGGCTCAAATGTAACCAGGAGGGCACTCTAGCCGCCCGGCGAAGCCGGGCGGCGGAAAAATTTTTGAGTTTTGGGGGGTTAAAAACGTGTAGAAAACAGCATTTCAGCATCTACAAGTACAACTATACAAACGCATTAGGATACTGTTATATAAAATGGTTTGAAGAAAATAATGGCTTCTTCTCTGACTGTTCTTAAAAACTGAATTTCAAGCTCCTGTCCCTTAGAATGAAAGCAGATCCCCTTCCCTTTAAAACAGGCCCATAACTC
>CM076976.1:52555384-52630384 GCA_039105355.1 Benthosema pterotum | reverse complement strand
TGGACAAAAGCAAGATAAATCTTTAGTTTTGGGGTCTGTGGGGCTAAAATGTCCTTAATTAAGTGGTGGTCCGTGGCTCAAATGCTGAACAAATCCCTGCTTTAAACCAAGGGCGGATATAACATGTCCCATTTGGGGGGGGGGGGGGGGGGGGGGCAATAGAACATGTTGGAGGGGCATGAAAAAATGGTATGGGGGCGGCTTCACGCCACGGGCGATGAAGCCGCACCATTTTCGCCTGCAGGACTTTTATTAGTCAAGTAAAGCATCAATAATAGTTGCTGTTGAAGTTGCAGACACGCAGCATGCATAAAGCTAAAGGTCTGACTCAGAGAGTTTTCTGTTTTCAATGATGAAATGCTGTTGGTTTAGTGGTGACACAGTCAGTTTAGTAGCAATAGTGTTTCAAATCATTTTAATTGTAAGCACTTTAATTTGAAATATATTGGGTTGTTTTGCATGGCATCATGTTTGGAGGGGCATACAGGGTATTTAGGGGGGCATTGCCCCCCATGCCATGCCTAGATCCGCCCCTGCTTTAAACCGAAGAGAAAAAGGATCGTCCTCCTGCTGGATGAATACAGGAGGGCTCGACCCAAATCCAAATAGTACTCGGACCAGCCAAAATGTAAGGGATCTAAAATGAAGGGATTCATAAACACTAAAGTTGTGCTGTTGCCTGATGTGTATGCTATATTATTACAAACCGATCTGAAATAAAGATGAAGTCTATGTAGAATGAAGAGAACAGAGTTTATGAAGGCTTAAACTCAGGGCTGAATTTGGGTCGAGCTCTCCTGTTACGTCTCGCTCAACATCGCATGGATGAGAGAGAGAGAGAGAGAGAGAGAGAGAGAGAGAGAGAGAGAGAGAGAGAGAGAGAGAGAGAGACAGAGACAGAGAGAGACAGAGAGAGGTGGTCCGTGGAAAGGATCGCACATTACAGACAGGAGGACAGCCGACAAAACATTTAGATCTATCGAGCTGGATTAAAGCTGGATTAAAGTCAATTGGAATTGCAAAGGCTTACAAAGACAGTGCATGCATTCTACCTGCATAATCATGCATGATAATCATTTTAATACTATTGCTATTATCTTATCAACATATTAAACAAATTCCAAGTGAGCCAGACAAACGTGATAAATTATGAGAAAAGACACTATGCTGCTGCCCTCGGCAGAGCCACAGAGTATAGACAGAGTTACGACAACTCCGTTCACTTCATGGGGCCAGTCCAATACATAGACTTCTATTGAAGAGGGACAACCGGACCCTATGGAGTCTATTGGCTCACGCTCGCATTTTCTGACCCCTCGATGTCTCAAAGTAACAAACAAACAAACAAAAAAAACCCTTTTTTTTTTTTTTTTTTTTAATTTCACCTGGTAATAAAGACCACTCACTCCAGAGGACCGCTATAGTTCCACACTCACTCCAGAGGACCGCTATAGTTCCACACTCACTCCAGAGGACCGCTATAGTTCCACACTCACTCCAGAGGACCGCTATAGTTCCACACTCACTCCAGAGGACCGCTATAGTTCCACACTCACTCCAGAGGACCGCTATAGTTCCACACTCACTCCAGAGGACCGCTATAGTTCCACACTCACTCCAGAGGACCGCTATAGTTCCACACTCACTCCAGAGGACCGCTATAGTTCCACACTCACTCCAGGGACCACATAACATAACAGTGTGTTTCTAATGCAGGTCGTTGTGGACAACCTGACAGCTCAGCTCAGAATGGAACAAGTCAAAGAAACATTTAGACCAAAAACACAGAATGATGAAAACACTCAAACATTTAAAACCAACAAGCATTAAAAGTCCATCCTACCTGAAGACCACAACAGGAGGAACAGCAGCACCGTTCCACCCTTTAATATCTGCCCCATTGGACCGGATGTACAGGAGTCTGGACCGGACTGACGGACGAACAACTGGCTGGACAAACAAACTGGCTGGCTGGCTGGCTGGCTGGCTGGTTGACAAACGAACAAAATGGCTGGCTGGCTGGCTGGCTGGCTGGCTGGCTGGCTGGCTGGCTGGCTGGTTGACAAACGAACAAAATGGCTGGCTGGCTGGCTGGCTGGCTGGCTGGCTGGTTGGCTGGCTGGCTGTCTGGCTGACAAACGAACAAACTGGCTGGCTGGCTGGCTGGCTGGCTGGCTGGCTGGCTGGCGGACGAACAAACTGGCTGGCTGGCTGGCTGGCTGGCTGACGGACGAACAAACTGCCTGGCTGGCTGACTGGCTGGCTGGCTGACTGACCGACGGACGAACAAACTGCCTGGCTGGCTGGCTGGCTGGCTGGCTGACTGGCTGACTGACTGACTGACTGACTGACTGACTGACTGACTGACTGACCGACGGACGAACAAACTGCCTGGCTGGCTGGCTGGCTGGCTGACTGACTGACTGACTGACTGACTGACTGACTGACGAACAAACTGCCTGGCTGGCTGGCTGACTGGCTGACAAACGAAGAAACAAACAAACACACAAACAAACTGGCTGGCTGGCTGACTGGCTGACTGACTGATGAACAAACTGGCTGGCTGGCTGGCTGACTGGCTGGCTGACGAACAAACTGGCTGGCTGGCTGGCTGGCTGGCTGGCTAACAAACTGGCTGGCTGACTGGCTGGCTGGCTGACAAACAAACTGGCTGGCTGGCTCGCTGCCGAACAAACTGGCTGGCTGGCTGGCCGACGGACCAACGGTATGGCTGGCAGAGACTGAGCGACTCGTCACACAAGCAGACGAGTCGTCACTTATATCTGCAAGATTATGCTGTTAATGCATCGAGTTTCCTGTACATATTATCTATTAATCTGTGGTGTGTGTGTGTGTGTGTGTGTGTGTGTGTGTGTGTGTGTGTGTGTGTGTGTGTGTGTGAGTGAGTGTGTGTGTGTGTGCGCGTACACACGTGTGTGTGTGTGTGTGTGGTTAGAACTTTTCACACATATGCTCCTAAAATAAATTCTTATCGCCGCTGCGATCTACCGTGGAAACTCCAACCCAACTAGCAGTAAACACTGTGTCACATACAGAAAAAAACTGACAACCGTCAAAGCTATGTTTTTAAATGTATGATTGTACCTCTATGTACAAACAGTTTGCATAAATGTCCACTCTTGCAGCGTGCATGTGCATGCGTGCATGTGGAATGAATGAATGAATGAATGAATGAATGAATGAATGAATGAATGAATGAATGAATGAATGAATGAATGAATGAATGAAATTTTTATTAACAGAGATGAGAGTTTCAGTACAAGTCAAGTACACACTGCTACAAAACTGATAACAGCTTGGAGAATTACAGTACAATTCAAGTACAACTACATCAAATCTGAAAAACTGATTGGACACACTAGTTAAGCATACACTTGTTTACAATAGTGGCCAACTTGTTCATTTCATTGAGGCATTCAAATACCGTACATATAAAACAACTACTTCAGTAAAATCAGAAGCAGCAAATCATGGAGGCAAAATCATAGTGGGGGTAAAAAGGGAAAAGAGAAATGTACAATGAGGGGAGGCGGGGTGGGTGGGGGGATTTTATATACATTTTAGTTTTACAGAGGCCAGTTTAGAATTGCAGCCATCTGTAGGTGCCCTTTGAGAGCGGTTTTGAAGGAGTCAATCAGCCATAGCAGCCCAACCTCATCCTCTACAACACACATGTCAAACTCACAGTCAAGCGGGCAAATCAGGACCTTGAATGAATTACCTTTCATGGTAGAGAGAGAGAGAGACAGCGAGAGAGAGACAGCGAGAGAGAGAGAGAGACAGCGAGAGAGAGAGACAGCGAGAGAGAGAGACAGCGAGAGAGAGACAGCGAGAGAGAGAGAGAGAGAGAGAGAGAGAGACCCTTGCGGGTCCATTTGGTTTCATTTTTACACTGTGACGAGTCGTCACTTATATCTGCAAGAATATTATGTTGATGCATGCAAGTTTCCTGTACATATTCATCTGTTCATCAGTTTGTGTGTGTGTGTGTGTGTGTGTGTGTGTGTGTGTGTGTGTGTGTGTATGCGGGCGCGCGCGCACACACACACATGCACGAGTGGGTGTGTGGTTAAAAACTTTCACAGGTACAGGCTCTTACAAGAAGTTGTTATCGTCGCATCTACCGTGGAAACTCCAACCCAACTAGCCGTAAACACTGCGTCACATACAGAAAAAACTGACAACCGTCAAAGATATGTTTTTAAATGTACGATTGTACCTCTATGCAGGCGCGTAAAGTTTTTGTAGTTTTTGTGTGAGGATTTCAGTAGGATTGCACAGGGATTGTGGTCCCGACTTAATTTGCTGGCCCAGGCTAGGCTTGGGCCAGGAATTCAGGGTAGGGGGAAAATCGCCCTTGCATGGTAACTGCAGCCTACGTGCAGCCTACGTGAGGACGGACGCAAGATGACGCCTCTGCCTCTATGTATAAACATTCTGCATAAATGTCCACTCTTGCAGCGTGCATGTGCATGTGTGCATGTGGAATCAGCCATAGCAGCCCAACCTCTTCCTCTACAACAGGGGTTTTCAACCTTTTTGACACCACGGACCATTTTATGACATTTCAGCCCCAAAGACCTAAAACTAAAGAATTATTTTGGTTTTGTCCACAATTCCATTATTCCAGGCACAATTTTGCAAACAAAACAGTTTAGACTTCTTAATTAAGTGGTGCTAATTCAGATGATGAATATTTTAACTCTTGAGAGTGTAAAAATGAAACCAAATGGACCCACAATTAAGGGTCCATTTTTACACTCTCAAGAGTTACATCTGGTAGATAAGCTTTTTACCCTGGGGACCACCTGGAACCCTCTCAAGGACCACCGGTGGTCCCCAGACCACCTGTTAAAAACCCCTGCTCTAAAACATGTCTACTGCACTGCTGTAAGTAAAAGAATGAATTAATCATGTCAAATTGGGTTTTGCTAGTTCTGTGTGCCTGCCAGTATGGCAGAAGCACACAGGTTGTGATTCGTCAACTTAATCCATCATCACTTATCATCTATCTATCCGAAATTTTGACCGCTATGGCCGGCCGCACGGTTTGCACAATCCCCGCAATATATACATCGAAACGTGCGGCTCGGCCGGGAAAGATGTGCTTGTGCTTTTCTTTCCGATACGCGTTACCGTGCCAACGTAATTCGCAATAACGACGCAAAAATCCCCATTCGAAATGAATGGGGGCACACCGAAAACATCAGAAAAAGAAGCGCTTATTTGGAGCCACATTACTCTGGCACACTGTGGCGTAGAAACACGATTTTAACTTTAAACAGCAGACGCGGCCCTCGACTTCGTCACGGTTCAGACGGTATTCGAATATGTTGCACGGTTTGTCCGCTATCGCAGTTCAAAGTGTGCATGGTTCGAGAATTTAGCGGAGCTTAGAGGCTCGCACGACCAGTGAGCGAGTGAAACAGAGTGCGAGATGCAGTGTCTCGAGGTTCGGGTCATGACCGAACAAATCGTCCTCACGGCCACAATATTCGCTTTACACGCGTGGTTTTCGGACATTTTGTAGACAAACTTCTCGCCTTTCACCCAATGTGACCATCAAAGCCCAGTCAGGTACAGAACCGGTGCTACGTGCCTCAGAGCGAGATGACGTGACCTCCCGTCCCCATATTAATTACATTGTAATGTGCTGCATTTTGGCGTTTGACGTTTGTTTTCAAACGCGAATTCTTAAATCGCTCTCACGACCACGTCTTTTATCGTACCAATACCACGATCGCACACAACATAGCTTGCGAAGTCGTAGCGCCCACATCGAAAAAAGTAAACGCTTACGAGTTTTAATTTTTGCGTGAGAGGCCTTTGTTCCAAGAGAGTGCTACCCATTGACTCACTGTTAAACTAATGGACAATAGTATCAGTACTGCACACTGAACACAGGTGTAACAGATTAGGCCCTAATTAGATGGCTGCCACTAGCCACACGCGCGCAGAGACACGCACACACATGCTCTCCTCTCCAGTCTATGCTTTGCTGCATAGTGTACTTGCTCATGGAGTTCTCCATATTTGGGCATTGAGTGTGTGACGCACACACACACACACACACACACACACACACACACACACACACCACACACACACGCGCGCGCGCATGCACACACACACGCGCACACACGCGCGCGCGCGCACACGCATGCACACACACAGTCCGGGTCCTCTCTGAGGTCACCTGATGGGCCACGACTGGTTATTCATGCATGCAGCCACACACACACGCACACACACACACACACGTGAGCACACATGCACACTCACGCACACACACATTGGCAAGTCAGTTGGCAAAACATCCTCTCTCTCCTGTATTAAGCCTATACCGATCACCTCATCAGCCTCTCTCTCCTATACTAAGCCTGTCGCTCGCCCTGACACCCTCTCTCTCCTATACTAAGCCTATACCGATCACCTCATCAGCCTCTCTCTCCTGTATTAAGCCTATGTCGCTCGCCCTGACACCCTCTCTCTCCTATATCAAGCCTATGTCACTCCCCCAACACCCTCTCTCCTATATTAAGCCTATGTTGATCGCCCCAACAGCCTCTCTCTCCTGTATTAAGCCTCTGCATTAATTGGCATAACTTAGGATTATTAACTACACTTAGCATTAGCTTAACTTAGCATTATTAGCATTACTTAGCATTATTAGCATTTTCACAATAGTTAGCATTATTAGCATTATTAACAATGCTTAGCATTACCATGACTTAGCTTTATTGGCATTACCTAGCATTATTAGCATTTCACAATACTTAGCATTACTTAGCATTATTAACAATGCTTAGCGTTAGCATTACTTAGGACTCTCACATGGAAACCCCCCATTTACATTCCATATTTTGAAATATGTAATGCTTATTTACCTGGCAAGCATGTTAGCATGCAGGTAGTATGTTAGCATAGCTTTAGCATGTTAGCATGCTACTACGTTAGCATAGCATGTTAGCATGCCAACTCCCGCGAAAGTTTGCACAGACTTGGCGAGTGGCAGGCACACAGTAAAATTTCTTAGAAATTTTGTTTCTAGTTGAATAACTATATCCAGCCTGGAGTTGTGGACAAAAGCAAAAGGAATCTTTATGTTTGGGTTCTGTGGGGCTAAAATCTCCTCAAATGGTGGTCCGTGGCCATACCCGTAGCTACGGGGGGGCAATAGGGGGCGATGCCCCCCTGATTAGATTTTGTGCCCCCCCAGTCCAGATTGCCCGGTACCCGTCACCTTAATATGAAAGTTCGCGAATTTCCCTTGCAAATGGATAATGGTGTCTATTTACTAGTGGTGTTCTCGATCGATCGGCGCCGATTTAAATCGGCCGATTTCATAAATAAATGACTCAATCGGCCATCACCAAAACCTCCGATCCGGAAAACCGATCTGTATTGGTTTTGACTCACTGTTTTTGGCACCTAGTGCATGTTCGGAGCGCTCCGTTTCTGACCCCTCAATGTCGCAATTCTTCTACTATGAGCCTATGCGCAGCGCATGTTGTTGACGTAGTGTTGTTGGAGCCTCTGACGTCGTTCACAACGGCCTTCTTGGGACAGGACTAAATACACGATATGCTCATAGACACAATGTTACGCTATCCTGTCCCAAGATGGCCGCCACGTGACGACGTCACGCCCCATTGGCCAGCAGCGCTGCAACGACACCTACGTCAATAACATGCGCCGGCTCACACACTACACAGATAAGTTAGCATTAGCATGCCGCTACGAATTGAACGCAATGTCTGTCGTCTGGAACTTCTATGCTGTGTCTGAGAAAGATATACAATTTGCCGTCTGTAATACATGTGGTGGAGAATCTCCACCACATGTATTACAGACGGCAAATTTTATATCTTTCTCAGACGTGTATCTGTTGTTGTGTATCTGCCCTCGGAGCTTTCTCACATGCCAGGCTCAGGGAGAGAGAGAGAGAGAGAGAGAGAGAGAGAGAGTCGTGTATTTATATACGTCGGACTCATGTGGTCGGTGTTTATGAGCGTTTCTGCGTTCATGGTCACTTGGAACGTCTTTTCTTGTAAATCGACAAGCAACCAAACAGGGATTACATGTTCCCGACATGGGATGTGGAAATGGCAGAGGAAAGGATGGATGCTGTTTCTTTTGAAGAATGCATGGCGTCGTTAGGCGAAACCAAATGGACCCTTGCAGAACCATTTGATTTCATGTTTACACTCGCAAGAGTTAAAATATTTATCATCTGCATTAGCACCACTTAATTAAGAAGTCTACACAATTAGAGAATGTAGAATGTACAGTAGCCTAAATCATTTTGATTTAGGCTACTGTATGTTTGTCTGTTTTGAAAATCCAGCCTGAGATTGTGGACAAAACCAAAAGAGATCTTGGTAACACTTTAGTTTTGGGTCAGTGGGGGTGAAAATGACGTCAAATGGTGGTCCGTCGCTCAAATGCTGAATAAATATTGGGCCCTGGTATGAAAAAAGTTGAAAACCACTGTAATAGGTCATAAAACACAAAAATAAAACAAAAACAAAAATATATATACTGTATATTATGTAATATGTAAAAAGTTGATGCATGTGAAGACCTTTCTAAATTATTTATTATTTTGTCTTTTCCCCAGGTTGTCACCTGAGGTCAGGTGCAACTTTTTGACAAATGGTATTTTTGAGTATAAATTAGGATTATTCAGGTGTCACTGCCTGGTCTGGTCTCTGAGTGGGCCTGCTGAGTTTGACAGGCATATCACTCCCCATATTGCTTTCAATTGTATCTGTGGTTAAACTGATACAAAATTGTAAGACAGTAAATGTTGTTTTTGACTTGTTAACAAGCTGCTGAAGAGGTCATAGGTAACATCCATAATATGGGGTAAATATAAAGGTAAACATTTGAATTTAACAATAAATCGGAATCGGTATCGGCAGATACAAAAAAATAATAATCGGAGATCGGATCGGCCCAAAAAAACCTGCTCGGAACATCACTACTATTTACTGCTCATTGCTGAGATCCTGTTTAAAGCCTGCCTACTGCTTTTGCCATTTGCTTAGAATAGGACAGGAAACGGATCTGCAGCATGGGCCCTCCTCCCTCCATGCAGTTGAGTTGAATAGGACAGGAAACGGATCTGCAGCATGAGTCCCCCTGTCAATCTGACCCAATGCGATCATTGGCTGTTGGACGGGTGAACGTTCATTGCTTTGTATATGTTTAACTGCCTGTTTACTGACTTGTAAGGCAGCACACTGAGGTGAGTTAAATGGAACGGTCTGTTGGCTCTGTATTTTCTGTTATTTAACGTGGAACGTTAAGTTGCGGACCCTGGACAGATTATTATAAATACGGTGAGAGTGAGAGCTCGCCTCCTGCAGCAGACCTATCAGACACTGCGCCAGTAGTCAACAATAGTAGAGCATGATGATTACGTTTTGAATATAACAATGGCATGTTCTAAGTTCGCCATTTCACTGCTGTTGTAGCTAAACCACCTGACCATATTTACAATATTGAAAACTGAAGTCAGAATGTAGAATTACTTGGAATCATAGCTGTAGGTGAGAGGCTGAACTGCTAACAAGCATTCTGACTCCTGCTGCTTGACATCAAATGCAAGCTTTGCATCTGGCCATGCAAGCACTGGGCAGGACAACCCTGTCACTGGCAGAGAAATGTACACCCCTTTCACCCCTACCCTCGCTGTGTGCACTTAATAAGGGTGCTCTTGTAATGTGGAGTCCTGTGTATTATCCATACATCCATCTAAAACCGCTTATCCATAGTTGGGTTGCAGGGATAATTATTATGAGCAAAAGGCAAGTAGTCATAGTCTTACTCAAATATCTCTGGGCCTTCAGTAGGCTATTTCTAATTGCCGAGCCCTTGCATTAAGTGGCCAAATTAGATGTCCATGGCTTAAGGCTATTTGGCAGGCCACAACTGCAACCCGACCTTAAATGAAGTGAATGAAGGCAAAAATGGCCAACTAAATGTTATTGTTGTTGGTTGATGCATAGCCTTTTCTCATTTTCCTCCCGCCGTGGAGATATACAGTATAGCCTATATGCCTATATGCTCAACTATTTGTTGGTGGTTAGTGTTGGTGGTTAAAGTTCTCCCTCCTTCCCCATGGAGGTGCTCATTGTGTTGTTGCGGGATGCGGGTGCGATGCAATCGTGTTTCATGACTGTAGGCCTATGTTTATTTGTTCTGTTGAGTATAATATAGTCTTTATTGGCTGTATAATTGGAGCACATACATGTAGCCATTTTCTCCAATTAGTGTGTTTTTTTTAGCATGCGAGTGTGTGCTTAATATGCAACTTTGGTGGGGAACTTTGAAAAATATTGCCCCCCCTGAAAACATGAACGCCCCACCACTGATAATTTTCTGGCTACGGGCCTGTCCGTGGCTCAAATGCTGAATAAATAGTGGGCCCTGGTACCAAAAAGGGTGAAAAGCACTCGTACAGAGCATACCGATGGGAAGGGATTCTGCTGCCCCCTGCTGTCTGCTAACTGTAACATCATGCTCTGCAGTGCTTTGGGTTTAAAACAGTGTTGACGTTGTAGTGCAGGGGTTTTCAACAGGTGGTCCGGGGACCACCAGTGGTCCCTGAGAAGGTTCCAGGTGGTCCCCAGGCTAAATGATGGAAAGTTGGTGAACCAGATGTAACTCTTGAGAATGTAAAAATGAAACCAAATGGACCCTTGCGGGTCCATTTGGTTTCATTTTTACACTCTCAAGAGTTAAAATATTCATCATCTGAATTAGCCATTTCGGAAGGTATTTTTTGCTTGTTTGGTTTCCCCAAATCCAGCCTGGAATTGTAGACAAAAGCAAAATAAATCTTTAGTTTTGGGGTCTGTGGGGCTAACATATCCTCAAATGGTGGTCCGTGGCTCAAATCCTGAAGAAATGGTGGTCCCTGGGATGAAAAAGGTTGAAAACCACTGGTATAACAAACTCAAAGGCATACCAATGTAATACCGGTATTTTGGACCTTTTCCACACCAACATAACGCAAATTATGTGAAAACCTTGCATTTTTATTGTACTTATACCAAAAAATGCAAGGTTTTCAGTCATCCACACACTGACCGGGATATATCCATTCGTGGTGCGATTACATGCAGCACCACGCATGTGGTATATCTCATCCGTTGCCCCTGCGGGTTGGCATACGTGGGCAAGACCTCCCGGGCTCTACGTACCAGAATTACTGAACATAGGAGCAGTATAAGAAATGGTGACGAACGTAATCCTGTTCCACATTTTAAGAAGGCTGGTCATAACCTTAATAATTTGCGTTATGTTGATGTGGAAAAGGTCCAAAATCCACTGAGGTGGAGATCTTGAAAGGTTGCTCCTCCAACGTGAGACATATTGGATTCATTATCTTAACACAATGTCTCCAGAAGGCCTAAACGAGGAATTTGACATTAAGCCTTTCCTCTAGTTTTTAATTGTGATGTCCTCTGAATCCCTCATTGGCACTTATAAATTAATCTCCCATAGCCAGTCAGTGGCTTAGGGGTTAGTCTATCTATTCCCCCGTGCAGAAGGTCCCTGGTTCAAGTCTGACCAGGGACACCTACCAAAAAACCCCTATCATGTGATAGGCCTAAATACTTAATCATGTCATGCTAAACCCTGTGTCGTGCTACAATATATTGCTTCGTATGTCTTGCAGATCTGCATTTGTATACTTATTATTTGTTTGATGATTGCAGGTTTTAATCTTTTTAATTCATTTATGTATATACACACACATACCTTGTATGCTTAATGTGCATTCTAACACAGATGTATGCTGCATGTATATATTTTTTTAAGTGCTGTGTAAACATGAGTGTGTTTTTGCCCTGGTTTGATTGGAATAGGAAATTTGGGAGCCTCCCAACTCCAAGGTGCTGTGTACTACAAAACAGATAAATATAAAAATATATAAAAATATATATTTTGTTCTTTATTGTTTTTAATTTTCCTCATGACTGTTTCATTGGTTCAATTATTCAATTAAAAGGTCAGCTGTGTGCGAGGATTCTCGTCAGTTCAGTTTGAGTTTGAGAACAATGGGGTTGAGCTTTAGGCTCATGTTTTCTGTTGACCGTTTGATAGTTCTGTTCATTTTCACCAGTTTTCAGTATACATTTTTAGACCTTTTGGATTTTCAATAAACCACATCAAATGCATCAACTTTACTGGATTTATTTGATTTTAAACGCGTCACCGAATAGCCCATAGCTCAGCCTCATGGCACTACTTTTAGTTTGATTTTTGTTTTGTTTGAAGAAGTAGTTGCCACATCAGGGTCTATTCCAGAGGTGGCCAATCATTTTACCCAAGGGGCCAAATGAGATACATAAAATATTGTGGAGGGCCGAGACTAAAGGCTGAACTAAAGTCTGCGTAATATTCATTTAATTTCAAGATAAAAGTAAGAGTAAGACCAACCATTTTGACACCAGGGCCCTCTATTTATTCAGTATTTGAGCCACGGACCACCATTTGATGACATTTTAGCCCCACAGATCCCAAAACTTTATTGAAGATTTCTTTTGTTTTTGTCTACAATTCCATTTGGGAAACAAAACAGGATAACACAAATGACCATTGTCTTACATTCTCAGACTGAAGGTGTAGACGTTGGGCTAATTCAGATGATGAATATTTTAACTCTTGAGAGTGTAAAAATGAAACCAAATGGACCCGTAAGGGTCCATTTGGTTTCATTTATACGCTCTCAAAGAGTTACACCTGGTTAACCAACTTTCCAAATTTAACTCGGAACTCTGTCAAGGACCACTGGTGGTCCCCGGGCCGGTCAGAGTTTGCCATAGGGCCGCATTTGGCGCCCGGGCCGCATAATGCCCAGGTATGTGTTATATGGTGACACAGCCCTATAGGTTTCTACCACAGTCACATGTAATGCATTATAACATGTCACAGCCCTATAGGTTTCTACCACAGTCACATGTAATGCATTATAACATGTTCTAATGGTGACACAGCCCTATAGGTTTCTACCACAGTCACATGTAATGCATTATAACATGTTCTAATGGTGACACAGCCCTATAGGTTTCTACCACAGTCACATGTAATGCAGGGACGTACCGTGGACGTGGAGGGCCTGGTGCTGTGCAGGGTGCTGTATGAACAGTTCTGCATCTCATCTCAGACAGAACGTTTGTTGGCACCGTAAGGTTTCAGCTCAGCCCAGTAGACACTCCATTACACCAGCTGTCTGCTGAAGACACTGTCCAAGGTCACATCAACCTGCAAGACACATACCAAAAAATACATTACAATGTTGATAGATTTTATATTGTGTAGAATATATTAAAGATGTTAGATATGGAAACTCAAGTCTTCAACATCTACATTATATAAACTGGCCCACATGAGTTCAGAAACCCAACTGTATTATTTACTAATTTGTATAGTCTCTTATATCATTTTAATCATCCATTAGTCACATTTACAACAGGATATGGCTTGTAGAGATCAGACATTCCTAGAATGAGTAACACTGATAAGCAGGTGGTTTTAGCATTAGGTTTAGCTAGTGAAAGCACTGCATTAGCATTAGCTATTGAAAGTATTAGCACAAACATTAGCTTTAGCTATTGAAAGCATTACCTTTAGCCACTGAAATTAGTTTTAAATTTAACCATAAAAAGGTCTAGCTAGTCAAAGCATTAGTAGTTGAAAAATGGCCTACAAGATTGTAACAGCCTCCATTTTTGGAAAAGTTTGTGTTATCTAGCATCAGGTCTAAATGTGTTAAAGATTTTCACTCAACTACATTTGAAAAGCACATTTAAGAGCACAAAATTGTTGAACATCTGATTTACTAAATTTGCCTAATGTTCCTGTGTACAATTTGCCTGTTAATTGTACAGTCAGACATCTAAACAGCATGGAACTGTTGACTAAATAAAGAGCATTAGTTTAAGACCTGAGAGGCTAAATGTATTCCTAGTCTGTGTGGTTTAAAATAAATTTTGATAAATATGGACCCTGGTATAAAACTGGTTGAAAAACACTAGAGTAAACAACCAATGGTCCTATAAAGCCACAAAAAGTTTAGACAACAGTGTTGAAGGTGGATAAAACTGTGTGCTTCTCAAACAAACATTTGTGAACAAACATAAACATACCTCATACAGGCATGGCCCCAGTAAAGACCTGCTGTTCGCGCCATCTTTCCCAAAGCCCCGCCCACTTGATCACGTCACGTTCCACAGCCATACAGTAGAGTTGCGACATTGAGGGATCAGCAACCGAACCCGAGCGCAACCTAAACAGGGACACACTGGAGTTGGAAATACATTGTTTTCAATGGGGGCGCCGCAAATAAGAGCCGTTTTAGGGCACGTGTGTGCAATATGGCAACTGTTGTGCACAGTAACAATCGAAGTCTTTGTTATGTCTATGTTGTACTATTATTTGTTAACTGCAGTTCTGCATACTTCAGATCCACGAATTGTCCTAAATTGTTGTCCCCATTCTCAATACAAGTCTATGTCCCACCTAAATGATAGTTTGGAACCAAATGGACGCTTATGGGTCCATTGTCTAAAATGTCCTTTGACGTGAAAAGGTTTGAGGACTGCCATGTAATGTAATGTAATGTAATGCAATGCACGTTGGTGGTGTAATGAGCACATACACACACACGGCGCCGCTGTTGTACCATAAACCTCCTCTGACAGACTAGCGCACAGTGGAGTAGGAATTTGATAATAGCCTAATAATAATAATAATAATAATAATAATAATAATAATAATAATAATAATAATAATAATAATAATAATAATATGTTGTTAATATCATTGTTATTAAGTAACCTATTATTTTTGTATGAATGTCACTCAAATATAAAGTAATAGGCTACTGTCCTGTGGCAGGTAATAGCCTAAGTAGCTCAGTGAGGTTGGGCGCTTAAATGATTATTGAGGTTGTTAGTTCAAAACCTGCTGTAAGGTTTTTACTTTCAAGAGCAATTTAAACCAAATTGACCCCTCATTATAGATCAAATGAACCTATACGTTTCAATGGGGTTTCTAGGTGTAGGAATATAGGACTAGTAGGCTAGTGTAGCAGTGCAGCATCTGTTGTGATGGCCTCCAATCTAACAGGGTATCTGCCCTAGACTACATTTTCGGAATTTTTAAGACTGAGGTTGAAGGGAGAGGTGGTGAGAAAAAGAAAATCAGAAAACACATCTAACCGTCATATGAATGAATCTCGGATATACCAGGCCCCTGATGATCCTTACACTAACGTGTTTATTACCGGTATTTAATTCATTTCCAGTTTCTATGTGGCTTACTTGTGTATGTGTGATCAAAGTTGCATTATTAGTAAGGCTGGGACTTTAACAGATTGAGATTAATTACAGAAAGAAAAATTGAGAGAATTTTATCGCATAGAGTTTGCACCATAGAACCCTTCCATTAAGGGCATGTCACAGCTTGTACATCTGTAACACATATACCATTTCTTCTACAGTGACCATACACTAACACGTTTTAATATTTTTAATGAAAGAGAAATATATAAACATGACATTCTTCACTTGGGTAAGTGACCGGTAATGTAACCACAATACAACATGCGCACATAATGGTGTAACATTTCCATGATCAAGCATTTAAATCGGTGCTTTACATAAGTAGTTGGGGTGTTAACATTGGATAACAAGAACATCTTTGCCCATAAGGAATGGATTGAAATGAATAAAGTCAAGACAATGGCATCTACTCAATCGGTTGCTAGGAACTAGAACATCAGAAAGACGCTATCTTGTGTGCTTGATTTGTGTGTGCTGTACGTACATAGGATATCAGTTCAGTATATAGTATGTATCACGGTTTCTTGCTTGTCACATGATCAAAACAACCCCCACTGGATGTCATCATTACATAGTACAGTTTAAACGTTTAACATAACATATTATACAATATAAAAGTTTTACAAACTTTAACTATAAAATAATGGAGTTAAACTATTCACATCTGTCTCAATAAGCGAGTTATCGTAAACCCCTATCAAAGACTGCTGGCCATTATTTGTCTTACATTTTCCAACAGTTGTTCTCTTATCACTTACAGTAGGTCTTAGATAATAATCCTGCCATCAGAACATCACTTAGATTTTACCCCACCGCACGCTAGTCTGAAACACAACTCAAAAGGCAACATTTCATGAATCAACATTACTAGTAGGTTATGGAAGGAGTTACTGTACATATTTTATTGCAATTGTAGAAACAAGTCTGCACAGCCAGGGATTATTCACTAGGTGGAATCCAGTCATTTCAAAAATATAGTCAGCTTAATGCTTACACCTTCATAAATCAAACAGGAGAACCCGTTCCTGAGATGATCGACATTCTTTCAGATCTGCTCTACCATTTAAAATGACACAGTGAGTGGGGAATTAAAGGGATTGCAAAGACCTGCATTAAAGGGACTTTTTTGTGTGAAAACTAAAAACATATGTTAGTGACACTTAGATTAGTCATTGGACTACATGTTGTCTGTGTAAGACATCTCTCCTCCTATCCACAAGGAGGTGCAGTGCACCACAGAGTTGTGGGAATTGTAGTCCAGGAAGTGGTGTTGATGACATCAGAGACACAGGGCGCACTGCTAAAATCAAAAATGTCTTAACCAATTGAACCCTATACAGTATATGTAGTTGGCTGGAGTCCTCCAGGGCTCTATACTAAGCCGCCCTCTGGTTTTCACACTACACCGGCGACACCACGGCTGCACGGCACATGCTGAGCTGGTCCAACGACTGTAATGCCATAATGTTTGGCTCTAGAAAAGGGATGCTAGGATATAAGTGTCTTAAACCACAAACTACACACAAAGACCACCAGGAAAGCGCTCTAAATCCTCTAAATGTCATTAAGAATAAACTCAGTACCAGTGCATCGGGACACTTGCCAACAAGAACAGATTTTAAAGCTAATGTGTCATTATGTAAACCTAATTTCTCTGCCTTTATTGGAACATCAGGCTGGATGGTTTATGCATCGGCAATAGTGAATTCAACCTCTGCACCAGGCGTGATGGCGACGCAGTTTTTAATCAGCCGATACGGTCCCAGGTCTCTAAAACCCAGATCTTCCTGGTGGTAACAACGAGCCAGGTGCACACAGCGTTCTTAGCTTGAAAGCTCTTGGCGGCAGGTGTCGCACCACACTGAAAGAGGCTAAACAAGCTTCACTCAGTCCCTTCGGCCTCCAGGCCATTTGATAAAGATTGTGGGTGCATGTATCCCTGCAAAACCGGTGAAATGTCCCTTTTAGGTTTCCGCCTTCAATTCCCACATACCGTTAGAAAAGCACTGTCTATTTTGTGTTACAAGAGGCTAAAGACAAGACCATACAACAAGCCAAAACAAAACATTCTCAGTGTTACATTACCATCTACAGAAACCAATGTGGCCAATACAGCCTGTAGTATTCACTACGGTAACAGGAACAGTCGCCCCTTTTTTACCCCCCATCTCACCCACACTACCTAGCTGAGATCGACTACTATAGATTCAAATTAATATGTATGCAAGATAATTTCGGCAGGGAGAGGGAGGGAGAAATAACTTAACTAAATTTACGCTTTTTTGCTGGGGCGAGTTGGTAGAAGGGGCGAGTTGTTTGGTATCCTTCACTACCATGGAACCCAACACCAGCAGCATTACGTGACTGGTAGCACATTACAGGATTCCTCTGACGATTACAGTAGTACAACTCGCTGCCACCATCCATGCCCTACAGTAGCACAACTCTTTCATTTGCCACCGTCTATGACCTAAGTCCTAACCTAACCAGTTTATCCAGTTGACTAGAGCGAGACATGCAATGTTCTCTTTGTAAGAAATATTTGTTGTTCCGGCTAGGCCAGAACAACAAAATGGACAGGATTCGCTCTTACTTTGACAGGACCAACATTATAGAGACAATACATCTTAATCTTCTGAGTTGCACATAAAATAACCATTAATAGCGTTTTTGAGGAACATTTTGTCAACAAATAAAATAAAACAAGAACCTTTTAGGTCCAACGACTCAAAAGAACTACATATTGTACAGTAAAAAGTGTTCCGCTGTGATTTACATTTCCTCTGAAATGTGTCAATTGCTGTTAGGTGTTGTCGAGGATGCCGCCTGAACTTCACTGGCACCATCTGACGGAATGTCCAGATCTGGAATGGAGGCCTGCTTGCAGTTTTATATGGAGAAGCCACTTAAAAAGAAAGAGTTGAGTCTACTGTTGCTCCTCTATGAAGACATGGCGGCCTTCTTAACGTTGGTTATTTCCTGTGGGAGATAAAATGGTAGTTTCATTATGCAACGACACGCTGTGAGCTTCAGATCAGAACGGCTGTTTTCTTCATGCGCTCCACTGTATGGCCAGGTATATTTAATTCCAGGTTGGGAGTCAAACTGGAGCAGCCGTTTACATTATATGATCCACTGAGGTTAGTTTACGGCACACATAGCCTCGACACCCAGGCTTTCATTTTCATTCGCGTTGCGCGAAAACGGAAAGCCTGGACTAACGCATGTTGGAAAGTGGCCTTCAAGTGGGAGTGAACCTTCCGGGGTGGGCGTCGCTCTAAATGATGTGACGTAGAACAGCAGTGGACGGGCGCGGGAGGGGCCGGAGATGACGACACGTTAGTGAGATCAAATCAGAGCGCAGCACTTCCGCCGTGTGGATTCCACGGCACCCCGCCCCCCCAAGGCCAAAATCATTGAGGGCTAGACCAGGCTACGGCACACAAGACGGACGGATCAATCAGACGGATGGATCATGGAAACTAGCGTTATTTTACGCTGCCATTCTCTACCGCTTCCATAAACAATAATATCAGGCACCTAATACTCTCACGTC
Organism: Benthosema pterotum; assembly: GCA_039105355.1. Classification (NCBI taxonomy): domain Eukaryota; kingdom Metazoa; phylum Chordata; class Actinopteri; order Myctophiformes; family Myctophidae; genus Benthosema; species Benthosema pterotum. The sequence continues at coordinate 52,611,448 of CM076976.1, read as the reverse complement.
AGCTGAAATGATGTAGCTGGTGTAGAGGACGACATCCCGGTGATTTAATTTAACCATATTACACCATATCACCAAATCACCGTCCAACTCTAACTATGAGGCCAAAATCAAGTGAGCTGTTCCTGAGAGCCATTTACATTAAAGCTCCTATATTTTATGAAAGAATGATTGTTCAAACTACCGTAATTTCCGGACTATAAGCTTTAAGCTTTACTTTTTTCACGTGCTTTTGACCCTGCGGCTTATACAATGGTGCGGCCAATCTATGGATTTTTACAGGTGTTTTTTTTTTTTTTTTTTTTTTTTTTAACAGGAGTTTTCAACAGGTGGTCGGGACCACCAGTGGTCCCTGAGAGGGTAGTCTGAAGGGTTGACCTACAGACTAAATGATGGAAAGTTGGTTAACCAGATGTAACTCTTGAGAATGTAAAAATGAAACCAAATGGACCCTAGCGGGTCCATTTGGTTTCATGTTTACACTCTCAAGAGTTATGATATTCACCATCTAAATTAAGCACCACTTAATTAATAAGTCATGGTCATTTTGATCTCTATGTTTTGTTTGTGAAAATCCATCCTGGGATTGTGGACAAAACCAAAAGAAATCTTTAGTTTTGGGTTCTCTGGGGTTAAAATGTTGTCAAATGCTGAATAAATAGTGGGCCCTGGTATCAAAAAGGTTGAAAACCACTGCTCTAACATGAAACTTATTGTCTGGTGCGGCTTATAGTCAGGTGCGGCTTATACAAGGAAAAATAAGTATTTTGTCCCAATCTTAGCTAGTGCGGCTTATATTCAGGTGCAGCTTATAGTCCATAAATTACGGTAGATAATTTGTGGGGATAGAATACACACATGGGAGCACCAAAAAAAAGAAAAATGTATGTATCCATAACAGCTGCAAACTATAGCAGTAGAAATTAGTTGTCTGGCGCACCCCCCCCCCCCCCCCCCCTAATTAAAACAAAAGTAGGAAAGCAACAGCCCATTTTGATAAGGTGGTCTTGATATAAGAGTGATGCTGATAACTGCACTGTGAGTTGTCCCACTATGGGAAAATAGACGACTTGGCAGAGAGAGCTTCACTTCCACTCATTAAACCACAATTTAACCAAACAATTTAGTTTTATAGCAGCCTCCTGCTTCATTGCTTGTCTTGTAACACATACTAATAACTCATAATGTCCTGTCTTTAATTCTAAATCCCTCAAACGTCCTATATAAGGCCTATTCAGAGATGGATTTTCGGTGCCCACCGCAACCACCGCGACCACCGTTTCCTACAATATGACGTCATACCACCGCACCTCCCAGCCCTCCTCTCGGATTTTACTAACCACCGCACCGCACCGCAGTGGTTGCTTGTTTTTAACGGCTGGTTAAAAAATAAATAAAACACACAACACAACACAGCGCGGGATAGCGGTGGTCGCGTTGCTCTGAGCGGTGGTCGCGGTGGCCACTGAAATTCCAGACTCTGAAAGAGCCTTAAGTGTACATTCTAAAACTGCTAGTATCGGGCTAGCCTCACTGGTAACTTACCTCAAGAAGGGCCTCTTTTAACTTGGCATAGGCATCCTCCAAGTTATCGTTGACAATGACAACATCAAATAAGCCGTCTTCTTTACCTGTGGAGAAGGCAGGATGGTTCAGTCCATGTTTTTGCCTGGTTGTCACCCTGGCTTAGCCATCGCTACTGATGCTTCTGAACACTTACTGATCTCCATGTCCACCTGAGCTGCATGTAATCGCCTTTGGAGACTTTCCTCTGACTCTGTCTTTCGGTCTCGTAAACGTTTTTCCTGAGAAGACAGTAAATAAAATATTAAGATAGCAAGACAATAGGAACAACAGTTAATAAAACTACTAGAAAAAGACTAATATGTACAGGCTTTTTAAAGGTTCTATATTGTCAAAATAATTTTGCTTGCTTTTGTTTACAGGCTAAAAAGAGTGACTTTTGAGTTGTTTAACTTTACAATGTAAGTGAATGAGGCAAGGAGACCACACATTACACAACCCTAACCCAACAGGCAAGTGTCCTTGCTTGTTGGAGGTGGTTATTCAATTCATTGATATATGCGTAAACATTATTCTATTAATAAAAAAAAAAAAAGATCAAATAGAATTGCCTGGAAAACAAATATCGATCCATGATAGTTCTGTGAGATTAGTGACAATACTTCTGCCCTGCACACACACATATATATATATATATATATATATATATATATATATATATATATATATATATATATATATATATATATATATATATATATATATATATATATATATATATATATATACACACAGTATATTGTGTATACTATACTGTATATTTGTCAAAATCAAATACACAGCCAAAATAGAGAAACCCACGGCCACTGGTTTCTCTATTTTGGCCTGCTGTGTATTTGATGAAACGGACCGTTGCGGGTCAATTTGGTTTCATTTTTACACTCAAAGAGTTAAAATTTTCCCCATCTGAATTATCCCAAGTCTAGAGAATGTAGAAGATTAATGGTCATTGTGATCTGTATGTTTGACTGTGTTTTTTCCCAAATCCAGCCTGGGATTGTGGAGAAAAGCAAAATAAATATTTCATTTTTGGGGTATATGGGGCTAAAATGTCCTCAAATGGTGGTCCGTGGCTCAAATTCTGAATAAATAGTGGGCCCTGGGATCAAAAACGTTGAAGACAGAGACTGTCCCTCACCAGGGTGTCCATGGACGGAGGCTGGATGGACACGTAGATGGGCGTCAGGTCTGTCCTCTTGATGCTCTTCACCCCCTGCATGTCGATGTCCAGGATGCAGATGAGGTTCTGGGCCTGGACGGCCTGAACGGCGGCCAGGCTGGTCCCGTACAGGTTCCCCGAAAACTCTGCGTTCTCCAGGAACTCCCCGTTGGCGATGGCAGCCTGCATGGCTTCCCTGGTGACGTAATGGTAATCTGCCAAGAGTACAAAAGTACCGTCATTTCCGGATTATAAGACGCACCTGAATATAAGCCACACTAGCTAAATTTGGGGCAAAACAATGATTTTTCCTTGTATAAGCCGCACCTGACTATAAGCCGCACATCTAAACAACATCTTCACCCCACAGACCCCAAAAATAAAGATTTCTTTTAGTTTTGTTCACAATTCCAGGATGGATTTTCGCAAACAAAAGAGGCAAAACATCAAAATTAGACCAACATGAACATGACTTATCAATTAAGTGGTGCTAATTTATATGGTGGATATCATAACTCTTGAGAGTGTAAACCCTAGCGGGTCCATTTGGTTTCATTTTTGCGCTCTCAAAGAGTTATATCTGGTTAACCAACTTTCTATCATTTAGTTTGCGCAGCCCACCTGGAACCTGGAAAATCCATAGATTGGCCGCACCGTTGCATAAGCCGCAGGGTCAACAGCATGTGAAAAAATTAGCGGATTATAGTCCGGAAATTACGGTAGCCCATATACTCAAATCCACGAGCCAAAAGGTCAGTGACTGAAAGGAGGAGTCACAGAAGAATGAGAAGATGGCGTACCTTTGCCGTTCTCTTCACCGGGTCGAGGATTTCTTGTTGTATCTGAGGAATACATGCGGCTTAGAGATTTTCTGTAGTTTTGAAAACAGTATAAACATCCTGACATTTATAAATCATGTTATTATCCTGGCAGTCAAGTTCACCAGAAAAACAAACTTTAATCAAGGAAGCAAATAAGCTACAGGCTCAAATATATACCGTGTCTGATCATATTAAAAAAATGGATTGTTTGCATTTTTTTTACTTAAAATTAGTGATAGACCGATTATCAGCAGCGGCAGATCACCAAATTCGATACTCAATTGTAATAACCGGTATTGGTGCAAAAAATAACAAATCGAAAGAAAGAGCAGATTATAATACATTTCTTATGAGTGCGAAAGAGAAAAAGGCCAATGCACACCTCAAAAGGTTAGTGACAGGTGCGTAGGGCAGCGGAAAGACCAATGTTAAAAAAAAAAAAAAAAAAAAAAAAAAAAAAAAGTCCCACACACGGCAGAATGTTGATCTTTATTACATCTGCATCACATCTGTCCTGAAGAAGGTCTGTGTGACCGAAAGATAATTATAAAAAGGGCAGGAGCGTTGCATTTGCTTCACACTAAAACAGGTTTTAGTCCAGGTAAAAATTAGAAAGTATTTTCATTTTCTTACTTCCAAGTAACCTTTCATGGGCCAGTCAAAGTCAGCCACGGGGTCGCATTTGGTCCCCGGGCCTTATAATGCCCAGGTCCGGCCAAAAGCCTGATCGGTCGATTTCTACTTAAAATTGGATGAAATGCTTTTCATTAACACTTTGCAAAACACAAAAAAAACGAGTCAAAGACAGGGCCGGATCTAGAGGGGGGCAGGGGTGGGCACCCAAATGTGCATGCTGCCCACCCAATGAAAGGTAATATCAGTGGTTTTCATCAGCGGTTCAGAGGGGTCCAGGTGGTCCCCAGCTGAATGGTGTAAAGATTGTTAACCGTAAAAATGAAACCAAATGGACCTGTTCATTTTTACGCTCTCAAGAGTTAAAATATTCATCTGAATTGTCCCAAGTCTACACAACTAGAGAATGTAGTAGATTAATGGTCATTTTTGACTGTTTTGTTTCCCAAATCAAGCCTGGAATTGTGGACTAAAGAAATCTTTAGTTTGGGGTAGGTGGGGCTAAAATGTCCTCAAATGGTGGTCTGTGGCTCAAATGCCGACTAAATAGTGGGCCCTGGTGTCAAAAAGATTGAATACCACTGCTTCATATGAGTTGCCCAACTTGCTATTCTTCCAGCCCACTCTAGTAGGGTTGACTACCGTATTTTCCGCACTATAAGGCGCACCGGATTATAAGGCGCATCTTTTAGACCTGTTTTCATATATAAGGCGCACCTGATTATAAGGCGCAGAGAATAGAAGCTACTACAGTTAACATAGAATAGAAGCTACTGCAGTCGAACCATCCATATATAAGAAGCACTGGATTATAAGGCGCAGGGTGGATTTTTGAGAAAATTAAAGGCTTTTAGGTGCGCCTTATATTCCGGAAAATACGGTAAATACAGCCATGGTTAAAGAAGTTTGGTACAATGGTTTTCACTGCCAAAAATGAGTTTAACCAGTTGTTCTTGTTATAGGTAGAAGTTGTACCTGTTTTAAATGCTCCAGGGCCCATCCTAGAGCCCATCCAAGATGTTATGTGCATTGGAATTGATGGACAGATATTGTTTCACTCAATTGGCGACTTCCCAGGACCGTTTGGATCACTGACCACACTTTTTTGTGCACTTCTGAAAAGGCTTGTGTGTTCCCGGAAGTGCATACATTTTGTCGGTCTCGGTTTGAATAAAAAGTGTGCAGCTCCAAGAGTCCGGTGGTGGGAGTTCTGCTCTGGTTTAGATGAATATTGTATTGTTGATGTATTTATATAATATTAAGATAATGTTCGTGCAACTTTGATGCCTCTTTCACATGGAACTACTTTTTGGGGTTAGTGATGGACTAAAACAGCTAAAACAGGTAAAACAGCTTCTTCTTTATCCACATCTGAGGAGGAGGAGGAGGTTTATGCATTACGCACAAACTTTCTCATATTGATTTGCATTGAACTTTCACCTCATTTAGGCCAACAGTGCCGTTTGAGGGGTCATAATGAGGTCTAGAATTAAACCACTGATGCACTGATTACAATCAGTGCCATGCAGCTGCACTTTAAACAGGAACGTCACTTTTTTCCTCTGCCTCTTTCCACACAGTGCAGCACACACTGTGTGGACAGACGGAGTCAATTAACCACCAGATATTTTATTAACATTTGCAACAATAAATGATAGACAGGTCCGAGTTCCGAGGTTTTGTCAATTAACTTACTTTTAATGCCTGGCTCCCAGTGACACCCACAAAATGACCAGAACTACTATTAATATTTCACCAAAGCCAGAGCAGAACTCCCACCACAGGACTCTGGTCATCAATTAATACAGCTGACATCACAAATCCAGTAATTTCCTTCTAGACACCAGGGCCCACTGTTTATTCAGCATTTTAGCCACAGACCACCATTTGTGGACATTTAGCCCCAAAGACCTCTTTTGCTTTACCAGCCTGGATTTGGGAAAACAACACAGGCAAACATACAGATCAAAAATTACCATTAATCTTCTACATTCTGTGGTGAAACCAAATAGATCCTTGCGGGTCCATTTGGTTTCATTTTTACACTGTGGACCACCCGGAACCCTCTCAAGGACCACTGGTGGTCCCCAGACCACTGGTTGAAAACCTCTGCACTAAACCGTAAAAAAAAAAAAAAAAAAAAAAAAAAGAAGTGAACTATCCATTTTAAAAACACGAGTCGGTAGCATGGTAGTTTACAGTGAGGCACACTTACGTGACACGCTGAAGCCAAAGACGCCGTTGTACTCCTTCATGAGCTTCTTAACCAGCGTGCTTTTCCCTGCTCCCGACGGGCCACTGAGCACCACAGGCCTGGGACCAGCCATAGCTGGAAGAGGCAGAGAGAGACAGAGAGACAGAGAGATAGAGAGACAGAGAGAGAGAGAGACAGAGACAGAGAGATAGAGAGAGAGACTAGGTTAAAGTGGATGCAAGCAGAGAGCAAATGAATGAGTGGCCAAATGGGAGGGAAAAAATACAAACACTTGGAATCTTAAAACATGTGGGTGGAGTCAGGAGAACAGCCCAAAGCATGAGTCACGGAGCATACTTTTCAAGCCCTTTCTCTGAGAAGGGAAAAAAAAAAAAAAAAAGAGGCAGAACAAATTCACAAAGCAAATGATGGCCCTGGTAATTTTCGGGCCGTGCTTTTTATCACGTGCAATATAAACACAATTAACGCCACAAAAGTCGTCAGCAGTTTCCAAATGCCGCTGAACCATCATGGCCTGTGATTTCCCACGAGAGCGGCAGAGACAAGCAGGTCCTCTTGTTAACAAGGTGCTGTCATGGAACAATTCCACCTTTAATTGGGTTTTGCAGTCCGTCCCGGTCTCTGGTGTAGAGCCCTAACCAGACCAAACGGTCCAGATGGGTTTAGCGCTGTCCCAGCGGTGTGATTGTACTGTTGCACGATGATACACGTTGACGATAACCCATTCCTAGTGATTTGACACATCACAAATTCAACGGACCAAACACCACCAAAGGCGGTTTTAGTGTCAACTCCTCAATACTGTTTGTACCCCAAAACGTTACAGGGTGACCCTTTGTTGTGGCTAGGTCCAAATAGGAGTTTGTATTGTTTTTTTTTTTTTACAACTTTTGGTTGTGTTGAATCACTTGACAGCTAACGCAATGAAGTTATAAAAAGGCTGTCTCTCTAGGCATTGTCCTTACTGCTACTGTAGGGAATTGTGTGAAAGTTCAGGCAGATCTCAGCTATGTTTTTAAAGGAGATGGGAATTGTATGTGTACAAGGATGGAGGGTGTGTCTAGCTTTTTGTGGTCTACCATGTCAGAGAGAGAGACCAGATCAACCACAACTTGACTTGCACAGAGAAAAATCCTCCAAAATCTCCATACTGTACATGCAAATATATTACTATCATTTTCCAAATACTATCTCAGGCACCTAATGTGCAACATCGACTTGTTCAAAGAAAACCAGGCAACTGTAGGCCTTTATTTATTATTGCACAGACATGGCATGTCAGCAGCCCATTATTTGGTTAGAGTTCCTGTTGGCTCATTATGAATTTGCTGGAGACTGCTGTGCTGCGATTGGCTAAAACACTGCCTCACCCCACACAATTAACCCCCCCCCCCCCCCAGACATTAGCAACGCCTGCCCTGAGCCTGACGAATGTTTCGTCTTCATGATTTGTTCACCACATCATAGTTCTGGACTGCCTGCAGGACGAAGCAAGTTTCTGTCTGCAGGGAAACAGCTGCAGCATCGACGTAAAGGCAACAGAGGGCAAAAGGCAAAACAATATAGCTATATATCTATCTATCAAAACAATATAGCTATATAGCTATATATCTATCTATCAAAACAATATAGCTATATAGCTATATATCTATCTATCAAAACAATATAGCTATATAGCTATATATCTATCTATCAAAACAATATAGCTATATAGCTATATATCTATCTATCAAAACAATATAGCTATATAGCTATACATCTATCTTGGTTTTTGGCTGAAAAGTTGCCTCTATCACTTTAACGCAGCTCTAAAAACTAGAGGACCCTATGGGTCCATTTGGTTTCATGTTTACGCTTTCAGGAGTTAAAATATTCATCATGTGAATTAGCCCAAGTCTACACAACTAGTAGAGAATGTAGAAGATTAATGGTCATTTTGATCTGTATGTTTGACTGTTTGGTGAAAATAAAGATTGGGTATCAAAAAGGTTGAAAACCTGTGATTTAGATCGCCAACTAACAAACAGGCTTCCGTTGCCTTTGATCAGAGCAAAAATAAATAAATAAATAACACTGTGCCTCCATGCAAAACACCAGCCAAGGTTGAAAAGGATTTCCAGGTGCAAGTGACAGTGTCATTCTTTTCACACAGCCTCTTGATCGCTTACTATAAACAAAGTGGAGAGTAGAACCTGTTCCGGATGTATAGGGTGACATTGACTTCTTCAGTATAGAGCTGTGCAGTCCCAACTCTTCCATCACTTTGCCAGTGGCCCAGAAGTAATTTCCCCATTTTTATTCCTCATAGCCTTTTCAAAAATTATTTCTATAAAAATCACTATGCTGCGGATAAAGCCAACTTGGGCTGTGACAGATCATGGCAAACAAAATATTATCATACAATATCTAATTAGTAAGATGAAGGAAAACAGCATGGTACAACACAGCACAGGTACCGTGCCGCACTTTTGTTTCTATTTCGTTCTTACAAATTATTTCATTGTCTCAAAATATTGTGCATGTTGTCATGATTTGTCACAATGACCCGAGTTGTTCTTGGTTTCGTCTTCATATAAATCATTTTGGAAAAGTCTATGAAGAAAATTAATTGGAAATTTGTTTCTGGGGCGGGACTGCACAGCTATATACCACGTCAAGTTTGTCCTCAATAAATAAGGTCTTCTCTACAACTTGGAAAGGAAAGGAAAATACACACGCCACGAGAAGAATTCATATCGCGGTTGCCATTTTGGAAGCCAGTGCTTGATTTATTTCCATCCGCCGGTCATTTTATCTTCTATTTTTCTTTTTTTCCCCCCTCTCCTCAAGCAAATTGTCTTGATTTGACATTAAGTGGCCCAGAGACCTTCCTAATTTTAATGGAGCGTGATTGCTGGTACTTGGTAGGGCACTTAATGATCAGGTAAAGTATGCTTCATCAGAGAATGGAGACGAGGCAGCTAAAAACGGGCCTGATGGTCGTTTCTTTGCGCCTTTCTGTGATTTTGGAGGTCACAAAGAAACACGACAGAACCAGCATGTAGTCAGGGCATTTTATCAGCTATTTGACCCATCTGGTAACTAAATCTTTACCAAGAAATCTCTTTATCAATGTGTTTCCAATGGTGTCTAGTAACATGTACTAAAAGAGTGAAATTCAACTCCTGTAGGAAACCTCATAAAAAACAGGTCAAAGTCAAGGTACAATTCCACAACCTATGGAAGGCAAAACATGCAAAATATCATTATGCTTCATGTAGCATGTGATATGTCTAACTATAGGTTTTCATAATGCTGAATCCATTGCAAGCATTAGGCTGTTTTTAACCCAAGGAATGGTTTCTGAGCTACACTAACTAAAACTAATACTTGGAATTGATTCAGCAATCAGCATCATGAAAACACTCTAGTTAGACATATCACATGCTACATAAAGCACAATGACAATTTGCATGTTTTGCCTTTTATAGGTTGTGACTAGTACCCCGACTTTGGCCTGTTTTTATGAGGTTTCTCACAGGAATTCAACCTTTTAGTACATGTTATTATAAACAGCATTAGAAACGCAAGTCAGCGTTTTAGCGAATCACAGCAAGGCAGTCTCCAGCAGTTTCATAATGAGCCAATAGAGTGGAGGTGAGGTGGAGTTAGATTCATAATGAGCCAATAGAGTGGAGGTGAGGTGGAGTTAGATTCTGTTTTTAAACAAATCTGTTTACAAACAGTGTTTGTACACACTAAAGTTGCCTTTATTACCTTTAACTTTCCTTAGTAATGGCGTCCAGAGAGGAGAGGGGAATCCCACAACTCTGTGGCTATAAAGTTTTTTTCTGATTCTGCTCACTAAAAAGGGTCACACTCGCTTCTACAAAGAAATTTGCAATATAGCATTCATTTCCCCAACACCTTTGGCTCACACAGCAGACAAGCAATTCCACAAACATCCATAATAACTACCATAACTAAAAATATTTTCGCAGCACAATTTTAACCTATTTTGTTCTGACTAGATTCTAGTTTCTAATGCTACATTCTACTTCCTGACGCTACATTCTACTTCCTGATGCTACATTCTAGTTTATGACACTAGCGATACAGTACGGTTCATGGAAGGATATTCATTCTGAGCATAATGGAAAATGAGCTATAGGCCCAGGAGGTAAGAAATACCACACCATTTAAAAAAGGAAAAAAAAACACATCTCACATGAAGCCGTTAACCTGACCCCAGCTGCCAAGAAGAAAAAAAATGCAGCTGTAACGTCACCACACATTTTCTCACATTTTCACAAGCCAAGTCTCAACGTTTCTAATTCTAACCCGACAAAGGGTTCCATTATAGAAAATGTAGGCCATGTGATGCATGTGAACTTATGCAGCATGGTGGTGGTGGGTTGCCAATTAAAGACATGGGGCTTAAGGTTACGACAAACCTGTGCATTGAACTGGTATGCAACTGATCACGTTCTGTAACCAATTAGGAAATCTTAGCTATAATTCACTTCATGTGAAATCTGTTAAGGGGACTTTAATTTGAAGTGTGTTGCAGTCAGATGCAATTTAATAACAGGAATTCCACCCGTTCCAACATCTGACCATGACGTTAATATACCTTAGAGTTGAAGTGAAGAAATAAGAAAGGAGTTCCCACATTTTGTTTTCTAAGGTATATTAACAACAGGAAAATGTTGAAAACGGCTGGAATTCCCATTTAAAAAGGTCAGGTTAGTGACAGTGACAACAAAAACTGGGATAATTACATCTCTATTGCTCATTCCATTGTATAGAGAAAAACAATCAGAGTTAGATCAAAGTTAGATCTAAGCCATGTATGCACTGTATTACAAATGATCCATGTTAAATATTTTCAATATTTTGCTATGCCATTAATTAGCATATAGACATACAGTATAGATAGATGTTGTCAGAATCTAAATCTGCTCTGGCCCATAGCTCCACTGCTTCATAGATACTGCAAGGCAGAATCATGGAGGCAGTGAAGCTAAGGACCAGACCTATATCTAAGCCATGCACTGTACTCCAATTGATCCATTGAAGAATGTAAGAATGTCTTTGGATAGTTATTCAATTTTAGTCAAAGAAGGGCAAACAGGTCCCTCAACAACTCACATACACATGCCTCTCGATCAACATAACAAAAATCTGACAGTACATCTCAGACAGCGAGCATCACTGATTTCTCTAGTCTATCTTATTTGCAATGACAATAAAACAAAAAGCATCAACTAACATCCTTCCAGACCAGTTCCTACCTGAGAAGAGTCGAGTCGAAATGAATCTCATGAACATTAAAGCTCTTTTAAGGCTTTAACAGCAGCGCTGCTAGATAGATGACTGTCTGTCTCTCCTGTCCAGTGGGTCTCCTTGTGAGAGCCATTACACAGCCAGGCTGACGTCATCACGTCACGGCCAGACAGCATCAGTACCCATTAGCACAAAACTACCCAAACTACATGTGGTGATGTGTGATCGAATAGTTTGGATCGACGAACTTTCATCCTCCTCCACCACCAATTCACATTTAATGATCGCGTATTTAAGTCATTCCTAGGATGATGATGATACGGATGATTCTGGTTGTCAGAAACGCCCGGACTGTGTGTGGGTTGGGGGTGGGGGGGACACGTTTACAAAAAATGATTTCTTTTTACCTAGCATCCAACTTGTATTCCAGTTTGTTTGTTTTTTATGTTTTTGGGGGGATATCTGCCCTGGTCTGTCTAAAGTTCTCAGCCGTTTCAGTAGAAACGTAGGGCAGGGTAAATAAGAGTTGTAAATATAGTAAGGTTTTAAAAAAGGGGATCATAAGCTAAACATCAGCGTTGTGACCATGATGCCATGATATAGGCGGTGGCGCCACTGCGCACGCGCAGCAACGAGGGTTGCCAGATTTTGGGGATGAAATAAGTAGCCAGGTCTACGAACACAAGATATGTGCTATGGTCCAATCAAATGAAATCTAAGCATAACTTGAGTTTGGTTAGACAAAAAAAAAAGGTTGACAAAAGTACTACTGCCAAAGTATATCTTGATTGATATGAAGAAGTGATTCACTTGAATCAGCTGTTGGCAAAAAAAAATGCCCATCAGCAGATTGGTCTGGAGAAGCTCAATTATGCATTTCCCACTGAAGAAAATTGAGGTGGCCAATCAGGACACAGCATGTGAACATATTTGAATACTGTGTCCGTAACTGTAATGCAACAGCAGCTCCAAACAGAGACGAGTCCAACTACGCACTACCTCTCAGCCAATCACAGACAGAGCGTTGTTTCTTACGTTGTCACCTCTGATACCTAATCAGTCACTAGATCTGGTCCAGAGCTCCACTGCTTCTGAGTCAGACTTGCATTGGAGCTCTGCAGAATACAGTGCAATCTGCTATTACTCCACCCTACCAGCCTCTCTTCTGGAGTGGATATGCATAGAACGGTTTACCTACTCAAACTAAAACCCGTCTTGTGTCATTTGAAAGCCTACTGTCCTTAGAGTTAACACTCTAAGCCCCCCACCACACGGATAAAGTGGACTTTTTGGCCAGAACGCGATTGTTTTTCCCTGGAAAAAGAACCAGGATTTGCACTCGCTACCGATATTGCTAATAGAAAACTTCCATAGGAAATATCTGTATGGATGTAGAAGATTTCTGGGGAAAATGATTGAAAATACATTTTTGTACAGTGACTTGTGACTTTATCAATTGCTGGTGAGGTGGAATCATTTAAAACGTGTGTGAAGATACGGCACGCAGGTGAAGGTCAAAGTGATACACTCCTTTTAACTGCGTGTGGGACTGGATGATAAATAAGTGACCCCCCACAATGGCGACCAATAGCTATAACAGGGTCCCTGAAAGTGGGCTAAATGGGGCTATGGGACGGAATTTTCTACTATATACTCTCTCTCTCTCCACACATCACACATCTCTCTCTCACTTTTGGTTCAGCAGTCCCTTAGCTGTCAAAGGGCGGGGGTGAAAGTCAAAGGTGTGCATACTCTCTACGACTCTCCACTACTGATGCAGTTATCTAATGTGATCGTGAGCTTTACACACCCTCCACCAGAGCCTTAGAAATAGACAGAGTTGTGACATTGAGGGGACAGAAAGTAGTCTGGTCACGTGGTTCATGTACTCGCACAAGCCCATAAGCTCCAATGCATTCTGTAACTTCCGGCTGTCACTATTTTTTTGGCACTATCCAATAAAAGTCCATGTAGAGAAGCCACCATTGGACTGGCCCCATGAAGTGAACAGAATTGGCATAACTCTGTCTATTTCTAAGGCTCGGCCCTCCACCAACCTGGGGAGGCAGAAACTGGCTTTTCAACCGACAGGGCAGTTTCCGTTGTTTTGGGCGTAGTGCGTGGAAGGAACATGTCATTCCAACCAGTTCCTGTCAACTCCACCGGCGTGACAACTGGCCAGTGGGAGGCATTCTATCCATGGGCTCTCATTTGTAGTCCTTTAGCGGCCATGTTGAGGACCAACATAGCTTACGTCACCTATGTTGGTCCTTAACGTGGCCCCTAAAGAACTACAAATGAGACCCATGAATAGAGACCAGGAGGAATGAAAGGTAGTAAATACAAAATAGTTATTACTGCACTTTAGCAAATAAGCGCCCCCCAAAATAAAAATAAAACACAAAATCACACTCACTTACAAGCAACTTTACGGAGCCGAAACAAGCCAAATGTAGCTTATAATAAGCAGACATGGCAACACCAGCCACACGCCAACAGCATGGAATAGATCCCACGTGACCTCGCGAGATTCGTTCCCTGACGAAGAAGAATCAAGAGAGAAGTTACTGAAGTTAGCTTTAGCAGGCCCGCTAACTAGCGCTACAATCCGTGACTGTGGTTGGAATATACGTGCGCCAACATGTTCGGTTCTTCGAGGTCCGGGGGGGTCCGCGGAGGGCAGGACCAGTTCAACTGGGACGACGTGAAAGTCGACAAGCACAGAGAAAACTATCTGGGTGAGTTGAGTGGCTGGCTGGCGGTTAGATAGCACTTAGCCCCGGCCAGAGACATGGAGACACGGAGACACAGTTACGACAACTCCCTTCACTTCATGGGGCCAGTCCAATGGCGGCTCTTCTACATAGATTTAATTTGAGACAACAAATAGGGACAAGTCGGATGCGGAAATGCACTGGACTCGGGCAACAGCCCAGCTTTAATGTTCTTAAATCCCTTTAGTTTAGATCGTTTTACAAAATAATTACTGTGCAGTACTTTAAAACAGTTGACATCATGCCTAATATAACTCTTATTTGCGCCGCCGTCCTTTGACAGCAATGTATAACCCAAATTCAGTTTGTCCCTATCGAGGCTGCATGATAGAAAGCTGGCCGTGACCAGCGCATGAGCGCCCGGTTTCTGACCCCCTCAATGTCGCTACTATTCTACCATATGGTCCTGGCCCCCGGCCGGCGGCTAAACTCTCTAGCGTTTCTGGCTAAATGCCCAGAGAAAGACCAACCCCAAAGGGGATCTGTTGTTGTTGTTGATCCACCTGTAAAGTCCCTTTAATGTAATGTCCTTTTTTATCCATACCTGATTCTGTGCCGTTTGTCGCTCGCCAATCCCGCATTGCAATGGTTGGATCCAGCAGGGCTGCACTTGCTTCTGTTACAGCTTGTTGTTTATGACTCAATGAAGTTTGGCTGCCCCTGAGACACACACACACACCGCTGACCCGATAGATCACACACACACACACACACACACACCGCTGACCCGATAGATCACACACACACACACACCAGCTGCGGGTCCTCTCTTGTTAAGATCGTGCGAGGCTGCGAGCCACTTCCGTGCACGCGCAGATTGTTGCGAAACCACCAGGGGTGCAATAAAAGGTTATAACTGCAGATTGAGCAATGGATAGATTAGATGCAGGCTGAGTTTAATGCTTTATTATCAGTGTGCTGCCAGCCACAGCACCAGTCTTTGTACTGAGCTGTGCTTGAAATGTAGTAAACCCCTAACTACCCATTCTTCCAACTGTTAATAAATACTTAACTAAACTTAACTAGATCAGTAGGCCATGCATGGCCAACTTGTGGGTGAGCGGACCGACCGTGCACTGATTGCTTAACTTGCGCCCCCGCTTCGCTCATGCCAGTAATAAGTTGCGTTAGGTCAGGTTTACTCTCCTTATTATGGACTATGAACTGCTCATTATAAATCAAAACGCTGCCTCTTCCAGGGAACTCACTGATGGCACCCGTCGGGCGCTGGCAGAAGGGTAAAGACCTGACATGGTATGCCAGAGATAAGCAAGGCGGCGTCAAGAAGATGTCCAGGGAAGAGGAGATCGCTGCTGTGAAAGCCCAGGAGCAGGAGGCTCTGATGGCTGCCTTGTAAGTGTCCTCTATGCAGGGCTTGACACTAACACTTGCCCGCTTGCCCAGGGCAAGTAAAAAAAAAATGGTGGGGCAAGTGAAGACTGCTACCTGGTTGCCCGATCGGGCAAGTGTGCAACCTGAAAAAATGGATTTGGGAAACAAAACAGACACATTAACATACACATCAAAATGACCATTAATCTTCTACATTCTCTAGTTGTGTAGACTTGGGCTAATTAAGATGATGAATTTTAACTCTTGAGAGTGTAAAAATGAAACCAAATGGACCCGCAAGGGTCCATTTGGTTTCATGTTTACGTTCTCAAGAGTTACACCTGGTTAACCTGGGGTAAACCTGGTTAAATGGGGACCACCTGGATCCCTCTCAGGGACCACTGGTGGTCCCCGGACCACCTGTTGAAAAACCCTGGTTTAAAGCACCCAAGGAAGTAAACTTAAATGCAAAATTTACAATATATTTTTTGGGGGGCAAGTGACCATGACCTGAGGGCAAGTAGAACCTGACTTGCACTTGCCCGATGGGCAAGTGCCTCAGAGACCTTAGTGTCAACCCCTACTCTATGACTGGTATGGAGTAACTGTTGGAGAGAAGGATGCGCAACGTGTAAAAGTACACCACTAATCCCACGCATGAATCCCTGTTTCCTTGCCCGACGCCAGAACGGCGTACAGGTGCAGCTACTAGCTATATGTATATCAGGGCTTTTCAACCGGTGGCCTGGGGACCACCAGTGGTCCCTGAGAGGATTCCAGGTGGTCCGCAGGCTAAACGATGGAAAGTTGGTTAAACAGATGTAACTCTTTGAGAGCGTAAACATGAAACCATGTTTCATGTTTACATTCTCAAGAGTTAAAATATCCATCATCTGAATTAGCTCAAGTCTACACAACTAGAGAATGTAGATGTAGAAGATTAATGGTCATTTTGATCTGTATGTTTAATTTTCTCCGAGATCCAGCCTGGAATTGTGGACAAAAGCAAAAGAAAACTTTAGTTTTGTGGTCTGTGAGGCTAAAATGTCATCAAATGGTGGTCCGTGGCTCAAATTCTGAATATATAGTTGCCCCTGGTATGAAAAACGTTGAAAATGTACAGTATTAAAGTATATAAACGAGCACTCACCAATCGTCCTGGTTGTTAGGCAGATTGCTATCGTTCATCTCATGTACCCTAACGTCCCCCTCTATTGGAACCCATTCAAAACAAAAACTTTACATGCTGTTTTCTTAAAATAATCCATTCTTTTGTGGAAAGCATCCTTATAATCCCTATACTGATTTTTTTTTTTACTGCATCAATGGCAAAATACTACCTTTTGAGGAATGCTAAGATGTGTTGTTGTTGGAGCTGTTCCCTCCCCCTTCTTCCCCTACGTCCAGGGAATCGCTGTCTGTTTATAACATGGGAGTCTATGATGGCGCTCTATCATACTCAAACATAACACTTATTTCCCCTTCATTCTTTAGAGGGCACAAGAATATAAGGAGACAACCCACTGGCCTGACCAAAGAGGTATTTCCCTCTTGTCAATTTGTTATGCTTGCTTTTGTTTTAATTCACTTCTTTCCGTCGACCCAAGTCTGACGTTTTCTTTTATTCCATACCAGGACCTTGCAGATGTGTGCAGGAGGGAAGAGGCTGACGGTGAAGAGAGAGATGTGGATCGTATCTCAGGACTGGGAAGCTCTGGGTGATTGTTGTCTTTTAAAACGTTTCTCATAGGACTTTTGGTTGAATTCTAGTCCCCCTGGGGCATGGCCCTGTACTCTTATTAACGTTTTATATAAATCACTTTTAATGGCCTCTTTGCATTAAATGAGCTTCACAAATTAACTTGGATAGTATCACAGAGTAACGCTTAAATTGACTTTTGATTAGCCCTCAATGGCAGCCCTTCATTTGTCCATTTTTGTTTGTTTGTCCTCCACTTGAAAGTCAAGAGGAGTAAAAGGGGGTTCTTTTGGATAGGATTGATTGTGGGGTACTTAAGTGTGTGTTCTGTCTACAGTGCAACGTCACGGAAAATGATGTTCTCCCAAAAAGAGAAGGAGGCTGCTAAACTTGGTCTGGCAGTATTTACAGTAAGTAAAAAAAAAACAACAAAAAAAAAACAGATTCGCTAATAATATTTTTAGTATATATATATATATATATATATATATATATATATATATATATATATATATATATATATATATATATATATATATATATATATATATATATATATATATATACTTACTAAAAATATTATTAGCGAATCTGAACTAATAATGTTGAATGATGTTTTGCAAGTCAAATATTGTTAATGCCCTAATGCATAATTAGTTTTCCATTTAACTGTGTAAGTTCAGGTCCCGCGGCCTAGAAACTTGTCTACATTCCAAATGGGCGATAAACATTTTACAACATGGTCAACTAAAGACTTGGCAAGTAGATGATATTCAGGAACCTTTTGTGGTGCAAACGCCAGTAGATGGACAGCTGTATTGTCTTTGCAATTAAAGGCTTAATTTCCCTTTTTTTAATTTTAAGTTTAAGAGGAAAAGGGAGGTCGAAACACTACGCTGCAAGCTGGAAAGTCACAAAGCAGGTCTGCGATATATGTGGGTGCACACAATCCACAGAACACTGTCTGAGCTGCAGAAAAGAGTTTTAAAACTTTTGCTTGTCAAAGTATCTTCAACAAGACCCATAGTTTAGGAGACAGAAAATGTTTAAAAGAAAAGAAAATGATATTGATTACTGAGGCAGATTTGGAGAGTGAAGCTAGATGGATACATGTTGTAAGGAGTCAATTATCAGGCCATTTGGGGTCATAATTGTTGGCAGAAGAACAGGGCAACTTGAAAACAATACAGTTTCAGTCCATTGAGCTTGGACCTTATTATCACGGGTATGCCATTCAATGCACCTTTCACAAATGTAGATTTTAATTACTTTGCCAATCGACAGCTTAAACTGAAACATGGTGGTTTTCTTCACAGCACCACAAGACTGTGGCTCGCTCCGAAACTTCAGCCAAAACAGTAGACGAGAGTCTTGAAACGGAGGCAAAGCAGCAAAGGTGAGTACATAGAGCAGGGATGGGCAATTATTTTTCCCAAGGGGCCAAATGTGATACATAAAATATTGTGGAGGGCCAAGTCTAAAGGCTGAACTAAAGTCTGCGTAATCACCAGGGCCCTCAAATTATTCAGTATTTGAGCCAGGGACGACCATTTGATGACATTTTAGCTCCACAGACCCAAAACTAAAGATTTCTTTTGCTTTTGTCCACAATTCCAGGCTGGATTTCACAACCAAAACAGCCAAACATAGATCAAAAAGGACCATTCTTTTACATTCTCTGGCTAATTCAGATGATGAATATTTTAACGCTTGAGAGTGTAAACATGAAACCAAATGGACCCGCATTTTTACGCTCTCAAAGAGTTACATCTGGTTAACCAACTTTCCATTTAACTGGAACTCTGTCAAGGACCACTGGTGGTCCCCGGACCACTAGTTGAAAACCACAGTACGTACGTACCCTTTAACAGGCCGGTCAGAGTCAGCCAAAGGGCTGCATTTGGCCCCCGGGCCGCATAATGCCCAGGTATGACATAGAGAGTAATATCAACACACAAATTGCTGCTGCCTATTGTCGCTGTCTGGCAGGAGCCTTGTATCCATTATTGTATATACATATTATTTTAATTTCTTTCATGAATGAAGGCCCCCTTCATTGTGTTGGTTGAGTTGAGCTGTTGGCACAGACTGTTCACTAAAATGCATTCTTCAGGCACGAGGACAAAAAGAAGAAGAAGAAGGAAAAGAAGAGCAAAAAAGAGAAGAAGAAGAAGAAAGAGAAAAAGATGAAAAGGCAAAGAAGAGACTCCACATCCTCCTCTTCAGAATCCGATGAGGACAGAAAGAGGTGTGTTATGTTGTTGTATCTCTAGCAGTTGGAAGAAACAGAGCCCATCTGGTGATGCCCGACAGACCACTAGAGGGCGCCAACAGACTGTCAGACTTGTAACATCATAATGTTTTGGGACATAACCTGTTTCCAAACATCTGCTGGAAGTGATACAAGTTTGTTTGTTAATTTGGTCTGCTGTATTTGTGGGTAAAGCCTAGACTTGGTGATTGTAGACGCCATAATGCATCAGTAGATGAAATATTAACCAAACCTTTACTATTATTAATACTCTACTATGTGGAGGAAAAATAATCTTATTATTGAAGGAGCATCTAGTGATTTGGGTGATTTGAAAAGCCTCTGGTCCCCCCCTCCCCCAGTAATAAGATTTGCACATGCACACCCTTTACAGTGGGGTGGAAGTGCAACAGGTCCAACAGCACGACACCAGGGGCTCACTGGGGACAGGCCAGGGAGGAACCACACTCTATAGTAGGAATGATTAGCCAGAAAAAATAAAATAAAACAATATTTGAATGAAGTGAAATCACTTACTACACCTTAGTCCAGCGGTGCCCACACTTTTTGGCTTGAGAGCTACTTTCAAAATGACCGGCTCAACAAGATCTACACATCAAAAGTGTGATTATTCCAATACTGAAAATCCATTTCAAGGCCCCCTAGAAAGTTTGAGCTTTGAAATAGTAGTGATGGTGTTACTTACTGTTATAGTGTTTAAGAATAATGCACTAATGAAAAATAGAGGGTAGAATTGGAGAGTTTTGCTGTATATGCTATTACTGATATTTGAAAACAGTATTTGAGGTTTGAGTTGACAGTTTGTGATGTTGAGTTTAGTTTCTTGTACCCAAAACTAAGAACTTTCACGTTTTTGTCCACAATTGGGAAAGAGAACTGGCAAAACGTTGGTCAAAATAACAATTATTTTCCATTTTCTAATTGTGTGGACTCTTGAAAATTACGTAATTCAGATGTTTAAACGTAATCGAACTCTTGAGAGATGTGTAAGGGTCCATTTGGTTTCATTTTAACACTCTCAAGAGTTACAGATGTATAAGGGTCCAAGTGCTGGGGGGGACTGTCATGTGATCGACCTGCATGGTCTGTGTGATCTACTGGTAGATCACCATCTACCGTTTGGGCACCCCTGCCTTAATCCGTAAAAGACCAGTGATATTTCCCTGAGCGTCAGGAAGCTGCATTAACTCCAGGGGCGGATTGGCCATCTGGAGTACAGGGAGTTTTCCCGGTGGCCTGCGCCACCTAGTGGCCTGCTGGACAAGATCCAAAATGCACTAGTGGCACTTCCAAAATGCAATAGAATGCGCTAGATAGATGCTCGCCTGGAACATACAGATCAAAATGACCATTAATCTTCTACATTCTCTAGTTGTGTAGACTAAGTTGGGCTAATTCACATGATGAATATTTTAACTCTTGAGGGTGTAAAAATGAAACCAAATGGACCCGCAAGGGTCCATTTGGTTTCATTTTTACGCTCTCAAAGAGTTACATCTGGTTAACCAGCTGCCCCCCCCCAGGGTGGCCTGGCAAAGGCAAAATTGTCCCGGTGGGAAAATATGTGCCAATCCGCTCCTGATTAACTCCCAGCCCTCCCAACAACTTTAACCTACCAGGCCCCCTGCCGGCTCCCAATCAGCCCTCCCAACAACTTTACTCTACCAGGCCCCCTGCCGGCTCCCAATCATTGATGGTTTATTTCTTTTCTTCCTCTTTCCAGGCAGAGAAAGACCCACCACCAAGACCGTCATCATAATCCATCATGCCACAGTCAGAGTGGAGCCAGGCCCCATGACAGCCATTCAAGGGGGGGGCCAAAGGCCGAGCGCGGCCGCCGCTCCCGCTCCCCCCCTCCTACCTCCGATCGCCGCCAGCGGCGGCATGACACAGACTCGTCCGACAGGGGGTCCTCCTCCTCCCCCCCTGCCCCCCGTAACCGTGCCAGCCACAAGGCGGCCCCTGCTGCTGCTGCCGCACAAAGCCGCAGGCGGCGCCACGACACAGACTCGGACGACTAGTGGTCCCTGTCCCTGTCCCTGTCTGCCCCCTCCCCCTTCCCTCCCTCTGTCGAGAGGAATACATGAAGGCTTGGCCCAAATAATACACGAACCAGCCAAAATGTTGCGACATTGAGGGGTCACAAAAGTTCTCGGGAGGGCTCAGTTGCAGCCTGAAAGAGGGATATTTCCAAAAGAGTGTTCATGTTTGTACACTCTGAAAAAAATAGCTCCTAAAAGAAAACTCATTCACATGGTCAAACACAACTTGACAGTAGAGGCGCCGTTGGACTGATCCCATGAAGTGAACAGAGTTTGCGACGGCGTAACTCTGTCTATACTCAGGGCCGAGTATTATATTGGCCGAGCCTTTCTGTCAGAGACACGGACAGAGACCCTCGACGGCAGGCAGACCCCACTGTCCTATAATAGGACCTCAATTGCCCTGGACATGGAAATGGGCCAATTTGTACGACCAGCAAATGCTTTTAACTGCATCACAGACATGTTTTCTTTTTTAATTTTCAGGTTCTTTTTAACTGTATATTTTATTGTTTATTTGCACAACTAATTATTTCTGAAATTTTGTGACAATTCGTTGTTTTTTCATATCGTGTTAGATGATTTGTCTTACAAAGTTGAGTAACATGTTTTTTGTGTTTTTTGCGAAACAAGTAAATGGGTTGCCATTGCGTTGAAAGAAGATTTGCTCGTTCTTTACATTGCACCCATTATGTAAAGTGGGTCCTCAATATTTCATGTCAAATACTCCCAAAATCTGTCTGTATATGGCGGCCGACCCCCATCTGAAAATGTTTAGTTCCACAGAGGCGAAAGGTTTTGAGTGAATAAAAATGTTCGCTGTGACGGAATATTCGAATATTTGTGACACACATTCAGGATTTTTTAAAAGTAGCTAAAGTGCAACATGATGGTTATGTACACCAAAACCTTTATTGGAATAGATCAGTGGTCCTTGAGAGAGTACCAGGTGGTCCCCAGCTAAATGATGGAGAGTTGGTTAACCGGATGTAACTGTTGGACCCTTGCGGGTCCATTTGGTTTCATGTGTACACCCTTAAGAGTTAAAATATTCATCATAATTAAGAAGTCTACACAATTGGAGAATGTAGAAGAATGGTCATATTGATTTGTATGTTTGCCTGTTTTTGTTTCCGGAATCCAGCCATGGAGCTGTGGACAAAAACAAAAGAAATCTGGGGGCTGTGGGGTGAAAATGCTGAATAAATAGTGGGCCCTGGTACCTAAAAGGTTGAAAACCTCTGGAATAGATCACAAGCAGACCAAAGACACACCATGTCATTATTGATTCAGGTGTCATGCATTTATTGCATCCTAGTGCTGTAAGAATTGGCCAAAAATGACATTTGAATATTCCTTTTAAAACACCATGTGGATTCAAATGAATATCAAATTGTTTGAATATCGAATGTATATAATTTCAATATGAAATATTGCAGCCTAATATGTAACTGTATGTAAAACATCCTCTATTCGCTCCAGTCCTGTATTGTCCACGGTCAGTGCTGAGAAATGGGCTCTCTTGAGTCTTGAGAGATCAAATTAATGATTCATAATTATCTTAACAGCCTATCTTTGTATAATTGTTTAGTCTGTGTGGCCCAGAGTCTTGTGGGAACCAGCACGGCATTTTATTAGTATTTATTTTAAATTTGAATCTTAAATTATGCCATTTGAATATTCTTTACCTTTTAATATTCAAATATTCTTTCGAATATGAAATATTTGTTTGCAGCACTATTGCATACCAGCCCCATTTAGCCAATAGGGACTCCTGCATCCAACGGTTGTTCTCTTTTTGCGGAAAATTTGTGGAAAATCCTCCCAGATGTTCCCTGACTGTTTCCCATCCTACCACCTCTCCTCCGTCCCAGTGTGCCTCTCACCAGCCAGTGGTCCTTTGTCCCCCCTAGCCCATGGGTGTCAAACTCTGGCACGCAGGCCAAATTTGGCCCGCCGTGTAATTTCATTTGGCCCTTGAGAGATTATCAAATTAAAAGGAAAGACCACCCATTTTCAACATTTTAATATCATTAATATACCTTAGAGATGTTGTGTGGACATGATAAAAAAAGTTCCCCCAATTCTGTATTTCCTAAAAATGGAGGTCTGAAAAAATCATTAACATGGTGAAATACATCTGATGACATCATCAAAATGTATTTCACCATGTTAATGATTTTTCTTTCAGACCCATTTTTCCTGAGAGGGTACAAATGGAACCAAATGGACCCGCAAGGGTCCATGTGGTTCACGTTTGTAAATTTTTTGTATTTTTTTTTTGTAAAATTTTGAAAATGGGTGGAAGACCCCTTTAAAAGGTTAGTTCGTTCAAACTCGGCCCGCGGCTTTGTTCAGTTTTAAATTTTGGCCCACTCTGTATCTGAGTTTGACACCCCTGCCCTAGCCTGTTCTAGGTTAGGCTCCCTGCCTTGGCGAGATACTACCATTGGAATGCACTCCAACTCGTCATAATAGAGTGTAGTGTTTGCATTTGCCTTGAAATGGTCTGAATGAGGGCGTTCTGCAGGGCTGGCACCTGGGGTGGGGGTGGGGGGGCACTAAAAAAGAGCAAGGCATTCACAAAGAAGAGTGCAAAAAACCAAGCTGGTCCTTTTATATGGCCCGAGTAGTGTTGGGGAATCGCCACACACAAACTAGAGCTGATGGAGCAGCAGGAGAGAAGGGCCAGACAAAGGCACCCTGTAAGGGACCCAAGACTTATTTTTTACCCCCCCACTCCCCTCCCTTTCCACGACCACCATACTCTTCCGCCATGTTTTATAGGCTTGGCTGCGTTAACCATAGCAGCCTAATTAACCTTAAAGAACGTTGTCCTAGATTGCTCCCCAATCGCCCCCCACCCCTCCCACCTCAGTGTTTGGCGCCTGTGCATGCTTATGCCAGACCAGGGGTTTTCAACCAGCGGTCCGGACCTAAGTTTTCTGGGAAACTTTAAATATTTATATCGCAGCACCAAAACAAATTAATGTTTGAATACTGTACATACTGTACAGAATCCAAAAATGGATTCCCGGCCTGAGTGGGTTCAGTTTGATCTGTATGTTTGATTTGTTATGTTTGTTTTGTTTCTGAAATCCAGCCTGGAATTGTGGACAAAAGCAAAATAAATCTTTAGTTTTGGGTCTGTGGAATGAAAATGGCATCAAATGGTGGTCCGCGACTTAAATGCTGAATAAATAGTGGGCCCTGGTATCAAAAAGGTTGAAAATCCCTGTGCCATACGACACCCAGGCTGAATGATCCACTCCTTCCCCTTTTTATCCCCTCGGATCACAGGCAGTGTGACCTTAGTCGACTAAGGTTTGTCGACTAGACTAGACAGACAAAAAAAAAAAAAAAAAAAAAAGAATTTCAGAAGACTGAAATACTAAATGTGTGCTTTCAAAAGACTTAAGAATAAATCATAAACTAAGACCAATGAACATCGTTTTACATACTTACAATAACTGGTTCAGACTTCAGAGTATTGTATTCTGTGGTTCTATGCATGTCATATCTGCAGTAAGCTAACAAACTTCTTAAATTTAAAATGAGCATCAAATCATTTTTGTTTTATCAGGCTATGTATTTGATATACAGTATACCATAGGACTGGACTACTCAACATGCAACAGGAGCAGTTCCTCGAGTGAAGGATTCTCTATTTATGAAAAGAGATAAGATAATGAAGGTGTTTTTATCTTCACGTTTTAGTTATAGAAGGAGAAGGCAAGTAGTGTTTTAAAGCCGTATTTGTCTTACTACCCAGGGATTATTTTACGACATGAGGCTAATTCTAGAAATGTCTCCTGAATCCTTTTTTGACCCGCAAGGGTCCATTTGGTTTGATTTTCACATTCTCAAGAGTTACATCTGGTCAACCAACTTAGCTGGGGACCAACTGGAACCCTCTAAAGGACCATTGGTGGTCCCCGGACCACCAGTTGAAAACCACTGGGCTAGGTGTCAAAAGGTTTAAGCCTGGTTGTAGATGCTTCACAAAGCAGGGACATAAGTTTCACAAATACAGTTTTTATTGCATACAATATAACAAATGAAAATCAAAAAAAAAAATGCTGAACTGTTAAATCCAATTGCTTTAATTACAGTGCTTTTCTCACAAAACAAAGCCTAGACATAAAAATGCTTTAGACAAAGTCGGCTAAGAGATTAACGTACAGTTTTCAACAAACATAGAGGCAGTTATCAATAATAAAAAAACGTGTTGAATGCATCACTAAGACATTTTCAGAGCAGTAGAGTGAAGTAACACCCACACACCTTGAAATAAAAAAAAAGCTTGAAAAATAAAAACACAACAAAGAGGCAACATGTGTCTTGGATTAGAAGGCAGAGGTATGGCTTCTTTTTTTGCCCCAAGGACATGTGCAACAAAACTATGAATACTAGCACTATGCTCAACAAATAGGTCAAAACTGAATTGGTATTGCCATCAAAATGCCTTCTTCCCCATGGATTGCATTAGTCAGTTTTCAATAATAAAAAAAGGCATGTTTTTAATGGAGCGTATCATAAGGACACAAGGACGCGACATCACACAGCCTGCAACTGCTCGTTACAATTCCGCCACGCGGGTACATACATTAGGTTACAGTATAGGGCAGTTAAAAGGTCACATGTCCACAGTTTTTTTATTTAAACGTTCTCCGACAAAACAGTGGGGTAATAAGAGTTCTTGTGCAGCCTAATGATGTAAACAATCACTTAGCAAGTCTCTTGACGACAATCATTTGCATGTCCGACAAGACCAATAGACCACATCATGCATCTTCTTTGCTAATGCGGGTATATTGCAAAGGCATAACACGATTAACCTGAGACACTGTCATATGAACACAAAAAAAAAAATGGAATACTGCCCGTACCAGACAGCCTCTCTGTAAAATCGTAAAAGCAGGTCGGCGAAAAACAACGGCAGCCTGTCTGGATTCAAGCTAACCACTGACTGACATACTGGATAACAAAAAAGCTGGTAAATGTTCACAGGAGTTCTTGAATCAGACTGGCTAATCTCACAGTACTAGTATTGACAAGTTAATGCCAGTGTTTGCTAATATGGTGTTATTGGGGGGGGGGGGGGGGGGGGGGGGGGCTCGATACTGGTATTTGAACGTAACCATAGCATTTGCAAGTAGTGCATGAGTGTTATGTAAATCAAAGTCGTAATAAATTCATAATTTGTGCCCCAAAAGTAAAACACTCCTTTTACAGTACAAATCACCAGTTTGCATACAAGCTGACGTTAACGGAAGGTTTGTCAGGTTACGATGAGGTCTAGGGCCTGTGTTAGCTGGTACGTTTAAATTATTTGCCTCCCTTTATCTCATACACTGCACATGAGTCCCCAGGTCCACCGTAGAGTAAAGTAACCATGTTAGGTTGTGTGCAATAAAGCTGCCCAATGACCAAATGTCTATTTACATTAAATAAGAAACCTGACAGCTTTACAAGAGCAGATTACCCCTGGGCCTAAGCCTATATTTGTGTTGTAATTAGAGATGAAGTGAGAGCAGCTTCCAGTACATTTTCTTATCTTTTTTTTCTTTCTTTTTGGACAAAGTAGCTCGATTTGCGACATCAGATGAGTAGAGAGCAAAGGGAGAAAATGGTGGGTAATATTTTTTAGGACAGTGGGTGATTATTTTGCGTTTTTGAGCTGATTGGACAACCAATCCAGTCCTTCATAGAGGCCGTCGCCGCTGGTGGCGCAGGTTGCCTGGATGTACCAGTTTCTATGGCGGAGGGAGTGAAGTGCCAGTTTATCCGTGATTTCCGCGGCATTCATAGCATTGGGAAGGTCCTAAGAATAGAAATATGAGCAAAACAAGATTAGGATTTCCCCTTTGTACAAAAACGAAATATGATGCACAGCCCCACAGCGTTTTGCTTTCAGTTTGGCTTCCCGAACACAAGTTTCCCAGACTAAATTGACAGTAGAACAGCTTCTTTACCAATAGCCAGTTGCCAGAGTTCTGTTTTCAAATGTTTAATCCACATATTTAATCTGCTGTAACTCATAGGCGATCTATTGGGCAGCTATGAATATTAGGTGCATGTGGATGCATGACGTCATCGAAAAGAAAAAGGTTATGTTGTGACGTGCAGCGTTCAAAGGCTTATGGGAAATTGAGTCCCTATTGTTTACTACCATTAAAGTAAGAGGTCTGCTGACTGGGTTGTCTTTGCAATCACTACTGTGGACTGGTGTTATAATAGTTTGGGATTTTTCATTTTAGTTTTAGTTCATTTTTACATTGCATTTTCTAATCAAGTTAGTTTTAGTTAGGTTTTTGAGTAGGTTTTCTAGTTTTTATTTTGGTGAATATGCTTAGTTTTAGTTAATTTTAGTTTCAGCCATTATTATTTCAGTACTTTAATTTATTTACAAGGTTTATATGTTAAATAACTGAAAGGAATATAAATGCCTTTCAGTGTGTGTGTGTGTGTGTGTGTGTGTGTGTGTGTGTGTGTGTGTATATATATACACACAGGTATATATATATATATATATATATATATATATATATATATATATATATATATATATATATATATATATATATATATATTTGAATGTTTTTTATTCTAGTTTTCATTTTTTATTTAGTTTCAGTGAACTATTATAACCCTGTGTGGACTATTTTCAGGGGGAATAACATGCATTAAAGGCCCAAATACTTTGGATCAGTGTTGCCAACTCGGAGCATTTGTTGCTATATTCAGCTTTTTTCCAGACTTAGTGAAAAACTCCTGGCGGAAAATCTAGTGCTTTTTTGCTGGTGAGTTGGGGCGAAATTGGTTGGGGCGCCAGAGATAAAACCCTCGTTTTTACCATTTTTTCTCCCATGATAGAGTCCTCCTAATTCCTAGAAAGGAGCACTGGTAACCAAATGGACCCTTATAGATCTGTAACTCTTGAGTGTAAAATGAAATTGTCCATTTGGTTTCATTTTACCAAAGATGTTTAAATGTACAGTAATGTTAAATTATATTTAAACATCTGAATTACTTAAGTTTCAAGAATCTACATATTAAGAAAATGTAGAAGAATTGTTATTTTGACCAACATTTTGCCAATTATCTTATATTAGTTCAACCACATCATGGACCACATCAAATGGTGGTCTGTGGGTAAAATGCAGAATAAATAGTGGGTCCTCGTATGAAAATGGTTGAAAACCCACTGCTCTAGCGCATTCTACGTAGTGCATTTTGGAAGTGCCACTAGTGCATTTTGGATTTTGGCAGTTGGCAACACTGGCCTGGATAGGTTTATGCGGTCGGGTTTAAGGCAGTGATCCGGTTCGACCTGTCCTGCTTCCTCAGGTTACATGGAACCCTTTAAATAAGTCAGAACCAAACAGGATGTCACCAACACACAACCCCAGCGGTTTTCAACCTTTGTGATACCAGGGCCCACAATTTATTTGGAATTTGAGCCACAGACCACCACACACCCCAAAACTAAAGATTTCTTTTTTGCTTTTGTCCACATCATGTCATCATATCATGCTGGATTTGGGAAACAAAACGGTCAAATATGCAGATCAAAATTACCATTAATCTTCTACCTTCGCTACTTGTGTAGAGGGTAAACATGAAACCAAATGGACCCGCAAGGGTCCATTTTTGACCACTGGTGGTCCCCAGACCACTGGTTGAAAACCACTGAGTTAACCCATAGTAGACGGGAACCCCTAGTGGTAGTTTTACCCTAGTTGACGGGAACACCAATATGCGTTCTGTACAGAATGTACAGTATCAAAAAATGTCAAAAATTTGATGGTGTTACACAATAATTTGAAGTTTTCCAGTACACTTAGGTTAGTATTTCAAAGACATTTTTAGAATCGGGGATAGTCTACAATGGGTTAAAGTAAACTAAATAGGCTGTTATGCTGTTAAGATCCGCTCAAAAATAAAGGATAGAAAAACATTAGGGGTTTCCCTTTGTTACGCGGTGACAGATCTACAACACAGGAGGAACTATGCCTTACCTGTTTGTTAGCAAACACTAATAGCACGGCTTCCCGGAGCTCGTCCTCCGCCAACATCCTCATCAGCTCCTCACGAGCCTCGTTGACTCGCTCTCTGTCGTTACTGTCCACCACGAAGATCAGACCTGCAGGGAAAAACACGCACGCACGCACACACACACACGCGAACACACACTTATTTATGTCCACATAGAACAGGGGTCGGCAACCCAAGATGTTGAAAGAGCCATTTTCGACCCAAAATTAAATTCAAAATCTGTCTGGAGCCACATTTTATTATTTTTTTTTTCCTGAGAGTGTGCAAATGTGAACCAAATGGACCCTGGCCAGGTCCATTTGGTTCCATTTGCACACTCTCAGAAAAAAAGGTTGTCAAAGAAAAACACAACCTTTCTTCAGAAATGGAGTTTCTAAAAAAATAAAAAAATAAAGGAGTTTTACAGAACTTCTAGAGAATTTGTAGTCCACACAACATCTCTAAGGTATATTAATGACAGTAAACTGAGTAAACCTTTGAAAATGGGTGGTTCAGATTGAAAGCTCCACCTCTGATAACTGCTGGGCTTTTTTGACATGGCAAACAAGTGCTACTTTAACTGGCAACTGTCAGACAGCGCAACGCGTTTTGGGTGACTGAAATGTTTATATTATTTTGGTGTGGATCACCCCAGTGTGTGTATGTAATAATGCTACAGCCACTGAGCCACTAGGGCTGTGTTCTGGAGCCGCATGCGGCTCCTGAGCCGCAGGTTGCTGACCCCTGACATAGAAGATACAATACAAGGACACATATTTATAAGGTGCAGTACAGAGTACAGTCAACAGAACCCAGACAGGTACCTATACACACCCCTCAGGGGTACAAGTAACAGCGTCGTTGTTATATTTGCCAGCTGCCGATAGTAGAAGAGACTGCACAGAATTTTGCAAGCTGTTTGGCTGCTTTTTTGACATCCCAAGTTGTTGGAAGCCTCTTACAACCAACCTAGAATGTACAAACATGCCCTAGACTGCCAAAGATTAACACAAATAGATTGCACCTATAACCTAGCTCTATGATGGTCTGAAGAAGCGCCTGGTATTTAATGACTTTGGTCATAAAGGCTTCTTCTAAGCTAGAATCAAAGGTGCAGGCCACTTCAAGAATGGAACACACACACACACACACACACACACACACACACACACACACACACACACACACACACACACACACACACACACACACACACACACACACACACACACACACACACACACACACACACACACGCAGGTGTGAGAACATCTAGCAATTACATGTACAACGCTGTGACATTCAGATCGTATACAGTACCTGTATACGATCTGAGTGCACACAGTCAAGCGCCTAAAGGAGAATTCCGCACCAAAACACATTTGTCATCCATCTACCTTGATTGCTGTGACATCATATACTGTATATTGCTCTTAATTTGCACCCTTTTTCTACATTTCCCCCTTGACGTCCGTTGAACAGTTTGAATTGGTGCAGGTTGTCTTTATTTTAGTAGCTAGGGGAGGAGAGTTACTCATCCTCCTATCCCTCCCTCCCTCCTCCCCTCCACCACTCTCCTCTCCAATCAGACCGGTTGAAACTCCTGTCACACGGGTTCCGCCTGATTTTTTTTTTTTTTTTTAAGTCATGTGAAATTTCAGAATAAAGACAACCTGCGTCAATGCAAACTGCAATGGAGGGAGGGGAACCTCAGGGTGAAGTGTACAGTAGTAAAGGGGTCATCTATGACAATAATCAAGGGCATTATGGGCTCCATTTCTGTTACCGCTAAACCCCTTATCCCTTAACCCATAGTAGACGGGAACCCCTAGTGGTAGTTTTACCCTAGTTGACGGGAACCCCAATAGGGGTTCTGTACAGTATCAAAAAATGTCAAAAGTTTGATGGTGTTACGCAATAATTTGAAGTTTTTCAATACACTTAGGTTAGTATTTCAAAGACATTTTTAGAATTGGGATAGTCTACAATGGGTTGACTTCTTTGCCTTTTATTAAAGGCAAAGAAGGCAAAAAAACAAACATTTTTCAGTAGTCCAAATGGCCAGTCTACAAGCTCACAATGTGTTAACAGATTGACGTGTTGAAATATTCCAAAAGGTTTTTCAAAATAGTAAAAACAAAATAAGGGATTTGGGATAAGGGTTTTAGCATGTAATGAAAATGGAGCCCTATATACAGTATCCTGTCACAGGAATCAAGGTAGATGAATGCCCAGCGTTGACAACGCTTACCCTGAATCAAGGTAGAATACCCAGCGTTGACGAAGCTTACCCTGCGTGTTCTGGAAGTAGTGGCGCCACAACGGTCGAATCTTGTCTTGACCGCCGACGTCCCACACGGTGAAGCTGATGTTCTTGTACTCTACCGTCTCCACGTTAAAGCCTGCAAAGCATCGCAGAACACGCTGCTCAATTTATTGAACTCATAGAGCTCTGCAAAACACGCTGCTCAATTTATTGAACTCATAGAGCTCTGCAAAACACGCTGCTCAATTTATTGAACTCATAGAGCTCTGCAAAACACGCTGCTCAATTTATTGAACTCATAGAGCTCTGCAAAACACCCTGCTCAATTTATTGAACTCATAGAGTTCTGCAAAACACCCTGCTCATTTTATTGAACTCATAGAGCTCTGCAAAACACGCTGCTCAATTTATTGAACTCATAGAGCTCTGCAAAACACGCTGCTCAATTTATTGAACTCATAGAGCTCTGCAGTGACGTCAGAGCGGCTGTATGACAACAAACACAATATATTGAGCCTGACAAATCATTTGAAAGATGAAAAGACTATATTTGTTGTTTTTCTTCTTTTAATTATAGCCAAATAAAGATGATTCTTGTGGTCCTGGGCAGGAATTATGTTGAGCATCACTGACACAGGAACATTGCTTTTTTTTTTTTCTTTTTTTTTTTCAGACAAACTAGAATCTAGCGTCACAAAATAGTATCTAGCATCGTAAACTAGAATCTAGTGTCAGAAATTAGAACCTAGTGTCAGAAACTAGAATCTAGCACCAGAGGCCAGACGCTAGCCTCAGAAACAAGAATCTAGTGTCAGGATCAAGAATATAGTGTCAAAAACAAGAATGTAGCATCAAAAACTAGAATGTAGCGTCAAAAACTAGAATTGAGTGTCAGGACAAAAATGAAACAAACCAAATCATTTCGTCTCTCGTCTCTGCTTTGCATGCATCCACGTACCTATTGTGGGGATGGTGGTCACGATCTCTCCCAGTTTGAGTTTGTACAGGATGGTGGTCTTTCCAGCAGCGTCCAGGCCCACCATGAGGATCCTCATCTCTTTCTTCGCCAGCAGTTTGAAAAGGTTTGCAAAAACGTTCCCCATGGTGGCGAGCGATACGGAGACAGCTTTGGTACAAACCTGCCACGCAAGTGGAAGACAAAAAAAACATTAATTAATCTTCTACATTCTCTAGTTGTGTAGACTTGGGCTAATTCAGATGGTGACTATTTTAACTCTTGAGAGTGTAAACATGAACGGGTCCATTTGGTTTCATTTTACGCTCTCGCAGAGTTACATCAGGCTAACCTGCGTTTCAATAAGGGTTGAGTGGGAGTGAAGAGAAGTGTAGCGGACAGACATTTAGAACAGTGGTCTTCAAACTTTTTTGACACCAGGTTTCCACTACTTATTCTGCATTTGAACCACGGACCACCTTTTGATGACAATTTAGCCCCACAGACCCAAAACTAAAGATTTCTGTTGCTTTTGTCCACAATTTCAGGCTGGATTTCGAAAACGAACTAGGCAAACATAGATCGAAATGACCATTAATCTTCTACGTTTTCTAGTTGTGTACACTTGGCCTAATTCAGATGATGAATATTTTAACTCTTGAGAATGTAAACATGAAACCAAATAGACCTATGTGTGCACTTTAAGTAACAGGTTGAGAATCACTGCTAGAGCCATAACAATAATGATCTCCTATGAATAGGGGTCACTGGCATATCATAATGATGATGAGGGTCAATTCGGGGTCCTTGACATGAAAAAAGTTTGGGAACAACAACTTCTCAGACCTCCATTTCTATGAAACACAGAATGGGGGTAACATTCTTACCACGTCCACAGAACATTTCTAAGGTACCGGTATATTAAAAGGGGAATTCCACCCATTTTCAACATTTTTTTCTGAGAGTGTAGAAATGCAACCTAACGGGTTCATTCGGTTCCATTTGTACACTCTCGGAAAAAAAAGAAATGTCTAAAGAAATCCATTAACATGGTGAAATACATCTTGATGTCATCAAGATGTTTCACCATGTTGATGATTTTCTTTGTTATCATGCCCACCCAGCACCTCTAGGGTAAACTAATGACATATTAGAATGTTGAAATGGGTGGACTTCCCCTTTAATGTCATTTAACATGTTGAAAATGGGTGGAATCCCCCTTTAATAATAATACTAAAGATCATGCCATACATCATGCTAGCATAAAGGCTATATAAACGAGCATGTCAATGAGTTCTTTATAATGAACATAAGAGAACATAAGGGACCACCAGTGGTCCTTGAGAGGGTTCTAGGTGGTCCTCAGGCTAAATGATGGAAAGTTGGTTAACCAGATGTATCATGTAACTCTTTGAGAGGTCCATTTGGTTTCATGTTTACACTCTCAAGAGTTAAAATATTCATCATGTGAATTAGCCCAAGTCTACACAACTAGAGAATGTAGAAGATTAATTAATTAATGGTCATTTTGATCTGTATGTTTGACTGTTTTGTTTCCCAAATCAGGCCAGGAATTGTGGGCAAAAACAAAATAAATACTGAAACCAAATGGACCCTTGTGGGTTCATTAAAAGCCACTGCTCTGACATCACAACACAGAGACACTTTAAGCCAGGGGTTTTCAACAGGTGGTCCGGGGACCACCAGTGGTCCCTGAGAGGGTTCCAGGTGGTCCCCAGGCTAAATGATGGAAAGTTGGTTAACCAGATGTAACTCTTGAGAGTGTAAAAATGAAACCAAATGGACCCTTGCGGGTCCATTTGGTTTCATTTTCACACTCTCAAGAGTTAAAATATTCATCATCTGAATTAGCACCACTTAATTAAGAAGTTTACACTGTTTTGTTGGCAAAAAAACAGCCTGGAATTGTGGTCCAAAACCAAAAGAGTTCTTCTCTCTGTAATCAAATGGTGGTCCGCGGCTCAAATGCTGAATAAATGGTGGTCCCTGGAGTCAAAAAGGTTGAAAACCCCATAATGCCTTATGCACTTTAATGCACACAGCATTAAATTAGCACTTTGTCCCGAATGAAAACAAGCCCTGCTCTGTCCCAATGCTAGCGCTGTTAGCTCTCACACACACAGTGTTTATATAGGAGCTCTAACGACACTAAAAATAACCTTTTAGTTACACAAGTCGAGACACTGACGTCCCGACGCGTTGCTAAGGCAATACATAGTGTTGAAATAGTCAAGTGTTTATTCTTACAAAGTAGTTGTTGTTGATGTTGTTGTCGCTTTCTCTTTCCTCCTTGATCCTTCTAGGCGTTTCCTTCCTCCTAGAAAATGGCGTCGCATCTTTTGACACGTCAGACCCGCAGAGCCCTGAGAGCGTCGGCAGGGTCTGCGACAACTCCGCTCACTTCATAGGGCCAGCTTCATGATGGGACCATGGCTGGCTCGTCTCCAAGGAGACCTCTATAGGCCAGGGGTTTTCAACCTTTTTCATCCCAGGGACCACCAATTACTCAGCATTTTAGCCACGGACCACCATTTGAGGACATTAAGCACCACAGACCCCAAAACTAAAGATTTATTTTGCTTCTGTCCACAATTCCAGGCTGGATTTGGGAAACAAAACAGTCAAAGCTACAGATCAACATGATGATGAATATTTTAACTCTTGAGAGTGTAAAAATGAAACCAAATGGACCCGCAAGGGTCCATTTGGTTTCATTTTTACGTTCTCAAGAGTTACATCTGGTTAACCAGCTTAGTTGGGGACCACCTGGAACCCTCTCAGGGACCACTGGTGGTCCCCGGACCACCTGTTGAAAACCCCTGCTCTAAAGGCCCACCCTTTATTCAGCATTTGAGCCACGGACCACCATTAAAAAAAATAATAATAAATAAATAAAAATAAATAAAGATTTCCATTGCTTCTGTCCATGACCATTAATCTTCTAGTTGTGTAGACTATGACTGATTCACATGATGAATATTTTAACTCTTGAGAGTGTAAAAATGAAACCAAATGGACCCGCAAGGGTCCATTTGGTTTCATTTTTACGTTCTCAAGAGTTACATCTGGTTAAACAACTTAGCTGGGGGACCACCTGGAACCCTCTCAGGGACCACTGGTGGTCCCCGGACCACCTGTTGAAAACCCCCTGCTATATAGCAATGGGGACAACAAATAGGGACAAGACAAGCCCGGGGAAGAAGTAAGCAGCAAAAACGCACTGGACTCAGGGCAAACGGACCGGCTTTAATGATCTTCAATCCATTTATTTTTAGATCATTTTGTAGTAATGGTACAACATAAACATTTACAGAGACTTTAGTTACTGTACAACACTTTGCAACAGTTGACATTTTGCACACCGAGCTAAAACAGCTCGCTATTTCTCGTTGAAAAATGTATTTTCCTTATTCAGGCTGCATAAACAGTAGCTTGAGCGACGCTCAGTTTCTGACCCCTCAATGTCTGAACTCTTCTACTAGATGGCTCTGGACAGACCGTTCTGTGGTGGACACTTCCGCGATCGTCCGCTCAGACGTTACCGCCCTCTATGGGCAGGACTGGAAAGTACAAGGAGAGAGAGAGAGAGAGAGAGAGAGAGAGAGAGAGAGAGAGAGAGAGAGAGAGAGAGAGAGAGAGAGAGAGAGAGAGAGAGAGAGAGAGAGAGAGAGAGAGAGAGAGAGAGAGAGAGAGAGAGAGAGAGAGAGAGAGAGAGAGAGAGAGAGAGAGAGAGAGAGAGAGAGAGAGAGAGAGAGAGAGAGAGAGAGAGAGAGAGGGAGAGAGAGAGAGAGAGGGGGGGGGGGGAGAGGGGGGGGGGAGAGAGAGAGAGAGAGAGGTGGTAGTCTGAGACACACGCACACAGAGGGACAGACGAGCATCTCTCTCTCTCTCTCTCTCTCTCTCTCTCTCTCTCTCTCTCTCTCTCTCTCTCTCTCTCTCTCTCTCTCTCTCTCTCTCTCTCTCTCTCTCTCTCTCTCTCTCTCTCTCTCTTCTCTCTCCCCCTCCCTCCCTCCCTCCTCCCACCTCCCACCAATCTGGGGAGGCAGGGGAATGGCCTCATGATGTCATGCTTCCTTCAATGCATGAGGAGTCCAAGCTGCCTTCTTTTCACCTGACTGGGGGCCAGCTGGACATAGCATGTGGAAGGAGCCCGTTATTTCAACCAGTTCCTGTCCCCTCCATCAGGTTCCTTGGCTGGCCAGGGGGAGGCAGTATAGAGGGTAACTGGAAAAGTTGGGCCGCCGCAAAGTTGGACCCCGAGTAGGGTCCGAGTAGAGACAGAGTTACGTTGTCGCAAACCCTGATCACTAAATCTTTCCAATGGCGGCTCTCCTACATAGACTTCATTATCGTTATTTTAGATTGTTTTGTAATTATATAGGACATAGCAAAAACATCAGGCAACAGCCTGATGTTCATAAATCCCCTTTATTTTTACGTCATTTAGTATACAGCATACACATTAACACTACTACCAATACTGTTCTTATTGGTCTCATCAACAAAGGTGCGACGGGGCCTACAACAACGAGATAGACTCCTTCACGCAGTGGTGTGACACCAGGTTCGTGGCGCTTAATGTCACTAAGACCAAGGAACTTGGTATTAACTTTAGTAGGAAGAAAGTCTCTCTCCTGTCATCATCAAGGGGCAGGAAGTAGAAATTGTCCAATCTTATAAACATCTCGGTGTGTACTTAGACAGTAAGTTAGATTGGGGAAAAAAATCAAATGCGGTGATCAAAAAAGCACAGTTTCGCCTTTTCCACCTAAGGAAGCTGAGATCCTTTGACGTCAGCAGGTCACTTAAACGTCTTCTATCTGGGTATCCTTGCTGGTGTCCTCTTCTATGCTGTGCTCTGCTGGGGGGGGGGGGGTAGCATCACAGTCATGGAAGCAGGATAAATTAAACCACTAAGAAGGCTGGATCAGTGGTTGGCCTTCCTTTAGATTCCCTGAAGACTACCATTGACAGGCGAACTAGGACTAAACCAGCCGCTTCGACCTCTATCCATGGATTGAATAGAGCATAATCACAAGTAATCACACGATCGAATACAACGAGTAGACGCAGACAACAGATACCCGCCGGGCAAGTAGATATTTTGTATTCATTGCATCGGTGGATCACGGCTACTACTAGTAGGGCGGGGCGAAGCATAGTTTTACTGAAGTTATGTTTAGGGTTAGTAGCCGCATAAAGCACCGTCTAACCCTAACCCTAGCCTAACCCTAAACCCTAAACATAACCTCAGTAAAACTAGGCTATGCCTACACCTAACCCCAACCCTAAACTTAACCTCAGTAAACTTATGCCTAAACCTAACCTAATCCTAACCATAACCTCAGTAAAACTTCCTTCGCCCCGCCCTACTAGTAGTAGCCGTGATCCACCGATGCAATGAATACAAAATATCTACTTGCCCGGCGGGTATCTGTTGTCTGCGTCTACTCGTTGTATTCGATCGTGTGATTACTTGTGATTATGCTCTATTCAATCCATGGATAGAGGTCGAAGCGGGTGACTAAACTAAATACCGTCCTCTCGTATGAGGGTCATCCACTTTTTAATATATTCCTTGCTCTGCGAAGTTCGTTTAGCAACAGACTTCGCATGCCTTCTTGCTCCACAGAGCGATACAGAATATCTTTTGTACCTGCTGCTGTTAAATTCTTCAACAAACACTACTAGTGTTGTACATGACTCATGAGGGCTCTCTTATGTCTTTATGTGTGTGACATGTTTGGTACGGTGTTGTTTTTGTGTGACCTTTGTACTGTATGTTGTTGTTATTTGTTTATACATCATTAAAGTATGATGTTATGTTTTTGTACTATATGTTGTTATTTGCTTGTGTGATCTGTATATTCTCTGGTGGCAAAACTTGTTTCCCCCTCGGGGATTAAGGAATAAACCATACCATACCAACAACCCAGCTTTGATGATTATGCGTACATCAATTTATTTTAGAATGTTTTGTACTCCTATTAGTAGGCCTACAGCCTAGACATTACAAAGACTTTAGTTGTCACTGTGCAATGCTTGAAAACAGAAAACAGATGCAGACCGGAACAAGCCATAAGTGTTATTGACACCCATTCAAAAAAAGGAGGCTGTGACGTCACAGCTCACCGAAAACATGGACAGATATAGGCTACCATATTTTCCACACTATAAAGTGCACCGGATTATAAGGCGCACCTTCAATATATGGCCTATTTTAGAACTGTTTCCATATATAAGGCGCACCGGACTATAAGGCGCACAGAATCTAAGGTATTGCAGTCAACATTGGATAGAAGCAACTGCAGTCAAATAATCCATATACAAAGTGCACTGGATTATAAGCCGCACTGTTGTTTTTTGGGAAAATTAAAGGCTTTTAAGTGCACTTTATAGTCCGAAAATACAGTACACAAGCAAGGTCTATAGGGGCTCTTAATTGAGGTCAGGGCTAGGCTAGGCTAACACCTCCTGCTTGCTCTTCCCATGTACTTCCGGCAGTCTTCCAGGTGCTTCAAAACGCTTCACTCTAATCTGCTCTCTATCCTTTTATTACTCTATGGAGAACATGCAAACTCCATACAGAAAGGCCCTTTTGCCAACCCTGCCTCGGGTATGGGCACTGATAATGTCCTGATCCACGAGGGGGGCATTCATTTTATTTGAAAGTGAATTATCCCTTTATGTAAAACTACAGCAATAGAGATGTGCAGTGACGTCACCGCCCCTGTTCCAGAAGTCTTTTCCCCATTCATTTTTCTCATAGACTTTTCGAAAATAATTTATATCAAGACGATTACGCCGCGGACAAAGCCAACTCGAGTCGTGACGAATCATGATGACACACACAAACTTTTGGGACAATAAAATAATTGAAAAACGAAACAAAAAGTATTGTATCATGCCGTTTTCTACTTCTTCCTAATTATATATTATATGACGATATTGTGTTTGTTGTCATGATTTGTCACGACCCGAGTTGGCTTTGGCCGCGGCGCAATCGTGTTTTTATTAACCATTTTCGAAAAGTCTATGAGGAAAATGAATGAGGAATCCACTAGTGGAACAGGGGCGGTGACGTCACTGCGCATCTCTATAGTTGCCTATAAATGTAGGCTAGGCCTAAATTGTTTTTTGGTGAATGTAAAATAGTATTGGTATTAATTGCGTGTGCATGACATGTTGCGAAAATGGTCTAAATCTGCAAAATGTACAATATTTGGCTCTGAGATGTAAAAAAAAAAAAAAAAAAAAAAAAAGACATGCCTGTGCAGGCGATATCATCATCACACCCAGATTATCCAGACCGGAACACAGGAAAAAATACTCTCTTGGCCTTGATAGCCCATACATCCAAACAGCCCTCTGACTGTACAAAACAATGTCAAATGCCATTGAACTCACATTGACACTGGATTTCCTGTTAATCTTACGCATGCACAGCAAAATATTACAGTAGGCCTATCTGAGCATACCCGCCAGAACTGAACATGTGTCTATTTAAGACTAAAACCAACAAACAGGTTGTCAGGTTGGCTGCATCAACAGAGCATGAAACCAGAAAAAAGCCACCGCTGTAGCACTGTTGGCAAAATATGACAATCATTGCAGACACACAACACCTCCAACATCATATCATATCTCCAGTGGTATAACGGTGGCAGCCAGGCAGCACCAGACGATTGACTTCATCGTCTCAGTTACTTCGGGTTTGGGCAAACAGCCATGAAATCTTTGACTGCATCTTTTTTATCTGCGGTGTCGCTGAATATTTTTGCCCTGTGCGTGCACGCCTCCTCAGAAAGGAAAATAACCATTATACATAGAGCGTGTCAAGCAGATGCTGGTAGCAACCACAGAGATCCTGATCCTGACCTGCGGTGTTGCCTTCATGGCCCATCGACACGGGAAGGAGGGCAGAATAAACCCAGAAATCCTTATTCCTTTCACTGC
Organism: Benthosema pterotum; assembly: GCA_039105355.1. Taxonomy (NCBI): domain Eukaryota; kingdom Metazoa; phylum Chordata; class Actinopteri; order Myctophiformes; family Myctophidae; genus Benthosema; species Benthosema pterotum. Next base: position 52,570,420 of record CM076976.1, on the reverse strand, counting down.
GTCAGTCCCAATAATACAAGTCTCACCCAGGGGCGGATGTTGTTGGTTGATTGTCTGACCAGAGAGTTTTCTTTTTTTTGAAATATCTTGGGTTGTTTGCATGACATCATGTTTGGTTTGGTGGGGCAGTCAGGGCATTTAGGGGGGCATCCCCCCCGCCCCATGCCCATGCCTAGATCCCCTGGTCTCACCTCATATAGCCTAGTCTATGGCACGCAGGAGGTTGTAGGGGCAATGCTACCACCAGCGGATCAGGTATATAATGTTACAATAAAAGTGGAATATACTGAAGAGTATAGGGAGAGCATCTCCAACCTCTGTGTATTGACATCTGAATGAATTCACTGTGAATTGTTTTGGATTTTAAAGGACCACTTCACCACTTTAATGTATCTTCTGTGTACTGCCGATCTTGTTTAATGAAATTGTATAGCTTTCAGTATTCCTGCTATAGAGTTGAAAATGTGCCAAGAAGTGCAGAATGTGCACAGTCTGTCACGGTGAGACATGTTGTTGGACCAAATGCAGAACCCCAAGCAGGCAGGTAGGCAGATAATGTTAGAATGAATATTTATAAACTAAACAAGACATGCAGAACATGGTAGACAGGACACTGCGACAACAAATTATGAACTGGCAAGGGAACGCAGCACACAATAAGCTTTAAATAGACAAGACGCAAGTGCAACAAAACTACAATCAACAACACAATAGACTGACATTAAACAGGACACAGGTGAAATGCAAAAGCCGTAGGACAGTTAGTGGTCCTTGAGAGAGTTGCAGGTGGTCATCAGGCTAAATGATGGAAAGGTTAACCAGAGGTAAAATAAAACCAAATGGACCTTTGCAGGTCCATTTGGTTTCATTTTTACCCTCTCTAGAGTTAAAATATTCATCATCTGAATTAGCCCAAGTCTATACAACTAGAGAATGTAGATAGGTCATTTTGTTTTGCCAGTTTTGTTTCCAAAATCCAGCCTGGAATTGTGAACAAAACCAAAAGAAATCTTTAGTTTTGGGTTCTGTGGGGATAAATAGTGGGCCCTGGTATCAAAAAGGTTGAAAACCACTGCAGTAGGACAAATTAGGTATAGCAAAGATAAGCACAGACAGGAAACACTGGGAACTACACAATAAAAGTACACAGTTCACGACAATGTCCCTATATAGGCCTAACGCGTTTTCTTCTTTTTTAAGCGCACATCAATTCATTCAGACGTCCCTTTTCAGACCCTTCTTCATCGGCATTCCACTTCCACTCATGATTCATGACCGGTTCATTATGGAGGGGAAAAACTCCTAACTGGATCTTATTGTTGGGTCAGTTGAATTTTAACCAGGGTCAACTATAATGCCTGCCACCCCCAGCAGAGGGGGCAGCAGGAGGGACAGGCAGGGTCCACCATGGTAGGGTAATAATGGACCACACAGTGGAGGCTCATAATGCCATCTCTCGCTGTGGCACCGTAATTTGTGGGTTTTGTCCTGCCAAAATGCCTGCAGGGCAAAAGTGTTCAGCATATTTTCACAGCGACTACACACACGGTTCTTCACTTGTACACAAGAGCAGCTTAATTGTGTTTTGTTCGCATGGGGAGGTAATTCCTTTAACAAAAATGTGCCATGCACTATTTATGTCATTTCGTTCCTACGTTTTTCGTTCACACACACACACACACACACACACACACACACACACACACACACACACACACACACACACACACACACACACACACACACACACACACACACACACACACACACACGTTATTGTGGGGAGTGGGGGTAAATGGGGGGTCAATTAGGGCGGAGGTTTTCAAAAGGTGGTCCAGGGATCACCAGTGGTCCTTGAGAGGATTCCAGGTGGTCCCCAGCTATAGACAGTTGGTAACCAAATGGACCCTTATAGATCTGTAACTCACAAGAGCGTAAAATGAAACCGAATTGGTATAATTTTACGCTCTTAAGAGTTAAATTATATTATATTTAAGCAGATATCTACAGAGGCAAGAATTGCAGCCGACCGAAGGTTCCCTTTGAGAGTGGTTTTGAAGGGGCCAATTAAGGGTCTACGCACATGTCTTAACCCTTGACAGTTGGTAGTGCGTTCCACATTTTGGTGGCATAGGAGCAAAATGAATTTAGTCCCTTGTTTGTGCCAAATCTGGGCTGCATGTAGTTTGTCAAACTCCCTCTGGAGAGTTGACTTGTTTGACATTCAGTTATAGACAGATCTAGAAATTCTGGGCCCTATAAGGAAGCACTTAGACAGGTACATGCCACCACACTGATTCCATTCAAAGCGTGTGTACATGCATGCAGTAACAGCCGAAAGAATTCCATTACACTCAAACGGTCTAAACAAATATATCTCCATCTAAGGCAAGGATGGTTCAACGCCAACAGAGACTACCCTAGAGATATAAAAACCAAACAGCAATTTTGGCACAATTAATTGTGCATCTTTACTTATGGTGTACTACCAGTCTACCACACATAAACTATGTTGCAACAAGCATTTAAAAATGAAGCAATCTGTTTTGCCTCTTGTTCCGAAGGCAAACTCACCACACCCGATGAGGGATTTGCACACTCTCATTTCAGAACATGGAATGGCTTGTGTAGCTGTACACTGCGTTTTAGATTAGTTTCGCACCGTGCCGCGGAGTCACACGCGATGTCTCAAAGCGACAGCGGACATAAATGCCCCAACACCGTAAAGCTCCCACGGTTTTGTAACCCATTGTTTTTCCACCCTGTGCCAATTACCTAATGTGATCTTGGGCTCTACACACCCTCCACCAACCTGGGGAGGCAGCGGACTGGCCTCATGCTTCCTTCAATGCATGAGGAGTCCAAGCCCCCTTCTTTTTTACCTGGCAGGGTTCCCTGGTTGGATGTATAGCACAACACGTGGAAGGAAGACATTATTCCGACCAGTTCCTGTCCCCTCCATCAGGCACCCTGCCTGGCCAGGGGGAGGCAGTCTAGAGCCCAGGATTACTGCATGTTTTTGTGAGGGTATCTACTCTATAGGTGGACACGGGGAGATGAGAGGCAGACAGGAGACACAATGCCCGCGGCACCCACAGCATCCCTAGCAGGAATCAAACCCAGGACCTTCTAGCTGTGAAGAGACAGCACTTATGCATTCACTGTAAAATCCCAGCAGTGGAAAACAAGTACTCAAATATCCTGGACTCAAAAGGTACTCAACAAGCAAAACTACAGAAGCGTCAGTATCAAAACGTACTTGACGTACAAGTAAAAGTAGTATGTCTACTCAAATCGCAGAATGTCCCATTTCGCAAGCTCAAAATGTACGGGAAATTGTTTGACAATAGCTGATCTACGAGCTCACAACGTGGCACACATTGTGAGCTTGTAGATTCAGCTATTTTCAGAGTATACAGAGTTGAAGTGGTTGATGTATGTTTTCGAATCAAATTGTGAATCTCAAAAGAAACCAGTAACTCACAGTAACTAATTAAATATTACATCCTACTGTAATGTTATTACCTCTTCCACCAAAAGTAAAGATAATACTCTGCCAAAAGTTGGAAATTGAAATGGTTCAAGTAACACCTCCAAATTATACTTAAAGGGGAATTCCACCCATTTTCCAAATTGTACAACTACAAACGTGAACCAAATGGACCCTAACAGGTCCATTATTCCACTCTTAGAAAAAAGGCCTCTGAAAGTAAAAACATTAGCATGGTGAAACACAACTTGATCAAGATGTATTTCAACATGTTAATGATTTTTTTTCTAGACCTACATTTCTAGGAAACACAGAATGGGGGGAACTTTTTTATCATGTCCACACAACATCTCTAAGGTATATTAATGGCATAGTAGAATGTTTAAAATAACTACATTACTAAAGTATATGTGCAGCAGGTGGCTACAGCCTCTGCCGTGATGGCCTGGAAAAACCAATATCTGCCCCGGACCAAGGGGATCACGTGGGAGACCCGGGTTCGAATCCCGGGCGTTACATATGTACTTTCCCCTCACTGCAAAAAATCCTTAGTAACTCTTATGAGAGTGTGAAAATGTATACCCTCACAGATCCGTACACACATTCATCCTCACATGGTGAAAAACGAACACTCTGGATTTTTGGAGTTGCATGGTGACAGTGCCTCAGGGTTTAGTAAGCCCAGTTTACAAGACAAATGAAGCAGATCTAACAACAAAGTGCTGTTTGATTGGAAGAGATATTGCCTCGCCGACAGGAACAAATGATTCACCCCCCCCCCCCCCCCCCCCCCCCTCCCCCCACCATCACCACCACAGATCTCTTATCATGGAGGAGGGGAGCTCGAGCACAAGTGCAGGTTTTGGGGGTCTGGCAGGTTGGGTTTAAAGGGGAAACACCTGCTCTGCAGTTCCTCGTTCAATTCCTTTCTTGCTACCTTGATTGCTTCCTCTCATCACTACCAGCTAGAGTTCTCAACGGGCCTGAAAATTGAGGCCCGGCCCTAACTGGGAACTAACTGATCAGGCCCCAAAGCCCAGCCCAGCCCGACCAATTAGCATACTTCTTAGGCCCGACCCGGCCTGACGATGTCGGGCCTGGTCGGGTTTGGGTAGAATTTGAGCACTCTACACAGAGTAAAAGTGAAAATACCAATCAGCACCAAATTCATAAGAGGTAAACACACAGACAGACAGAACAGAACTATTATTTTTATCATAATAAAAGTACTGAACCGTGAGTGTAAAAAAAAATGACCCAGTGCATTATTGCACTGACAAAATGACAAATGACACAGGAAATTTGTTTTTCATGCAAGTCAACAATTTTCTCACTAAAGGAATGATATCCGATATCCGTTTCCTAATTCCGATCCAAGCCCAATACCATAATTTTTGTGTTAGCCGATACCGATACCAAATATCGATACAAAAGAATTGGCTGTATTGTCCCAAATATGTCAGCCCCCTCAAGACTCATTTCAAAAGAACATTGTAGATCGATCAGCATGCCTTGAATATCTGTAGTATGCACTTTTCAGGAGAGCAGGTTATAATAAAGATTTTTCAGGAGAGCAGGTTATAATATCAAGATTATTAGTTATTACTACTTTCAGCCATTAGATACTAAAAAATAAAATGTAAAGCGTCTTTGGGTATCTTGAAAAGCGCTCTATAAATCCCAGTTATTATTATTATTATTATTATTATTATTATTATTATTAAAATGAGACATGTTTTAGTGAAGCTATTTCTATGTCTGTATATTGCGGCTATTGTATATTGAAACCTAAAATGTATTTGACTAAGACTAAAAGATATAATGACTAATAGGGCTCCATTTTCGTCATTAGCTAAACCCCGCATATCCATTGCCTTTTTTTTTTTTTTTTTTTTTACTATTTTGAAAACCCTTTTTGGAATAGTTAAACATGCCAATCTATTGACACGTTGTGAGCCTGTAGACTGGCCATTGAAAAATGTTTTTTTAAAATAGTTACTATTTTAAAAATATTAACTATTTAAAAAAAAGGCCTAGTAAGACTAAAAGAGTCTACTCTAGTCTACTAAAACTAGACTAACAAAAGTGAATTTGAATGTGTGTTATATGTTTATGTGTGGTATGTATATATATATATATATATATATATATATATATATATATATATATAATATATATATATATATATATATATATATATATTATATATATATATATACTGTATATATATATATATATATATATATATATATACTGTATATGTACGGTATGTAGGCATACATGTGCACGCTCAAGCATTCGCTTTTTCCAGGCCCCGATGAAACATTTCCCAATTGGGGGGAGGGGCAGGAGAAAATGGTATGGGTGCGGCTTCAACGCCCGTGTGGCTTTACGCCGCGGGCAAGGAAAACGCCCCCATTCTCGCTTACAAGACCTATTAGGCAAGTAAAGCATCAATAATAACATCGGCTGTTGTTGAAGTTGCAACACGCAGCATGCATAAAGCTAAAGGTTTGACTCAGGGTTTCCTGTTTTCAATGATGAAATAGTATTTGTTTAGTGGTGCAACAATTGTAGCTTGTAGACGTAGTAGTGTTTCAAATCATTTTAAATACCGGTATAAGCACTTTAAAGGTAGGGGAAGTGATTTCACTTTTGTCAGATATCACCCAAAAAACATTTTTTCTGTTAAAATGCTCTATTATAAGGTGCGCAGACCATATATGGAGTTCCCCCTCCCCCACGTTAGCAGAGGAGCTAATAAAAGTTCCCCAGGTGGAGGGTGAATTCTCCTCCAATCAGGATCGAGCAGCAGGTTCACATAGTGTAGCTACTCTTGGACGCCCCTATAGTGCACCCGGCTGGTACTACACCATGAATTTCAAATCACTTACCCTACCTTTAATTTGAAATATCTTTCAAATTTGGCGTTTTCCATGTTTGGTGGGCAGTCAGGGCATTACGGAGGGCATTGCCCCCCATGCGCATGACCTACCTCGCACACTGGGGTGTCTCATAATAACAGAGGGGGGTACTGTACGCTTGTGCTGTTTTTTTGGGGGGGGTAATTACTAATAATACAAGTGATGAAAATAAATGTCCCTTTTGGAAGTCTTCACAGGCAGGCTGCAGCAGGGGTTTCTGGGTCATGGGGACAATCCTCCTGCATGTCGCTGAGTCAGTCATGGCCAAATCAAAGTGAATTGTATTGGTGACCGAGCAGCAGTGAGAAAAAGGCCTGTGAATGGAGCTCAAGGCCGCCAAGAAGGGCTTCCAAAACAGCCCTCCTCGCATACCCAAGTGGGTATGGTGGTTGGGGTCACAGTGAGGGGCCTCGGATCCCCTCTGAGATGAGGCCTAGGATAAATATAAAAAAAACGCTCTGTTAAGGGGGCTTGGGAACCCTCGCCCGCTGCGAGTGTGTGTGTGTGTGTGTGTGTGTGTGTGTGTGTGTGTGTGTGTGTGTGTGTGTGTGTGTGTGTGTGTGCGTACGTACAAGGAGATTTGCACTTCGTACAGCCTCATGGCCTTACCATGTCGTTAAGTTCATAGCGTGTATGGAACGCTTCCTTCCCGCTGGTGAGGGGGCCGTGCTCCACAACAAAAAGCCTAATTCTGATGATAATAAGAACACGTTATGGAACCCAGCTAGCCCTCTGGGCCTGTGGAACTGTACTCATGGATTATGGGGGGCAGACAGACTCCCAAAGGGCGGCGCAACGCGCGCACGCACGCACACATAGGAGGGGAAAGAAACCGAACATTATTGTGACGACCCACGTCGTTGCCATGAGAGGAATCCACGCTGCATGCGGATTTACCCCCACCACCACCCCGTTGGCAGCCCCCCGAACGCCGCCGGGGCAATCCTCATACCCAGGGGCGGATATAACGTTTCCCAATTGGGGGGGGGGGGGGGGGTGGTATGGTACCATTTTCAATTACAGGACTTTTATTAGTCAAGTAAAGCATCAATAATAACATCAGTTGTTGTTGAAGTTGCAACAGACACGCAGCATGCATAAAGCTAAATGTCTGACTCAGAGAGTTTTCTGTTTTCAATGATGAAATGCTGTTGGTTTAGTGGTGACACAGCTGTAGTTAGTTAGTAGCAGTAGTGGTGTTTTAAATATAAAAGTACTTTAATTTGAAATATTTGTTTTTGGTGGGGCAGACTGGGCATTTAGGAGGGCATTGCCCCCCCACGCCCATGCCTATATCCGGCCCTGCTCATACCCCTCCCACCACCACCACCCACCTCTCTCTCACAGCAGGGGGCGCTCCCGGAGAAAGAACGGGGGCTGTGGAGCGGGAGGCGGGGGTGCCAAAGGATAAAAAATGTGCGCAGTGTCGGTGTCGGCTGCCAATCACCTTTGTATAGCCCCCCTGATTGTCAGCAGCCTGAAAAGGTCGTTCTGGGGAGGATTTACCACATCCCCACAGAGCCTCTCCAACGTTGAAGCGCTCGGCCCTAGTGGTTGTAGTGTGAACTGCATGCCGCCTGTGGATTCATGAACAGGAAACCCCCCTGTTCCCCGAAAGTTTAACATTGGGCACTCGTTCATGTGCACGCGAATGGAGGAAACACTAGACGCTCTTAGTAGCCGCTACGTAGATGCTATGTTATCTTGTTCGGGGGCAACGTGACGAGGAGAGTTGAACTAGGCCTACTGTATATCTACGCCACTGAATTGTAACCTAATTCACTTTCACACAACCCACTGCAACGTATGTGAGACTACCACCTCTGTATTCCTTCAAATCACCAAATGGACCCTTGCGGGTCCATTTGGTTTCATTTTCACACTCAAGAGTTAAAATATTCTTCATCTGAATTAGCACCACTTAATTAAGGAGTTCACACTGTTTTGTTTCCCAGATACAGCCTGGAATTGTGGACAAAACCAAAAGAATTCTTTAGTTTTAGGTCTTTTGGGTGAATCAAATGTAATCAGGTGGTCCGTCCCTGGTGTCAAAAAGTTTGAAAACCCCTGCTCTATCTGGAAACTCTATTTCAAGTATCCAGGTAGGTGAAGACATGGCGCTGTGGGAGATGAAACGACGACGAAGATAAAACAAGCATTAAAAAAATAATAATAAAAAAGGGTAAAAAAAGAACTTTTGTTTACCTCGGCAGGTTAGTTTTGAAGTTGATTCATGTTTGCGTTGTATATACAGGTTGTTATGGCTCCGCCCCACCCCCTTTACTCCACGTTTTAAATCCCGGCTGTATCCCATTGGAGGATAAGAAGGTATCAAAGTTAAACGTGTTAATCGGTTCCATCTTGGCCTGGATAATTGGCTGGAATGCTGCAGCGTGTCGAAGCACAGACATGGAGGATAGGAGGCAAAGGCACCAGCTGAAGCCTAGTGGCATCTATAAGGTATAGAAGGTAGAGATGCCTAGTGGCATCTATAAGGTATAGAAGGTAGAGATGCCATCTATAAGGTAGAGAAGGTAAAGATGCCCATGTACATCTATAAGGTATAGAATCTATAAGGTATAGAAGGTAGAGATGCCCGTGTACTGCTGGGATCCTCATCCTTCCACCCAGGACAGCTCATTGTGAGGCAAAATGCAGTGTTGCCAACTGCCAAAATCCAAAATGCACTATAGTGGCACTTCCAAAATGCACTAGAATGCGCTAGATACTTTTATATATAAACATACAGATCAAAATGACCATTAATCTTCTACAGCTGTACATTCTCTAGTTGTGTAGACTTCTAATTCACATGTTGAATATTCTAACTCTTGACTGAGAGCGTAAACATGAAACCAAATGGACCCGCAAGGGTCCATTTGGTTTCATGTTTACGCTGGTTTCATGTTTACGCTCTCAAAGAGTTACAGGTACATCTGGTTAACCAACAGTCCATCATTTAGCCTGGGGACCACTGGTTGAAAACTGCCTTTGGAGGAAAAATGGTGAAAAATGAGCGTTTGTCTCTGGCGCCTGTCAACCAATTTCGCCCCAACTCACCAGCACAAAAGCACTAGATTTTCTGCCAGGAGCTTTTCACTGATTTGGCGCTAGAGATGTCTGGAAAAAAAGCTAAATATAGTGACAAATACGCCAAGTTGGCAACACTGGCAAAATGCCATTACTAAAATGCCCTTCCGTATCTGCGCTGGTGTAGCCAGCACAAAACACACAAGTATTACACGAGCACTACACTACGCCACACCAAGTGCACACATCCTCGGTTGAAGTTAGTACGGTCACTGCTGCTACTCTACTGTCACTGTTTAACAAACTGAAACTCATAATAATTAATAAACAAACAAACACACCGTGTGCTGTGATATTACATGAGGATGTGCTTTATTGTTGATTTTATCCACGCCTGTGCTTATAGGAACTCTCAAGTATTAATATTACTCTGGAGTGTAATATTGCTAGACTACCACCGTTACCCTAGCCTGGCATCACCTGAAATGATTATGGCCTATAGACCTGCGCAGTGACGTCACCGCCCCTGTTCCAGAAATGGAATCCTCATTCATTTTCCTCATAGACTTTTCGAAAATGCTTAATAAAAACACGATTGCGCCGCGGCCAAAACCAACTCGGGTCGTGACAAATCATGATGACACACACAATACTATCATGCAATATCTAATTCGCAAGATGTAGAAAACGGCAGGATACAACACTTTTTGTTTAGTTTTTCAAAAGATTGTGTGTGTCATCATGATTCGTCACGACTCGAGTTGGCTTTGTCCACGGCGTAATCGTCTTTATATAAATTATTTTTGAAAAGTCTATGAGGAAAAATGAATGGGGAATCCACTTCTGGAACAGGGGCGGTGACGTCACTGCGCAGGTCTATGGGGAGGGCAGGGTGCCGTGAGATCTGCACGGCAGATGAGCTGATCTGATTTGATCTCACTAACGTGTCGTCATCCCCGGCCCCTCCACCTACCCTCCACTGCTGTGCTACGCCATTTGGAGCCACGCCCACCCCGGAAGGTTGACTCCTCCCTCTAGGCCACTGCGGGTAACAAATTACTCCAGCCTTTCTGTTTTTGCACAATGCCGACCAAAATGAAAGCCTGGATGTTGAGGCTACCGTTACCCTTAAAACTAAGAGAATCGCTGAACAATAATATTTGTTGTCAATGACACTTTACCACAAATGTCCCAAGAAACAAGCTATAGCCCACTCTGCTATGCTCTGAGAGAAAAAAACACATAAGCTGAAATCTTTGCATTGATTGTGTGGTGGTTAAAGTAATTGCATGTGACCTGTTTCAACCAATCAGGTTAGTTCCTGAAACCGACCTGTGGTGTTGACACAACCAATGCTACTTATGGAAGTTATTACTCCTGTCGCTGCTGCTGCTGCTGCTGCTGCTGCTGCTGCTGCTAGTCTACTGCCACTGTTTTGATAACTTTCTTGTGTTTGGGTCAGAGCCTTCTAGTGGGAGAGTTAGGATATTGAGGGGCCAGAAACCAGAGTGGAGCACGTGACTAGAGCCTCTCAGAGTGCAAACCGCAGTTGGGAATACATTGTTTTCAACGAGAACGGCACAAATACAAGCTATTTTAGGTACGGATGCAAAATGACAACTGTTTTAACGTGTGTGTGAATGGGGTGCTGTTGGCTCTATGCTCCTCCAGCAGCGCAAGTGACCTGGCGCACAGGAGTGAACGGGAATATCCTAACTCTCTCAGGCTCTGGTTTGGGTGTGCTTGAGCGTGCGTGTGTGTGTGTGTGTGTGTGTGTGTGTGCTTGAGCGTGCGTGTGTGTGTGTGTGTGTGTGCTTGAGCATGTGCGCGTGTCCGTGGACAGCGCACCTGTCTGCCTCCGGGGCTGAACGGGGCTCTGTGGCAGCTAGCCTCTCATTTCTGGCTGCTGCTCATGTGTTAATGCATTAGAGAGCCTGTCACTTGTCTCTGCCGCTATATTGAAGGCCTCCTGTCCTGACAACGCGCTTCGTCACTCACTCTCGACAGACAGAGGTCAGACGTGTCAACCTGCTCCTGCTGACACAGAGATGGACACATTAGGGGTGCGCAGGCCGTGGCCGCAGTGTTGCCAACTGCCAAAATCCAAAATGCCCTACTAGTGGCACTTCCAAAACGCACTAGAATGCGCTAGATGCACATTGGAAGCACTAGAGACGGAACACACAACTAGAGAATGTAATGACCATTAATCTTCTACATTCTCTAGTTGTGTAGACTTGCGGCTAACACACATGATGAATATTTTAACTCTTGAGAGTGTAAAAATGAAACCAAATGGACCCGCAAGGGTCCATTTGGTTTCATTTTTACGTTCTCAAAGAGTTACATCTGGTTAACCAGCTGTCCATCTTTTAGTCTGGGAACCACTGCTTGAAAACCACTGTCATAGGAGGGAAAATGGTGAGAAATGAGGGTTTTATCTCTGGCGCCTGTCAAACAATTTCACCCCAACTCACCAGTAAAAAAGCACTAGATTTTCCGCCAGTAGTTTTTCACTAATTTTGGCGCTAGGGGGGTCTGGAAAAAAGCTAAATATAGCGACAAATGCGCCAAGTTGGCAACACTGCATGGCCACACGGCAAGGTGAATTAGGCTCCTGCAGCCCAGAGTCAATTGCAGGTTGCGTAGCCCAAAGGCACGTCGTCAGGCCGAGAGAGGAGTCGGATAGAACAGAGGTTTTCAACCTTTTTCATCCCCGGGGACCACCATTTATTCAGGATTTGAGCCACGGACCACCATTTGAGGATACTTTATCCCCACAGACACCAAATATAAGGATTATTTTGCTTTTGTCCACAATTCCAGGCTGGATTTGGGATACAAAACAAGCAAAACATACATTCCAAAATGGCTAATTTTGGGAGTGTAAAAATTTGGTTAACCAACTTAGCTGGGGACCACCTGGAACCCTCTCAAGGACCACTGGTGGTCCCCGGACCACTGGTTGAAAACCCCTGGGATAGAAGGAAAGCTACTGACAACAGGGCCGGATCTAGAGGTGGGCAGGGATGGGCATGCAGAGCCCACACTAATGTGCATCCATGCCCACCCAATGAAAGGTACTATTAGTGGTTTTCATCAGTGGTCCGGGGACCCCAGCAAGAGGTCCAGGTGGTCCCCAGCTAAATGGTGGAAAGCTGGTTAACCAGAGGTAACTCATTGAGAGCCTAAAAATGAAACCAAATGGACCCTTGCAGAGCAGATTCCGTATTTTTGGTGTATTTGAAGACATTTTGCGATGCAGTTTCCAGTGAAACAACAGCTGGCATGAGTGTAATTGTACTTGTAGTTTCTCAATCAAAATAGATGTTAGACGGCACTTTCTCACTCCAGTTCACATGTCAAACTCAGGACCGCGACTGAATTATCTTCGGCACACAGGATGAAAGAACTGAAGTGAACTACGGAAATGAATTACGAAAGCAGTGCTTGGTGAGGATGATAGAACAGGAAAACCGAGCTTTAAATTGATAACGCAATCAGTTTTGAACGCATGAAGTTTCACCTTTGCATTTATCTTGCTATTAAGGGACATTCATGATTTTTGAAGGAAAATTACTTTTGATGCATTCCTGGGACGTCCTCGTGAACCGGTGCGGTAGAGTTCTCAAACTCTGCCCGAACCCGACCAGGACCGAACCCGAACAGGCCCGACCCGACATTTAGGGCCGGGTAGGGCCGAAAACCTATCCTAATCAATAGGGCCGGGTAGGGCCTCGGGGCCCCATGAAAAAATAATATATATTGAAATATTTTAATATAGTAAGAATAATAGTTATTTTCTGTATTTATGAAGATGGTGCTGATTGCCATTTCAATTTTAATCTGTGGCGAATTCTCAAATTTTGCCCAAACCCGACAGTTTAGGGCCGGGTAGGGCCTAAAATCTATTCCATCTAGTAGGGCCGGGTAGGGCCTAGGGCCCTGAACTGTTAGGGCCGGGCCTTCATTTTCAGGCCCGTTGAGATCTTTACGGTGCGCCGTGTGTTCAAACACAGTCCAGCAGGTCCAGACCTCGACTTGTACCAGTTGCTCTATTTTGGCCCGCCATGTATTTGAGTTTGACATCTCTGCTGTAGTTGAACTGAACTCCCGGTGAAGTATGCAGCATGCATGTAAATACACAACAAGCTGGACACGATTGGAATGTCAATCCTGATCCTCGCCACTGATATGGAAAAAAACAAATCGAATGAGTGCCATGGTTTCGTCTTGCTTAATAACGTAAGCCATGTGCATGCATGTGTGTGTGTGTGTGTCTGTGTGTGCGTGTGTGTGCGTGTCTGTGTGTGTGTGTGTGTGTGCGGTGTGTGTGTGGTGTGTGTGTGTGTGTGTGTGTGTGTGTGTGTGTGTGTGTGTGTGTGTGTGTGTGTGTGTGTGTGTGTGTGTGTGTGTGTGTGTGTGTGTGTGTGTGTGTGTGTGTTTGGGGGGGGGGGGGGGGGTTATGGGCCAAGTTGAAAACTCATAGGATGTATACACATAATGTCACACAATGAATTTCTAAAGTCTCAACTCTTGGGTTTAAGACCCTCCATCTTTCAAAGTTTTAAACTGGATCACACCAAGAATCTCTGATCCCTTTATCCTGTTTGGATCCTCTTTAATCCTTCTGCAGTTCTTTTCTCTCTCTCTCTGTCTCATTTCAAATGGCGACTGTTCGGTTGTCCGGCGCTTAGCTGGAACGTTGAGAATTTGTCCTCTCTCTCTGTCTTTCTCTCTCTCTCCCCCTCTCTCCCTCCCTCTCCCTCTCTCTCTCACAGGGGCGGATCTAGGCATGGGCTGGGGGGGGGGGGAAGAGAATGCCCCCCTAAATACTCAGTCTGCCCCCAGAAACACGATGCAAAACAACCCACGATATTTCAAATTAAAGTGCTTATATATTTGAAATGATGCGAAACACTACTACTGCTACTAACTAACTACAGCTGTGGCACCACTAAACCAACAGCATTTCATCACTGACAAACAGAAAACTCTCTGAGTCAGACCTTTAGCTTTATGCATGCTGCGTGTCTGTTGCAACTTCAACAACAACTGATGTTATTATTGATGGTTTAATTGACTAATAAAAGTCCTGTAACCGAAAATGGTAGAGGATGAAGCCGCCCCCATAGCATTTTCTCTTGCCCCTCCAACATGTTCTCTTGACCCCCCCCCCAAAAGGGACATGTTACATCCGCCCCTGTCTTTCACTCTCCCTCCCTCCCTCCCCCTGTTTGAAAAGAAAAGTAACTATATTGAAGAAGCAAGAGAAGAAGAAACAGCTTGACATGCGGCGCCAAGAATGCCACTGATCTCTTTTTAAGTCCCGTAATGAGATGTTTTCTCTTGCTCCGAGGAGCTTGTATTGACACGGAGACTAATGATTTCCACATAGTAATAATAGTATAGAGGGACTAAATGCAGAGGGGTGGGAAAGACAACATGCAGGGCCATTAAAGAGGCACAGCAGTAGCCAAGATGCTTAACTCTGTACCTCTCTTTACATGGGATGCGAAAACCATTCTTTATAATATGTGGAGCAGTGTGTTCATCTGGCGATATTAAAAGGGTCTAAGACCACTTTTTTGA
>CM076976.1:52528098-52554884 GCA_039105355.1 Benthosema pterotum | reverse complement strand
TATGCAGCATGCATGTAATACACAACAAGCTGGACACGATTGGAATGTCAATCTGATCCTCGACGACTGATGTATGGAAAAAAACAAATCGAATGAGTGCATGGTTTCGTCTTGTTAATTAATAAATATGCCATGTGCACGTGTGTGCGTTGCGTGGTGTGTGTGTGTGTGTGTGTGGGGGGGGGGGGGGGGGGTATGGGGTATGGGGGTTTATGGCAAGTTGAAAAATCATAGGATATATTACAAATAAAATGGCACACAATGGATTTCTAAAGTCTCAAATCTTGGGTTAAGACCCTCCATCTTTCAAAGTTTTAAACTGGATCACACAAGAATTCTTATCTTTATCCTGTTTGGATCTCTTTAATCTTTTGCAGTTCTTTTCTCTCTCTCTCTGTCTCATTTCAAATGGTGACTGTTCGGTGTCCGGCGCCTTAGCTGGAACGTTGAGAATTTGTCCCCCCCCCCCCCCCCTCTCTCTCTCTCTCTCTCTCTCTCTCTCTCTCTTCTCTCTCTCTCTCTCTCTTCTCTCTCTCTCTCTCTCTCTCTCTCTCTCTCTCTCTCTCTCTCTCCTCTTTCTCTCTCTCTCTCTCTCTCTCTCTCTCTCTCTCTCTCTCTCTCTCTCTCTCTCTCTCTCTCTCTCCTCTCCCCTCTCCCCTCTCTCCCTCTCTCTCTCTCCCCCCCTCCCTCCAAGGGGATCTTGGCATGGGCATCCCAGTCAGTCCCCCAAACGCAATGCAATAAAACAAGATATTTCAAATTAAAGTGCTTATATTTGAAATGGTGTGAAACACTACTACTGCTACTAACTAACTACAGCTGGTGTCACCACTAACCAACAGCATTTCATCATTGAAAACAGAAAACTCTCTGAGTCAGACCTTTAGCTTTATGCATGCTGCGTTGTCTGTTGTTTCAACAACTTCAACTTCAACAACAATGATGTTATTATTGATGCTTTACTTGACTAATAAAAGTTCCGTAACTGAAAATGGTATGGATGCGGCTTCGTCGCCCGTGGCGCGAAGCGAAGCGGGCGATGAATCCGCCCCCATACCATTATCTCTTGCCCCTCCAACATGTTCTCTTCCCCCCCCCCCCCCCAAACGGGACATGTTACATCCGCCCCTGTCTTTCACTCTCCCTCCCTCCCTCCCCCTGTTTGAAAAGAAAAGTAACTATATTGAAGAAGCAAGAGAAGAAGAAACAGCTTGACATGCGGCGCCAAGAATGCCACTGATCTCTTTTTAAGTCCCGTAATGAGATGTTTTCTCTTGCTCCGAGGAGCTTGTATTGACACGGAGACTAATGATTTCCACATAGTAATAATAGTATAGAGGGACTAAATGCAGAGGGGGTGGGAAAGACAAACACAGGGCCATTAAAGAGGCACAGCAGTAGCCAAGATGCTTAACTCTGTACCTCTCTTTACATGGGATGCGAAAACCATTGGTGATCAGCGATGCAATCTTTATAATATGTGGAGCAGTGTGTTCGTGTGGCAATATTAAAAGGAGTTGGAGTTGCCTTGCCAAGATGTAATTCCAAATGTGGACAAGATATTAAAAAAAATATTCCAGTGATTACAAAAGCTTCAAATTCAAAATACAGTATGTCCTCATTGACTTAGGCTACATTGCACACTATAATAACTAACTCTAACAGCTAACAGCTCTCAAAGTCACTCTTTTAGTACGTAAAAAAACACAAAGTTGTTTAAAACACTATAGAGCATCACGTAATAACTAACATAATGTGTTTTTATTTTGCATTAAAACGTTAACTTCCTGTTGATTTTTACCGCTGATGCAGTTAACATGGCTGCAGGTTGTCTTTATTCTACTACAGGTATTTTAGTAGCTCCAAACTTATTTTTTTCACACATCACATTTTAATAGTATACTGATGAACATGAGTTTTATGTCACTCTGGGGCAGTCTTTACATGTAATCCCAGAGGTAATCTATTCCTCCTCCTCTCCTCCCCTACCTTTTGCTGCTCTCCTCTCCAATCACTCCACACTGGCACAACAGCAACAGCGGCAGCAACTGCAACTGACCTCATTGTGAAATGTAGAAAATGGAACATCTGTGACAAAAATCAAGGACATTATGTATCATGTCACAGGAATCAAGGTAGAATAATGCGCAATGTGTTTTGGTGTGGAATTCTCCTTTAATGTAAATTGCTCTCAGCAGCAGCTGGTTTGATTTCGACCTCATATTGATGTCATCAATGCATCCTGCTTTGTATAATTCGTCCTCTCCTTCAGTCTTCACTAGTTCCAACTTTGCATTTCCACTTTGTTTATAATGTCCACTGTTGTTGATTTTCCAAGTTGACATGGAATTTAAACAAGTCTGGTTTTATCTATAGCATCAGCATTATAATGACTATAAAATATCCTGCATATCAGCGCCCCCACTACCTCAGGACATTGTGGTACTGCAGCTAAACTGTCCACAAAGAAATGACAAGGGCTGGTTATATCAGTATTGATTGAGGCTCAAACCATTAGAAATAAGCTTGAGGGACAGATACAATATGATATTAAGTATTAAAAACTATTTTCCATCCATGTTCCATGTATCCATGATATTCCTCCTTTAATAATTTGCCTCCATCATAAAGGCCCACCACACCGTTAAACATCGCAGCAAACCTCCTCCTTGCATGTCTAGACTTTTCCAATTAGAAACTAATGCTATCTATATTAACCCTTCACCCCCTCCCTACACCCGCCTTGACTCGCGAGAGGGGAGGGGACGAGGGGATGGTGGGGGTGGTGCATGGGGGCGCGCGGGTGCCTCAATAAAAACGGCACTAAAATGCAATTACAGTGCAGCGAAGAATGGGACTTGTCAGTAATTTGCCGGCTAAAACCAAGGAGATTGCAGGGTCTTGGGGGCCCATTGGAATTCTGAGCCTGCGACGTGCAGTGTGGGAAACCCAGTGGGAAGGCAGGGCAGCACCCTTTGTGAGGTAATTACTGTGAACCAGCCAGAGAAGCAGCGCCAGTCCCCCTGCTAATGATAACCCCTTCTCTCTCTGTCTCATGTCATCTGCCCTGCCCGTCACCTTGTCATCATTGATACCAATACACGAAGGCTTGAGTGCAAATAAATAATACTCGGCCTGGCCGAGATGTTTGCGACATTGAGGGGTCAGAAAACTGCAGCTCTAACTCTTGAGAGCGTAAATGCTTAAATGTTTACACTCTCAATTGTTAAAATATTCATCATCATAAATTAGCCAAGTAGACTACACAAGAAGTCTACACAATTAGAGGATGTAGAAGATTAATGGTCATTTTGATTTACTGTATGTTTGCCTGTCTTGTTTGAGAAAATCCAGCCTGGAATTGAGGACAAAACCAAACCAAAAGTTTTGGGTCTGGGGTAAAAATGTCATCAAATGGTGGTCCGTGGCTCAAATACTGAATAAATAGTGGGCCCTGGTATCAAAAAGGTTGAAAACCACTGCTATAAAGAAAAATCATAAACATGGTTATAGGACTTAGGCATTAGGCAAGTAACCGCCAATAACAAAATCAGCTGTTGAAGTTGCTTGTTGTTTTCTGTTTTCAATGATGAAATGTTGTTGGTTTGACAATTGTAGTTAGTTAGTAGCATCGTGTTTCAAATCATTTTAATTATAAGCACTTTAATTTGAAATATCTTTGAAATTTGGGTTGTTTGCATGCCATCATGTTTAGTGAGGCAGTCAGGGATTTAGGGGGCATTGCCTCTCCATGCCAATGCACTTTCATGATGACGGGCATGTAGGCTTTGGTCCAAATTTGAGTCAAATTGACCAGACCATTTTTTGTCCCAGCTTTCTAACTTTGTAACCTACTACAGTACTTAGTCACTCGTTCTCTCGTTTGCTCGTCGACTAACTCGCTCGCTCGTTCTCTTGTTTGACAGCCGTCTGTCCCTTACACACACCGACACACGCACACGCACACGCACACACAAACACGCACACGCACACGCACACACCGACACACACACACACACCGACACACACCGACACACACACACACCGACACACACACCGACACACACACCGACACACACACCGACACACACACACACCACACACACACAACACACACACACACACACACACACACACACACACACACACACACACACACACACACACACACACAATCCTGCAATAGAGCTGCGCAGTGACGTCACCGCCCCGGTTCCGGAAGTATTTTCCCCATTCATTTTTCTCATAGACTTTTCGAAAATAATTTATATCAAGACGATTACGCCGCGGCCAAAGCCAACTCAGGTCGTGACAAATCATGACAACAAACACAATATCGTCATATAATATATAATTGGGAAGAAGTAGAAAACGGCATGATACAAGACTTTTTGTTTCGTTTTTCATCTTAGAAATTATTTTATTGTCCCAAAAGTTTGTGTGTGTCATCATGATTCGTCACGACTCGACTTGGCTTTGTCCGCGGCGTAATCGTCTTGATATAAATTATTTTCGAAAAGTCTATGAGAAAAATGAATTGGGAAAAGACTTCCGGAACAGGGGTGGTGACGTCACTGCGCAGCTCTATAGTTGGATAAAAGAAGATCCCCTGGTAATGACATTGTGTTTTGAGTGGTGCAGCCACTCCTCCAAGGCCCAGCTTTGTCCCTATGTACACCCGTTCACCCATATGTCCGCTGTTTCACCAATGCTCCACTCAGTTCGCACACGGGTGTGATTTTCCTCGTTACATACATAGAACCAAACAAAGCCGACAGACTGTAGCCTGATTATCAGACTCCAGCTCAGCTTTCATCATTCACATAATTACTGCAGAAAAATATATACAGTATCCAGGCTCACTTTATACTTCCTGGACCACGTTTCCCATAATGCGTTGGTGCACCGTCCCCAGTGTTGTAATGGGACATTTACAAGTGGGGGGGACGCCTCTTAAAGGGGAATTCCACCCATTTTAATTTTTTTTCTGAGAGTGCACAAATGTGAACCAAATGGACCCGCTCAACATGGTGAAATACATCTTGATGATGTCATCAAGATGTATTTCAACATGCTAATGATTTTTTCAGACCTCCATTTCTAGGAAAACCAGAATGGGGGAACTTTTCACCATGTCCACACAACATCTCTAAGTATATATTAAAGACATAGTAAAATATTGAAAAGTAGTGGAATTCCCCCTTAAGACACGTGCATGCACACTTGCATTTGCGTGCGCCTGCGCAACACACAGACACGCTATTGAAACAAGTATAGCATATTGAGAAAGATTGTTTACAATGCCTAATTTTATCCATAAAAGTAAATGACAAGACAAACAAACATACGGTAGGCCTATACTTTTGCCCCAAAAATATCTTTGTGGAGTGGCTAAGGGGAGTTGCTGTCTTACTGAGAGCGTGTCTGCATGCACGTGCACACGACTGCATGCGCACGCGCG
The DNA here is from genome assembly GCA_039105355.1 of Benthosema pterotum. Classification (NCBI taxonomy): domain Eukaryota; kingdom Metazoa; phylum Chordata; class Actinopteri; order Myctophiformes; family Myctophidae; genus Benthosema; species Benthosema pterotum. The sequence goes on along the minus strand of CM076976.1, from coordinate 52,549,423 downwards.
CACGCGCGCACGCACGCACGCACACACGCACACACGCACACACACACACACGCACACACACACACACGCACACCACACACACACACACACACACACACACACACACACACACACACACACACACACACACACACACACACACACACACACACACACACACACCCCAACTTTGACTAATGTTCCCTTTGTACAAAAAAGGTGGCAAACATTCCTGTGTTGGCTTCCACAATACAAACACTTCAAAAGGTGATATTAATGCTGCTTTACAGTTGCCCTGTCTGTTATGATGATGATGATGATGATGATGATGATGATGTGGGTCCCTTTTTTATGGATATACGTAACCAGTGTTGTAGTGGTACTTTTAGAGGTGGGGGGACACCTCTGAAAGGGGAATTCCCCCCATTTTATTATTTTTTTCTGAGAGTGTACAAATGTGAACCAAATGGACCCGTTAGGGTCCATTTGGTTGCATTTGTACACTCTCAGAAAAAAGGAAACTCATTAACATGGTGAAACACATCTTGATGATGTCATCAAGATGTATTTCACCATGCTAATGATTTTTTTTTTTTTCAGACCCAAAAATATTTTAGATGTGAGAAGTGAGGGGACGCCGTCCCCCCGCGTCCCCCCTCCACTACACCCCTGTATATAAAATATTTTAGATGTGAGAAGTGGAGGGACGCCGTCCCCCCGCGTCCCCCTGACACTACACCCCTGTATATAAAATATTTTAGATGTGAGAAGTGGGGGGACGCCGTCCCCCCGCGTCCCCCTGACACTACACCCCTGTATATAAAATATTTTAGATGTGAGAAGTGGGGGGACGCCGTCCCCCTGCGTCCCCCCTCCACTACACCCCTGTATATAAAATATTTTAGATGTGAGAAGTGGGGGGACGCCGTCCCCCCGCGTCCCCCCTCCACTACACCCCTGTATATAAAATATTTTAGATGTGAGAAGTGGGGGGACGCCGTCCCCCCGCGTCCCCCTGACACTACACCCCTGTACGTAACTCATCGTCGTCATCCAAAGCAGGTGACATACTTCTCACGTTTCTCTTCACCTCCTCCTCCTATTGGCTGGCTGCAGGTGTTAAAATGTGAGCTTTTACAACGGCACCATTAACACTCATGACGCCGCGGGCGAGAAACAAAACGCTTCATTTATGCCGCAAAAAGCAGCTCTGCAGCAGCAGTGGTTCCACAAAACAACCAAACTCACACTCATCTAACGGACGGTCCCCATTTAACCCTAGAAGGACCAATGTTGCTTTTTAGCAACATTAACCCTTTAATTATTAAAAAAAATGTTATCATTATTTTTGTTTGTTATTTTTTTATATCATGGTTGAGGTTGATTGTTTAGAATTTCATTGAAATTGATCATGATATTTGCATAACAATACCCCCCACAGAGGCTGCAATTAGCCTCTTCAATTAATCTCTGGACTTAGTGCAATTTTTGATGATTTTTAACCTTTGACCTTTAGCCTTTAGGCCTAACAAAAGTATGTAAAATGACTGCAATAAATATATTTTTGTGATTATTAGAATGTCTATTACATGTACATTCATTATATTAAAAGATATCCCATTTTTTGTTTTAATTTATTCTAATTAATTAATTAATTAATTAATTAATTAGCATGAATAAAATATCCCCCCCCCCCCCCCCCCCCCCCCCATTTTTTAATAGATCATGGTAGTACAACCTAGTAGTCAGGTTGAAAACAGTTTTTTTTTTTTCTTTTTTTTTTTTTTCCCCAAGTAAGTAAATAAGTCTGAGCCTTGGAGGGTGCAATAACATACATTCCTAAATTTGTCTTTAATAGTTAATATCATTTTGTACATGTCCCAGAAGCTTATTTCTAATGGGTTGAGTCTCAATCACTACTGATATAAACAGACATTTTTTTCTGGACAGTTTAGCTGCAGTACCACAATAACCTGAGGTGGTGGGGGTGCTGATATGCAGATTATTTTATATTTGAGTCATTGTAATACTGATGCTACATAAATGGCATATTCCATGCCAGCTAGGAAAATCAGCAATGGTGAACAATTTAAACGTGGTAAAGCAATTTTTGGAACTAAAGACTGAAGGAGAGGAGGAATTATCCAAAGCAGGGAGCAATGATGAGATCATTATGAGGCCAAAATCAGATAAGCTGTTCCTGAGAGAAACTTCCATTAAACGGGAACTCCAAAAAATCATTAACATGGGGAAATACATTTGATGACATCATCAATATGTATTTCACCATGTTAATGATTTTTCTTTCAGACCCATTTTTCCTGCAGGAAAATGTTGAAAATGGGTGGAATTCCCCTTTAATGAAAGGCTGATTGTTCTTTTTTTTTTTTTTTTGTGGGGATAGAAAACGCAATAGAAAAGATAAAAAATAAGTTGAATTTCATGATATTCCCCATTAATGCCATTTCTATCTCTGGGACCTATGGTTTCTATTGTAAAACCAATGTTAACATAACTCTGAGAGTTGGTACAAATGGTACCAAATGAACCTGTACACTCTCAGAATTACACATCAGACTAAAGGTGAATATAGGCTACTGTACAAGAGTGGTTTTACAGTAACGCCCTGCTACAACATGTTTATATAACCCTGTGCACTATAATGGTGATCTAATGCTGATCCAATTTGTGTGAGAAACAACACGTTTAATCAGCCTTTAAATTAGGATAAATAGTGGAGGTGCGAGTGCTGTCAAGATCTTATTTGCTTTGGAAAAAACGCAAACACGGGCGCAAACGTTTCAGCCCCCACTTAAGTTATAAAAAAAAGGACCGCCCATCAAGACATTGTTGTGCCACCAATGAATTGCAAAAAAAAAACTGATGTATGAAAGCTTGAGTTACTGTACATTGTGCACAATCTGTTTGTTTTGGAGGACAAAATACAAACTTTTTGAATATACAACACATTGCTGCAACTATCACTGTGCCATGGAATATTCAAGTAAAAAAATGCTACTTGTGTACAGGGGTCCTTGAGGGAGTTCTTGGAGGTGTCCTAGTCAGCTGAATGATAGTTAGGATAGGAAACAAATGGACCCTGGTGGTTCTGTAACTGAATGGGTACAAACTTGGAACAATACATTTTAAGAGTGTATCATCATGATATGTTCATTAAGTCAATGATTTAAAATCAATACAGTAAATATTTAACAGATGCATTAAATGTGTGTTGAAAAATGTGGGTAGTGCAGGTTTTATAAGGGAGAAATGTAATATAGTTAGGCTACTATATTGTTACACATTTATATTCATATATTGTTACATAACATTTTTACAATATTAATATATATATACTGTATATAATTTACAGTACACATTGAGGTCCCAGAGATAGAAATGTGCCAGGACCGTAAATGTAAATCTTCTCTTCTCTTATGAGTGTCAATATGGGGGTCCTTGACAGGAGAAAAAAAGGTTTAGGAATCACTGAGTTTCTTAGGCCTGATCCCGAGTAAAAATTTGCTTCTCAGTTTAAGCTCAGAAGCGTCTCTAGAGCAACCACGTTTATTTCTCATTTTAAGATTACCTAAAGATCACCGATGTCTCTTTATGGCTCCTAAGATGAATACTAGGATCCATAAATGAGGCAAAGCTGAAGTCTCTCCATTGGCTGCTTCAGATGTATTTGAGAGATACACAAGGCAAAGCTGGATTCATCTTAGGAGCCATAAAGAGGCATAGGTGATCTTAAAATGAGAAATAAATGTGGTTACTCAAGAGACGCTTCTGAGCTTAAACTGAGAAGCATTTTTTTCCTCTGGGGAACGCTCTCATGGCCCTCAGTGAACCGAGGTATTGTATCGCCAAGTGAGTGATCTAATTTCAGACCCGAAACACACATGTGGATCAAACGGTTCGACTTCAAAGTTAACTGGCATTCTGAAATGCCCACACACTCAAACAGCTCTGTGCTTCTATTATGGCATTATGAGTTTTTTTTTTTTTTTTTTTTTTGCTGTACACCATCATGTGCACAAGAAGAGCAGCTTTGAGATTCACCGCCCCGTCCGTCCCCGATCCCCATCCTCTAGGCCAGTGGCTTTCAACAGGTGGTCCAGGGACCACCAGTGGTCCTTGAGAGGGTTCCAGGTTGTCCACAGATAAATTATGGAAAGTTGGTTAACCAGATGTAACTCTTTGCGAGCATGAAGCATTGATATTCATTATCTGAATTAGCACCACTTAATTAATAAGTCTACACAATTGGACCATAGTATACTGTATAAGAAATAGTCATTTTGATCTGTATGTTTGACTGTTTTGTTTCTCAAATCCAGCCTGGGATTCTGGACAAAAGCAAAAGAGATCTTTGGTTTTGGGATCTGTGGAGCTAAAATGTCATCCAATGGTGGTCCGTGGCTCAAAAACGGAATAAATAGTGGGCCCTATCAAAACGGTTGAAAACCACTCTTCTAGGCAGTGGTTTTCACTGCCTAGAGCAGTGGTTTTCAGTGGTAGAGCAGTGGTTTTCAGTGGTAGAGCAGTGGTTTTCAGTGGTAGAGCAGTGGTTTTCACTGGCTAGAGCAGTGGTTTTCAGTGGTAGAGCAGTGGTTTTCACTGCCTAGAGCAGTGGTTTTCAGTGGTAGAGCAGTGGTTTTCAGTGGTAGAGCAGTGGTTTTCACTGCCTAGAGCAGTGGTTTTCAGTGGTAGAGCAGTGGTTTTCAGTGGTAGAGCAGTGGTTTTCAGTGGTAGAGCAGTGGTTTTCAGTGGTAGAGCAGTGGTTTTCAGTGGTAGAGCAGTGGTTTTCACTGCCTAGAGCAGTGGTTTTCAGTGGTAGAGCAGTGGTTTTCACTGCCTAGAGCAGTGGTTTTCAGTGGTAGAGCAGTGGTTTTCACTGCCTAGAGCAGTGGTTTTCAGTGGTAGAGCAGTGGTTTTCAGTGGTAGAGCAGTGGTTTTCACTGCCTAGAGCAGTGGTTTTCAGTGGTAGAGCAGTGGTTTTCAGTGGTAGAGCAGTGGTTTTCAGTGGTAGAGCAGTGGTTTTCACTGCCTAGAGCAGTGGTTTTCAGTGGTAGAGCAGTGGTTTTCAGTGGTAGAGCAGTGGTTTTCAGTGGTAGAGCAGTGGTTTTCAGTGGTAGAGCAGTGGTTTTCAGTGGTAGAGCAGTGGTTTTCAGTGGTAGAGCAGTGGTTTTCAGTGGTAGAGCAGTGGTTTTCACTGCCTAGAGCAGTGGTTTTCAGTGGTAGAGCAGTGGTTTTCAGTGGTAGAGCAGTGGTTTTCAGTGGTAGAGCAGTGGTTTTCAGTGGTAGAGCAGTGGTTTTCAGTGGCAGAGCAGTGGTTTTCACTGCCTAGAGCAGTGGTTTTCAGTGGTAGAGCAGTGGTTTTCACTGCCTAGAGCAGTGGTTTTCAGTGGTAGAGCAGTGGTTTTCACTGCCTAGAGCAGTGGTTTTCAGTGGTAGAGCAGTGGTTTTCACTGCCTAGAGCAGTGGTTTTCAGTGGTAGAGCAGTGGTTTTCAGTGGTAGAGCAGTGGTTTTCACTGCCTAGAGCAGTGGTTTTCAGTGGTAGAGCAGTGGTTTTCAGTGGTAGAGCAGTGGTTTTCAGTGGTAGAGCAGTGGTTTTCACTGCCTAGAGCAGTGGTTTTCAGTGGTAGAGCAGTGGTTTTCAGTGGTAGAGCAGTGGTTTTCAGTGGTAGAGCAGTGGTTTTCAGTGGTAGAGCAGTGGTTTTCAGTGGTAGAGCAGTGGTTTTCAATGCCTAAAGCAGTGGTTTTCAATGCCTAGAGCAGTGGTTTTCAATGCCTAGAGCAGTGGTTTTCAGTGGTAGAGCAGTGGTTTTCAGTGGTAGAGCAGTGGTTTTCAGTGGTAGAGCAGTGGTTTTCAGTGGTAGAGCAGTGGTTTTCAGTGGTAGAGCAGTGGTTTTCAGTGGTAGAGCAGTGGTTTTCAGTGGTAGAGCAGTGGTTTTCACTGCCTAGAGCAGTGGTTTTCAGTGGTAGAGCAGTGGTTTTCAGTGGTAGAGCAGTGGTTTTCAGTGGTAGAGCAGTGGTTTTCAGTGGTAGAGCAGTGGTTTTCAGTCCTTCATGACCATTTTAGAATGGTCATGAAGGACTGATTTATAATGACTCCAAACACAGTATAGCCTATATATAGCCCCATTAACACGTCGCTACGCTCCAATAAATCCTGACGCGTTTCTGAAGAGTGTAAGATTGATCAGCATCGTCCCACCAGCGTTATGAGAATTCCAGTGTGGCTTGTTGTTTCGCCACCGGGCCAAGCAGTGAAACAAGACGTACGACAGCGAGGGGGAATGTTGTTGTCCAGACCCGGATGTAACATTTCCCAATGAGGGGGGGCATGAGGGCGGCTTCCATTGCCCGTGTCACATCACACCATGGGCGATTAAGCCGCCCCCCCCATAGTGTTTTCATTTAAATTCTTTAGTTCTGTGACAGACAACATTTATATCTTGTACAGGACTTAGTATATTAGGCAAGTAAGCACCAATAATAACATCATCGTTGTTGAAGTTGCAACAGACACGCAACATGCATAAAGCTAAAGGCTCATTTTAGATTTCATTTGAAATGAGGCCAATTTCTGCAAAACTCATTGTTTCTATATTGGTCATGCAGATCTCATCGAAATTTCATGCAAATCGGTAGACGTGAACTCTGCAGTCATGTGATCGTAGCATTTAATCTTAAACATTTTTGCCAAACATAATAACACACCCCTATCCTCCTGGTGGAGACCTGTGCCTAGAAAGGCACTTTTTGAATGTCACAGTCATAGGCGGATCTAGAAATGATGGGCCCCTGGTCCGCCCCAGCCAAAGGGCCCCCACTACACCGGAGCATTTTTCTCCCTGGCGTGGTGCACCGGCATTTCAGAACGATTTACAGCACATAATGTCAAACTCAAGGCCCGGGGGCCAAATCAGGCCCGTGAATGGATCATCTTTGGCCCGCGAGATGATATTGAATTAGTATTAGAACTGGCCCTCTGGTATATTACACACACCATGATAAGAAATGAATGCAACTAATTGTTTTACTTCCTCAACTCAGTATCATTTACTTTCTCAGTTAAAGCAGCACTTGGTGAGGATCATAGAAGAAAAAAATATCCCCCAAAAATAGCAGGTGTTCACGTCTCATAGCGCGCCACTCTGTTCTATTTTGGCCCACTCTGTATTTGGGTTTTACACCCCTGATTTACAGCATGGGATTGCTTGGGCTGGGATCCCTATAGCTCAGGGGTCCCTGGGCCTGTTCCCAACGCGGATATTCCTTGGATAATCCTTCCCTGGTCACAGTGAAAACGAATCTCTCTCTCTGTGTCTCTCGTTCTCTCCATCTCTCTCTCTCTCTCTTGCCTTCTAACGCCACAGTAGCAAACGTAGGACATAAAAAAGGAGGGGTGGATACCGCTGATTGCAATTAGTCCCATTGTCTCCCCCCCGCCCCCCCTTCATTTATATGGTTATTGGGTTGGTGCCACTTCTTGGGGTACTGGGGACCGTGTCAAAGTTCTCACAGTCAGGATGTGCCACGATGTCGCTGCTGCGCTACTGGGAGACCCGCCTGTAGCGCAGCCCCCCCCCCTCCCCCTTGCTCTGGCAACTACCTGCTAACAAGGCTGCTCTCACCTGGGTGACAATAATAATGCCGCTATATAGGTGGGGTCTGCAGGCTGGGGGGGGGGGGGGGGGGGGGGGGGGGGGGGGGGGATACACAGGGATGTTGTTGCTCCAGGCAGGGTCTGGGTGAGTTTCTGTCCATCCTGTGAGCCTGTCTGTCTGTCTGTCTGTCTGTCTGTCTGTGTTTCATGTTGTCGCTCTCCTTCAAAGGGTGTGAAACGTGTCAAGGGTCGAGGTGTTGGAATGAGCTATGGTAGGAGTTCTCTCTCTCTCTTTCGCTTTCTCTCTCTCTCTCCCCTTGTCACTAAAACCAGTGGTTTTCAACCTCTTTCATACCAGGGCCCACTATTTAGCCTGAATTTTAGCCATGGCCCACCATTGGATGTTGAGTGTAATCTCTCGAACCCAAAGCTAAGGATTTTCAAGTTGATCTTCACAATTTAGGAGAGAAACTGGCAAAACGTTGGTCAAAATAACAATTCTTCTACATGTTTTAATTGTGTAGATTCTTGAAAATTAAGTAACTCAGTTTGAGTATAATTTAACTCTTGAGTGTAAAAATGAAACCAAATGGACCCGTAAGGGTGCATTTGGTTTCATTTTTACGCTCTCAAGAGTTACAGATCCAAGTTGGTTACCAACTCATTTAGCTGGGGAGCACCTGAAACTCTCTGGTGGTCCCTGGACCACTGGTTAAAAAACCCCGGACATGGAGGTCATTATGCAACAAACTCTCGGGTGAAGTTGTCAACAACAAAAAAAACGCTCTCAAAAGACTCTAGCGCAGGGATGTCAAACTCAAACAGACAGCGGGCCTCCAAAACAGAAAGACTGGTCCAAGCCGATGGCCGGGCGGAGCGGACTGTGTTTCTACACAAAGGCACAGGTTACGAGGGACGTCCCATGAAGGCAAACAGCAAAAAAAAAAAGTCATTTTCCTTCAAAAGTCAATGTCCCCTTCATAGCAGGATAATGTAAAACATGAAACTGCATGCATTAAAAACTGGTGAATGCTCTCTCTATTAAATCTCATTTTACAGTTCTACAGTCGTGGCTGAATGCTTTGGCACCCTTGAACATGAAGATCAAACATCTCCAAATGTTTGTAAAATAAGTAATATTGACAAAAGTACTTGGTGTCTCAATTTTTTTTTAATTAAACTAAAAATAACATTGACACTTTGTTTTTTAATCATAACTTAATATTATTTCTTAAATAATATATTACACATACTATATTATACAGAAATTGCTGTGGCAACATATTGACACCTTGAATTCAATATTTGGTAGCACATCCTTTGGAGTAAATGGCTGCTGTCAAATGCTTCCTATAGGTTTCGATGAGATGCTAACACCTCTCTACAGAGCAGTTTGGACCACTCTTCCTATAGGTTTCGATGAGATGCTAACACCTCTCTACAGAGCAGTTTGGACCATTCTTCCTATAGGTTTCGATGAGATGCTAAACCTCTCTACAGAGCAGTTTGGACCACTCTTCCTATAGGTTTCGATGAGATGCTAACACCTCTCTACAGAGCAGTTTGGACCACTCTTCCTATAGGTTTCGATGAGATGCTAACACCTCTCTACAGAGCAGTTTGGACCACTCTTCCTATAGGTTTCGATGAGATGCTAACACCTCTCTACAGAGCAGTTTGGACCATTCTTCCTATAGGTTTCGATGAGATGCTAACACCTCTCTACAGAGCAGTTTGGACCACTCTTCCTATAGGTTTCGATGAGATGCTAACACCTCTCTACAGAGCAGTTTGGACCACTCTTCCTATAGGTTTCGATGAGATGCTAACACCTCTCTACAGAGCAGTTTGGACCACTCTTCTATAGGTTTCGATGAGATGCTAACACTCTCTACAGAGCAGTTTGGACCACTCTTCCTATAGGTTTCAATGAGATGCTAACACCTCTCTACAGAGCAGTTTGGACCACTCTTCTATAGGTTTCAGTGAGATGCTAACACCTCTCTACAGAGCAGTTTGGACCACTCTTCCTATAGGTTTCGATGAGATGCTAACACCTCTCTACAGAGCAGTTTGGACCACTCTTCCTATAGGTTTCGATGAGATGCTAACACCTCTCTACAGAGCAGTTTGGACCATTCTTCCTATAGGTTTCGATGAGATGCTAACACCTCTCTACAGAGCAGTTTGGACCATTCTTCCTATAGGTTTCGATGAGATGCTAACACCTCTCTACAGAGCAGTTTGGACCACTCTTCCTATAGGTTTCGATGAGATGCTAACACCTCTCTACAGAGCAGTTTGGACCACTCTTCCTATAGGTTTCAGTGAGATGCTAACACCTCTCTACAGAGCAGTTTGGACCACTCTTCCTATAGGTTTCGATGAGATGCTAACACCTCTCTACAGAGCAGTTTGGACCACTCTTCCTATAGGTTTCAATGAGATGCTAACACCTCTCTACAGAGCAGTTTGGACCACTCTTCCTATAGGTTTCGATGAGATGCTAACACCTCTCTACAGAGCAGTTTGGACCACTCTTCCTATAGGTTTCGATGAGATGCTAACACCTCTCTACAGAGCAGTTTGGACCACTCTTCCTATAGGTTTCGATGAGATGCTAACACCTCTCTACAGAGCAGTTTGGACCACTCTTCTTTTGCAAACTGCTCCGGTTGACCCAGATTTTATGTGCCACTTGTGCAAGGGTGCCAAATCCTTCAGCCACCACCGTATATGAACCTCCCCAAGCACTGCTTTTATAGTAAAATGAGAACAGTCAATCAAATAATTTGCATTCTTTTTTTTCTTCTTCTTCATGCTGCGTCAAATATATCAAAGGGCCAGTTCTAATTCATTAACATCCCGTGGGCCAACGATTATTCCATCACGGGCCTGATTTGGCCCCCGGGCAGGGGTGTAGCTAGCAATTCTGGGCCCCCTGCAAAGCTTTTCCACATGGGCCCCCCTTTCCCAGCGGCATCAAAGGGGAATTTCACCCATTTTCAACATTTTTTCTGAGAGTGTACAAATGCAACCAAATGAACCCTAACGGGTTCATTTGGTTCCATATGTACACTCTCAGAAAAAAAGAAGTGTCTATAGAAATCCATTAACATGATGAAACACATCTTGATGATGCCATCAAGATGTGTTTCATCATGTTTTTGTGTTTTTTCTTCAGACCTCCATTTCCAGGAAACACGGAATGGGGGGGAAACGTTTTCATCATGTCCACCCAGCACCTCTAGGTTATACTAATGACATATTAGAATGTTGAAAATGGGTGGAATTCCCCTTTAAAATGCTTCAATCTGATGCACTTTGAGATCAAATATTTTTCATAATATAATCAATACAAATAAAACCTTATTAATGCAAGCTTTCAGTGGGCCCCCCCTGACTTTGGGCCCCCCTATAATTGTCCCCCTTTTCCCCATGTGTCTACGCCCGTGCCCCGTGCCTACCCCAAATGTCAAAGATAATTCACATTACAGTTCTTTACAATGAAAATGATTTGAAACACTACTGCTACTAACTAACTACAATTGTGTCAACACTAAATCAAAAGCATTTTGTCATTGAAAACACAAAAACCTCTAGGTCAAACCTTTAGCTTTATGCATGCTGCGTGTCTGTTGCAACTTCAACAACAACTGATGCTATTATTGATGCTTTACTAATATAAGTCCTGTACAAGATATACATCTAATGTGGGTCACAGAACTAAAGAATTTAACCGAAAATGGTATGGCCTGTGTCGCTTTGCGCCACGGGTGATGAAGCCGCCCTCATGCCATTTTCACCTGCCCCCCCCCAATTGGGAAATGTTAATCCGTGCCTGGATGAGTAGGGGGGTGGTGGGGTGCGTGCGGGGGTATCAATCTTTCTGTGTGTGTGTGTGTGTGTGTGTGTGTGTGTGTGTGTGTGTGTGTGTGTGTGTGTGTGTGTGTGTGTGTGTGTGTGTGTTGTGTGTGTGTTGTGTGTGTGCGCGCGCGCGCGCGTGCGTGCGTGCGTGCGTGCGTGCGTGCGTGTGTGTGTGTGTGTGTGTGTGTGTGTGTGTGTGTGATAATGGGGTTAGATAGATATAAGCAGTGAGACCTGGCCTCTGGTGGTGACATTGTTACAGACCTATATAATATAATACCAGGGGTCTCTCTGAATGGTGGTGGTGGTGGGCTCCCATTCACGTCTCTGCGCTAATCTGTCTCCAGATCAACTCCTCATCCTCATCCTCCTGGCAGGGGCGGATCTAGCCATGGGCATGGGGGGGGGGGGGGGAGGGGGCCGGGGCAATGGCCCCCTAAATACCCAAACACGATGCCATGCAAAACAACCCAATTTATTTCAAATTAAAGTGCTTCTATTTAAAATGATGCTTTACTTGACTAATAAAAGTCCTGTAACCGAAAATGGTATGGGGGCGGCTTCATCGCTTCGCGCCACGGGCGATGAAGCCGCCCCCATACCATTTTCTCTTGCCCCTCCAACATGCTCTCTTGCCCCCCCCCCAAATTGGACATGTTACATCCACCCCTGCCTCCTCCTCCTCCTCCTCCCCGGCCCCCATTTTCTGAAACTCTCTATATTGCAAAGGATGTATTCATTTTTTTTTTTTTTTTTTTTTTAATGGTGTATCTTTTAAACCAGTGGTTTTCAACCAGCGGTCCCGGGACCACAAGTGGTCCTTGAGAGGATTCCAGGTGGTCCCCAGCTAAGTTGTTTATCCAGATGGAAAGTTGTAACTCTTGAGAGCGTAAAAATGAAACCATTTCATGTTTCATTTTCATTGCATGTTTTACACTCTCAAGAGTTAAAACATTCATCCTCTAAATTAGCCCATTCAAGAAGTCTACACCATTGGAGAATGTAGAAGAATTTTCATTTTGATTTACTGCATTTTTGCCCGTTTTGTTTGAAGAAAAAAAAATCCACCCTGGAATTGTGAACAAAAACAAAATAAATCATTACTTTTGGGTCTGTGGGGTGAAAATGTTGTCAAATGATGGTCTGTGGCTCAAATGCTGAATAAATAGTGGGCCCTGGTATCAAAAATGTTGAAAGCCCCTGCTTTAATATATAAGGGTGCAATCTGTCTTCTGCCTCTCTGAAGAGTTCATTATTACTGTACATTGTTATTATTAATAAACTAAAAGTCATATTTTTATAATATTTTTCCTTCATACCAGCCTTTATCGGCCGATAATAATTATCTGTATGGTCGATATACTGTATCTGTCCATCCCTAGTGGCAACTATTGTAAAAGTGGCTGTGGCTCAGGAGTAGAGCAGGTCGTCCAATGACCCGTGGGTCGGCGGTTCGAATCCCGGCTCCTCCTGTCTATGTGTCGAAGTGTCCTTGGGCAAGACACTGAACCCCAAATTGCCTCCAATGAGTTGGTCGGTGTGAGCTGGCCACCATTGGTGTGTGAATGTGGGAAGTGGGGACGCTGGCGTCGACTGTTCACCGCTCTACTTCCCAATGTATGAATGAATGGACCATTGTAAAGCGCTTTGAGCACTTGGAAAAGCGCTATAAAAATGCAATCCATTATTAAAAGTGCATGCAAAGTGTAACACTTAACTAGTGTGTCAATTCTTCATATTTTTTGTAGTTGAATTGTACTGTAAATCTCCAAGCTGTTATTGGTTTTGTTGCAGTGTGTATTGAGTTGTACTGTGCTTCTTCTGTTAATAAAAATGTGATTCATTCATTCATCCAACCATTAATTAGCCAAATGATTAACCCACAGCCTAGTAATAATGCTGTCTAATACACGACCCAATCCACATACTAGAACCACAACTAGAACAAACTAGATAATACAATAGCCTCCAGCCATTTGAAGTGGTAATTCTGTCCACTTTTCCCCTGCCTGTAGAGACGGTTATTGAAAAAGGAACCAGGTTTGGCAGTATTTATGTATGATTCTTAAAACCATCTGGAATTCACATTATCATGTACTGTTATCTTCTAACAATCATGTCTGGTCCAGCAGGCCCTGCGGGCTGGCTGGCTGCAGGGCCGGATCTAGAGGGGGCAGGGGTGGGCTGAGCCCACCCAAATGTGCATCCTGCCCACCCGATGAAAGGTAATATCAGTGCAACCAGTGGTCCGGGGACCACCAGTGTTCCAGGTGGTCCCCAGGCTAAATGGTGGAAAGTTGTTTAACCAGATATAACTCTTTGAGAGCGTAAAAATGAAACCAAATGGACCTTCTCGGGTGCATTTGTTTTTTTTTTTTTCCCCAAATCCAGCCTGGAATTGTGGACAAAAGCAAAAGAAATCTTTAGTTATGGGTTATGTTGGGCTAAAATGTCATCAAATGGTGGTTCGTGGCTCAAATGCCGAATAAATAGTGAGCCCTAGTGTCAAAAAAGTTGAAAAACCAACCACTGCTTCAAATAAAAACTATAAAAAACCCTGCCATTTTCCCAGCCCACCCTAGTAGGGCTGGCTAAATCCGGCCCTGGCTGGCTCGCTGGGCCTTTTTTTTTCTTCTTCTTCTTTTTTGCAGAAACCAAAAAGTGGAAGATCCAATCTGAATCAGCGTCTGCACTCAGGGCTCAGATATTATTGACAGATGCTGATTGGCGCCCATGTTTTGGTTTCTACCAAACGCACCTGACCCAGACTGGGTTTGCAAGAAGACACGGATAACGTGGATTCACACGACTGGGAATATACTGTATATATTGTTTTACCATGAGGCCAATATAAAAGTGAAATTCATCACCATTGCTCATTTTATAATCCTATAATCCTGACTGAACCCTGACAGAGTACAAGAACTTGCAATGGGTCTGGTGTGTCCGGTCCACAGGATTCGATACGCTACCAAAATCCCCATGTTCCTGTCCAAATACCTCCTTAATGTCAATGAAGTCCACTGCCACAACACCAGAGGGAGTGCAACAAACCACGTTATTACTTGGTTAAGTTATTTTTTATTTTGTTGTTGTCGAGTTAACGTCTAGAAATCTACTACAGGTATAACTGGACTGGGCGGGGAGGTGGGTAGAAAACACTTTCCAAAAACAAACCCATGCAGATCGGTCAAATTCCTGATAATTGCCCTTACTAGCTGAGCACTATAGCCTATGGGCTATAGTCCATTTTCGTCACCACTAAACCCCTATCGCTTAACTTCTTTGCCTTTTGAACCATTAAAAAGAACATTTTTCAATAGTTTAAATGGCCAGTCTACAAGCTCACAATGTGTCAATAGATTGGCGCGTTGAACTATTCCAAAACGTTTTTCAAAATAGTAAAAAAAAAAAATGATAAGGGGTTTAGGATAAGGGGTTTAGATGGTAACGAAAATGGAGCCCTACATCTCCAATCTGGTGGGCATATTCTAAATGCAAGCTGTCTCCACACGCTGCCACACGGCATGCAAAAGGTAAACAGAGTGATCTCATCTGTAGGGAAGAATGACGTTTTTTTTTCCCCAGACAAGGATATCCCCCGCAACTCAACCCACCCTATATTCAGTTTTTATAGAGTTCCCCTGCAAGATGAGCATCATTTCACTTCTTGGCCTGCCCAAGTCAACAATCATTTATCACGGCGAGACAAGCAGTACAGGTTGTCCGACTTCTGAGGGTGTCTGGTGGAAAGCAGCAGCAGTGGTGGTGGTGGTGGGTGCATGACAACGGCTGTTTTTGTCAGCTGTTTTTCCACCCCAATTACACAGGTAGATTACAGTTTGGAGCTACTTGAAGCACCAGAGTTGTTTAACCCATTTAGGCTATAGCTATATATCCATTTTCATTTTGGGCTAAAAGTTGCCTCTATTATCTTTAAGCTCATTTCGTAGTCAAATGTTTTGACTCAAGTAGTTTTACTCTAGCTACCAGCTCAGTGGCCTTGTGGTTAGAGTGTCCGCCCTGAGATTGGGAGGTCGGGGTTCGATTCCCGGCCGGGTCATACCAAAGACTCTAAAAATGGGACCCAATGCCTCCCTGCTTGGCACTCAGCATCAAGGGATGGATTGGGGGTAAGTCCCTGCGATATACTAGCGTCATGTCCAGGGGGTGTACTTGTACATCAAGCTGCCTCACGCTACAGAAACAGGAGATAGGCTCCTGACCTATATGGGCCTCAATGGCTCAGCCGGGCCTCCTGACATCATGGCCTGGCAAGGATACTTACTTACTATTTTTACTCTACCCGGGTAATTTTTGATCTAAAAAGGTTTTAGTTCAGATCCTACAGTCAGTGCAGTGACATCTTACCTGTTCGTTGGTCCTGCACCGATGAAGATGATGAAGACTCCTCAGTGGTTCTGGATGCAGACCCCTCAATGGCTCCTCAGCACAGAGAAATGACCGCTGATTAGTTAGTTCATTGATCAATAAAGCACAGAGTCAACTGTACAAAACACGACTTTGCATAAAGCTAAATAAATCTGTTACTGTTCAGTACAAGTTACTGTTCATTGTATGCACACTGGCCAGTACTCACTGGCCAGTATCCATTTGTTAGCATAACAGATACAGATTACTTCAGATTACCAGAGAGCATTAATCAGGTAAGCACCGAGCAGGCATTATCACCACATATTGTACTCAAAGGTACACAGAATTTATTCAGTCTGTGTTTCTTAGCTTAGCTTCAGCATGGTTGACTGAAAACATGAAAACCACCTGCATGAAACCACCTGTGCACACTGCAGCAGGGCAGTGTTAAACTCAGAAAATAAAACTCACCAGAGGTCACAAAAGTGTTAACACAAAACGTTTTTAGGCATCCAAAGGGCGTTTTCTTCATCAGGAAACTTGACTTTGGAGCACTTTGTGTAACTTAAATGAACTGATTTTGTTTCAATGTGGTGTTTGTTTGTCTGTGTAGTAACAGTATCTGCTCTCCTCTCTCCTGCTCTCTTGCTCTCTGCATGGAATAGGGATCTAGTACTGACTAGCGCCCCCTAAAGGAACATAGTATTAGTCACTTAGTTCCTGGTATTATAACTCATATGGGTTACACATTCTTTCTGTTATATATTGTCTCCCCACCATGTCAACAGTGTGTTTTGCACACTGGGGGGGGACCGGAACCACTGCTGAACGAAAATTGCCCGTGTGAGTGAAAAAAGAGGGATAACACCCTCAGAACTGGCCAGTTATTTGGAAACAAATCACCGGTAAGGGTACAATTACATGACATTAATGAATAACAAATAATTGACAGAAATAGACCATTTAACAAAGCTGCTTTATTTATCTGCAGTTGTGTATGCTACGTTCGTCTGGTGGAGGTCTGTTGTTGAAGCGGAGTGGTCTGTTGTGTCATATCACATTTGTGACTGCTCACATGACCAGAATGCTGGCTTCTGATTGGAGCATTCATTCAAGCCATGTACAACAACGTAAAAGCACGAAAGTTCCTCGCGACGGCACTAGCTGTGTCTTTTCACACATGCAAGAATTCAATAAAGAGGCACACAGTATAGGTATTGTTTGTTATTTTTTTATTTTGGTGTTGTAGAGTTAACATCTAGAAATCTACTACAGGTACAACAGGACATACCTGTGTGCAGTCATGGTGGGAAATGCTACAGTGTTAGAAGTGTTTCAAAACACTGTTTCCAGAAACAAACAAAAACGTTCTTTCTTTTCTTTTTTTAATCTGCAAATATATACTTTTTCCTCACTAATATATACATGTAAAATAAATAATTATAAAAAAAAACATCAAATTTTAGAAATCCATAAAAAGGTAAAAACTAGTTTGTACAAAACTTTGGATTTACAGACCTTTATATATATAAAAAAAAAACATTTTCTTTTAACATATATAAACGCATGAACAAACAAACAAACGACTCTTATTCGACCTACAAAAAGATTGAAGCAAGATATACCAACTCTTGTACTGCATTGTTGCCGTGTAGTTTTGTTATATTTCGATGTTTGAAAAGAACTGGGAATGTACTTAATTAATATTAATAATCTTCATCACAGAAAATGATACACTGATCTGCCATTTAGATTAAGACTTTGGGACCTATTTGGATTGTATTATGTATCAGATCTTAAGTCTTAAGTCAAAACTTGGAGTTGTGGCAAAGCTGTTTGGCTGTTCTGATTGGCCAAAGAGTTTTGCCACAGCTCCACGTTTTGACTTAAAGGGGAATTCCACCCATTTTCATTTTTTTCCTGAGAGGGTGCAAATGAACCAAATGTGAAAGATCTGGTCT
The DNA here is from genome assembly GCA_039105355.1 of Benthosema pterotum. Classification (NCBI taxonomy): domain Eukaryota; kingdom Metazoa; phylum Chordata; class Actinopteri; order Myctophiformes; family Myctophidae; genus Benthosema; species Benthosema pterotum. The sequence continues at coordinate 52,531,626 of CM076976.1, read as the reverse complement.
GAAAGAAAAATCATTAACATGGTGAAATACACCTTGATGATGTCATCAGATGTATTGCACCATGTTAATGATTTTTTCAGACCTCCATTTTTAGGAAATACAGAATTGGGGGAACTTTTTGATCAGGCCCACACAACATCTCTAAGGCATATTAATGACATATTAAAATGTTGAAAATGGGTGGAGTTCCCCTTTAAGACCTAAGACCTGATACTTAAGACAGTCAAAATAGTTCCCTTTGAGAACTATTCTTGCCTGAGACTTTATGTCACCTTGGCTGTAAACATTAATGGATCGACTACTGGAACCACTTGTTCCTCCGTAAAGACCATAAAAAACATAAAAAATAAAGTAAAATCAAATGCAATGTCGGTGTAGACCAGTGGTTTTCAACCTTTTTGGTACCAGGGCCCGCTATATATTCAGAATTTGAGCCACAGACCACCATTTGACAACATTTTGGCCCCCACAGACCACAAAACTAAAGATTTATTTTGCTTTTGACCACAATTCCAGGCTGGATTTGGGAGACAAAACAGTCAAACACACAGATCAAAATGACCATGAATCGTCTACATTCTCTAGTTGTGTAGACTAGAGAATTCAGATGATGAACATTTTAACTCTTGAGAGCGTAAACATGAAACCAAATGGACTTGCAAGGGTCCCTTAGCTCTCAAAGAGTTAACCAACTTTCCACCATTCAGCTGGGGACCACTTTGAATCCTCTCAGGGACCACTGGTGGTCCCTGGACCACCTGTTGAGAACCACTGGTATAGACAGGCTTCGTTTCAGCATTCAGAAGACTATTATTTTTATCATTGCGGTCAGGTGAAACCTTGAATGTCTAAATTACAACTGAAAATAGGTAAGCCTTCACTGGAAATAGCCGATCTACAAGATCACAATGTTCTGAGTTTGTAGATAGCCTATTTTTTTGGTATATCGTTTTGGTGTAGCAGGTGGAGAAAAGGTGGAGGCCAATGAATAGACCCCTGGAGGACCCCCAGTCAAATATAGTGGTTGAAGGATCCCTGGCTAATAAGACAAATATGCCTTAAAACACTATATTGCCTTCTATAACTAAAACATGCAGATGAAAAAAACACCTTCAAAGTATAATGTTTTAAGCGATGTTTATCTTATCAGTCAGAGATCCTTTTAAACGATGGGCTAGGAAACAAGGAAAAAACATCTAAACGTGTATCAAATGAAGACTATTTGGTTAAGAAGAGTATTACTGTATCTCTGCTGTCGGAGGAAGAAACCACCTAACTCCAACAATTTGATTTTTCCATGAAATTGAAAATAATCCGATACGGCCTCGTTAACGTCGATGTTGTGAATCAATAAACCTTTCCATAAGCCCGCCTCTCCCCAGTGTCCAACCATGGATTGATGTAGGATATAACAGACATTACACATTAAACACGATTTCATTTTTGGAACCAGACCTTCAAATTCTTTTCCAAATCCGTCAACAAGGCTTGCTGTATGCAGTGGCAACATATTTGTGACTATTTTTTTAAACAATGTTTTATCCCGTAGGAAAACTATATGGGGCGTTCAATGTAAAAGATTTATGGAGGGAAAAAAATAAAACTCTAAAACCTCAAAATTGGAGTTGCTTGAGTTCCTCCTGGCAGCGATGGTATGAAAGAATTAGTACAAAAATAAGAACAAACAAACAAAGCAAAACTTCACATTTTTTCCCCAAACTATTAGGTGTCTTTCACAGAAAGAATCAATACATCAATGTAAATGGGTACATACAACACAGATAGATATGCGCGCACACACACATGTACGCCCTACGCACACACGAACACACATACTGCAGTACACACATCGGACCTTAACATGTCCACAGTTGTAATGTTTGCTAGCAGCATATATAGAGGGAGAATACGGATCAGTAAATGATGCTGCTTGCTCTTAAAGGGACACTTCACCTTTTTATATATATATATATATATATATATATTATACATACATATATATACATATATATACATATATATACATACATATACATACATATATATATATATATATATATATATTTATATATATATATATATATATATATATATATATATATATATATATATATATATATATATATATATATATATATATATATATATATATATTATATATATATATATAATATATATATATGTCCAAAATAGGCCTGTTTTCCTATACAGGCTTTGAACGTTTAAAAAAGAAAAGAATATGGGAAAAACATCTATTTATTTCTTAAATATTTATCAAATAATTCTTGTAGATCCTCCAGCTATACTATATGGCTCTGGTTACTGGGAGACACACAGTGCACATGAGTTAATTGCGTTATTTTTTTTAATCAGAATTAACTCATTTCCAAAAGCCTTTATATATATATATATATATATATATATATATATATTTATATATATATATATATATATATATATATATATATATATATATATATATATATATATATATCGGAATTTACACAGCTTATATGATACAGCTTAGCTTGTGGTTTGTTTGCCACTTGTGACATCTTTTAGGGAGCAACAAATTACTTCTATTTGATAAAGAAAAACAAAGTGAAAAAAGAAATATAGTGGGAAGGTCCCTTTCATAAATAGAAAAAAATAAAATAAAAATAATTTTCTTTTTTTCCCGCCTTTTTCCTTTTTTTTTTTCTACGCATCCAGTCGCATGAGACATAGCTAATACTGATAATAAAAGAGAAAACGCTTCATATTTCTCAATAGGATACAAGTGCTGGCCTTTCCAGAAATGCAGTCACTCAGACAGCTCTGAGTCGTCGAATAGCTTAGCGGAGAGTTGTTTGTCTTTGGTCATAAACTCTCATCACTATGCTGGAGAACGTGTGGACTGAGAATGTCCATGTTTTGCCAATGTTCAGTACAGATGTGGCTCATATATGTAATCTCTGAGAAGAGTTATTTCAAAGCTGGTTGATTTGTTTGCTAGCTTGACACTAGCTAAAGGTTTCAGGATACGTAAACACAAGACAATTTACCGCCTACATTCACTCAGGTGCAAGTGTATTCTTTCTTTGCCCAAATGTCAGTAATGAATGAACACTATAACATGCTTAAAAACAAAACAATCATCCACACAATTAAACTCTCATGGTTACCGGGTGGCATACTGCTAACTTTGAAGGTGAGATGCTTCTAAAATGTAATGGAAAGCAAAGATTGGCCCTTAAATGTTGTCCCATACTGGCAAGCAGACTTATCATAGAACTGTAGCGGTGAAGAGTACGGTTGGACTGCACTAAGACAAAATATATAATTTCATGATAAGAACATACCATGCAAATATTGTCAACGTTAAGAAAAAGAAAATCCAGATTGTTAACCTAACTCAGAGATAAATTAAGAAGAAAAAAACTCTGCATTTTCCTCAACAAAGTTGAAATGCAGAGAAGACATTCACCAATATGGCGCCTGTCGAGTGGAGACGGTTTAGCTAACACTTCTCTTTTCCTATCAGTCAGG